>JACBWW010000008.1:12571303-12730316 GCA_020086605.1 Lanius collurio
AAAAAAAGTTGGATCCCTATGCTGGAATTGTTTTACTTCTTAGTTTCCATTTCCTCTTGCTGCTTATGGAGGGCAGAAGAGCACTTGCCTGGCTTTGGCCTGTATAAATATTGGTCCAGGATTCATTTTATTTTTAAACATCTACCTGAAAAAAAAAAGGCTCAAGATGATTGATATAAGGACAGAGCTGGAGAAAGTCATACTACAACTTAAACCATAACAGATTTCACTTGGTGCTATTCAATAGGAAATTGAATCAAATACAGTAGCAGAGCAATCTGTCAAAGAAAACTCATTTCACTGAACAGCAGAATCTGCTTAAAAGCACGTAACTCACAAGTATATGGAACAAATGATGTTTCCATTTCTTTCATTCCACATGTCTTCAGAATATGGGATCTAATGCATAAGTTGCAATATACAAGTCAGAAAACCCGTGAGTAAGAGGCAATGTTTATGGGTTGGTCTGTTCAACCAAATTTGTTCTGCAACTTCACCTTTTTCCTCAAGGCTTATCTCTCAGATGCATTTTTCTTAGTAAGAATTACATAATGTGAAATTGCTACAGATTTAAAGAATGTGCAGGGGAATAACTGACTAAAGGACTAGTCATTGCACTCCTGCAATCCACCAATAACAACAAGGTACTTCCTTTGTCACTAAAACTAAAATTTCACAGTGACATTAAACTATACTAGGTAATTTGGAAGAAGGGCAGGCTGTGTAAAATACGGTTTTTCACAAGAACAACTGAAATAATTGGTCATTCAAAGTCACTGCTGTGGACTCTACAGTGTAAGTCTTGCAGGAGAGTCTGTCAGTAATTTGGCTTGGAATTTCTCAGGTTTACTCATGCAGAATAAAACAGCTCAGAAGTGTGTAGACCTCCTGGGTGCCAATGGTGATTACTCAATGCTATGAGGAAAATTATGCTGTTCTGTTTATGTTTTTTTTTCATTAGAAAACAGGAAGCTTTAATTTTTTTTGATAGCTTCAGGGTGTTTAGGCTTTTATTTGCATTTCCTGCTGGTTTCAATGGCAATGGTTGCAATGGATTAAAACTTCCATTCTGTGAGCCCTCACGCACATTTTATCCCTTTTCAAGAGGCAGAAAATCACAGAAAAGATTGCCCAACAAGTTGAACTCAGGTGGTTCAATAGTAGTTTAAATTAGTGGGCAGGGCTGTGCAGTGTGGTACCCTTTGGCAAGAGGGTGGCTGGCAAGGCAGGAACAGTAATCTCCTTAGCCAATGCAGTCAGAGCAGGCAGGAACCACGGCTCAGAGACCTTAGCAAGTAATTTCATTTTCTCCTACCCATCATCACCTCCTTTCATGCACATTCTTTTCCCAGTCTTATTTGGATCTAATGCGGCAAACACAGTTTGTGAGACTTAACTTGGTGTTAAATTCCTAACCTCGTCATGCTAAACAACAAAAGCACCATACCCAAATAGCAGCTCTGTTCAACTTGTTTTAAACTCTCCTCTGCCCCTCTGCCTTCTTCTAGGCCTGCTTTGCCCCTCTGCCTTCTTTAGGCCTGCATTGCTCTGACAAGTCATCCATGCAATGTGAACACATACATCACACATATGACCTCTACTGCAAGAATGTGTATTTTGGATGGCTTGTCTTGCATAGATGATGTATTTTCATCATGTCCCTCTGCCTGTCACTTTCTGTTAAACTTGAGTATTACATTTTGGTAGCAAAGAAGAGGTCAAGTCCTGGTTTCAGCCTTTGCAATAACCCCTGATTTTCATTCTGCTAGGGGGAGTGGAAGAGAGCCTAAAACATGGGTCCTATTTGATTTCAAAATTATTTTCAGGTGGAGAGAAAGAAAGAAAACAAAAGGAGGGGGAAAAAAAGGTTGTTCCTTCATATTTTTGTCCATGAAAAGGTAGCAAAAGTATTTTATCAAGAAGACAAATGTGCACAAACATATTAAAGATACCTTTGCAACCTTTCCCATTACAGTATTCTCTGGTATTATTTGAAATCAGAAAAAGAACTGCATTTGCGGACTGTTTATAGTCAATATATATTAACTATAGACTATATATATTAACTGCAGGTCCAAAAATATCGTGTTTCAAGATGTCACTCTAAAGCCAGCTAGAAATTAAAGACATAGAGATCCATGCTGTTGCACGATCACTTTTCAGTTCTGCACACCAAATTGTTTTTCTACTGCTCAATACACATCAGAGTTTAGCGTAAATTAGCACCAAGAAAAAGTACTAAATGGAGATAGGAAAAGGGGTACACTATTTCTTGTTGTGTTCTTCACTTATATAAAATGTAGCACAAAAATATTCAAGAGGAAAATATATACTCAAGACCCATGTGAGACATGGGTCAGACCCACTGAGCCATGAATATAGAAATGTAGCCCACCATAGCAAAATGACATTGCTGTCATTTCACATGAATTCTTTGTTCCAAAATCTTTGATTTTTTGCTGTCACACTCAGCACATGTCACCAGGCCAATGAAATGTGTTACCTGAATCACTGGGGAAGGAATCAAACTCTGAAGTGAGAAACAGTGTGGTGGTTTGTGGAGGTGCCTCTCCCTGCAATCCCAGGGGGAGGGACCCTGCAGGGTACAGGTCTGTCCCTGTCCCTGCTCCCATGTCACGTGTGTCCCATACCTGTTCCTGATTGATGTGTGTGTGTGTGGGGCCCGGAAAGAGAGCAGGGTCCCATGACTGGAGTCTGCCTGGGAACTCCAGCCATGCAGCTGGAGGAATAAAATCATCCCTGAACATCTTCAAAAATATCACTTCATCTTTCCATCCAAGTCCATCGCTGTCCTATTGTAAGGATTCCCCGCACTACGACAGTGGTTTAGCGGTGAAAACAGGTAGCTACACAAGTGGACCTGCCTCGGAGCTTGCAAGAGAAATCCAGATTTCCCAGTCCTCAGATGTTTCCACTTATTAAAGAGCTGCACAAAACATTTGCCCAGACTGTGATAGATGTTGCCCTTAATATTTGCTTGTTATTAATAGGTAGTGTTCTCTGACCCAGGTAGATCACACTTCTGCACTGCCTTTGTGTCAAATGGGCTAATGGTCTTCTTTGATATAGTACCAGCACACCCAAGAGCATCGGGAAGAAACTTATCTGATGATCTGACGGAAAGAGCAAAGGAGATGATCGAGGCAGCACTCCTGTACAAAGCTCCCTGCCACCAGAGTGGGAAAGGTACTTCTGGCTCCAGCATGATCGAAGCTGATAGTTGTGGTGGAACAAGCTCAGGACTGGCCACAGCATGCAAATTCTACATCCTGGGGAACTGAAGAGTTTTTGAAAAATGCTTTCTTTTTAAATCTAAATGAATGTTTGATGAAAGGCTACAGAGGCACATATACACTGTCAGTGTCACTCTTCATGGCACTCTCTTGATTTCTTATACCTGATCTGAAGCCAGGCTCGGGACTTGATGATGAGAGCCCCTACCCCTGAGCTGACTCCAATGTGCTTATTTTCTCTCTCTTCTCATTGCTTTTCAGTGGCGAGTATGAAAAGAAGGACCACCATATATATTCCATGCTCTTATTTCCATAGACATCTAGATCCAACCTGACAAGAAATAGGATCCAGTAGAGTCAGATGCATGTGCTCCTCCATTTCTTCCTCTCGCTTTTCTCGGCACCCACTCACAAAGTTCCAATAGGGTTGCTATGTTTCTCAAGAAAGATTCCTTTTCAATAAATCAGAATGATATAATAACGTTTCTCATTACAGGAAAATTTTCCAACTCAATCTTTTTAAGAATTTTCTCTTACAAAGGAGATAGGCAGAAATTTATCCTTACATTTTTCTGATACCATTGAGCTTGTCATGCAAATAAAATCTCCTTGACTGTGTGTGCAAGTCCTTGAAGTTCAAGCCCTGGCTTTTACCTATGTAGCAGCAGATTGTCTCAGGCAGCAATGTTGCTGGCATCCTACCAAAGTCCATAGAAAAGTTGTGATATGTCTCAGGAGATTCTGGTTTAGACTCCATCTGCGTGAACAGCAGGCTGGGCCAGTACAAGATATATCCATCTCCATTAAAAAAATCACAGCATATTAGAACTCAAAACCAAATGGTACCTTGAAATTATCCAGCTTTGACAGCTGTGTGGCTCTCTTGAAGTGATCCAGACTATTTCAAGAGTATTCCAAACAAGATACAGTCCTTGATAAAACATTGAAAACAAAACAGATTTATTCCTCAATTAAATTACATGTCATACTCTATGTACGCATAAGGAAGTGGTGAGTAAAGATGGCAAGTGTGCTGTCATGCTTCTGTCCTGGAGTTGGCCCAAGAACTGCAACCATAAGCCTGGACAGATTGCTGCCCGCACCAGCCTGTTACAGCATGCCCATAGTTCAAAATTGGAAGGAAACACAGGGCTGAGTTGTTCATGGCTGAGACTCCTCCAGGCATTTAGTGCATCACAAAAGGGCCATAGATGTTTTAGGATCCCTTGTCCCTGAAACACTCCCTTGGAATTAACTGGTTTTCAGTGACCGAGATAGCCAAACATGAGTAGATAAATTAATTACTCTTAGGACATTCTCCAGTGACGTACAACCCAGAGCTGCAATTGTAGGAACTTGGTCTACTTGAGCCTTGCAAATAGCAAGTCCCCAGATAGCCACAGCAGGCAATTTTGCAGGATGTGGAATAGTCGTTCTGACCCCAGGCTCCTGACAGCTCTAGTGAAGCTGACTGCCTTTTCCCTTACGAGCCATCAGGAATGACTGACCTGAGGGCAGCAGCTACACTGAACATACCTCCTGCCAGAGCAGCACTGAGCACAGAGTCCCACAGTGCACTCAGACACGTGGGGCTGACCAGTACTCAGGGAATTCAGGCTCTTCTGCCACACTGAACATGGGAATTGTTCTGCACAAAATGGACACAATGCATTCCAACAAAGGAGCAGAGAATTGTACAAAATAGGGCTGGGAGGGGCTGGAAGGGGTCATCTCATCTGTCTCCCTGCCCCAACGGAAGCTGAGGTCACCTAAACCATTCCTGACAGATGTTTGTCCAACCTGTTCTGAAATCATCCCATGACAGACACCTCACAGTCTCTTTAAATGGCAAAAATAACTTTTCCTAATCTTCCACAACTCAGCTAAATACATGTTCCAACTACCTCAAAGTACAAAGATGAAGGGAAAGCCAATTTTTAAATTGCAAATAGGATTCAATTTCTAAGTTTAAGGAAAGCTTCATGGATATAGGAATGATAGCATAGTCTCACATATTTATACTGAAACAGAAGGAGGCCTTACAGAACAGCCAACAAAGGAGTGTAGGTCAGCAGGTGATCTGCTCTGAAATTACAGCCATAATTCTGGAATGCTATTCCCTCTACACCAGTGTTGCTGCAGGCACTTGCAAAGTACCTGTGATCCACCTGAGTGCACCCAAGTGCATTGGTTCTCTGTGCTCCACAGAACATTCTTCAGCAAGGTTTCAGCCTCAGTGCCTGACAGAATTGGGTTTTGACAGAGGTCTCTGACAGGGCCCTATACTTTCATACTCCATACTTTTTTTTGGTAAGACACTAGGAACAATCAGTGTAGCCTGGTGTTGTCATTTCCATGGGGTCTTGCCTTCTCTTTGAGACAGGAGAGATACCATCACTCTGCAGTATGACAATTCTGCAACTGATAATGAAGGAAAAGCAGAATAAAAGAATACTACCTGCATGACAGTATTTCCTCATTCAGCATGGATGTATGTGTATGTGCATCTGCATGCACGTGTTCAAAAAGAGAACAAGACACAAGTCTCAAAGAGGTCAAGTCCTGGTTTCAGCCTTTGCAATAACCCCTGATTTTCATTCTGTTAGGAGGAGTGGAAGAGATCCTAAAACATGGGTCCTATTTGATTTCAAAATTATTTTCAGGTGGAGAGAAAGAAAGAAAACAAAAAAAGGGGGGGGGGGGGGCGGAAAAGGTTGTTCCTTCATATTTTTGTCCATGAAAAGGATATTATGTTCATTCTTTTATGTGGCCTTTCTCTCCCCCAGTAGAGTGGCTGCATGTTGGTGGTATTGAACAAAATTAGAGTTTCACCCTCGATCCCTCAAAGTCAACACATCTTGAAGTTGTCTCCAAAACAGCCCTGAGACAATTTATAACATTTGGAAGCTTGCAAAATAGAAATTAATAGAAAAGTTAGGAGAATACACAATTTATTTTAGCATAGTTATGCAAGCCATTCTTAGAAAGAAAGGAAAAAAAATAGAATGACTAAAATGGAAGTAGTGGAGTTTATAATGGAGAACACAGCAGAGTGGGAGAGAAGTGGATTGAGTGGCTTCATCCATATAAAACACATGAGGAATCTGCATCCCTGTTCTCCCTGGAAAAGCCTGGTTAGGGGAGACCAACCTATGAGTTACTCCCAGGCAGAGGAGTGGCTCTTGAGCCACATGACTGCCTTGAGTTCACTGTGTAGCCCAAGCTACCCAACTCTGGATGCCCCAAATTTTCCCCTTTGCACATGGTTGCAAGTTGCTTTTGCAGTATCAGTGACCTGAATATATGAGAGCAAAACTCTCAGAGAGAATTAGATTCAAGAGGCTTGAAGCTTCCCAGGAATCTGAAAGAGCTGGCATTTAGGTCTTCATGGCCCACTAGAGCCAGTTAAAAGGTCAGAAATAAAAGGTTACTGACCTGTGGATTTTCTTGAGACTCAGAGGGCACCATGACTTCAGCCCTTGAGTTCTTCTCACAACACAGGGATCATAAAGGTTTTGCAGGTCATTGACCCCACAGCATATGAAATCAGGAAAATAATTGGTAAATTTACTCTGCATTTTATATTATTGCAATTGATTTTAAACAAATTAATAAGCAATACCACTAACTGTGAAAGCTTATGAAGGGCACAAGTAATTCCCTCTGCAAGAAATACTAAACAGAATTGTGTAGCCTAAATTATACAGCCTGTCATAATAGAGATCATAAGGTCCTATCTGACCTTACAATCCAAAAATCTGTTGTTTCCCTATAGCTAAATTAAGTCCTTCTATGTGTGATTTTAGTTTTTCTTGTATTTCTTAAATTATATTTCTCATGATCTTCCTAAAATCTATGCAGTTACCCTTTCTTCAAATACATATATCTCTGCAACAAATCGTATTATTATATATTATACACAAGAAGGGTTTGCTCTTGACATGTTGTTGCCAAGAGAGCTTGAGAACACAAGTCTTTCTATCACTTTGATCATGAAAGACAAGTGGTTCCAGTTATTTGAAACTTTATTTGACAGGATGGAAGTAAGATAGGAAGTGAAATGTTAAACTCCACTGTAAAGATCAATGCATGAGAAACATATAAACAAAACAACAGAAGGAGTGGATTGTCAAATGGAGGGAATGACTGGTATACATTTCATCAAATACCTCTTTAAAAGCACTGCCCTTGCAAGTGAACTCTTGATTGTTGCTAATTCTAGAAAGCCACTGGCTGGCAACAGCAGATTGCCAGTGCTTAACAGTGTTAATCGGCATCAAAATGCTGCTGCAGCTTTATGAGCACCTTTTCACCCACATTCTTCCCTCACAGTGACTAAATCCTTGAAGTCAATAGAATTAGTCCTGATCCAGGCTGGTGAAAATGAGAGCAGAATAAGCACCTTGTCCCTTCAACCGATTATCCTTGTAATAGTCTTCTTCTAAAGCAAAGCAAAAAGACATGGCCTGAAGAAGTTACCCCAGCTTTCAGCTAAATTGAATATTTTACACACAAAAGAAAACCTTGGAGAAATTACATCAGAAGTGGACGTTTATTTTAGTTCAGTTCTTCTGACACTACTGAGCAACTCTAGTTTTGCCTCAGGTCAAAAGCATTTTGTATAGATGAAAGATAGTTTATCTAGCCAGCCTGATCACAATTAGGATAGGACTAAGCAAGAGCAAATTTATAAGATGGAAATAGTTGCAGTATTTTAAAAGATTCAAAGAGCTGAGGAATTCTTTGTGCTTTCCTTTGTATGAAGTCATGCTCAATGACCATTGTCAGCCAATATACTACATGAGACATTGTGGTGGCTGCTGTTTTTTTGATATTCTCAAAGTCAGCTGGGTTAATATCCCCAGAAGTATTCATCTTTCCACTAGTCAAGAGAGAACATATCTGAAGCAGTAACCACTACTAGGGACTGCTTCATATGAGACAGAAATGCAACACAGCACAGCTGCCATAGGCATTAATATTTCCTGAACTCTGCTTTGTACTCCAGTGGATATTGTAGAGAAGGACACACAGCATATAGCCATTGGATAGTAAGCTGGTGGTCATCACTTTTTTCCCACAGGAACTGCCCCTTTTTTGCTGTTTCCATCTCACAATTTCACTGGGTAAATGAAAGTTGTTCATCCATTTTTCATCAAAGGGCACACAATTTCAAACTAGCTCACCCTGACCATGGAGGAGGAGCAGGCGTGGGAACCTGCAGATCAGATGATGCACAGTAACCTGTTATCTTCACTGACTTCTTCACATATCCATTGTTTGAGAACTCTCATGCAGTTCTGCTGTATTAACATCACCCTATTGGGAAATCCATTTTCCGTTCACATATGAGAAACAAGAATTCAGTCAATTCTAACTAGAGATTTATGAGCCCAGAGACTAAGCCACTAAAATTCCTGCTATTGTTTTATCTAAGAAAATCAGTTTCAGCTGTTAGTCTTTTTCTTCGTCTAGTGAAAACTTGATCATAATTCCTTTGAGAGTAAAATTCACATCAGTATTTACAGTATGAAATCTGAAATAATATATTTGGACCTCAAGTGCTTGTTGAAGAGATATGTGAGATAAAATCAGTGACAGACATCATTACAAATACCTGGCTGGTAGGCCAAACAAGAGGCTGATGTATCCACTGATCTGCTTTCAGTCTATTTGATTCTGAAAAGATTTTGGAGAAACAAGGAAGGCAGAACATTTCCATCATATTCACCCATAACAAGGAATAAAAAAAATGGAAATGCATCACAAGGCATCATAAGAAGCGTTTAAGAATCGATAGTGATAGCCTGATGTCTGTAATTCCTCCAGAGCAGTATAACAGCAGTGCCCCTAAAATGTATCTCCACTTGATCTTTCCACTGGTTTCTTATTCTCTAACATCTGAAAACACTTGATGCTTTCTTGTTTCTTATGCTGGACATCTTGCTCTGAGCATAGGTTGAAACAGCTGCATGCTGTGAGGTGAGATATATATTGACGTATAGTGTTACAACAATAACAGATTACAGTTTGCTTTTGTTGTATTTAATAATAGATAAAGATACTGCAACCATTAACCCCAGCAGGCCTGGGTCTTTTCTGTTTGTGTTGTTTTCCACCTAGTACTGAATGACTCCACTCTGTTCCCTTACCTGTCTGTGAATTGGACCTGATCAACAGCCACTGCTCCTCTCGATCTGATTGTTCTATAATTTGGCCATTACTAAGAGCTGAAAGCCTTCTCCTCCACAGCTCATTATTTACTAGCTTTTTTGAAATTATGTCCAAAAGCAGAGCTGACTTACATGCACCCTGAAGCAAAAGAGAGAAAGGAGAGCATTCTTCTGTAGAAAGAGACACAGGATCTCGTTGTGTCCTTCCTCAGCTGTTTCAGTTAAATATTTTCTTCCCACTCCCTTAGTTGTTCTCAATCCCATGCTTGTAGAGTTGGGAATTTGGGCACCGCTGCTGGTGACACAGTGTTTGGGCTAAAACCAGACACCAGTGCTGCTCAATCACTCTTGGATCAGAGGTAAAGGTTCATCTTAGAACACTGTGGTGGTGACTGAAGCAATAGGGGTATTTTCACACAGATTAACCCAGCAACACTAGTATATAACTATTTAAACATTTCTCTGAATTGCAGTAACCGGTCAAACCTGTTCTAACTACAGCTTCTGGCATTGAGAGCAAGCAGCTCCAGTGGAGCTGCTGCTGGAGGGGATCCAATGTTTCAAATGGAAGTATTTTACATTAGTTTGGATTTTCTCCAGGCAAGTGTAAATGATTTTTGGGACAGGACAATGTCCTTCAGCTGTCTCCCTAGATCAATCATCATTCTTAGTTCGCAGCATTCAGTACATTTTTTTCCCACCTTAGCAAAACATATCATTGTAGGCAAATTGCATATTCACATCATGAAGTTTAGTGCAACCTGTTAATGACTTGTGATGTCCTTACGCAGTGAGGCAGAGAAGACTTGTTTCATACTAAGCAGGTAAGCAAAATTTAAACCAGATGATTCCAAAAATGAAGGGCATTAAGAGAACTTAAATTAACACAGTTTTATGTACCCAAGTAGTGGGGACAGAGCACAGGAAGAAAATAGCAATACCTTAAGAACCCTCAGTTCTTAATTGGAAGACTCGTGTTCAAGAAATGACTGGATGTGCCACTTAGTGTCATAGTCTAGTTGACAAGGTTGGACTCAATGATCTCAGAGGTCTTTACCAACACCAAATGGTTCTGTAATTCTGTTAGATAGGAAAAACACTCAAGGTAGGAGTTCTAGAAAAATGTCACTAAGGAAGTTCTCCAAATTTCTTATAAACCTTGACTTAGAGAATTCATGTAATATAACAAGGTTCTTGGTCAACTTATGACTTGTTCAGTTGGACTGCCAAGATACACTGAGAGACGTTAGTCACATGACATGGAATCAGCCATGAGAATACAAGTTTAAATTTATTGAGCCGTCACATGAACTCAATTCCACCTGCCTTTCCAGTTCAGAGAACAGAACTACATGGCCATATGGAGATTTAAACAAGTCCTCCCTTTACGTAATAGCAATGTTGGTTGGAGTGGAGGGATGATGCAAATGAAAGCTTTTTGTAACACTTTACGAGAGCCTCACTTCACTTGAACAGGGAGCAAACTGGTATTTGCAATCAATCAAGTTCCAGTAATTAAAGGCATCTTCTAAATCTACTCCTTAGTGGCAAGAGACTCTATTTACTGGTTAATTAAAGACTCTTTCTTAAGCTCTTTCAGAAGAGACATTAAAAAAAAAAAAAAGAGTGAGAACACAGGGCTGAAATGACTGGTTAGGCTTTAACAAAAAAGAGATATTTTACATTTATCCACTAGCTCAGGTGTGCCTCTGTTTTAAAATGTCTTGTTTTCTTTGACAGAGCTGAGGGTGAGAAGAAAGGTGCATGTGTCCTAAGAGCTTCATGGACACAACTGAGCTTACCAGAGCCCCATACCCCAGCTGTGGTGGCGCACCTGGGGCTCTTTCACAATGTACTGGCTGCATGGCAGGTCACTGTTATCAACACTGCAGGGGACTCTGGAAGTACTCCTGGGGAGGTACTGCACAAGACAGGTGGAAGGGCAGTGAGGGACTGGTTAGCACAGTTGCAATATTAGCATGACTTTATGACTGTCAAACTTATCAGGGAAAAAGTATGTATGTGATGTCTATACATGTCAAGAGTATTTCACTTAGAACAGATTTTCCAGTGTTTCATTCTAGACCTCCAGGTCATTATTTTTCAGAGTAAGCTGGTCCAGAAGTCTGCATGCTATTTAAGGCACTGGAAAATTAGAATTTGTTTTTGTCCCACACCACAAACTTTTGTAACCTCTAGTTATCACAGCATAAAACAGTAAAAATTCCAGTTTGCATGGTTATATGCCTGTGACTCCTTCTACTCAAGTGATTGCTCAGTAAAATCACTGACACAAGATTCTCTGTCACTGTTTGCCAAAGCACAGCATGAAGCTTTCCACTGTGGACCTGTTAGAAGAACAAATACATCAGAAACCATCTGGTTCCAGGGATCTGTGTCAGTGGGCACAAAATCAGTTTATCATCTAGGGGAGCATGTTTGGGCTCTTCTTAGACCCTAACATTAAACTGCAAAATCAGATTTTCCAAAAGCAAAATTTTAAATGCATTTTAATAAGACATCTAATCAGTTATGGTACGTTCTTTCAGATTCAGTGCTAAACCGTGTGTTGGGTGTCATTCAGCTGCCCAAAACTGAGTTTTCTTCCTGTCCCAAGCCAACAAGCAGCACTAGGTGTAGGTCAGTACACTCCAAGTACAAGTTCCTAGTGCTTCAGCTAATAGAGTCTGACCCTCTACGAGGCTTAATTCCTCAGATTTAGAATAATATTATCTATCCCCACACAATTTTCTGACAGTCCAGGCTATGAACAGAAAAAATTATGGTCTAGCTACAGAAAATAGCCCTAGCTGTAAATTATGTCTGGTTTGTTGTCAAAAAAGTGGTGCTGCACTCTTCCTCTTAAATGTAATACTCTGAACATTTGCAGTAATTTACTGCATAATATAATACCTAATTTGATAATACTTCTCTAGCTCACAGCCTGGATTTGAAAGATTTATTCAAGTCCAATGCAGATGTCTCTTCTACCCTGTGCAACTTCTTACTCCATCCTTACCAGCATACAAATGAGTGAATTCAAGCAGTGTGCTGAGCACACATAGGTGCTGCAAAGGACAGCTGAATATGAGGGCAAGGGTACTTCCTAGGTTTTCACCTGGATTTATACTTGTTTACATACACACATGTGGATAAGCTTTGATTATGATAAGTCAACTGAATGTGACCAAAAAGGAAATTTATTGGGTCTTTGTTTCACAGGAAGTTAATCTCAGGGGTTTTTGAAGAGCCTGTTTTTATTCTCTGTTGCATGCCAGTTCTCCCTTCCCACAAAAGTCCCATTTCCTGCCTGTGTGGTCCTAATGTTTCTGTGGATGGGCTTGGGAAGCAGACTCCAGCCAGGTACCTGCAGTGCTCAGTGAGCTGACAGAACACCATGCAAGAGTCACACACCATGTCACGTCCCAATGAAGAAAGACATTGACTACTTAATAGCTCTAATACCTTAGCAGATAGGCATGAAGACAGGATAAAATCTGATACAAAAGCATCTTAACTGCTTGCATTTTGTACCAAATCAACTGCCTTTTTCTTCATATGATAAAATCTGGATGAGTATTTTGGAAGAGAGGCTGCATAAAAGACCTCAAGACACAAGTTGTATGGTGGTGCTCCCAATACTGGTTGTGTTCACAGTCCTGAATTCAGCTGAAAACTACACTCCCAGTCTTCTGAGGATGGTCTGCCTTGTTCCCAGCTCTTGCTAGCTCATAGTGATTTGCTTTTCCAGCGGGAGTAGTCTCCTGTCTCTGCTCCTTGTTCTCTGTATAATTGTCACTGTTGGGAAGTTCCTTTCTCCATCAGCTCTACCTCAGTTTCCTCAGCCGTTTCACATATCTCCTCTAAGTAATTCTGCTTATTTAATCATCCCTTTGGACTCCTTCCTCATTCATAGGAGGGAAGTGTGACAGACAAATAAATCTTCAGCTGTCATCACTTCTCCACTGGCAAGAAGAAGAACTGACAACCAAGACTTTTCCCACGGCTGAGCAAACTAGAACCCATGGGCTACACGTTTGCCAGTAAATTAAACCACTAATCTGTTGTGCTTAACTGTTACAACAGGTCTAGGCATATTTTCTGCCAGGCAAATTTACATTCTCCTAAATTTACTGACTTCCAGATATTACTGATTGAGTGGCAGATTTTGTTCTTGTAACGGGATGTTTTTACCTCTTCAATGCATACTTCTCAACAGCAGTGATCTGTCTCAATTCACTGATCAAAAACTGATCACAACCTGCAAAAGGCAAGCCCTGCTGTGGTTAAAGTCAGCAAAGTGCAATCCCATGCAGCTTGGTCTGTTTGTGTAAGTCACTCCAACGCCCAGCATCAATCGAGAGGTGAAAGTTGCTGACAAAGGCCACCTTTCATGAACATTTCCTCATCCCACCACTTTCTCTGCCCTTTCTTTCTCCCCTGGGAAACAAGAAGCTTTTTTGCTTTTCTTCCAAATTCTCCAAAAGAGTACATTTCCCAGAAGTGCCTAATGAAAACCCTTTGGAGCACATCACAGTTCCCCATCACCTTCTGGTGATGAAAGAGTTATGAAACCTCATCCTTCCAGTATTCATAGGGAAGAGCATAGAGAGGTTATTGAGCATCCTCTCTGCACAATGTCTTCAGCAGCAGTCACATACAGCCCAATCTCTTCCTTACTGACAGCAAGGGACAGTCGTGCAGTACACAAATCCTAGCCCAAACTCTTCAATACTTTGTCATGAACTGGACCCAAAACACGAGCCTATTCAAAGCATATAAACATGTATGCAGCATTTAGGAAGAACAGGCATGAGACACCAGGTAAAGAAAAATTCCCTGTCTTGGAAAATGGGATATTTATGAAAGCTGTTTCAGAAAACTGCCTCCAAAACAGAAAGAGGTCCAAAGGAAAGGGAACAGATCTTTCAATTTTTGTGACCTTTCAAGTTAGCTGTGCATGTAACTAGTTGGAAGGGCCTCTTAAGCTCTGAATTTCAGTTCTCAGTCTCACTCAGCTCTCACTAAGTGTTTACCAAATATCTCAATTTTCCCAGAAACAGGCAGAAATACCTGAGATCTGTCCTCTGTAACATTGTCAGGAATTAACATTTAAAGGCAGTACCATGACACAAACAAGAAATTTAATTAAATTATATAGGGTTATATTTGTGTCCAGTGACACGCAAATTTCTCATACATTATGTGGTAGAAGAACCTGTTGCTTCCACTCATTTAGTCTACATAACCAAAATCAAAGTTTTCATTTGATTATTCAACCATATGTGCATGTAAGATACTTAGCAATAACAGTTAGACTTGAATCTCATTGGCTTTGCAGTCAGGAACAAGTCCTGCAGAGAAGATGGGCTTATATAAACGCCCATTTTCACAATGTACAGACACTCCTGTAGATTTAAAAACATATGTATTTTTTGTGGAAAGAGCAGCAGCAGAGATTTTTGAGTTTCTCAAGCTAATAAATACCAAGTTTTGCATTAATTTAAATGCCTAACTCAATGTTGTCAGCAAGTTTGAGATTTTTCCATTGGAGGCAGAGAGATTCCAGTTCCTGAACACCTCTAGCAGGTTTTATTAACTAAAGGCACCCTGTTAAGAAGGCTGCAGAGAGATTATATATGATCAGATAAAAACAGGATTAGATATGAATATGTGAATGACACCAAGTGATAGCTGGGGGAGGCTGGAAACTGAAATTCAGATACAGATATTCAGCACTGGTTTGATAGACTTACAGCTCATGAATCCTTTTGTAGCTCAGGTCTGTGGCACTATGAGTGCACTTTTCTAATGCAAAGAGAAAGAAGTGAACATCTGAACTATTTAAAGCATTTCTTTAAACAGCAAATATCTTAAAGAAATAATATTCAACTTTTTGGTTGAAAATATTTTTTTGTAAACTGTTGAGGTTCAAAAATGATAGGTGAAAGATTGTGGCTGAAATTAATGGAAAAAGGAAACAAATATAAATCTAGGTGTTTAATGTGCAATAATCCCTACAGCATTCTCCCTGTTCTGGAGATCTTTGTACCTACATGGACCTATTTGAGAGAATGTTTGTGGACAATGGCCACAGTCAACCATAGTCAAGGCAACATTCACCTTTTTTTTCAGGAGTAGTTTTGAATGTGTCAGAACAAAACACAAACAACTAGTTCTCTCTTTCTGATCTATAACACAGGTTAACTAATTAATTTTTAAATTTACCAGTAAACAAGCACTTAACTCTTTGGCTGTCTGGCCTGCCTTCACAGCAAACTGCTTTTGCAGCTTTGGCTTGATGATTTAGCTAATAACATGTGGAAGCATTTTCTCCTTTCAGATTCTTACAGAAATATAAGATATTTGCTTACAATTACAATCCAGTTAAATAAACTGTAGTAAATATTTCCCTACAATTCAATTAAATAAAAACTAATCTGTGGGTAATTAGGGACAGGCGATCGGAAGATATCACGTTGTACAGGCAGACAGAACCCCTCCCCTCAACAGTTTATGCTACTTACCCGCTTAATTAGCCAATAGCACCTACTTTATGACAAGCAGAAGGAAGTGACACGGCAAACCCAAGTTATATGACCTCATATAACCCGTTAATAAAGGCCATTTTGCCATCCACCACACTGCTGTCTGCGTGCTCATGGCCCGAGCAACCTGAGGTGGTCGCTGTGCCATTCCTGAACCAGGTTGTCACGCCTCGGAGAGGCAACATGTGGTGCCGAAACCCGGTAACACATCCGGGAAATGGGAATCGCCTGGACAGGTGAACAGCGGCCGAAGCGGCTGGACCAGCTTGGCAGGCAGGACGCTCCCAGACCAGCAAAGAGGATGGAAGCTCTCACGAAGGTCATATCTCAGATCCAATGGGATATTGATTGCAAACGGAAAGATTTTACTCTCACTGTTGTGAAGCTTTTGCAACTTGGGGCCATTGACCAACTGGTAGATGTACTCCACCCAGAAATATGGGATAAATGTACTAAGGCTCTGGTTGAGGAAACAATGTCCTCGGGTTTGGGTAAAAATCTCAAATCACGGGGAAAAGTTGTACGGGCTTTGCAAAAGGCTCTGCAAGAGCAAGAGACCTACCTGGAAAGCCTCACAAAACTGTCTGCTAACCACACCCCAGTTGGGAGTTGGGGCGACAACGCAGACTTCAAACGAGAGCAATCTTGCCGAGTGCAAAGATCCACGGGAGCAAGGGCTTCCTCCACAGCCCTCGAGCCCAGGCCCACCAACAGAGGGAAAAGAGCAGACACAGTTATTCTGGGACTAGCAGAGGAGGCCAGGAACGCCGTCATTAAATCAGAGTCCAAAAAGGCCTGGGAGAGACCCCCGCCTTATGCGCCACAAAATGGCGCCGAACCCCAAAAAGACGGGAGGGCCGCGGACACAGCTGGTAGGAACAAAGAAGGTCCATTAGATAACACGGACATGCGCGAACAGGAAGAGGGGGAGAATCCGGGAGGGGGGAATAAGGCCGATCAGAGCACTTGCCTGAAAACATCCCCTTATAAGGCAAGAGCCTCCCTTAGCAGGACGCGGGGCAAGCCTAGGGGAAAGGGGCAGCCCAACCCTAAGAGAACGGGGCAGGGTCAGAGCCCAACAAAAAGGTTCCAGAGCCTGGAAGTATCCAGTCAGTCGGCTTCCAGCTCCGAGTCAGACTCTAGCTGGAATGAGTGGTTTGACGAGTAGTCCGCAGCCAGATCCGACTTTGACTCTGACAAAGAAGGAGTGAGGGTAGATAAAATCAATAACTACAATGCCCCTACTTGGGCCAAAGGGAAGTTAGAAAAGGAACAAACTCCGCTTACAGACTGGAAGAAAATAAAGATAGCATGTGCCTACTGGGCCCTGTCAGCCACGCTGGCATTCCCAGTGTGAGTAGGAGGGCAAGGTGGAAACCAGAGGATTTACTCACCTATGAATCCTAAGGATGTGCAAGCAATTGTTAAAGCAATTGCAGACAGAGGGATTAACTCGGCTATGGTCTCCACCTTCATCGACAGCGTTTTTGGAGGGGACGACTTGTTCCCATTTGGCATTAAACAAACCTGCAGACTAATTTTTGATGGGGCGGGGATGATCCTTTTTAAACAAGATTGGGAGGATAATTGTGCGAGACAACTAGCCTTAGTAACCGGGGCAGACCACCCACTACACAGCTCCAGCCTACAGTGGTTGATGGGCACGGACCCAACCAGGATCACCCCCCAAGCGCAGGCCAAAGGCCTACGGGCCCACGAGGTCATGGCAACTACCCGCGCCGCTAGAGAAGCTATCCGCTCCGCTTCCAGAATTATCACTAGACCATCGCCATGGTCCACAATAAAGCAAAGCAAGAGTGAAAGTTTCACACAATTTGTGGACCGCCTCCAGGCAGCAGTCAATTCCTCAGCTTTGCCCTTGGAAGCGAAGGGCCCTGTGGTAGCAGAGTGTTTGCGCCAACAATGCAATTCAGCCACCAAAGACATTTTGCGATCATTACCAGCCGGGTCTGACATCTCAGACATAATTAAGCATGTCGCGAAAGAAGAACATCTAGTCCCAATCCAGGCAGCTGTCCCTACTGCAATAACTAGTGTAATGGCATGCTTTAAGTGTGGCCAGGCAGGCCACGTTGCAATAAATTGCCCCCACTTAGGGCACCCATCAACAGCCGCCCCCCCACGCCAGACACAACCCCGGGGGCCATGCTGGGCATGTGGAAAAAAGGGGGACTTTGCCAAAGAATGCAGATCTAAGCCCCAGGGAAACGGGAGGGGGAGGGAGCATCCGAGCTGCACACAGCTCCCTCCCACTTAGAACATGAAGCAGCCCAATCATACCAATCCTCGATGGGGGCGGAGCTCCTGCACCCATTGCCCCCTCAAGAAATGACCAATTTTGCAGCTCAACCGATGGCTCAGTTAGCTTCAAGAACACCAGGAACGACCCCTTGGAGGCAAGATCCCTGGGTGGCCTTGGCCATGAAGGTGCGTAGCCACCCGCTGAAAGTGTGGGGAGTTTGCTATCTCCATGGCAACTCTAATGACTCAGCTATCTGTCTCCCCTTTTGGATTGATACGGGATCAGATGTTACAGTCATCCCAGAAATGTACTGGCCCTTACATTGGAAACTGGAGGAGGCCCCCATGGTGGGCGGGGTTGGGGGGCTATGTCGGGCCCATAAAAGCAGCCAACTGATAGTGATAACACTCCACACCAAAAGAGGACCAGAAGAAACTATCACCCTTTTCCCGTACATTATGTCAAAATGTCCACCCCTGCTGGGGAGAGATGCCCTAGCCCTGCTGAAAGTCAGGGTGACAAATTTATTTTAGGGGCCACTGCCGCGTACCCGCTGTTACCCATCAAACTAACATGGAAATTGGTTGACCCAGTGTGGGTCGAGCAGTGGCCCTTGTCAAAGCCTCGAATGACCGCCCTCCTTGAGATGATTGGCCGCGAGCTGCATCAGAATCACGTAGAGCCCTCCACGAGCCTGTGGACCACTCTGGTCTTCGTAATACCCAAACAATCTGGCGAAGGTTTCCGCCTTCTGCACGACTTGCGGAAGGTGAACGAAAGAATCCAACCAATGGGTCCCGTCCAGACGTTGCTGCCCATGAACTCGATGATACCAGAAGGGCAACCTTGTGCAGTGCTTGACATTAAAGACTGTTTCTTTTCCATACCTCTGCACGACGAAGACAAAGAGTGGTTTGCTTTTTCTGTTGTCTTCCCAAACAGCCAACGACCTAACCTGCGCTTCCAGTAGAAAGTACTGCCCCAAGGAATGGTCAACTCCCCCACCATCTGCCACATCACAGTGGACCAAGCACTAGCACCCATCTGGTGCAGCGACCTGACCGCGACCATCATCCAATACATAGATGACATCCTAATTGCCGCGTCGTCAGTGAGCCAAGTAGACCGACTAGTGTCGACAGTCTCAGAGACCCTAAAAACAAGAGGTTTTGAAATCGCAAGAGTGAAAATAAAAAAGGGACCATATGTAACCTTTCTGGGAGTGAAAATCACAAGCTCCTATATAACCCCTCCCCAGGAAAAAAACCGTCGGAACATCAGCAGGCTCCATGACATGCATCAGCTGGCGGGATCCCTACAGTGGCTCCGCAACATCATCCTGATTCCTCCCAAGGTTGTGGACCCCCTCTTGAGAGGGAAGAACTCATGGGAGCAAAAAAACCCCAAAAAACCCACCAGAAGCGATAAGTTCGCTCAACTTTATCGAACAACAAATGTCTATGAGCACGCTCGCCAGGTGGGACCTGGGCGCACCACTTGATTTATGTGTTCACTTTACAAAGAAAGGAGGAGTAGGAGCACTAGCCCAAGGGCCCCCTGACAAAGACCAGACAATACAATGGGTAATCTTGGGGAAGATGTTGCGCACATTTTCCCCGGGAGTCGAGTGTCATAGCAACCTCATCATGAAAGGAAGGAAACTTGCTCTGAGGCACTTGGGCACTGAACCCGCCAAGATATACCTGCCTTTCTGCAAACAGCTCTCCATACAATCAACAACAGTATCAGAGCATCTAGCCCTAGCCCTTGCCGACTTTGGAGGAGAAATTCACTATGCAGTGAAACCCCCTTGGACCCAGCTACTCTCAGTCATCGATATTGACCTCCTGCTGAAAATCATCGACTGACCACAACCAGGACAGATGATCTTCACAGACGCATCTTCGCTAACCTCAACCGCAGCAGCAGTATGGCAGTCAGGAGAACAGTGGCAATGCATCAAATCAACCAACCCTACGCTTTCAGTCCAGCAGCTCGAAGCAGTGGCCGTGGTACTGGCGTGTGGACTGTTCCCAGAAGAGCATCTTAACATCATAACCGATTCTATATTTGTGGCCAAGCTCTGCCTAGCTATGTCAGGACCTGGCATGTCGACCTCCACGGTAGCCATGGTGCTTGAAGAGGCACTTTTTTCGCAAAAAGGCACCTTGTCCGTCATCCACATTAACAGCCATAATCTGATCAAAGGTTACTTTTAAATTGGCAACGACAAGGCAGATGCTGTTACAAAAGGACTGTGGATGCTGAGAGACGTCCATCAGCTATACGAGTCTCTTCACATTGGGGCTAAAGCACTAGCAAAAAAGTGAGAGATTTCGACCGCCAATGCAAAACATGTTGTAGGTACATGCCCCCACTGTCAGAAGTCACCACTGTGGTCCAGCGGAGTCAACCCCAGAGGCCTTAAAGAATCAGAAATATGGCAAACAGACTTTACACTATGTCAGCTGCTAAAACCCAGAGCATGGCTTGCAGTAACTGTAGACACATATAGCGAAGTGATCGTAGCCACACAACACCTGAAAACTGACTCAAAAGCAACCGTCCAACATTGGCTAACAGCCATGGCGTGGCTTGGTGCTCCAAAGAAGATCAAGACAGAAAATGGCCTGAATTTTGTTTCAAAATCGAGCCAGGTATTTGTTTCAAAGTGGGTTATCACTTTAGTGCCTGGCATTCCGTACAATAGCACCAGGCAGGCCATTGTTGAGTGAGCAAACCAAACCCTGAAAGCCAAATTAGAGGTGTTAGCGAAGACAGAGGGCTTTGCCAATTCTATTCCCCCAGGAGACCAAGCACGCATACTGGCAATTGCTCTGCTAGCACTGAATCAATTCCCTAAGGGAGATGAAATAATCAGCACAACCCAGAAACACTGGGCCACTCGAGCACTAGAAGAAGGCCCACAGGTTGTAATTAAGAATGAACTGGGAGAATGGGAACAGAGCTGGAGACTAGTGCTCACAGGGCCAGGATATGCGGCTGTTAAGAAAGATGGTAGAATTAAATGGTGTCCACTTAAGTCAATCAAACCAGACCCTCAAAATAAAACTAATGACAACTGTGAGGTTCTATTTGCAGGACTGGATCTTTGGACGTCCATGTAACTCGTACACCCTGGTATCAGAAGAGAGCAGTGAATCATCGAGCAGCCCTGCAGTGCCCAAAAACCCCACACCAGCGAGATCCAGACAACAACAACATCTTTGTGTGATTTTGCTTTTAGGGTTCGTTAGCAGAGGGCAAGCCGATGCAAGGCATTACCCTCATCAGCCATTCAGGTGGGTCCTACGTCATCTTTCGAGTGACAAGGTAATCAAAGAAACCATCATACTTAACAGCCTATCTTTTGACTTTAAGCTGAAAGACATATTTCCCACTCACCTGGGATTCCCTAATCTTAGTGATTTATCACTGTGGCAAACCTATTGGTGCCCTGCCTCCAACCCAGATAAAGCTTACTGTAATTATCCGGGGTACAGATACTGGTGGGTATTGGGGGTGTGAAACTATTGTGACAAGCAATAGATGGCAACTGCAACAACTTGACAGGTTCTTACAAGTCCAGTATGTACCCAGTGCCTGTCGTGAACCAAAATTTAGACTCAACAAGCAAATATATCTGCCACAAGACGAGACACACTTGCACAAACTACATAATGACAATTCTGTGGCTGACCCAGATGAGGTGGGCCGTGGGTAAGGTGTGGACCGGAGTCATTCACACCTTTCACAACAGTTGGGTAAACATACAAATTATCAGGCTCCTACCGCCAGTATACCAATCGATCAGACCCAATTTGGTTCTTACAGCAAGCGAACCCAATAAAGCGTTTAATGCACATATATTGTATTCCATGTCTGCCCCATCTGACCTTGTAGCTACTCACCAAATACCTAAACCAGTTTCTTACAATCTGTTTTTTAGCGTGTTAAACGCTACCTTTTTGTCGCTGAACCAATCAAATCCGAATCTTACAAGCTTGTGCTGGCTGTGTTATAATTCAAACCCCCCTTTTTATGAAGGCGTCATCCTTGATGTTTCTTTCAACTATTCAGCGGCAGATAATCCACACCAGTGTAGGTGGAACACCCCTCAGAAAGAAATTTCTCTAAGTCAGGTCACAGGCCGAGGCAAGTGCTTTGGCAATTCAACCTTAGCAAGACAGAAAGGCAATATCTGCACAGAAGTTGTTAAGCTTAACAGAACAGCCAATAAGTGGGCTATCCCATCCCCATTGGGAATGTGGGCCTGCCATCAATCCAGAGTAAGCCCCTGTGTGTTCCTTAGTAAATTCAATGACTCTGTTGACTTTTGTGTCCAAGTCTTGATTGTTCCTAGAGTCATGTATCACCAAGAAAAAGAAGTGTACCACCTTTTAGAAGAACCCAGCCGGCTCCACAGAAGAGAAGTAGTAACAGGTATAACCATTGCAATGCTGCTCGGCCTAGGAGCTACCAGCGGAGCCACAGGTGTTTCAGACCTCATGACCCATCACCAAGGACTTTCTCAGCTGCAGATGACCATTGATGAAGACTTACAGAGACTTGAGAAATCCATCTCCTTTCTGGAGAAATCTGTCTCCTCGCTTTCAGAAGTCATCCTGCAGAACAGGTGAGGACTGGACCTCTTGCTCATGCAACAAGGAGGCCTGTGTGCCACCTTAAGAGAAGAATGCTGTTTCTATGCAGACCATACTGGCATCGTACGAGATTCAATGACTGAACAAACAGAAAGGCTAGCCCAAAGAAAAAGAGAAGAAGCCCAGCAAGGATGGTTTGAGTCATGGTTCAACCAGTCTCCATGGCTAACCACACTTGCTTCCACTCTAATAGGCCCACTTACCATGCTACTCCTGATGTTGATTTTCGGGCCTTGCATACTAAACAAATTAGTGTTGTTTGTTAAAAGCCATTTAGAAGAAGTTAACATTTTACTTGTTGACCACCAACAATTGCTTTGAAATGCGTTTATTACATGCATATCGCTTTTTGCAACTTGTTATGTAAGTTTTAATAATTTTTATTTTCTATAACATTTATACTTTGTATACTTTGTATGTTTTTTAGTTAATCATGGGGGGGGGGGAAATGTGGGTAATTAGGGACAGGTGATCGGAAGATATCACATTGTACAGGCAGATGGAACCCCTCCCCTCAACAGTTTATGTTACTTACCCGCTTAATTAGCCAATAGCACCTACTTTATGACAAGCAGAAGGAAGTGACACAGCAAACCCAAGTTATATAACCTCATGTAACCCGTTAATAGAGGCCATTTTGCCATCCACCACACTGCTGTGTGCTCATGGCCCGAGCGACCTGAGGTGGTCGCTGTGCCGTTCCTGAACCAGGTCATTATGCCTCAGAGAGGCAACAATAACCTTTTGATCTTAAAAATCCCAAGGCACCATTGTTTCTACCCCTCAGCCTCACAGCAATGTGCATGTGATTATTTGAGAGTGAGAGCAGAGGTATGGAGATCTGAAGTACAGCAGGAAGGTTTAGGTCTGAAATCATTATTTTCATAAGGGCCAATGCCTTTCTGGATGATTTGCATTTCATCTCTACACCCTGAGCTGGTGAATAAACCACTTCTTCTACTGCCTATGTCAAACACAAATATTCACTGTTTACTCGCTAATAAGTATACACCTCCTAAAAAAACCTCTCATACTGTCATTTTAGAATTTCCAGCAACACCTTCTCTGTCTACAATATATCAGTGCCAAAATAATGCACAATTAGCAAGATTTGTACTTTGTTGGCTGCAGGTCTGTGTAAATCCTGCTCTGCTTCACACAACCATATCCTACTAATTTCTTTCTGAGCACTATGTTACCAAAAAGATTCAGTATCAAGATCCAACTACTGGCACAAAGTGTCACTGTAGTGGGTTGAATCTGAGTTGATAGACAGATTTTTAGACCAATAATGCTTCCTACAATTTACACATTTAAGCTGCACGGAAAGGTGGCAGTTCCTCTTGTTCCAGCCCACCTGAGGGAGGTGGGGAGGCCTCGGAGCCTCCGGGCCCCGCCGGGCCAAGACCCCACTGGGCCGAGTTGGGCTGGGCCAAAGCCCTGTCCCCCTTCTCCTCTTCCTGATGCCGCAGCACGGACCCTGGGCCACTGGTGAAGGAGCCATCCCAGAGCCCAGGCAGCTAAACCCAGCCTTGGACTGCTACGCAGCTGAAATCTTTCCAGAGCAGATTCTTGGGACCAGCAGGTCCCTCCCCCCCTCTCCCCATTCTCCACATGGAGCCAGCAGGAGCCGGCAGGAGCCTCCTTTGTACAGCCAGCAGCACAAAAAGAGCGAGGCTTTCTTCACCATAAAGCCTGAACAAGAACATTTTTCAACATAGAGGTTTCAGAGTCAGAGAGAGTGAGCCATGTGAGACGGAGCTGAAATGGCGGTGGAGAAAAGGGGCGGTGCCGCGTTCCTCGCACGGAGCTTAAAAATACTTCTGGCATGCGGTGGTAAGAAACTGTAATATCTCAAACTGTTTGTCTCTTTAATCCATTTGAAGTACATGGGGGGATGGAAGACTTACGTGTGGCCCGTGAAGTTTGTGAAGAGAGAGTGCCTATGCCAGGATATATAGAAATAGTGAGAGGCTTTTAAGGATTTGTAGCAGAAAAAGACTTTGTGTTCAGGCCAAAGTGACCCATCCTTAAAAAAGGTTGATAACCCCATGCGTGGCAGTGTGAAAAAACTGATATTTTTTCATAGAAGAGATGTATTATACCACAGCAGATTGTTTCTTTCCAGGCGGGTCTGTTGTTGGGGGCAGCTTGAGAAACCATGTGAAGCAAGAAGAACCCTTTCTTCCTTAAGCATAAGAAACAGACTTTTTTCAAGAACTGTAACCCTGACTAGAATCCTATGTTGTGATATCTTTTGTGCTAGTTAAAAAAGAAGAGTAAAGTGCTGAGAAGAAGGGAGCAGGGGGGAGGGTGTGTGTGTGTGTGTTTTAATTTCTTGTTATATCTTTTAACTTTTAATTCTGTTAGTAATAAACTTTTTTTTCTCCTAGTACTGCAACTGTTTAAGTGTGAACCTGTTTTTTGCCTTGCAGCTATCTAGTTTTCCTTAATATTTTCTTATTTTGTTTTCCTTATAAAATAATTGATATTTTAGATGCTTGATGCTCAGTTGTGTCAAACCACAACAGTGCACCATTTTCCAGTTCAAGATCTGTCCCTTACTGCAGGCTCAGGAAAAAAATGAGGTGGAGGAAGAGCATTTCCCTGACCTGTGGCTGCTGGCAGCCATAATAACTCTGAGACTACAGAGTATACAGTCTCAGTGACTTCAAGGAAACTCTCTCATACCTAGGAAAGGAAAGAGAAAATCCTCAGCAAGGTTAGCTGCCTGCTGCAGGGTTTCTCACAATTGCTGTGATGCATTTTATCAGGTGATTAATCTGTGCAGGATGCTGAGCTAGAGCAGCAGAACTGTCTGCCCCAGCCTGACGGTAGTCCTCGTGCAAGCACCTGATTCCAAGATATGTTCAGTGCTACAGCGCATTCATTGAGCACATCTCCATCACAGGTGTTGCTGGTGTCCAACAGCAGCAGAGAATGGGTGGATCACTAGCCCTCATTGCCATAAGAACAGAAAGAAAGAAATTTAGGATTTTTGCATCTAATTCTTCACAAATATTGTGGGCTCTCAGACTGGGCTGTCAAGATTACTAAGTAGCTCGTCTCTTCCTGTTTACTCAGAGAAGTAAAAAGAAACATCATTTACCTCTCTTCCAATACAGTTCTTGGCAAACTACTAGAAAGTATTTTGTAGGGGGTTTTTTAATGCATACATCACTGTCGAGACAAGGGAAAATTCAGTGAACACTTACGTTTCTGCATTTTCTGAAACTAATAAAACATAATGAAGAAAATAATATAGCATAATGAGAAAAATTGCTAAATAAATTCTGACAGTGACAATGTAAAACTATTATAATTGTACTGTTTAGATAGGATTTTCCGAGTCATTGTAGTTGATTTCTGCCCATTGTGTTGTTGAAGCACCCTTAAGAGAAAGTAAAATCTGTTTGTCCATGAACCAACCTTTTTTACGGCTTCAGTAAAAAATTACACAGTTTGGCTGTTTCTCAACACTTTATTTTAGTACTCTGCAGTGCTCCGTCATTAAATTGTTTCCTGTTAGCATGTGCCTCAATCCTGCAAATGATGCATGATAACGTTGTGGTCTCTGAATTAATCCACTGAACTCAAAAGGACTACTCAGGCTGTGTGAAGTTAAGCACACACAGACATGCTTGCAGAGTAAAGACTGTATTTGAGATGACAGGGGGAAAGCCAAGGCATTTTATAGGCCAGCTTTTAGCCAGATTAGCTTAACAAACATAGGGGGGAAAAAAGGGTCTGTCTATTTTAGAGATCAAAATTAATCCATTGTTTGCCATTCCAACAAAGTTTAAAATTACTGTTATACCTTTTTATTTAAATATTCTTATTATGGGGCTTGATTATACAATTGTCTAAACAGTCAGCTAGTTTCCCTCTGAATTTATAAAAGCCTTACCATAGTTTTTAATGGTATGGAGGATTTTTTACCACAAATACTATTTTTCTGCTTGTAACTTTGAAATGAACTAAAGAAGGAGAGAGAAATTATTTCTTCTTGTAAAGACCAAAATAGCTGCAAAGAGTGAGAAAATGTGTTCTAGCTTATTGGCGGCTACACCTGTAATTATCTGAAGTTGAGTCTCAGTGTAGAGTCAGGATCCAGTGCCACGTCCCCAGTTGCTGGGGCTGCAAACTTCTCCGGTTATTTTTCCCATTTCCTGCCTGTGGTCTCAGGCAAGAAACACCAAGCAGCAGCTCAACACATGCATACATGAGGCTTGAGGTGAATGTGCTCTACCCTTTTGTGACAGCAAGATGGACCATAGATATTCACAGGCTTTTGATCAAGGAGTTAATGTTTTACTGCAGATAGCTATTTAGTCTACTGTTGGTACTTATTTGTCAGATAAAAGAACTTTTAAGTAGAAACCCCAAAGCACTATGTGAGGTTAATAAAGTAGAGTGGGTTTGACCACAAACACCATGTTTTTTTGGAGGAAAAGTGTATGACAGATATGACAGATTCTTTTTTTTTTTTTTTTTGGTCTAGTCTTGCCCAAGTCCAGCAATTGTGAGCACAGAAGAAACCCCACAAAATCTTTTCTGGTCTGCTAGGAAACTCTTCCTCTAGCATCTTGGAGGCTATTGAGTCTGTTTCAACCGGAAGAAAGTTCCTATGTTTCTCAAGATGCCACTCTCAACACTTTTTTTATCAACATCTCCATCTCTGGGCAGAACCAAAGCTTCTCCCACAAGCAGCTGCTTTTAAGCCAAGCAGATGTCCCTTTTCCCCCCAGCATCCAGCTCACTGCAATGCTGTGGCCAGGAGCACACAAGCAGGTGGGTTTCCCAGCCACTTTCAAGTCACACTTTGAAAAAAATGCTCTACTTCTGTATAGAAAATCAAGTAAACTAAATGTCCATCACAAGAAGACTGACAAAAATCTGCAAAAAAAACCACTGGGTGATGAAAGACAAACTTCCCTAGTCTGTGACTAGAGGGATGGTGTTTTCACCTTCCTGGGAGGTGGAAAAGAGGGAATTGCTTATACCAATGTGAATTGTTTTCCTGAAAATGCAAAGCAGCCAATAAATCCAGACATAAAATACTCCTGGAAAATACTCCAGGAAAGTGTTTGGAAACCTATAGGCAGGGTGAGGCAATCCCTTGTAAGAGCATCTGCATCTACCCAGCTGTTCTAGAACCCCATTCGCTGGATCAAAGATGAAAGCCACTCTTCAGCTAGAAGAGGCTGATGGCTAGCCCTTTTATAGCCAACAAAGCCCTGGCTAAAACATCACATCCGGTGTCACCTTGTGACACAACTGTTTTCAGGGGTTTTGACAAGTTAACCAGATACAGCTAAACACAGGTCTGTGCCACGCGGAGCTGCAAACAGCTAATACCTACAAGCTGTGTGGCTGAGACATAAGATAGACAAGGACAAAGGCAGATACTCTGCCTCACGCCATGGTTTATAGCTCCCAGACCATATTCCGTGGCAATATATAAGCAAATGCCTTCAAAAGTTTTGCCTCCCTTCCTCCTAATTCTGCAATACTCACAGCTCCCTGTCTAACTATAAGGGCTGGGGGAACAAGTCTATGAGGAATTTACACAGGTAGGGACAGGAAGAGCAAAGATAGGGTGAGGGACAGTAAAAGGACACATTCACATGAAGTGGACCACTATCCTGTGTACTCAGGGACACTTTCACCAACCTGCTAGTCTCCTCTCACACAGCTGCTTCCCAAACCTTGAACCGAGCCACTCCAGCCAGCCATTGACCCTAAGAGGAACTCCACATTGATTGAGTCCCTTTATAGGGATCCACAGGCATTAAAATACTCTTTCCAAGTGTTTTAATACAAGATGTTTCTATTCTTAGAATGGAAAAGAAAACCTATTACCTCTAAGATAAAAGGTCCAATCTGCATCTTTCTTTTGCTCAGTACCTCTCCATACTGGGAGGCATGCCAAAGGAGCAGGATAACATTTTAAGTCTGTGTAAATACTCTGCTACCAGCAGTTCCCTAAACTTGTCTGCTTCCTATCAGCGCTCTTTAGGTAAAGAGTAACCATCTGCCTGAAAGAATTATTGTTCCTCACTGTGCTACGTAAAAAACCAGATTGCTTATGTTTATCTGAGGGCAAATCCTGCCTATTTCTTCTAGATCTAGTGCTGTTAGTCCTGGGAGAGAGTATCTCTGTAAATAGTTTAACCCTTCTCAAGCCAAATAACAACACGAATAACACGCCAAGTTTTCACAGCCAGTCTCACAAAGCAGCGTGACATCTTGTTGATTGGTGCAGTGCACCCAGTGCCTCCAGAAGGTGCTGAGAGGACTGAAGAGGCTCTGCTACTACTGCTGTTGCACCCTTTAACAAATCCCCCATGCCCCAGCTTCTCAGCCTGAGGCAAGGACTAAGTGTTTTTGATCCCTAATGAACTTGGTTTTGGGATGAAATGTGATGAGGTATGTTAAAATCTCCTAGAAAGAGCTGAAGGTTTATAAAATCTTAGTTTGTTTTTGTGACTTTGGCTCATATAAATATATAATTGCAATTAGGTAACACAGTCAACCATAAACTTTACCTTTGAATCAGAGCATGGACTATGACCCACAAATTCCAGAGTGATTAAAAAATATCTAATGAACTTCATCTAATACCAAGTGCTAAGTAATTTACTGAATGTCTGACAAGAGAAGAGAAGGATTAGGAGGGGTCTTGAAAGAAACTCCTGTGGCTTTGCCTCCTTCCTAGTTCCCCATTGCTTCAGAGATACAGATTATGGTTTCTAGGGTAACTAGACACACACACACACACACACAAAAAGGACACATTGTCTAGTTTGGTTTCCTGAGAATGTCAGAACATTGTCAGGCCAGAAGCATTGCCTAAACATGATTATGAAAGAGATTTGTAATTTATTTAGCCACTTATTTTAATTCAGTCACATCTTATGTACCATTTTTTGTTTTAAAGGTAATTCTCATATTTAAATGTACAGTTTCTAATGATAGTGACACTTTAAAATTCATAGACCATTATTAAAGACGCATAGAAGACAGATGGTCTTTGTGTACATTGTGTATGTGCGTATGTTATTACTGAGTGAGTTTGTACTTGGCTTCATGTCACACACAGACAGAAACAAAAATTTCAATGAACATATGACTTTTCTATGATATTTATGTTTCTGTGTGGTTTACATGCATACACACATCCAGATGACAGACCATTTCAGATCACAGCCTTTCACACTGTGGAGAGGAATGAATTATGTATGTGTAAGAGGTGTAAGGGCCAAAAACGAGGCCATGTTGGGTAAAACTGGGGACTAATGATCCTTTGTACCAGAAGTGACTTGTCTTATTCAGTGTTTGCCTGACAGGGTTTTGGGCTGTTCCCATGTGCATGCCTGTGCTGTGTCTCTGATAGAGCTCTGCTCCATCTTCTTTTTTTGAAACCAGGAGACACCATGCACCTGCTGCAAAGCCCACAGGGCACTGACACCAGGAGGGCTTTGGGCACACCAAACATTTTTCATATGCAGTTTTTCTCTCTACACTTCCAAAGTTTGGGTCATTGCATCTGAAGAAGCAGCATGACTCTTCCTCTTTGGGACCCATCTTTCCCACTTACCAAGGTCTGTGTCACTTAGAGACAGCAGTCTTTCCTCCATCCTCAACAGCTTTTAGGTCACCAATGTTGGGTCAATCAGTTGTCAGTTACCAAGGACCTAAACGTGATGTTACTCATATGTTCGGGCGAGGACAATGGCAATATATCAAACTGCATTCAGGAACGTTCCCAGGCACAGAACAAATTGTCAGTTCTTCTCAATCATTTGAGCAGCTCAGCGTGGTTTTGGCCCATGCAAACATGCACTCTTCTGGAGTGTTCCTGGGCAAGGTTCAGGAGCCAGACCACTCCAGCAGCCACCCCACGCAGTTTGCATACAGCCACCCCATCTCGCCAGGACAAGGGGCTGCTCAAAGAGCTCAAGGCTGTTTCCTGCCGTCTGCCAGACTATCCCCAGGCACACTCAATTTACTACCATAAACAGGGCCTTTGAGACTTTCACAGGTCAGGGCTGATCACCCCAGTATGCTTGATGAAGCCATAGTCAATGCTAATGAGCTGATTTCTTTCTAATCGTTCAAGGCATTTAGTTTTCGTACTTACTATGAATAAAGTAAATGCTTTCCAGATGTCTTGTTCACATTATTAGTTGTTTTAAACCTAAATGTAATTATTTTTTTACACTCTCATCATAAATATCAGAACCTCCAGTATGAGAAAACTTTCAAGCAAAGGAGTTTGAATCCATGACCAGATAGAGTAAGTAACCCAGTGCCCTAAAACAACACCAGTGAATCACTCTACAACAGCTTGTTCATGCCCAGTGCTGCCGTAAGCATCCTATGCCCTGGTGAAATCCAAATAAAGGAAACCAGCCCAGGTCATTGTCCAGCAAAGAGCTGGCAATAAGCACTGAAACCGATTTAACCCTACCTTATTCTGTGGAAAGACTGATTTCTTCCAGTATCATTCATATTTAAGGATTCTCCAAGTATCCCACTGCCCCAGCTAAAACTGATAGCAAACATCTCAAACACAAGTTACCCAAGCCATGCCAAGGCAAGAAAGTCACTTAATACTATGGCCCCAACTCTTCTGAGCAAAGAAAGACCATGAAGAAACCTGTGGCTTTTCACAGGGCAGTTGCAGGAGTTTTAACAGAGGTAGTTTAGAGTGTGTCAGAAAACTTTCTATTTTATATCTGAACAGTGTTCAACAACACTGTCAGGCCAGACAGGTGCTAAGCCAATGTAGAAAATCTATACTTTTAAAATGGTATTTAAACAAACAATGAAACAATAAAACCCCACCTAAAACTATGAAAAACCCCACCACCATGTATACACAGAAATATAAGTAAGATGAAAAGTTCAAAGAGTTTGACTATACATGTATAGCATATAGAACAACTGGAATGTTTTATACATACCCAGCATTTTCTGACTTGAGAATAATTAGAAAGGATTCAAGATGCCTAATTCCACTTCCAAGTGTATCAGGCACTAACTAAACTGTACTGCAAGCACTAACAAACTTGCATTTCCTGTTCTTAAATGTTTTGAGGCTCTCTGAGTTTTAACTGCTGAACTTTGAGATAGAGATCATAGTAAGAGCAGCAGAACAGAACAAAGGGAAGGGAAGCGCAACTGAAGCAGAAGCTTAAACCAAAGCATTTAATTGCATGTTGCTGATGTGCTTCTTTTAAGAGGACATAAAAAGGGCATTATAAGGGATTCAAAGCATTTAGGGGTGAGGAAAGAAGGGAGGAAGAGACAGCACTTCAAATAAACACTCCATGGAGAGGAAATATCTAATAATTTATTGACCTTCAGTTTCACATTGTGAAAAAAAGTGAGTTTTACAAAATCTTAAGATGCAGTAGCAAACAACATAGACAATTTTACTTCTTCACTTGCACAGTTTTCTTTTAGCACATGAACCACATCTTCAATGGCCAGGAATGGGAACATTATTCTGTTCTAATCACTCTTATTCAGACAGGTGTCAGACATATAGAAAAGGGGTTGCACAATTACACCAGAAGAGGAAGGCTGTCCTTTGTTACATGTTTCTACAGCAACCAGCCTGCAAAATAAGAGGAACCTTCCCATCTTATGCCAAGGTTTTTGTGTGCACTCTGCTGTGAACTGCATTTGCTTCAAAGTGTGAGGTGTTTTGCAGGACGGGAATGGTCAAGTAGTTAGCCAGGATTCCCACAACAATTCACAGAGCAAGAGCCTAGTGTATTCCCTGCAGAGCCAGAGGCCCACCCTGACTTCAGCTTCCTTCAGCCTACACACAGGAATTAATTGAGGACTTGAAAGCAGAGCACAACTTCGGAAACAGCTGCAGAAAACTCATCCCACTTTTGGAAGCTGCATGGTGCTACAAAACAGATTTCAAAAGCTAAATAGTTAGATGCAAGGCAGCTTCACCTCTGGACTCTGATCAGCTTGACAGAGAACACAGGTCTCAAAGCTACATGTCCTTATTCAAACACAGGGGCCCCTGGGGACCCAGTTCTTTACTTCCTTGTACCTTATGTAATTGCTAGTGCCTGGGGAGAGGACATGCAAAACACAGGAAGTCTGATTTTATGGCTCCCTTCACACTCTTGTGAGAGTGATCCACAAGATGAAAGGCAACAAAAATTCAAGGCTGTTTGCTTCAACATGGCAACCTGTGCAAGTACAGGGCTATAGAAAGGAGACCTATCCTAATCTGTTTTCCTATTGCTTAAAGGCCATCTAAGGGGGGGCAGGGGTAGAGAGGCTGTGGGTTTAAATACTTTTTTAATCTATCACTTCAAGAAATCAGTTTAATCAGTGGAACTATAATTTTATCACATCTAGCTGGAACTCACCCTTTCAAAAATTGCAAATGACTGCTGATTAATCAATGTTCTCTCAGTATTCACAGAACTCCAAATACCTTATTTCTGAAATGTAGAAAGTCTATAACAAATAGCAAATCGAATGTAAGGCAGCGCAGAGAAACTTCCAGTGACCAATGTAAACACTTTCAGATGACAAAGCTTTCACAAATACAGCTACATCACTGTCACACCGAGAAAGGCAAGCGTCACCAATATGACTATTTTTGTTTTGCATGCACACATGCAGCTGTTTACTTATACCACAGCACACACCTACCATGTTACTGAATCTGCCCAGCTAAGTTGGGCTCCAGAAACATTTAAGAAAAAACACAATACAATACAATGCAAGCTTCATGACGGGATCTGGCAAAGAAAGTACCTGTGAAACACAAGCTTCTGAAATTCCAAAGAAAAAGGGTAGCTTCATCTCTGTCCAAAGACCAGAATAATAAAAAACTATTTTATTTCTAAATCAAAGTTTGGTTTCTCAGGATTATCTGAAGCTTCTGAGCAACCAAGTGATTAAAGACACACCTGGATAACAAAAACAAAAAGCAGCAGAGTTTGAGGGCTTTTTTTTTTTTTTTAAGATAAAAGGTTTGAAATTCTTTATCTATCCCCATAAGAATTTTTCTAGAGCACTTGGGTCTTTGACATCTGGCCACTCAGATGATCATCTGAAATCCAGATGGATGAGGCAATCCAGTCAGTGCAAAATTGCTGCTCTTTCTTCTTCTTTTTTTAAGACTTCATCATTAACCTATGTTGAGGTTTTATTTTTGTTTTTATTCATGAATCACCATTCTCCACTCCTTCAGGACAATGTGGCTATATTGTAGGTAACCCTCCTCCAACCCAATAAATAAATAAATAAGTTTGGACAATGACTTCATCTGGGCTTGGTATCCAGAAGCTCTTCCACAGTATTTGCGTTGAAATCAGGAAGCTGCACAAAGAGAGTGTTGCAAGAGACTTTGGCTATTTCCAGGTTAGAAATTGAAAGGCATGACCAACAAATGAAATGTTGCAAGGACACCATCTAAAAGACACACCACATGCAACATGGGGAGCTGGTGGCCTGAAAAAGTGACCTCCATGGCTTCTTCCTTTAGCCCATGTGTAGTTTAAAATCCTGTCTTGTAATCCTTCCATTTCCGACTGGGAAGCCACTCCTCCCTCCCACCTCCAACTGTTACCCAATAGTTTTCTTCCTTTGTGCAGCAGAGCAAGTCAGTAATCACAATATGTGCAAAACATACAATTCACACAAGCCCTTCCAACATGAAGACAATTGCAGGCATTGTTTCAGCATGCAAGCACTGAACAATAAATAACTATATCTACAACAAGTAACATAATAGGAATGGGACAGATTGAATTATAAATACAGGGAGGAACAGGAACAATGAGCATTTTGGGGATGCAATGTTTGTTCCCCACTGTTGCAAAAACATTTCACCACTGGACTGGTCCTTATGAAGCAGAAGGTCACTTACTGCGTACAGAACAATGCAACACAGGGTGTAACAGATGCTGCAGGCACTGCCCACAGGCAAGAACACTCCAGTCAGCAGAGTTCAGCAGCACTACTGCTGTATCTTCATTCACAGTAGCATCTTGCTGTTGCAGACCTGGCCTGCTTCCCCTGCAGCTGGCGTTGGCACTTCAAACCCCCACAAAGAGAGGTGACAACCATTTCAAATTTCGCATAAAAACAGTGGGGTCCATGGAAATCAAGTGCTGTGTGGTGCACAGCTAAGAGAAGTTCTGTCTCTGTTTTTTTTCATCTTTGAAAATCTGATTAATATTGGCATTAATCCACAATTACAAACACAAGGACCAGATCACAGGTTTATCCATTTATATTTAAACTATGTGTTGAAGCAGTGAAGACAGGGGTTTCTTCTCCCATTCCTTCATGTCTAGGTTGGGTAATTTACAAGGTGCAGATGATTTTCTTCAAATGCAAGAGATGCTGTATGATTTTTCTTCATTAAAACTTCTCCAGATCTGAGGTTCCAATCTCTTCTCCAAATAAAGGAGTAAACTAAAAGCATGGGAAGAGGTAAAAGGAAATGAGAGACAAATTACTTAAAAGATTTTGCTGCAACAATATGCCATAAAGGTTTTTTTTAGATGTCAAAGGCTTAGGATACAACCCTGATGTTGTATCCTACATTACAACATTAATGGGCTTCCCTGCCCGCCCCAAACATAAAGGTTCTTATGCAATACCCAACTACTGATACATAGACTAGACAAGAACATAGTTATTCAGGATCAGATTCGGACTTCATTATTCCACTAACCTTACTCTGCAAACCATCCTACTGACTGCAGAAAGAGTGACTAACTTTTGGGGTATAAATTCAGTCACTTGAAACCTAAATCAAACTGGCCCAAAGTGACTGGCTCTGTAACCTGCATACTTGCACATTTTTATGTTCCCCCAGAATCTTAAAACTTTATGGATTTATTTTAAGCAAACAAGCTTTTGTTACTTCTCTTCCACAAAAATTCACATGAACACTTAGTGCAGAGTTTTTTCTATCCCTCAGCAAAAACAAACCTGGTTGGAACAAAGCAGAAGGGCAGGTGAAGGTGTCTCACCCCAATCTCCGCTTACCTTAACAAATTCTGAATTGAATTTACTCACAATAGAGAAAGAGCCATAGAATTCCCTTAGTTAAAATACATCTACTCTTCATTAGAGCAGAATTCTCCCCCATTTGTTTTCACACAGCAATATACCACACATCAATACATCCATCCTAGAGTCCTTTATAAAATTTGTTATTCAATGAGAAACTCAGCCTTTGGATGCTGAGATTGTGCTCTGCTTTTTCCCTGTGAAGCTGTATCGAAATGCCAGCTTCCAAACCATCATCAGTTCATGACAGCAATTTCTGACAGCACTGCTAGAATTTTAGAAGGCAAATCCTACTTCATTACAATGCAAATGAGCTCCAGTGCACTCACAGATCCTTTGAACACACCGCATCTCTCTCAGGCTGTGATGTCTAAGAACAACAGAGAACACACACAGGAAACAAACCAGCCTACATAACAGTCCATAGTGCTTTTGCAAGTGTGGGCTATTTTTTTATGTCTAACAAAGTGTCCACTCTTATTGTGATTAGTCTTTTCTAGGCATTCTTCAGCATAGCATGACATTCTTCCCATCAAAACAAACTATCAGCACTGAAGTCAAAACAGTGTTTCTTGTCATGGGATGAATTTTAAAAAAACTATAAACAATTCCAAAACAGAGGGGGAAAAAAATGCCTCAAAATGCCCAAGTTTATGGAGCAAGACAAAGCGGACTGAAGTTTTCCTAAAAGCTGTCAGACTAGGGCCACACAGTGCCATGAAAACAGAGTAATCAGAAGTAATTTCCTTTTTGTCCCTCCCACCCACTGACAAAGCAGCAGGAGTCAGGAGGAAAAAAAACAATCTACTTGCTGGATGAGCACACAGCACTAGAGAGATTTCAGTCTATGGTTACATTCAGACAGTTATCTTGTGTGCTAGTTAAGCCAGTTATCTTGTGTGTTAGTGAAGCTAAAATAATGGCTTTTAACAAGATACTGCAGAATAAAGGAAAGCGTTTTGCACCGTTATATCCAGAGAACTCTTTTTCAAAATAAAACACTCCCTCATGTACTGTAACCTCCAGAACAATTAAGTCAGACTCAGAAGAATAAGTCAATATTTTTCTTGGCACAGGCCTGAGTCCGGGCATTCAATACTGCTGTTCTGATAACACTGAGAACCGCATAAAGTCAGTAATAATACAAATTAACTGAAGATATTGAGACATAGTTCCCAGCTAGAGAGGAAGCTGACACACAGAAATGAGGGCTTCCATTTGCTGTTGGGGGCAATTACTGCCAGCAACTAGGACCTGCCAAGTCTCTAAAGTTTGCCGTGCTTTCCCAAGAGAAGTCTGGGAAAAAAAAGAGAGAAGAGAGGGGAGGGAGGGGAGACAGGGCGTAGTGTTTTCAAGGCAAACCACCACCTGAGAGAAGAGCAGCTGATGGCACAACACTGCCCAATTTCACACAGGATTTCAAAGCTGAACTGCTGCTTTTCATGGGCCCAACCTTGTATTCCTTACTCAATCAAAGCTCCCAGTCAAATGAAAGGCAACTACAAGAGTAACTGAGTGCACTATCTACACTGTTTCTAAGACCTTTGGGGTTTACGTTTAGTGCAAGAGTCAGGCAAATGTCAACTGCTGCAAAAAATACCAAAGAAACCTCCCCAGTGATTTGTCCCAAACAGAAGAACCTAGAGAAGTCTTTATAGACAAGTTGTTCTTCCTGGAGAAGATTCTGGAGAACCTCTGTCAGTTTAAACTTTTAGGTAACCCAGAGACACATGTATAGTTTATTTAATTAGTGCAACTCTATTTATTTGCCTTTTTCTAACCTGCCTGCCTTCATGGGTACAATATATACTGCTCAAATCCAAAAAGAAACTACCATTCACAAGCAACAAGCATTGATTATTTAGGATCAAGGACATCACTATATTTAAGTGGCTGGCAGTAACTGATTTTGTACTAAAGCCACAAGGAGGAAGTGGGGAATAAAAGCAACACAAACAGGAGTCTGCCTGGTTTGTTGCACAATACACAGATTTATAGAGCAAATCTTCTCCCCTCCTCCCAAAAATAAGAAATGCACAACAACCAATCAAGCAAGACCAAATGCAGACTTGCTTGTGAGAAGATACAATGCTGAAGTTGCATCTCGTAAGAGCTTGGCCCATTATGTATAATTAAATTGTTTTGGAACAGTGTGTGCTATAGAGTAGTAATTATTTCAGGCAGCAATATTAATTACACATCTTCCTGACATTATATCTAGTTCAACATATATAAGCATAAGTATTTTAAAGTGTAACAATGGAGAAAATGCAACCTTAGTCCACGCAGATGCAACCATGCTATCTAAGTGAGATTGAAAATTAGGCCTGAACTCCCTGTAAAACACCTTTCATAAGACAGCAGCTTTCCCTAGAGCATCAGTATGGAAATTCAAGTGAATTCACTATCAGGCTTGAGACTGGAATTTACTGTATCTTTTTTGGGTACTCTTACTGGATGCAGAGTGACTGAATCTCAGTCATCAGGAAAATGGCACTGGAACCTTTGTTTAGCATGCATTTAGCACTTAAAAGCGGAGCCAGAGTCAATTTCCAAAAGATTATCCCATTTCCCCACAAATTAAAAATGTTATTTTTGTTCAGTCCTTTATACCTACATCATGAAGGAAAAGGCCTTGTAAAAGTCAGGGCAAGATATATGGCAAACTGCTTCCAGCATCTGGCTTTGTCACAGACATGGTGCCTGGCATAAAACAGCCCATGAACGTATGTGTCTCAGGTGCTCCAGATGTAAAATTGCATCCAACATACTCACCCCTCCTCAGAGCTGCTGCTGAAAAGTTTTTTGAAAAGGATTATTACAGTGAAATTCAAAGGTGTCATTTCTTACCTGATAACTCGTAATTGTCAACTTTACACAATTAGGAGGGGAGGTGCTTCCATGTGCTGACAAATGCTGTGGGAATTAATGAATAGGGCACAGTTGTTATGCTGTTCCATACATCTAACGTGGGATCATAGCAGTCCAATGTTTTGCACCTCTGAATGCCAAAGTAGCCTCCAACCACATACAATTTGTTTCCAGATGCCACTGCATGGCAGCTCATGCGCTTTGCTGTCACATCTCCCACCTTAGTCCACTGGTATGCCTCACTGTTGAATTTATAAGCAGAGCATGCGGAGAATTCAGTATCTCCACCCATAATAAAAATCTGGTTTCCCAGAACAGCTGCAGCTGTGTAGCGCCAGGGCTGGGGGCAGGTGGCCGGTACTGTCCATCTGTTTTCACACTGATCATAGCACTGGACTTTGGGCAGCTTGTCATGGCTAACACTGGTACCACCAAAAGCAAACAGCTTCAGCTTTGCACTGACTACAGCTGCATTACTTACGCCCTCTCGCAGTGGGGCAACCATGGTCCATTTGTTGGTCACGGGGTCATACTGTTCTACCTGTTTCAAGGATACTGAAGGGGAGGCTGGAAGGCAACCAGTTGCAGCAGTGTGTCCTCCTACTACATACAAACAGTGCTTAAGTTCGGCAGAGCCATGGCCAAACCTAGCTACCAGCATGGGAGCAGCCTTCGACCACTCCTCGTGAAGGGTGTCATACACCCACACATCTTTGGAGACTCCATTTTCTGATCCTCGTCCCCCAGTGATATACACTTTGCAGCCTATGGCACAGGCACTGAATTCTTTCCGTGGGCTTGGAATATCAGCCTTTGGAATGATCTCCTTCGCCTTTTGATCCACCAGGTACAGCTTGTCACACATAAACGTTTGGCCACCCAAAAGAAAAAGTGAGTGACCAGTTTTTCGGGGTCTGGCACACAAGCTGGTGACCACTCCATCATTCTGTAAGATCTTCAACTTGCACCTTATTGATTCTTCTACAATCTCCTTGCTTTTCCTTTGCTTGGTGATAAGTTCTTCCATGGCCACATTCTCCATAAGGTATATGGCTGGCAGAAGGGCCAGTCTCACTGTTTGCAGCAGCTCTGGCAGGTAACAGTGACGCTTACTCAGGTCATAGTTGACCCAGTTGATTGCTGATTCATATACCAGCCTTTCATCTTCCGTTTCTAATTCTTCGCTGGAAAGGAGCTGCACTACCATGTCTTTTGGCAGTTGGAGGAAGTCTTCACTTTTACTGATACTCTGGAAGTTGCTAAGGCACATCCTCCAAGAGAGCTCATACAGCTTGGTGCACTGATGAGCATCTGACAGCAGCAGCATACCAAGACAGTTGGTGGGGTGAAGGTTTTTCTCTAGAAATTCTGCACAAGCATCCCGAATGTCCTGAAACTCCAGCATGTCACCAGCCTCCAGCAATGACTCTGCATTTTCCTCATTGATGATTACTCTGGAGGAATATGCATAGTCCAGAAGAAGCTCCAGGACTTCTGGGTGAATTGAATTGTGAAAGTTGACTTCACTGTCCTGGCTCTCTTTCAGTCCTCCACTGAACATTGCTTCAAAGTAGCGGCTACAGGCAGCTAGAACTGCTCTGTGGCAGGGGAATGACCTGTTTCCAGCATGGAGAAGTACATCCGTGAAGAGACGCTGCTGACGCAGGAGGTTCAGGTGAGTAAGGACACTATCAGCATAGGACGACTTGTGGAACAAGTATATGTTTATGGAGCCAGTACTGGCCCTAGACTTGCGATTTTCATGCATGCTGACTGACATTTTCTTTTACACCTATAAGCAAAGAAAAAATTTAATATAAACAAAAGTAAAATTCATTATTATTTTTACATATCAAAAAGTGTGTCTATCCACTGCAGGATGGGGGAGAAAAAGCCTTAATTTATAGCTGAGTGGACAGAGAATTACATCTCCCTTTGGCATGTGTTTATTTTTTTGTAAGCTGAGATTCATAAATGACATAGTCTAAATTTGTTGCCCAAGAGCAGGTTTATCTTGGGAAACCTGATCTCCAACTTTCATAGCAATACAGTAAGCAAGTAAGTTGGAGAAAGAAAATGAACCAGGACTGATTTTCTCACCCTTCCCCAGCCTAGACCAGCTGATTCATTACATACATACACAGGCACATGCTTGAAACATTCTCCTGTACTGAATCATAGCAGGAAGAGCTACCAGACAGAATACCTAAGGAATGTTAAAAACTGCATAGGGAACCAAAACCTACTAATCCCATTAGGAAGCTTCCCTTTGGAATAGTGATTCCATATGCAACAGCGCAAAATGGAACAAAACCACAAAGTTTAAAATAAAACCCTGGTATCAACCATACATTTCAACTGGTGTAACTGTAAAAAAACCATGACTAGTAAATTCTACAGATCCCACCTTAATTCCACAGAATTCAGTGGCTGCTTGCTATAGTGATATAGCATATATTTAGGCAGGGTCAGCAGAAAAACATGTTTTGACTACAAGCTGAAGTCACTGAGACACAGCCTCTGAAGCCACCTGGAGAGTTAGGTCCTCAGAACTTAAGCCATTAGTTCATTCTGAAGTTTTGAGGAGGCATAAAACAGAAGACATATCCTATCCTGTTCAATTCCTAGCAAACAAAACACTGTTCAGATCGATCCTGTTTAGAGGTGAATGTTACTGTTTCCTGCCACAGTACAGTAACCTACTTGCAGGTATATGTAGAATTACAGCAGCAAGTTTCCAGATTTAACTACCTCAAGTCAAAATGGTATGGAGCATAGGGAAAGGGAGGAATATTGGCAGATATAAAGCCAATGGCCAAAAAGCCACAGTGCAAATACTAGATGAAACAGACCGAACTCAGTGCCAGCTGTGGCTGCTAACCAGTACTCCAACAATCTCACTTCTCTCTCTTCAAACTGCAGAGAAAACTCAGAGAAAGCCAAGAACCAAACTTGCCTAATTACTATGCTATTTGCATGTCCAGAGCACCTTTTACTGCACCTTCAAATGAAGAACTGGCCAGAAGGTCTACCTGGAAAGCATGTAGTGTCCTAGGTCAGAGCATTACCTGGGGCCACTTCTGAAGGTTTTTAATGTGGATACACTTTACTCTCACACAGATATTTTCATATACTTGAGCATCTTTAAGCACTACAAAACTGTAGATTTCATTCCCCCATATCATGCTTCAAGATAGCACAAGAGCTTTACAAGCCTCAAAAAGAAGCATTTTTAAATACATTTATTTTTCTAGATTCATATGACCAGAAACATCAACAAAATCAAAACCATATGTTTAATTTGGACAGCAGACTCCATTTCAGAAGAAGCAATCTGTTTATATGGAACATGCAACACCTGCAGTTTAACTGCAGCACAGCCAGTACCATCCTCCTCACTACCTGTGCTAACGTAATTGATTCACTATACTGAACAGCAAGTCTGTGATACACCTATCCCTTCAGTTACAGCAAAAAAGCCCCTAAACCAAATTTACAGTAAGGAATTATGAGACACCTTACTGAAAACTACCATAGCTCATTTCCTTTTATCTGAAACACAATTTGCCTGATGAAACTTAACCGGGATTGAAAAGAGCATGTAATGCAGCCCAATATATGGTTCTCAATCCAAAGTCCTTCAAACCAGAGAGGAATCCCACACATCAGAGCTACAAGGCAGAGTATCTATCTCACTCTACCATGCAAAAGTTTAGAAAGGGATCCTACCAGTGCTCCCTAGACCAACCTATTAAATACACTAAGCACAGAACAGCTTAAGGCAGCTGGTACGTCTTCAAAACACAAACTCTTTTACAAGGAACTCAAATGACCTTTAATGAAATTGTATTGTCCAGCAAAAAAATACCCAGATGGCATTCAAGGATCTTGAGCACTAATCTCAGACTAAAATAACCCACTTAACCTATAGCCAAAAATATTATACTGACCATTTACAGGTTGAAATCTCCTGGAACTGAAGGATTACAGAAAGGTCATGGCCTGAAATACTAGTATACAAGCAGTTTGAAGACACAAACAATAAGCTGAACACTCGACTGTAGTATTTTTCAAACTTTTCCAGGCACTTTACTATTTTAAATGTTATTATGATGCAATGTAAAGTATTCACTGGATCTCTACAGGTGGGTTTCCCTCACACTGAGGACTTACTGTTACAAGGTTCTTTACCAGGGAGCAGGATGGGAGCTAAACACCCCACTGATCAGAAACAACAGAATAACCAGGATCTGAATATGCTCGCTGCCCCCCCCCCCCCATCCATTCCAATTAACTGAACGAGTAGACATCACAGTCTAGGCATGTCAGGATCTCTATGAAAACACAGGTCCTCTTCTTTGCCCCCTCATATTGGGGGAATTCAGAATATACTGAAAACTTTCTTTCATCATACACACAGGGTTCAGAAACAGGGCAAGTAAAGTTCACATCAGAGACTGCAAATGCAGGCATTTAGATCTTTCACTAGGCTGTGTACTACCATGAGCACCGCTTTTTCAGCACCATTCAGAATGAGCCCACAACCACAACAAAATAGAGGCAAACATAAAAATCCACCCTGCAGTTATGCATACAGTGGAGGCTAGAGAACTACAGACCACATGGAGAGGGGAGGAACAGATAACTGTCTGTTACCCAAAGTCCACTCAAAGCCACAGTAGCAAATATCACTGTAAAAAAAAAATGTATAAGAACCCCTCTCAAACAACTACTGAATAAGGCACTCACTATTTCACCCTTCTATAAAAGAAGACTTAATCTCTTGCTGTGTAGATTTCACATATGCTAGTCTTGAACCATTCCTGTAAGATTGCCTTTATCATCCCAATGTCATCTATTGAGAGGAATTCAAAATATGCCAATTCACATTTAAGATATGCTAACATATTTCCCCAAACAGAACAAAGATACATATCTATACACATCTTTTTCCTCCACTGTGGTGCTGAGATGAGTTCGCACATGGACTAGCTGAACAAACACCCTTAAAAGCAATATCATCATTCACTAACAGGCAGTGCTTCCATAAACACCCTTTCTGAGTCTCTGGCAATTAGGTCAATCCAGAATCTTCTAAGAATACTAAAATGCAAAAATTACATCTCTGATTTCTCTGTTTGGTGTTGAAAATTATGTAAGCCTCAAATTCTTCAACAGAGGTAATTTACAGTCAGTGATCAAGTGTTCATCTTGAATAATATTAGCCAATTCCCTTCAGGCATTTTTTCCTTAGAAATAGTATTTGTATGTAAAAGACAAGAAGTGGTCAGTAAATTACAGATATAGATTTTATCTAAGAACAGAGGTTGAACCAAGACTTTGATTTATAATTACACTTCAACAGGCTACTTGTCACAGCAGCCCAGTAGTAAACACTACGACTAACAACAGGCTCCTTGTCCTACTTAACAATCTCAGGTCTCAGCCTAAATCAAATGAAAAATTAAGTATTTTCAAGTTACAGACACATCCCTGATGTAGGCTCATTTTAATACGACTATATAATTACACGGTGGTTGTGTTTTTCTTTAGAATCAGTGAAACAGCCGAAAGAGAGGAAATCTACTAATCATCCCATCGATGTAACTAACATCGCTTTCAATTGCTAAATCTGCACTGATACTATCAGTTTGGCAGAGGCAAACCGTGACCCTGCCTAAAGTCTTCAAACTCAGTGGCTGCCTAGGACCTGCAGCGAGACAGAAAGCAGAACACGCTGCTCCTGCTAGGAATGCACTGTAGCTCACCACATGCAGACAAAGAAACGCAACACCAAATTCCCCTCAGTTCGCTCCATCAAAACCCCTAAGTATCTACGTCTCTGAAAAGAAACTTGCAGAGCTTTTTTCCAGCTTGATATAAAAACCAGTGGGAGAAGCTAAATGCGTTTGGTTTCCTTTATAGAGCAATAACCACGTGCAAAAGTTTCTGTACCGGCGCAGGGAGACCAGCGCCGCAGCCAGCTCAGGGAGCAGCGAGGCGCTCGCTCGTTCCCTACCCTGCCTCACGCCCACTGAGGGATGCTCCGGACCGCCTGGGGCCCCGAGCAGGAAGCTGAAGCCCACCGGGGAGGCTAGTAGCCTTCGTAACGGGAACTGACGCTTTCCGAGGGTAGCAGAATACAGGAGATAGCAAACCAGCGCGGGCGGACGCCTACCTACCTGTGCCCCGCTGGTCCCTGGCGTTCCAGACAGGGCCGGGCTCCGCCTGTGCCGGGGACCAACAAGGCAGCCCAGCTCCAGCCGGAGAAGCCCCGCAGGCAGCGCGGAGGCAGCTCTGCCCCCCAGCTCTGCCCCGCCGCTGCCCACCCGCCTCCCCTCCGCAGCCGGCGCTGCACCCGATCGGCGGCACCCACTTACAGCAGCGGCTCCCGGGCGAGGTCCCGAGCGGCTCCCGCGGAGGTCCCTGGGCGGCGCAGCGCCGCGCATGGGAGGGGAGCTGGGCTGTGCCGGTTCGGCGGTGCCGCGGAGACGCGGCGGGCGAGCGGCGGTGCCGGGAGCCGCGCAGCGCCGGGCGGAGCTGGTGCCCCTGGCGGGAGGCGGGTCGCGGAAGGGAGGGCGGGAGGTAGGGAAGGGGGACGGAAGGAATGGGAGAAGGGGCTGCTACTACTGCTGGCACACCGGGCGCCGCTCTGCCCCAGCGGCGGCGCGGAGAAGGGGTATATGGGCTGGGGGCGGGGGTAGCTTTATGCAAAGGCTGTGAGTGACAGGCGGGGGAGGGACGGCACGACCAGGGTAGCGCGCTCTCAGTTTCTGTCCCGGCCGGCGGCAGGGAAGGTGTAGCGGGGCGCTCGCGTCGCCCCGGACGGGGACTGCAGGATGGCCTCTCCTGCCTGCCCTGCCCCGACCGGGGCGGCGTGGGGACCCCGCAGGCTCGTGCGGAGCTGTGCGAGCTCCTGCACCGCGCTCGGGTGAACAAGAGGTGCACCCGGTAGCGCAGACACCGAAATAGCTATGCGGGATGGGGAGAGTCTCGCTGACGGGAGGGCTCCCGGTCTTTATGGCGTGTCCCAGTGGGTGGCAAAGACCGAGCAAAGCAGACGATGAAAAACCCCTCCTCGGCGCTCTGGGAGCGGCCGGGAGAGCGCGGAGGAGCGCGGGCATCGCGGGCGCTGCTCCTCCCGCGGCGGCGGGGCGGTGCCGCGAAGCTGCCGCGGGCCGTGCGGCCACTGCGCTCTCGGGAGGCCTTCACAGAGCTGCCGCTTCGTAGCTCCCCAGCGGAGTGCTCCCTCAGCACAAAGGGAAGCCTGGCCTTAATTATTTCCCTGTTAACAAAATATGTAAAAAACGCATTTGTGCAAAAGGACGATTTCAACAATAAACATATTCTAGACATAACAACAGTGCTTACATGTGGTATTGTGTGGCTCTGTACCAGAAATACACAAGGTACCATACTAAACACTGCACATATTTCTAGTTTACTATTTGTTAATACCACTTAAAGCAATGATATTAGTCTAAAGAGGCTTTAAGGAAGATAAGAACAATTTCTCGCACCAGCAGGAAACTTCTTGTTGAATATAATAGTTTGGAGAATTTGCTCATTCTTCATAATGAAATGTCACCCAAAATTCTCCTGTTAAAAAAAAAAAATGCCCTGCAAGCAATTTGCTTACATGCAGGGGTTTATTTTATATTTGTGATGGACTCCGGAATGCAGGGGTTTATTTTATATTTGTGATGGACTCCGGAGTCTGCAGATAAGCACACACTTAGTGTACAGCAGGACACATATGTAATTCTAGAGAGCCTGCGGGCATATGCAAGCCTGGAGAGCATGGCTGAACAGGGAGCAGATGAAAGAGTAATTTGTTTCTTAGATTATTTCTTTTTACAATATTGTTTTATTACAACATGAAGCGTTGCAGGTTGCATGGTCTAAAAATGTTGCACATCTGTATGTAATAAAGTATGTTTCAAAGTTGTTTAGGTGTGAGAACCTGTTGTAAATTGTAAACAACCTTGTACAATGGATATTCACAGACACCGATGTTCACCTGACTCATGTACCTGTAGAGGATTTTGGATTAGACCATGAATGTTCAACCTGCGTTGCACATTGTATTTTCCATGTTATGACTCCAGTTTTTCCTTTCATGTAACATAATCATGAAATGTCTTGATCCTATTTTCCCACATTTCCTCCCAGCTAAACCTGCAGAGATTCCACCTGAATCCTGTCCATTATGGTGGATCTTCCACAATCTGGTGTCAGAAAGACAGATTATCTCATTCTGTGCAACTAAAAACACAGGGACACATTACTTCATACAGGGACACTTTGAACAAGCAATGTTATCACTGTGAGTGATAAACCAAAATGATAGAATAATGTTACCTATCTATTGCTTAACAACATCTGAACTATAGCTGTGAGGAATGGTCCGTGAAAAACAAGTTCCACAGAGAGGACAACATATGGGACTTGGGTGGATGCCCACAGCATGCAGATTTGGGCAATACCCTGCATGAACAAAATGGGGCAATCATCCTGAAATCGAGTGATCAAATGAGTTCTGATCTTCCTTTTTTTCCATGAAATGAGGAACCTGTTGAAATTAATCAGGGAATGACTGGATGAAGCTTTAAGTCATCTGTTGGGGAAACAAGTACACAGCCAGACAGATCCTTCAGCAGTGGTGAGAGCAGAGAGGGAATAGGAAGAAAAAGGAACTTCCACAGTCCATGCTTACAAACCACAACAGTTGTTCTTTTGGATGTGCTCAGATGAGCTCTTATTTATGTTTAAGTGACAGAACACCCAAAGTGTTACTTCTCCTTTCTGCACAGGAGTTAGAAGTAGATAGTTTTTTCCCAACACAGCTTATAGCACATTTAGAATAAGAATGCTTGTTTTGCCAGCATGGAAAAAACACTCAAGAAATTAACTTAGTCCAACACAGTCTTTGGTCTGGTTTATGTTGGTCTGAGAACTAAGTCAGATCACAGTTAAGCACTGTTCTGGTTAAGCCAGTTTTGTAGATGGGCCAGACTGTATTTTGACATTGCTGAAAACAAAGCTGGCCTAGCCTATTCCAGGACATAGTTTAACATGCCCGCTGAACTAGTTGGAACATGTTTCTCCTAGTATGCCAGGATAGATAGTATCTTTGCAAAGTTGCTAAATATCATGCTTTTATCACAAATCACAAGATAATTGGCCCTTTTCTCAAAGCTTCAGCTTCTAGAGTCATGTGAAATTGATAATCTCTTAGGGTTGGTTTTGTTGTTTGTTTGTCTGTTTGTTTGTCTGTTTGTTTTTAATAGAAATCTGAAAGGATCAGTATGTCAATATAAACCCCCACTTTAATCTCTGTAATTGAGTGCCACATTTGACTCTGAAAACATTGGGATAGGAAAAGCTTTATTCAACTCAAATTCAGCTTGCTTGATATGCAGAGAACTGTTGTTTTAACTAAGTTATTTCACCTTGCTCTTTATTTAAATTGGTTTGGCTTCTGTGAGACAAGTTCTTGGAACCAAGAACGTACAGCAAACGTTATCGTATGGCTTTATTGACACTTAAATGTTTTGCAGGCATATCTGTGTAGCCAAAAGATCTCCCAGATTACCCCAGCAGCACCAGCAAGAATTCTAACACTGGCAGAGCTGTACTGGTAAAATAATCCTTTTACCAGAGCAGGTTATTTCATTTGGGAGCTGGAAATATGTATTTTGTTTTGTTTTGTAAGTATCAGCGGCATCTAAACTAGCAGGGTTTGCCAGTACAGCTATCTTGGCAAGCCTTTTAAATGCAAACAGGCAGTATGTGCCTGCAGCACAGTCTGAGATCTCATTTTTAATGCTATTAAACAGCTGTGTCTTGGGCTTTTGCCTTATTAGACTCTTTTTAACCACATTATTTTGTTCAGCTGCTAAATAAACAGCATGGGGTTAAATGTATTAGTGTAATTTATCTTCTTTCCTTCCTAATTTACACTTTGAATGAATTAATTAGAATGATTTAATTAACAATATACAATAACAGTACCAGTGCCAGAGCTCTCCCAGGGGGAAATGGCCAGGAACACCCCTCAGTGACCCACACCTGCTTTTCTTATCATTTGCCTTTGATGTGCTTCTCCAGGCTGGCCTGCAAACAGAGATTTGCATGGATACAGCAAAATGCATTATAGTACTTGTTTAGTACTAGAGACACACTAAAAGTGTTTGGGGAGGTCAGCATTCAGTTACACCAGTTTGTCTACCAGTTCTGGGGGTGAGAAATCCCTCTTTTCCCAGTTCTCCCTTTCTCATCTCTGGGTGTGTTTATTTTCAGAAGGGATTACATTCAGTCAGGCTGGCCCTTAGATGTCATTCCTTTATGTCATGACAGCTCAGACCAAAAGGAAGAGAAAATACCTGCTGCTGTATAAACCAGCAGCACGAAGGGGCAGACACTGTTGTATGTGACACATAACTGCTCCTCTCCAAAGTATCAGTGTGGTAAATTGTTGTGAGGTGTGAATCCTTTGTCACTTTTAAAGTATATGAACACTAGCTCATTTGAAGTCAGTGAGTTACGCCATCATATTATAGGAAAGAGGCAGAAAAAGTCAGGCTTTGGTTTCCATTCCATGAATATGTTTTGTACAGAAGATTTTCAGAAGGATCAATTTGGCTGTAAATAATGTAATAAATATGTATAATGTCTGGAGTGAGAAAGATTTCCTTTTGAGATTTCCGATTCTAAGGAGAAACCCTTGTAAAGACCAACTATTGCATCTAGTCCAGAATCCACACTTCAGCAGTGTGTACTTACAAAGATAAGTAGTATTGAGAAAAAAAAATATGTCTCAGGACTATAAGGAGAAGCCATTCACTTATCTTTTGTATGTAATTCCTCTGCCCATCTTATCCTTTTCCATTTTGTATTGCTGTCTATAATTAGTCCTCAAAAAGTCTCTGCCACCCGACATTTTTGCCTACTCCATATTGTCTGTTCTCCTTAGCAAGTGACCCCTGTTCGTAGATGACAGTGATGATGATGACCCACTTTTGAGCAGGTTTGATTAGTAAGGGGTCCTAATTATTACTGATATACAAGCCCTTCCCAAAGATATGTGGATTAGCACAGGATTGGGAATACCACTGCAAAGGGTGAGTGGTTGCTGCCACTTCTGCCATCACTCATGGTGACCTTTGGCAAAAGTCGTGTGTTCATTGTCAGGAGACTTCAGTTCCCTGTGCATATCTTTGCTGTCTATTCCCATCTCATAACAGTGACTCCACACTGGGTTATTTTCTTGTCTGTCTACAGGAGCTATCTCCAGTAGTGCAAGCTCCAGGCCTTGCAGCAGCTTCCTTTTCCTTCTCTCTTGCTAAGTAGCAGTGGCCTCCAGTGGTGACAGCTAACCTGGCTCCTTATTTCAGATTTTACCACACCACCCTGAAAAGCCACCATGCTGTAACAACCTTGGCGCAAGGACTTGCGTGAGTTTCCCCACATCTTTCACTTCTGCAGGGACCACGGGCCAGCTTCTCCTGACCACTCTTCTTTCCCCCCCAGAACTGACCAACACTGATGACGCTTTGAGAATAGGGGTATATGTTGTATTATTCTCTAAGATATTTAGACTTTAAGAAGGAACCAGATAATTTAAATGGTACAGCATTTCCTCTAGGGAAACCCCTAAATGATGGAGACATTTTGCTTTTCTTCATCTTTTAAGCAGGAAGGAGGAAGACAATTGCTTTGGCAGTTTGAGGACAGTAATACACCTCCAACTAACTATTCTTACAATGCTGACTAGCATTACACATTTAAATACAAGGCATTTAAGGACTTTTAATGCTTAAGGACTATTTAAGGACTTCATTGAATGTATTTAAGGACAAGAATTTCTGACATTAGATGGAAAAACATAAATTCTTTAGGAGGTGCAACTTTGAGTCACTGAAGACTATAAACACAGGCATGTATGTCTCAAAACAAAAAAAAAAAAAAAAAAAAAAAAAAAAAAAAAAAAAAAAAACCCAAACATGTTACCTTGGGCACTTGTTTCCCTGCTCCACTCATTAGATGATACTTAGCCCTCAAGTCAAAATGGAACAAGCTTTTCTCTTCTTCAAGTCTGCTGAAGAAGACAAGCCATACACAGACAGATGCCAGAGAAAAAGAAGGCAATGCACAGGAACTGAAATGCCCTTACTCTGTCTCATACTTATCCTAGAGAGCTTATCAGATTTATTCAGGTGAATGAGAGAAAAACCTTTTTTTTGCTCCTTCTGTTTTTCAGCACCCAGGAGACTTTTGAGTTATTTTGTCCTTATGGATATATATATAGGTATATCATGACCTTAGGTATAAGTCCAGGTTGTTTGCCTGTCAAAAGTCTATGCCTCAATGCTACTACCATCCAATGTACCAAACCAAAATGCAAGCAAAGAAACCTCATGTAGTCATGTTTTCCATTGTCATATACCCAGATCAAAGTTTTCAGGCCATGGGGTTATGAGAAGTGGTCCACAGAACCAAAGAAAACTGCAAAGTGTATATTGTTTCCAATTTAAAAAGTTTGATGTCAAGAATACATGAGAAATTAGGAAGCTTAACATAATTTGTCAGAGACCACTGCTTTAGGGAGAAGGAAAGAAAAGAATTCTGATATTAGTGGGTTTAGAACAGATCCAGACAAGTATTTTAAAGCAAGCTTGTTTGTGTAAGTATGACTTTATTAATTTTCCTGCTCAGCAATTCACCACAAACATCTGGAACAACATTATTAGTAGTTTTGAGGCCACATTAATTCTGGATGTTCTTAAATAGCATTTTTAAAGATACTTCAGAACACTTAAGAAAGGAACACTTTTGAAGGTTCTTGGCAGAACATGACAAGATAAAAAAAGACTCACTCACCTAGTTTTAATCTGTGAAGTTTGGTGGTTGTGAGGAAGTAATCTGATTCCAAAGTTTTTAACAAAATGAAATGTGTCCTATGGAGTTGGTATTTCTGTGGTTTAGATCAAACTTTTGAACATATTGCCTACAGCAGGGGTTGTTTCTCAGGCATTAAATGCACAATTAGCCTCAGTATCCTCATCAGGCTGTGTCTGTTTCATGAGAAGGACTTAAAAGGACATATTCACTTGTTTTAAAATACTTGTTTATGTACTTTTACACTTTATTGTTCTTGTGTACAAAGGAAACCAGTGAATTGGATTCTGCCACAGAGTCCATGTATTATACAAAGGTTTAAACTCCTTCATGGTGTTGGTATGAATTATTTTATCTTTTTAATGGCTAAGACTTTGTAGAAGATTTATTCACTGTTGGTGCAGTGTGATGAATTTTGGTCTGCAGCAAAACTTTGTTTTTAAAAACAAAATTGAGGTTTCGAGTCGAGAAATGTCACACTATAACAGGCAAAGCCTTGCAAGTTACACATCCAACAGCATGAGGAAACCAGATTTCTTAGGCGAACTGTATTCCACAAAGGGCTATTACTCCTCTGCTCTAAATATTATTATGGATGATTTAGTTATGCCCAAGTTAAGTCAGAGGGCTTAAACTTGTAAGAATGTGTAGTGTGGGCAAAGCTTCAAAAGTCTGTTAATACAGTCAGTGTGGCATTTATTCTGGTTATTGATTTGTGTCCTCAAAGCTCTGCCTTATTTTAGGCTAATGGAGTTTAATTAGACATCTGATTACTGCTGAAAGTAGTAAAAAGGAAGCTGTTGATGCTTTATTTGAGCTAAATATTTTCTGGCATTTTTCCCTATCTCCAGGACATGTCTGAACATGTTTTTACTTTCCTACCTGAAGAAGGAGCCACTTGGCATGTCAACATATGTATATCTTGGCTTAAAGAAAAGACAGTAGTTTGGAAATACAAAAGACACCTTCTGTCTTTTGTAACAAGTCTTGTGTGTTAAGATGTAAAAGAGGTAATACATTAAATTAGAAAGAACTTGAAGTGCATAGTTGGAAGATAGCTGACTGATCACTTGTGCTTTCTTAAAGAAAGCTATTTAAGGTTTCAGTTAACAAGCAATTTCCTTTTCAGAATCTTCTTTCATCTATAGGTGAACTTATTCTATTTTGCTCAAATAGAATAACAAAACCTAGTGACTCACCACATCCAAATAATTGATTGAAAGAATCTCAGGTTTTCCTTAAAGGCCTGATGCAGATTAAACTGTGGAAGCAATCTTATCTTGCAATTGCCAAAAGAATAGATTTCCACTCATACATTCTGTAGACATCTCTGAAATTCATTGCTTATTGTGATAGACCACACATATCTTAAATATTCTGGATAGAAAAATATTTGGAAGCTTCATCATATCACAATAAACAGATGGGAGTAGAGGCTGACAGCCTTGAAACAATGGTATGGTACATATACAGAGAAGCTGTCAAACTTGTAAATTGATTTAGTAGTTCAAAAGTAATAACTCACCAGAATATCTCAGCAGATATCTCTAGTGCTCTGTAGTTTGTGTCACATGCCAGTACATTTATGACACACGTGCACACACACACAGAGCCTACTGTATGCACAAGCCCAGCCAGAACATATGTTTGTATATGTGTAGTCAATTTTCTTATTTAGAAACAAAAGAAATACAGAAATTTACAGATGACCAATTATATGAAAATTCAGCAGATTTGGAAATCTGATATCAACATTATCTCAAGCAAATTTTACATGTTCATTGCTCATATGAAGATTGGAAATAACTGAAAATCTCAATACACATTAATAGAACTGCCAGACTTTAATGCAAATGAAAGCTGCATTCATATGCAAACAGAATCCTAAGATATATCTAGAGTATCACCTGAACTGCTATGATTAAGATAGTTGGAAAAACCCTTTATTTGTCTTCTGCTCAAGTACTCTTGAAGAAGTTTTCCATTTGCTGGGGGTCTTTGAGATTCAGATCTATTAACTGGGTGTCTATTATTTCAACAAGACCTACAAGAAGAGGAAATCTCTTTAAAATTTCATTCTTCTTCCACTGTTAGTTACAGCACCTGTTACTGTGGAATGAGTATCATTTTCAACTGTATACTTGCTAGGTATAATGATTTAGACCTCTCTTTTTAAACTGTGATAGTTGTAAAATCCGGGCTGAGTTCTGCAGCCATCTCTCCCTATTCTCCCTGTGGTGAGGCGGCAGATGCCTACCCCGAGTCAGCACCTCTGCAGGCAGGGCAGGACATGAACATCCTCCCTGCCTGACTTAGGAGACAAGCATGAGGCACCAGGCAAGGCAAGAAACTGCCCACAGCTCATGAGAAGGGATGTTAAACTTACTGTTGAGACAATCCATTATCATGAACAAACTCAGACATCTGAAAAAGGAATGAGTACATCCTGGCTTTGTTGAAGATAGTAGACGGATGATTGCAGACGTGGTTTTGTCTCCCTAATTATTATAGCATTAGGCACTAATGCTTAGTGAAACAGACATGCATTTATATTACCTAGGCTCACAAATACAAAACAGTCTCCACCCTTCCTTCTTTAAATACATTCCTTTCCCCTTTTTTTATTACTTATGGTACAATTACTTATTCTTTATAGATAAACACATTCCTAAGTAACACCTTACAATGGCATTTTTCCTTTCTTTTCTGCATATATTCCTCTTTGCACAATTCCTGTTTTGCTCCACTTTTGCACAGTTCAATCATGTGCCCTAATTCTTAAAAACATGCATTTCTCTTAGCTGCCCTCCTAGCTTAGCAGTCTTTGTCCATAAAGGTAAAGGGAGCTGCAGAGAGAGAAGCCTGCCAATTGCGCAGCCAAAATATACTCAGTCACACCCTGGTAATGGACGGATTCTGGAAGGATTGCACAGATTCCACCTCGATAGGTTTTGGTACCACACGCCCTATCTGATCCACTTATTTCAGCGAATCCCACAACCATGAAACAGTAGGTCTGACCTCTTAATGCCTGCAGGCACAGTTATGCACTCTGCCCTGATCTGAACCAACAGATTAACCCAAAGTTTCTGAAGCACATTTTTTTGACATCATTTAAGACTAAAACTCAGCTCCTGTGAAGTCAGAGGGAGTTTTCCAGTGAATGTCAATGCCTCTGTTATTTTATTCTTTGGCTTCCCAGGCAGGAACTGCCAATCATACCAAACTACGCAGCCATTTTATTAGGCATCCAATCATGCTTTCATGAAGTAGAGACAAGTTACCATTTGCCTTTGCCGGCTGCCTTCAGAATTGGGTGCCTTCAGCAAACCACCACATTCTCTACATGTTTCTTTTCTTGGAAAACACAACTCTAAACTTCAAACTATTCTGTCCTATGAACTGAAAGGACCCCAAAACCTTATACCATCATGTATACATAATATCAAACTCCTGCAAGCGTATTTCCTGATATTTTTCCCCTTTTCAGGACCTAAGTGTTTTCCTATTTCTTTCTGAATAACAAAGCCTGTAAAATAGGCATTGGAAGATTCAAAGTGGGATAGTTTTGCAGAACTAGAACAAAGAGTCAAGGCAACGTAAGATAATATGAAAATCCAAATCTCCTTTTTCATCAGAAAATCAACTCAAGCTTATAAAAATGTGTAATTGTGACTTCACATTCCTTGTCTAGATGTATTTATTTTTGACTGAGGCATCTGTTTGTGTGGTTATTCTTAAGAACCACATCTGTAGATATAAATCTACATATAACAAAACATATGCCTAATAATATTAGGCAATCTTCTTAAAATATTGGCATAGCAACTCCTGGCAGAACTGAAAGTAGCAGACAGATATGGCTTAAACTGTCTTCCTCTCTATGTTTTCTTTTCTCCAGTTCCAGCTACAGCCAAGGCAAAAAGCCATCTCCAAGATTCTTTCAACATTCAATAGTCCTTGGGGAGGGAAAGCAGAAAAATGGCAGTACACGTGCACTACTTAAGGAGCACAGAATGGGAGTAACACAAGACTCCTCCACCCGGGGGGTTGCTTTAAAGCCATTTTGCACTGTCAGCATCAGTCGTGGCAGCTCTAAGCACCGTGCCATGTGACTACACATTCCCCCTATTTACACTGTTGACTTGAACAAAGCTAGCTTTCTAAGCATTCTTCAGCTGCCCAAACAAAGTGTTGAAATTAATAATAAAAGGCATAATAGATTAGTACAGTCTATTTTTGATACCAATTATTCATAGCAGTATTATGAGAACATTTACACAAAGAACCCAGGTCATACAAATACTAAGGACAAAAAGAAGCAGGAGCTAAATAACATGATCTGACCACTTCTGACAAATGAAACTGCAAACAAAATACACAGGCCTTAGAGCTCATTGAACAAAAGAGATTACTTACGGATTGCCAAAAAAAAGTGACATCTGTTACTGGGGTGTATACAAAGAAAATATTACTGTTTACATGCAATCAAAACCATTCTGCAGCTTTTAAAATCCACAGTTCAATTTAAATATATTGTTTGGGGATTTTTTGAAACTTAATATTTTGTAAGATTTTCTTTATCATTTAAAAAAAATGGTTTTCTCCAAAATATTTCCCAATCAATCTTGGAATTCTTTTCAACAGGTCTAAGTATACTAAACAATACTGCTTACAAAAGCCTTTTAGTTATATTGTTGTATCTCTTTGGATCGTGAATCAGTGTTTAGATATATTTTCTTTGTGAATTTTCATAGTCACATCTTTTAGATCTCAACTCTCAGGCTCTACACTGTACTTTTAAAATGTTACCATGATAAATTAAATATTCACAGTAAAGATAAGGGACTTGAGGAGGTGTGCATATCAACAATTATATTGATTATATATTAAAGGATCAATTATTCATTTTATGAATATACAGAAAGTTTAAAATATTTCAAATTTAAAGTCTTTCTTATAAACAAACCACTTTAAATATAAACTCCATAAATTCCATCAAATTTACTTTGCACTTACCCATTAAGTGCTTAATTAAGTTTAATTTTGAAACCTGAGATTCCCATGATGACTAAAATATATCAGATTATTTTCTCTATTATGGCAAAAGCATAAAATAAGAGCTGGAAAGCATCTTTAAAGGTTTCTAGTCCTACCTCTTGTTCAAAAGAGGGTTATTTTTGCTTAAATCTGGTTGCCTATGGCTTTTTTGAAAATCTCTAGACAAATTTTGAAAAATTATCAAGAATGGAGAATATTAGCTTCCCTCAAGCCACTGCTGATTTTCCTTATACCATGCAGGATGCCATTCACCATCATTGCTGTGAGGTCACGCTCCTGCACAGGTCCAACCTGCTGTTCACCAAGAGGCCTAGTCCTTTTCTGCAAAGCTGGTCTTGTGACAGTGCCCAGCTTGCACCAGTGCATGGGGGTTTTCTGCCTCGAGTGCAGGACTTGTTGAACTTGTTTCTGCTTGTTCCATAGTTGCAAAGTTCCATCGATTTGTATATCGCCAGCTCATTTAAGTATATTCTAGCTTGATCCTTCTCTGAGCTTTATTACAATAGTGTACAGCAGAACAGAATAGCTTAGTTCTGTTGAAAGGGACATACAATGATCATCCAGTCCAACTGCCTGACTGAGGCCAACCAGAAGTCAAAGCATGTTGTTAAGGGCACTGTTCAAATGCCTCTTAAACACTGAGACAGGCTCAGGGCATTGACCACTTCTCCAGGAAGCCCATTCCAGTGTTTGGTTGCCCTCTCGTAAAGAAATGCCTCCTAATGTCCAGTTTTATCCTTCCCTGGCACAGCTTTGCATGATACCCACATTCCATCACTGGATCCTAGGGAGAAAAGATGGGCATCTCTTCTCACTTACCCTGCTCAGGAAGTTGTAGAGAGCAATGAGGTCACCCCTCAGCCTCCTTTTCTCCAAACTAGAGAAGCCCACAGTCCTCAGTGGCCTCTCATAAAACTTGACTCACAGAACTCTCACCAGCTTTGTTGCCCTCCTCGGTGCACATTCAAGGACTGTCACATCCTTCTTCTCTGATTCTATGATTTTTAAATCACAGGGCCCAGAACTGTGCTCTACTCTCCAGAAGAGGCTGTACCAATGCTGAATACAGTGATAATCACTTCTCTTGCACTGGCAGTGCAGTGTTTGATGCATGCTGGGGTACTGTTTGCCTGCCAGGCTGTCAGGGCTCACTGCTGACTCACACTGAGCTGCTGCTGACCAGCTGCTGCTGGCCAGCACCCCACATCCCTCTCTGCTCTCCTGCCATTCCTCTTCCAATTTATACTTGTGTCCAGACTTATCCTGTTCCTGGTACAGAACCCAGCATTGGTACTTGACTTTCATGCCATTGATGATTGCCTGCTGCTCTATTTAGATCCCTCTACGAAGCCTCTCATCGCTCAAGAGAGTCAAAAGCACCTCCCAGTTTAGTATCATCAACAAATTTACTAATGATGCATTCATCTCCTGCATCCAGATCACTGATAAAAGATCAAACAGAACTGGCAGAACTTGGAGGGCCTAGCAGGAGATTCTGCTAGTAAAGATTGAAAGAAGTGAAGAATAAGGTACCTCAGCATTTTTCATGGCCTTCATTAGTAGATCACCTACCTGATTCACCACCAAGTATGTGATTTCCCTGGTCTCCTTTTTGCTGCCATATACCTGCAGAAGCCCTTCTTGTTGCACTTCACATGCCCTGTATGTTTCAATACCAGCCAAACTTTGGCATTGCTAATTTCATTCTTGCATCCCCATACAGTGTTTCTATTCTTGGCCGTATATCCCATCTTCTGCTTTCCATACACTCCTTCTTTGTGTCTCAGCTTAATCAGATCATCTCTGACCACACTGGTTTCCTGTGGTGCCTGCTGTATGTCTTGAATATTGGGGTGATGTCAGTGTCCAATAAAGATTGAGTTAAGGCAGGCTGAGTCTACAGGAATGGACAAATTTTTTTAAAAATTGTTCCAATTTGGAATTCAGGAGCATTTTAATATTTTGCCTTAGAATTATTTTTTGCTGATGAAACCACTTCATGTCCCTCATATCTGAATTATACATTAAGGTTGAGACATGCTATCCCTTTCTGTCAAGGCTGTAGATTATTAATAAATCCATATGTGACAATTTATTTGTTACTGTAATGAAAGGGTTGACAGGAACACTGGATCTTGAACTTGAATGTCAGGCTTTTTTCTCTACACCATGGTTTTCTTTTGCCTTCATCTGTTGTAGTGCAGAGAATCTTTACAACAAGTATAAGACAGTGATGGACTTGGAAGGAAAGATGAAGCGATATTTTTGAAGATGTTCAGGGATTATTTTATTCCTCCAGCCGCATGGCTGGAGTTCCCAGGCAGCCCCCAGTCATGGGACCCTGCTCTCTTGCTGGCCCCCATGCACACACACCACCCAAGCAGGAACAGGTATGGGGCACACGTGACATGGGGACAGGGACAGGGACAGACCCGTACCCTGCAGGGTCCCTCCCTCTGGGATTTCAGGGGAAGGCACCTCCACAATTCATCAATCTTGTTGTTGAATTAAGCATGTATACCCACTCTGTTCATCATAGACTCAAAACTGGAAAAGGAGATAAAAGTCCAGTGAGAATTCTAAAAATCAGGAGCTTGATGTTGAACCTGATTTCAAAGATGCCAATGACTGGCGAGATAGATGGAGAATATATATGAAAAAGTAATCTAAGCACAGAATTCTGCACCCGTGAATCTTAGAAGTACAGGTATTCAGAAGAACTATAGAAGAGAGTACTGAAAATGTTGAGATAGGACATTATTCAAGAATGAATAAGAATTTCAGCAGAGCCAGACCTGAATCAAGGAAGAAGCCTAGCAGTGCTGAAGGGATTGGGAAAGGTCAATGACACAGAAGCAAACTGTAAAGGAGGATAGAATGCTTAGAAATCAGGTCAGACTCAAGGATGGCTTCAAGATTTTTGGTCTTCACTACTGCAGAAGATAATTAAGTAAATTACTGCTATAGTTGGAGTCCTCTTACAAAGTTTAAAAAACCAAAACATATTTCATAGCTGCCAAACCATCATCCCTGCAGGCTTTTGCTCCCTTTCAAGAAGAGTTAATGGAAGGAGGATTGCACTAAAGGTATTCTGGTACTGACACCTGTCAAGGCTGGCCTCAATATACTTGCTTTAAAACAACCTGTAAGGTATTTGGAAACACACATGTAGATGATTTATTTGTTTGAGGAGATATTGAAGAGTAAAAATAAAAAAACAACCAAATTAAAGAAACTGCAAGAGATTGACATTGACAGCTCTTGTACAGGTAATAATAACGGAAAAAGACACAGAAAAAAGGAATATAGCAAATGCAGAATTTCATGTAAACAAAACTCAATGTGCTCAACAGAAATGGTAAATGAAAGGAAGTTCTAAGTGCCATTCTTGAAAAGTAAGTGATGTTTCAGGATGAAAACAGTAAAAACCTTAGACAAAAAAAAAAGGTGTAGAGGAGAGAACTGCTCAGTTACCTGGTTTTCAGAGTTATTCAGAAATTAACAAAGGCAAATACAAGGTGGGCATGATTCAGTGGAATCCCTTTTCCCCTCAATAGAAGTTCAGTCCACCTTACTTGAAAATGTCATGCAAGATTGAAAAAATAGAGACTTTGCATCTGGCTTTTATGCAAAGCTGTTGTCCTAATGAGAAAATGTGAAAGGCTGAAGAATAGATGTAAAAGAACAATAATTTCATAGACTTGTAAATCTAACAGACCACAGTCCTAGAGAAGAAATAAACAACTCTTAGATCAAAGGCTTCATAGATCACCTTCACTGGAGGAATAAGTAGAAATTTATTAGTCACTTTTTCTTTTTCCTTTTTTTTTGTTTTTTTGAAAGCCAGCTCACAATAAGTATACAGTTTAATGTCAACTTAAATTACATCTACAGTTTTCTGACAGACTCATTTGCTTTTTCAGGTTTATGTCTAACACACTGACAGTTTCTAATCAATAGGAGAAAATTCCCTTTGAGAGTTATTAAAATATACCTTGCATTTAAATGCAATAAAAAGCATGACTGAACATGCCTCTGTTCCTCATAACACATAAATACCACATCTGGCCCATAAAAAACAAGCATTATACAAAGGTTGTATGAATGCCAGATACGTATTATTACATGGAACTGTTTTATCCATCTAGCCTAATTTCCAGATGTTTTATTACTTGTAGACAAGAGTATTGTCAAAACTGGTGTTGGAAGTCCATTTATTTCAAGAGGGCAAGGGACAGGAATAGCAAGTTAAGCTACAGGAAATGTTTGTGATACAGTTAATGGGAAACCATGTGACTGAATCATCAGTGTTATCATGTTTAAAGAGATGCACTTAAAATTCAATTTCAGACTAAGATTTCACTTGACTGCATTTAAAATATGCACTTACTTTTTCCTTCCAGCAGTAAATGGCACATAATTGTAGGTAATATTTACAAAAAACAGAGCAAGCAACTAATGAAAATTAAATGGAAACCATTAGTACAAAAATTGCTGGTAACTGTAACCATACCCAAAAACATATCAAGCAGTTACCTAAAAATTCTGAAGACATTGAAAACTAATATATATTAATTCCTCCAATCTGGAATTGGGCTGTGGGATTCTTCTTGGGTTTTGGGTTTTTTTTGTTGTTTGCTGTTCTTTTTTTTTAATCTGTAAGTAATAGAAACATATTTTCAAATATTATTTGAAATTAGAGTGGCAGTTCTCAAAGCACCATATGGCTTCTGAAAAGCTTGTTTGGGTACCTCACAAAAGCCAGGTTTCTAGCACAATAGTAAAAGTATGAGGTGTAGAGGAGGGGATAAAAAGGCATGTAGGTGAGCACATAGAGGAAAGGAAAAGCAGCCGACACTATGTCATAAACATGGTGTTTCACCAAGATGTCTGAAGAGACAGGACACAGAAGAGTTTAAGCACAGCAAAGTAGAAATGAAGAATTGTAAGAATGCCACTAAAAAGAGGTGCTAACAGGGGTTGGGCGGTAACCACTAGTTAGTTTTCCTTGAAATGAAAGTACATTTTATTAAATGCAGGGTTTGGTTTAATGAAATACAAGATATAAAAAGATGTGAAGGTTACCAAGTGAAAACACACATTTTTTGAATAATTGGTGTATCAGTGTGGCATTTCTGACTTTAACCCTGAAAACAAATTAAAAAGCAACAATCTTAGAATCACTATAGGAAATATATTTAATAATCCTATTCAAAATGGCATCATAACACGATCTCATAAGTTCTTCTTATAATATAGTAATGTTTCTAAAATGTGATATTAACCCCAGGCTCTTCTCTGTCCTGTAATATTTTCTGTACTGGCACTGAAAACTTAGAAGTTCCTCTATTCAATTCATCGTGAGTCCTGTTTCAAATTACATATTACTTCTCACACCATGTCTTCTTTTTTACTAAGTCACAGCCATTTAAAATAAACCCAGACATTTCAGGGGAAGGGAGGCAGACCTAATAGGGTCTCAGAGAAACCTCAGAGACTACAGTCTAGTGTTGACTTCATAGTTAAACAATTAATTTGTTTACTTCTCTTCAAATTTGCTAAACACCAATATTTAAAACAGGTTTACACTATATCCACTAAAAACCTAGAAAACTTTTCCAAGTTTTTTGAGATACACAATGGCTGGGAGGGTATAATTAATTTCAGTCCTATGAACACCCTGACCCCATAATTTGTATTCACCTGAAATCCAACATAAACAAAAATGTCACAAGGTTTTAGACAGGACTTAAAAAATCAGAAAACGTTCATCATTCTGTCCATGAAAAATATGATGGCTGATCCACCATCACTGATAATTCCTCAGAAGTCGAGCTAATATGATGATCAGTAACTTACCCTGACCCTTCTTAAGTTAAGACCTGTCCTGCTGCAGCAATCAGTTCTCTTCTCTAAAGACAGTCCCCATGACTGTCTTATTGATTAGCATTTCAGCAGGCCCCCTAAACCAGTCAGAAAACTTGGGGCTTAATGCCCTGCCAACTACAAGACAAGGGCATTTAGAGTTACAGATTGAGTAGCACAGCACAGCAGATTATCCGTGGTAAAGAAAAAGTTGGCTATTCACTTGCCTTCCTCTGAATAGCCAGCGGAACGGCTTTTCAGCGTGGCTTGTGATAAAAGCAAGAAGACTTCTTACATCCCATGTCTAAAGGTTTGTGTGCAATGATTGAGACAGCTGTGACAAGACCAAGGAGGTAACTAATATTTCTCACTGTATGTATCAGCCTTATTGCCAGTGCATTTCTCTTAGAAACTCTTTGTTCTTTTATTGTAAACAGAAAGCAACCTGGACAAAGAGCATATCTGATTCTGCTTGTACAATGGATTGCTCAAGGAGGACAGAATACACAGAAATATTCTGTGTACCAACACCATCAGGAAGAGAGAAACAATGCACTTGTGCAATGCTGGAAGGAAAATATCCTATCCATTCCCTGCAACATTTCTGGGTTGGAAACATAAGTGAATCTTTCATTTTTGGATCTCAAAAAGAAGTCCTGGTTAAATCAATCTTGAGACTCTGCATGACTCCTGCTATTGAAAAAAAAGCTACTCAGACTCTCTGCACTGCTAAATATCCTGACACCCCTAGGGATCAAATCTGTCACTTAGAATATGTCTATAATGTATCCAACAGAACGAAATAATAATTGACTAATTACAGTAATACTAGTTACTAATTACAGCAGTATAAACACCTAGCAAAAAAAATTCAAAACAAGCAGCTTGTTACACATATCACAAGATTTACACATTTATGCTCAAATTAATTTTTTTTTCAAAGCTAAGAACAAAAAGATAATAAATACTACTAGCAGTGTTTATGTTAGGAGGTCTCCAAACACTTTGCAAAGGAGACACAGCTCTCTAAATGTAACATGCTGGCCAAAACCATGCTAACCAAGCCAGAGACGGAACAACCACAAGCTAAATCAGAACAGATGCAAATTATATGGCAGGTAGAACTGTCCTCATCCTCAACCTTTAGAATAATGCACTCACCTGTGTCCCACTATCAGTTTTTATTGAAAGCATCTGCAAGCTCTCACTGCAACACTCTATTGTCCAAGAGAAAGACAAGTGTTGTTAAAAACAAAACAGTATCCTCAAAGTTTTTCTCTCTGGAGATTTTTTAATATACTGTTACCTGTATTATTGTCTAAAACACAGGGTATTCCTTTCGCAGTTCTCCTGAAGTCCAAGGCAAAAAAGGATATACGTTTATCCTTGATTTTCTGGTCTAGAAAATGCATCTGCCTTGTATGTACTCTAGGTCCTGTTTGCATACATGCTGTAGTCCTAACACATGTTCTTGTTTCATTTTATAAGGACCAGTGGAAGAGTCTGTATGCACTGGCTTCTTTACAGCTCCATAAAGCATGACTCTTCTGTAATCAAAGTTCATGTTAAAAATGAAATGAGCCTAAGGAGGATAGTTTATATCTCCTTCCTCCATATTCCCCCATCCATTCCATCCTACATCAAGAAGACTGTACTTGACACTGCAAAAAAAACCAGTTAGATTATTTTCTTCTTAACAGGCTGCATGCAGCATGCTGCTTTTGGGGATCATAATCCTGTATTAAAATAATAAAAAATCAGTAACAAGTTGCTAGCAGTGAACAATGCACCAGATCTGCTCTGGCAATATACTAGAACACATTAATGGTCAGCAACACAATCTGACCTTTTGGACCTAAAGATACCAAATAGATCACAGAATCATAGAATGGTTTGGGCTGAAAGGGGCCTCAAAGATTATCTTGTTCCATCCTCCCTGCCACAGGCAGGGATACCTCCCACTAGACCAGATTGCCCAGTGCTCCGTCCAACCTGGCCTTGAACACTTCCAGGGATGGGGCATCCATCTACAAATTGTCCAGGCAACTTGTTCCAGTGCGTCAGCACCCTCACAGTGAAGGATTTACTTCTAATGTCTAATCTAAACCTAGCTTCTGTCATTTTACAGGCATTCCCTCTTGTCCTATCACTACATGTGCTTGTAACAAGTCCCCCTCTATCTCTCTTGTAGGCCCCCTTTATGTACTAGGTGGTGTTCTAAGGTCTCCCAAAAACCTTCTCTTTCCAGTCTGAACAATCCCAACTCTCTGTCTTCATAGGAGGGGTGTTCCTGCCCTGTGATCATCCCCATGGCCCTCATGTGGACTAACTCCAACAAGCCCATGCCTTTTTTATGCTGGAGGCCCCAGTGCTCCAGGTGGGGTCTCAGCAGAGCAGAGGGGCAGAATCCCCTGCCTGGCCCCGCTGGCCGCGCTGCTTTGGATGCAGCCCAGGACACGTTTGGCTCTCTGGGCTGGGAGTGCCCATGGCTGGGTCATGTCCAGCCTCTCACCCATAAGCACCTACAAGTCTTTTGACTCAAATCTATTATCAATCCATTCTCTATCCAGACTGTACTTGTGCTTGGGATTACCAGATGTAGTACCTTGCATTTGACCTTGTTGAACTTCATGAGGTTTACATGGGCCCAGCTCTCAAGACTATCATGGTCCCTGCGAATGGCATCCCTGCCCTCCAGTTTATCAACTGCACCACCCAGCTTGGTGTTGTTGGCAGCCTTGCTGAGATAGCACTCAATCCCAGTGTCCATGTCCCTAACAAACATTTCAAACAGGGATAGTCACAATACCAGCCCCCGAGGAACTCCACACATCACTGGCCTCCACTTGGACATTGAGCCAAAGGCTGAAACCCTTTGAGTGTGACCATCCAGCCAATTCTTTATCCACCATATGATCACCCATCCAATCCACATCTCCTCCATTCAGAGACAAAGATGTAATGCAAAGATGTAATTCCTTTACAATAGAAAGAGCAACACAAGAACCCCATTTTTGGAGCATCTCTGCCTTTTACCTTTTACTAACCCTTTTCATGCTAGGTGGTCTGACTGCCCTTGAGCCAGAACTTGATGTATGGGACTTTACCTCAATGGAAAAACTGGAGCACTGAGTGACACATGCACTAATTTTTGTTCTTCTCTTTTGCTCTCCTACAAAACTTACTTCTATTCCAGGACCACATAACTGCAGTCATAGATTTTTTTTCCATTTCCAAATCAGCTTTACTAAACCCTACCTACTCCAGCACACAACAGTGAATCTGTAGGGTCTCTGCTCAGCTGCAGCACAGAGAGGCACAGCCTGGCCAGGTGACTTAGAGTAGATGAACCTGGTTTAGTGCATCCAAAGCGAGCAGAAGACAGCATCACTAGGTTACTATTCCTAGTAACTTTTATGTCATAAATATTTCCCACTATTGAGTGCATATTCGTAATTTAAGTATAGTGTGTAATATAGACCTACAGCAGCTGGCGCTAAATAACATCTGTGAAGGAGTACTAGCACAAAAGGGCATCTGCACAAGATGCATTAACAGCAGATGAGCTCAGCTTCAGCCTTACCTGGCCAAGCTCAAAGGCCCTATGGATGAAACAGCACAGTCTCTCCAGGGAGCTTGTTTCAGTGCTGCACTGAAGAAGTTCACAACCAGCCTGTCTTGATGTGCAGGGCAATGAAGTTTATGAGGTTTCTAACCAATCCTCAAGTTTCTCAAAGTGTCTCTGAAGTTGTACATGTAGGCATATCACTCTCTCTGACTAAAGTGTACCGTCCATAAATTGGATATTTCATCACAACAGACCAGTGGGTCTCCACTTGAAACCACTGTGTTTGTTTAGTGGGGACTTAGATCAGAGTAAAATTAAGAGAAAGAGATGAAAACTTATCCAAGGCCCCAGAAATTTAATTCATCCTAAGTTTAACATTTTCAGTGACAGCAAGGAAGGAGGTAGAAACAAAACAAGATCTACTCAGGTCCTGAGAAATAATAATTTTATTTCTTGCCTCTCTAAACATAGATGGTTTAGCTTTTTTTTTGCCACTGGAAAATTCTTTTAGTGTCCCTAAAGAGGATACAGACTTACCTCTGTAACACTAGCACTCCTATTGTCCTGTAATCTGTAATCAGTAAATTTGAATGTTAAATACAGAGAAAAAAAAAAAAAAAAAAAAGGCCATTAAGTAGGCATCTAATTTATATGGATTTCTTCAGTGACAAAATGCAGTAATATTTATTTTGTTGTATAAGCACAGCATGGAGGAACTCAGAAAAAAAAATTAGTGCATGGAATCCTGGGATGGTTTGTAATCAGCTGACAAAACGTGCAGACGAGACTAATTGCTGCCATCACGCTTTTAGTTCCACTTTCAGGGCGGTGTCTGCAGGAATGACAGACACTGATTCAGTAAGAGCATAGCACCATCTGCTGGTGAAGTCAGAAGGGAGGAAAAAATTTGGTCGTCTTTCCCTATAATAGTTAGATTTAATTAAATAAAAATAACAATTAAAATTAAAGAAAACAAACAAAAAAACCCAAACAAACAACCCCCCACAAAAATATATTAAAAAAATAAAAAAAACCACCAAAATCAAAACATTCTGGATAGACTTTGTCCGCTTTGATTATTAAAGAGATTTCCAACACGCAAAACTTGCAAGGGGTCTGCCCCTCAGACACTGTGTGAGCACTCCTACTAGATGTTTCAAGGCCATTTCAGTTATTCTGTCGCATTCATATTCAGTGCTGACAAGGTGCGTGTCTAGATAACACCCTTTTCAGAGTTTGTACACATGGGCAGTTTGGTCTAGTGTAAACAAAGGGTTACAGAAGGACCTGTGGGTTTAACTTGTGATTTATTGCAATGATGCAACAGATAAGTGATTGAGTTGCTCTAACAGTAATATAACCTCAAACAAATGTACATTTTGCTCTTATGGGTGTGCCTTTGGATCATAATACATTAGCATAGGCCTTTCTGTACCTCTCCTCTTCCTGATTTACCAGTCTGCTCATGTGGATGTGTTCTGCTTTCTTGAGATCTTAGAAGTCTAATGTCATCTCAAAAAAACAAAAACAAAAAAATGCTGAGGTAGAGTCAGGCATATTGAAGTTTTGTGGCAAGGTTTTGTTAGTGGGTGGTTACAGGGGTGGCCCCTGTGAGAAGCTGACAGAAGTTTCCCCAATGTCCAAAAGAGCCAGCACCAGCCAGCTCCCAGATGGACCCATGACTGATCCCACCAGCCACAGTGGTAGCACCTCCGGGGTAATGTATTAAGAAGGGGGGAGAAATCCCTTGTGCAGCCTGAGAAAGACGTGAGAATATGTGTGAAAAACAGCTCTGCAGACACCAAGGTCAGTGAAGGAGGGGAAAGAGGTGTCCTAGGTGTCCCTGTGGTGCAGACCATAGTGAGGAAGCTCTGCAGCTTCAGCTGAAGCAGCCCAAGCTGGTTAATAGTGGATCAGATCTACCACTATAGCCCAATGGAGGATCCCACGCTGGAGCAGGTAGATGCCTGAAGGAGGCTGTGACCCCTGTGGGAAGATGGAGCACGCTCCTGGCAGGATCTGCCTGTGGAGAGGAGACCACATTGGAACAGGTTTGCTGGTAGGACTTGTGATCCTATGAGGACCCATGCTGGGGCAGTCTGTGCCTGCAGGTCTGCACCATGTGGGCGGGACCCATGCCAGAGTGGTTTGTGAGGAACTGCAGCCGGTGGGACGGGCTCACACTGGAGAAGTTAATGGAGGACTTCCTGCTGTGGGAGGGACTAAACTGGAGCAGTGGAAGAGTGTGAGGAGCATTCTTCTGAGGAGGGAGGAGTAGCAGAGACAATGTATGTTGAACTGACCACAACACCCTTTCCCTGACCCCCGGTGCTGCTCAGGGGTAGGAGGCAGAGGAAATTGTGAGTGAAGCTGAATCCAGGAAGAAGGGAGTAGTGGAGGAAAATGTTTCTAAGATCTGGTTTTATTTCTCATTATCCTACTCTGAATGGATTGGTATGAAATTAGTTTTTCCCTAAGTCAAGTCTCTTTTCCCTATGACAGTAATTGATTATTTCTCCCTGTCCTTATCTTGACCCACGAGCCTTTCATCATAGATCTAGGCTTTCATCCATCTTCTAGGTGTCCTTGGCTTTGGCAGGGGCATTACAACCAGATAATCTTTAAGGTCCACTCCAACCCAACCATTCTATGATTCTATGATATTCTCTGTGTCCTGTTCAGCTAAGGAGAAGGGTGACAGAACAGTTTTTGTGGACATCTGGCAAACAGCCAGGGTCAACCCACCACACTGAATTTAGTCCACTTTCCAGAAGGCAGAGCATGTAACCAGCAAGCTCAGTACCTGGTCTATGGGCTGTGTTGTCTTGTCATGTTATCAGCTGGAGCTTTGATGGGATCCTGGATTGTATTTCCCCTGGGAAGCAGCAAAGACATAGGATGCCCTGAGTACTTAACATCAGAAAACTTTTGAGGAAATTTCTGTCTTGCACTGCTATCATAGTTATCTTGCTCAAATTAGTGGTCCTGTGTAAGTCCCCTCTTACCCTATGAGTTTTACCCTCTATCTATAGGTACAATGAAGCACTAACATGATTAGAAGTTTTGCACTAAAACACCTTTCAGTAACACACACTTCCAGGACTGAGGGAATCCAGTTGCAGAAGGTTAGACACATAAGACTGGAGACTAGAGTGTGTAATTCTGAAGAAGCTGGCCCAGAAGAAAGTCAAGAACAACCAGAGCTATTTTTAAGGACAACTATGTATAGGTAGAATGACTTGAGTATTTGGGCTGTACTGGTAAAAGTTCTGGAGATCTTCAGAGAAGTAGTCCTAGAAGTAAGAAATTCTCCTTCTGCTTGAATAGTCCTTCTTCCTCTGTGCTCAAAATTGTTACCCTTTTGCTGACTACCTTGCTTCTGAAAGGAATAAGATGAATGTGTCTTTACAAGCAGACCATAAGAATTTGCTTGGAGATAGGGCCAAGAACTTACAGATAGGGAAGTAGTGGAAGAAATCATCAGTTCTAGAAAATGTTCCTACTTGACATGGGCTGCTGCTCAGGTAAGGTGGTGTTAAATTCCTGAACTTAGAGAAAAAGAACAAAGACTCAATAGAATTATGAATAGTGTTTTGTTATTAAAAAAAAAAAAAAAGAGTGCATATTAGAGGGGGCCATAGAGTAGGTGATTCAGGGAGTCTGTACCTTCAGAGTATCTCAGCCAATGGAGAAAGGAAGAGAGTGAAGTGGGCAGGAACTCAGAATAAAAAGGGGGCTGTGTTCCCCTACAATTTGAGAGACCCCAGGGGAATGCCCCATGGCCTCTCCGTTTATGTCAATAAAGTTACTGGACTCTTTTGTTTCCTTTTTGGACATAAACCTCTGGTGTTGTGAATTTTTCCACACACTTCTAATCCAGAACAGCTCTACTACGTCCTACTTGACAAACTGTGTCTACAGTGATGGCCAAATCACTTTGAGAAATCAGCAGGTAATGAACAGGCACAAATCATTACTCAAACCAGACTGTACAAGAAGCCTTACTCAGCCTTTTTCACCCTCTGATACCTCATTGCAGTTGCTACAGACCAAAGAACCAGTGCTGAAGAAACCAAAGACCTCAGAGTAATCTATTTGGGAGTAGCATATCTCTATCAGAATAGGAGGCTCCATGAGTCTGAAGTCCCCAAGCCCAGAGACAGCACTGCTCCAGACCTCACTTTCACAGAATTTCCAGACAGCTGTGAAACAAAAAAGACAAATCAACAAAAGACCACGAGGAGTTTTATAGCCACCCAGTAGCCTAGAATCTTCCTCCAGCTGGCATGTGCTAGCACTTTCTCCCGATATGTTTTTCACACCTTCTAGGGGCTTAAGCACTGAAGCCACAGACCTGACTCTGTACTAGAATTGTTCAGATTTCTTTCTATACAAACAACACAACGAATACTAAAACACTAGTCAGACAGTAACACACAATGAGGCTGGCAGACTAAACCACAATTCCCTTTACAAAAGAATATGTGTGTATTATATATGCTGTGTCCACACTTTGCTTTCTAGCTGGTTCACCTACTTACACTAATCATGCATCTGGCATGCGCATCCATTCACAAACTGTCCTTGCTATTGTTTGAAACATTTTTAGCCTCTGAGTTTCCTTGAAGTTACATCAGTTAAACATCCTGTTTTCATTAGTTCTTATCCCTAATTATGTATGTCAACATCAGTACCAACATTCTCAGTGTGTAGTTCACACACAGCTCACGTATGATCCTCCATTTGGAAATTCTCTTCAGCCAACAAACATACTTAATGTCAGACAGTTCTAAACCCATAATTCAAGCACTCATTGGTCACACGCAGGATTTCTAGGCTGTCAGGGTTTCCAGCCTTCCAGATGTAAAAGGTGCCTGGATCCTCCTGATATATAAAAGACATCCATAAAAATATATCCATACAAAGTGTCCAGGATGAAAAACAACATCTATCTGGAAAAATGTGGACATACAATACCCATACAGAAGATTGTGTGCAAGTTAGGTTAGGAACTTACAGTGCAGCAAGTCACTCCCTGCTAGAAGTTTATTTCATTTCCCAACTGCAGCACCCAGTAGAAGTTTATTTCATTTCCAAACTGCAGAATCTTCACAATAAAAAATTATTGTCAGCAGCTTCGTATATGTACTATGAAATACATATATGTACATGTAGTATGAAATTATCATCCTTAGTCACAATACCCCCTTGTAGGCAAGACCTTCATCTGAGGTACTTTATGCCATTCACCTAGCAAATAAGCAGCTGTGTGGAAAGATATAGTCCTATCTGCAAAGGATATGTACTCTCATAGGATATGTTCCACTATTCAGATAGTGGAAATGCAGAACTTATTACAACCATGGTAAAAAAACATTTACTTGTGATCTGTCAGTTTCAGGTAACTTAGGAATTTAGCTTAGCTTTGAAATACAGGAAATAAAATATCACCTGTTTCCAAATAATGGGGAAGTCATACTTTTTACTAACAGTGATAAATTTCTTTCAAAATTTAATGGATGAACCTTTAACATACTCAAAATAAGTCTTTGTGAGACACTGATGTGCAGTTCCCAGGTCTGCTCTGAATCCATGCCCTAGTCTACTGGGTAGTAACATTCTTATAAGTTGACCAGACTACAGTGGCTACAAAATATTACTCAGTGTTGTAAGTTGCTAGCTTGTTATTTTTCAAATAAGAAGTGGAGTCAACCGTGGACACTATATGGAACATTTCTTTGCACACCTGGTAACATTCCTGAGAGAGCTCCTATAATTTTGAAGTGACTGCTGTAGTCACAGAACAACTGCAAGAACAGAGAGCTACACAAATGGAAGAACTTCCTCCTGTAAATGTTACTGGTGTGCAGCCCAATTCCCCCATTTGGGTTAGCAAGGAGAAATTTTGAGATTTCTAATATTCAAAACTGCTTTTTTTTATTCCTATCTAACACAGGAATGTGTGTGAAGGAATCTGTACAATTCTGTTATAGGAGCCAAGCTCAGCTTCATTTAACATGTTTTTTTACTGTAGCAATTTTCTTCCCATTTTCAGAAAGGGGTGTCTGTAATTAAACGACATGTAACTTTTACCTTAGGGAATAGATAAGCCTTCTCTAGTAGAACCAGGAGATCCAAGTTCCTTATCTGAGTAACTCATGATTGCACTTTTCAATTTTTCCACAAAAATGCAAAATAGTACTTTAGTACTGATTCAATAGGTATGTATAACCTATAAAACCACGTAAGTCTTTACAAGCTTAGATAAGAGTACATTCCCATTTTAACACAGTTTACAATCTAGGCAAAAAGTGAACAATAAAGAAAGATCAAAATCCATTCCTCTCAGAAGCACATCAAACTTACAGAACAGGCAAAGGATAAAGTATGGTGGATTTTCACATTCAAGATTTTGAGTTGATACTGGAGGTTGGGGTTTTTTGTTTGTTTGGGGTTTTTTTGGTTTTTTGGGGGTTTTGTTTTTGTTTTTTTTTTAAGAGCATGAAGCCCACTGGTGTCTTCTTTCATTGTGCACATTCTGGAAACAATTGGTCCTTGCTTTGCAGTTTCATCATTCTGCTGTGTTCAGTGGAAATCCTACTGAAAGCACCCAGCCTCTGAAGAGAACAACTTCAAGACTGCAGCCTGCAGTCCAACACTCGTCAATCCTATGTGTCCTGCTTATCCTATACTGGGAGCTTAGAACTAGACCTCACAGGCAACATAAAATTGGGTTACACCACAGCACTTCAAGCCTAAGTGTCTAAAAAGGCCAAAGCAAACTTAGATTGTTTGTGGTAATCAAAGACACTAGAGGCAGGTTTCCTTAGAAAATGAGGATAGTAAGTTTCTAATTTTTAAATCCCATAGGTCAAATTCAAGCAAAACTGGCAGAGATGTAAATATCTCAAAGATACCAAGTTTCTACAATTTTATCCAATATACCAATGGGTAAAAGAAAGAAACTATATCCATGAACTTCCGCAAGGAAAGACTACCTGATCCCTTTATTGGTCATCAGAAAATCTACCCAGAGAAGGGGAAAAAAAGCAAAATTCATTTAATTTGCATTTTTTTGCACAGAATAAATATTTTAAAGAGTGATAATAATAAATGATTAGGCAAATATTTATTAGGTGACTAATGAACGAGTGCACTTCATTGGTATAGAACAGCCTTACCCTACAGAAGATAAAGCTACTGAAAACAAATGAAAGCAAAAATTTTCAGTGTGTCTTCAGTAACCAGCCCTTAGGGGTGGCCAGGCTGCTTAACATTTATCTGTAAACAGAAGATTTTGTTTAGTATCTTACAGGCCCCTCTGCAACTGCAGCTACTTATCCTTACCCTCTCCTTCCCTGAGAGCTTATTGATCTCTCAGATATCTCAAAGAAACCTATGAAATAATCCATAATTTCTAAGTATGTCTAAAAAGATGAACGGAAGTAGGCAGCATGAACAGTTGAATCAGCGCAGTTGAGGAGACACACCAGGCAAAGGAAAGATAAATTAGGTATATGTAACAGCCAACTGGAAACCTCTGCCACCTCTTGAAGAGTGTAACAATCGCCTCTGAAAGCCAGAAAAGACAGTGTTGCCATTTCCGAGTATCTCCAGGCCTGCAGAGGGCAGGAGGGTAGGTTTGTAGGTGTCAAATCCTGAGTGCCTCTTTGATATAATAAGGAATTGCTTTTACTTCAGCATTATAAGGTTAAATTAACATTCTGCTATGCCTTCATCACTTTCCATCAAGCCTTTGCACTCCAACTGCATGGTTGGGCATAGCAAATGGCAAAACCAGGATGCTTTGTGATTCATTCCCTTCATGACAGCTGACCAGGTCCTCAGTTACTCTGCAGAAACAGCATGCAGGTGTCAGCTCCCCCCATCATTGCTGTGGGTTTAACTGGTGCATCAGCCAAAGCAATAACAATGACACTTCAGGGTTCACATGAACCACTCAATTAGAGGTGGCATGAAGCCTGAATTCCTATCCACTGTAACTTCCAGTCTTGGAAAGCTTGACTTCCCTTCTTCACAAACACTTCGGAACAATTTTGCCAAGCTTGCATTGAGATCTGACACAACACCAGGTTGTTTGGTTAAAGGTTGAAACACTTCACTGCAACTCAGACTCCAGCTTATTTACCATATAGCTTGTGACGTATTCTGTAGAAAGCCTGTGAAGAAATAGTTTCTGCTGAGATTGAAATAGTTTTATAGCACTACGAGAGGTGTAGAGTCTTTCCTTCATAAACATGTGGCCTGCATTACACCCTCTCCATACAGAAATTAAACTGGCCCAGCCACGCTCCTTTATTCCATAGAGCCGTTCCACGTGCAGGACCTCATGGTGCCCGCTGATTAATGGAATATGCTGAGCTGGATGGGACACATTAGGATCACTGAAGTTCAGCTTCTAGCTCTGAAGAGAATAGACCAAAGAATCACACCATGTGCCTGGGAGTGTTGTCCAAACACTTCTTGAATTCTGTCAGGCTGGTGCTGTGACCACTTCCCCAGAGAGCCTGTTCCAGTGCCCAGTGACCATCTGGGTGAAGAACCTTTTCCTGATAATAACCTGAACCTCTCCTGACTCAGCTTCCGGCTGTCACCTCAAGTCCTACCACTAGTTACCAGAGTAAAGAGATTGGGACCTGCCCCTCTGCTTCTGTCGTCAGTCTCCTCCAGGCTGAACAGACCGAGTGACCTCAGCTGTTCCTCATACGCTTCCCCTCCAAACCCTTCACCATCCCCGTGGCTCTCCGTTGGACGCGAACAGTTAATGTTTTTTACGTGCGAAAACCCCTCAAAGGAGAGCAAAGGACCGACCCGCTCCACCAGCGGCCCACTCGAGGCGCACAGCCGGCCGTACTCCCGCAGAGGGGCCACCGGGCGGGCGGTGCAGTGGGCGGGCACTGAGGCTCCCGGGCCCGCCCTAGCCAGCCCTGTGGCGCCGGAGGCGGAGTCAGGCTGCCCTGTGAGTGGAACTGGCGGGCTGAGGCGGCCGCCGCACTATGAGCAGAGTCATGGGGCTGGCTGGGCTGCTGCTGGGACTCGTCGTGGTGCCCGCCGTGCTGGTGAGCACCAGCCTCCGCCACGGCGCCCCGCGGGTCGAGGCCGAGCCGGAGCCGTCCAGCTGGGAGCTGGCGGCGGACGCCGTCCCCGAGGACTCGCTGTGGCCGCTGCCGCAGTGGGTCCGCACGTACCCTCGCCAGCTGCAGCTGGCGCCCAGCCGCTTCCAGCTGGTGCACGGCGCCGGCTCCTCGGCGGGCCCGGGCTGCGGATTGCTGCAAGACGCCTTCCGCAGGTGAGCGGCGGCGGGGCTGGGGGGGCTGCAACGGCGGCCCGGGACGGGAGCAGCCGCCTCAGGGCCCCGCCGGCGCCTGTGCTTCCCCGGCAGGTACTACGAGTACATGTTCGGGCATTCCCGGCGGCGGACGCGGGGCCGCAGGCCGCTGGCTGCCCGAGCGGAGCCCCAGTTGTTCCAGCTGCAGGTGGTGATCGAGGCGGGGGACCCTGGCTGTGACAGGCACCCGCAGCTCACCTCCAGCGAGGCCTGTGAGTACCCGCACGGCCGCTCATCGCGCTCCTCCTTCCCTGGCTTAGGCGGCACCGTTAACTGCTTGTTTTCCTATCATGTCCGGTCTAGAAGTCCACCGGTTTGGGGTTTTTTTTAAGGAACTGGAAAGCAAGGACTCTCGGAAGCGCTAAAAAACATTTCACAACAGTGGCGACCAGAAGATAATTCTTGCTCTTGATGCTGTGGGAAATCTCAGACCACAATGAATGACGAAGTTCGTCAAGTGTCGCGTATGATTTTTGCAGTTCGCAGCTATCATATATAGCTCAGCTACCTGCTACTATCCTTTCTAGCAGCTAGCATTAGGAATCAGTGGTACCATGGTGTGCAATAGCCAGTTATCTTTGGTGAGATCTGTGCATAGTCAGGAGATAATCCCTTTCAGTACAGCGTATTTATTGAGTGAGGGCTGTCACGGCTTATCCGTCTCCTTAGAAATGACTACATTTGAATTGAAGCTACTTACACTGAGATACGTGCATGGTATTTCCTGTTTTTCCAGGAAAACCAGAAAGTGCTCGTTGAACTTGTTATTCATCTTGCAGTCCTATAAACCTACTTCCTTTCTATCTGTAAATACAAGAAAGGATTTTAAAACATGTTTATATTGGATTCATTTTTCTATGCTTCTTTAGTTCTGTGACTGAAGCCCAGAGTGGAGAAGTATTCTAAATAAAGTACTAATCACTAGACAATTTTCTTAACAGAAAAAAAATGAGCAATAGTATTACTTTTTATCTGGGCAGGCTAGAACAAAAGTCAATATATTTAATTAATCTACTTCTGTTTAGAGATAATCTTCTGTTGTTTGGTATCCAGGATACAGATCCTTTGAAAAAAGATCCTTTTTTATCTTAAATCATACATCTGCAGCAGGATTAATTCCACCTGTCTTGTAATAGAATGTACTGATATTAAATTTACTAAATCCTTTTGGGACATAAGCCAAAGAGTTCAGTTTTTATGTGCAAGCTTATAATACTTTTCAATGCAAATGAAATATAGCAGCAAACATGCTAATGCTCTTATCATTGTTCTGCCAGTCAGGTTATTGTGCTGCTTTATTTTTATTTGAACTTTGAACTGGTATTTGAACTTCAGATTTTCACTAAAGCTGGTTCTTGTTTTCTGTCACAGAATCTGTCAGACCATGTGATTTTTAGGTTGCATTCTTTAGAACAGGCAGTTTTTTTCCCTCTACTCTAAGAAATAAGTTTCCTGTTACAAGTAACATGCTTTCTTCATGTAATAAGCTGAGCTTTTTTGCATGACTACAGCAAGTTTTAATTTCTGGTTTTTAATGGGCTATCTTTTTAAGGGTACAAATTCTGAAAAATCCTGTTATGGGTGACTTGCTGGTTTGGGTGGTCTGGCTCCTTAATAAAGATAGTATGGACGTCAGTACATCCTGTAGCAAGAGTATTGGATATGTAATCAAAGTACAGGTTACTTGCCCTCTTACCTGCTTGTGTAAAACGTTCCAAGCAGCATATTATAAAATTATCCAAGTTCATTTAAGGTATGATATCTATTCATAAACAAAAAAACCCTGCTGTGTTGTAGATAAATCCTTAACAGTTTATCACATTTTCCCTGCAATTTACCTGTGGAGATTGCAGTAATCTTCCAAGTTCTCTTTCTTACCCCAAACTTCCAGTATGTGCAATCAGTGCTTAGCTTATTATGGAAGCTTGAGGTACTTCCTTCATGTTGCTGAAAGGCTTTTCTCTGGTAGTTTAGATAAACGTTTGAACTGTGTAGATTATACACACCAACCATTCTTTCATACTGACACAGATCAAATAAGTCACTGTACAGCAATTCAAGCCTTTGATTTTTTCCTCTGCTATTTCAGTTGTGCAATTAGTACTTTGATGTTTGAATAATATAAATATATAGATTTCTAGATGTATTTCTATGCACACATATGTATGTGATTTAAAAATATATATTTAAAATGTATTTGTTTGCTCTTTATTTATTTACTGAATTGCCTTAAATTCAAAACCAAAATTGATTCAGGGTTTTTTTTTTTTTCACTAGTATTTCATACTGTACTTCAGTACTCAAGTGAGGATTGTTATGGATTCCTTCAGATACCATACCATTCTTCATTTTACTTACCGTACTTCATTTCACTGCCCTTGTACTGGTGCTCAGGTCAGGATGGTGACCTGGCACCCTGTTGGTGCATCAGGCACAGCATCTCCAGCCAGGCAAGGGAGGGGATTGTCCCACTGTGCTCTGCTCTGGGGCGGCCTCACCTCAGTGCTGGGGCAGTTCTGGGTGCCACAAAAATGCAGAGCTATTGGAGAGTGCCCAAAGGAGGGCCATGAGGATGGTGAAGGGTCTGGAGAGGAAGCCATTCAAGGAGCAGCTGAGGTCACTTGGTTTGTTCAGCCTGGAGAAGAGGAGACTGAGGGGAGACCTCATTGTGGTCTTCAGTATCCTCCTGAGGAGGAGCAGAGGGGCAGGTCCCAATCTCTTCACTCATGGCCAGTGACAGGACTTGAGGTAGCACCATGAAGCTGAGTCGGGGGAGGTTTAGGTTGGATGTCAGGAAAAAGGTTTTTCACCCAGCCTGTGGTTGAGCACTGGACCAGGCTCCCAAGGGAAGTAGTCACAGCAACAGCCTGACAGATTTCAAGAGGCATTTGAACAATACTTCCAGGCACATAGTGGGATTCTTGGGGGTGTCCTGTGCAGGGAAGTTGGACTCAATAGTCCTGATGCTTTCCAACTCAGAATATTCTCTGAATCTATGTTTTGATTATTAATTTTTTTCTTTGTAATGAAATCTTAATAGCAAGCACCTGATAATATTATATGACAAGTTATATATCTAAAAAAATATATAACCATAAATTAGATAAAAGGAGAAATAAACGTTTTGTGATTAGGTTTGACTTAGCTACCCAACCCTTATCACATATGTCTTAAAAGCAAAAATTTGGTCTGTTATGTTTCAAATCAGATGGGTTAAACTTTGGTGGAATTTTGGCTCATGTACAATATTTTAACATTACCATTATTAAGCACCTTACTTGTTTTATATTCTTTCTGATTAGCTGTTGACTGTCTGAACAACATTAGTGCTTTATATCCGGAAAAATAATTGCATGCTGTCACTGTTAAAAACAGGATTGGTTGGAATTTAAAACACAAAGGGAGATGTGGCACTTGAAAAATCTTTTTAATGCCTTTTGGCATTGTCCTGTCAATTCATGCTTTCTTGAGGAGTAAGCTTTTTTTTCTTTTCTTTAGATCATTTAACTGTAACTGAGCCTGTGGCTATATTGAAAGCCTATGAGGTATGGGGTGCTTTAAGAGGTAAGCTGGTAATTTTCACATTGAGCTATTTGTTTAGAGCTTATACAAACTTCATGGCAGACCAAGAACCATCTGACCACTTAGGCTTGCCCTTATTCAGTACGTCTTTGGAAGTAAGTTTAGTCAAGCCAGAAGGATACTCAGATGTGTACCAGTTAGACGTTTGGTCCAGATGCTCAGCATCTGAGATCCAGTGGCACACTGTGAGTACATTCTTGCTGTGCCTGAAATCAGCCAGGCCAAGCAAAAGACTGTCTAAACTACAGTATGAACAGATTATTTTCTGACTGCACCTAATAACTGGACATGCTGAACACATCACAAAGAATAATAATCCTAACGTTTCAGCCTGCTGTTCTTGCTGGAATGTTAAGTCTATATATTAGGTACCTATAAATCAACAGATTTTTCATGCTGAGTTAAAAACTCCCCCAGTTCCAAAAATTACAGGAATAGATGCACAAGACAACCAGAAATTCCTACCTCACTCTCAGTAACTTTATTACTATTTGGGGATTAATCTGCTACAGCTGAGAGGTAGCACAAGTATTTGGTATCTATGCATAACAGAGAATTTGAATGGTTCTCTCCAGAATTTTTTCAACAGTGGTGCTTAAGCAATTAAGAAAACTGTTAAAGAGAAAGAAACTCAGCTACAAAGCATTCTTTCTAGTTATGTGAATGCCTGTAAAAAATTATGGTACTGTTTGTTACTAAAACTTTAAGGGCAAGTACTGGTTTGTAATTGAGATCCCTTTCTTGGGTATTTTTTCAGGTTTGGAAACCTTCAGCCAGTTGGTTCATGAAGACGACTATGGAAGTGTAAGTATGGCTGTTAACTAAATCCACTGTCCTGGTAACTGGGTGCTTTTCTAGAAACAGCATATCTACCAGTTTCATTCAGCAACATTTCAGTCTGCTATGGATTTCCAAGAATAATTTTCTGGAAAAAAAAAGTATTTCTTGTTTGAAATTAAGAATATGAAAATAAAATGAAATTCTAATTTTTAATTTTTTTCTCATAGTTTCTTGTCAATGAATCTGAAATCAATGACTTCCCAAGATTTGCTCATAGAGGAGTCTTATTAGACACTTCAAGGCATTATTTACCATTGAAATCTATTCTGACAAACCTGGTAAGCAGGCAGTTTTGTGTCATTAATAATGAAGGCATTTTGTTGTTGTGTTTTGTCTCCTGAAGTAGGTAAGAACTAGAGCTGGTATGAAAGAAGAACCCATCTCCTCTGTGTGACTTTAAAAGGACAGACAGAACTTTGCTAAGCAAAAGTCTGAATATAGATTGGAGAGGCATTGAGTGGGCAGACACAATGATTATTGAATCTGTAAAGGGGACTGGTGTTTGTGGTACCTCAGATTCTCTGTATTTTCTGTTGCCTAAACCAGCTTATGTATTATTTCTTGGAATCATGTTTTGAGACATCTGACTGTCAGCAATCAATACAAGGGATACCGTGCAAATTCTGGCTTCAGTGCCAGTGATTTCAGGAAAACTCCAGTCTTTTGGAGCAGACTTTGGTAGTCCTTTCTTAGGTTACTAAGTGCAAGCCAGTAATTGAGTACTACAGAGCAAGGGAGGAAATTCAAAACGTTTACTGGAAGATACTGAAAAATAGGCAAACAAAAAAATCCAAACAAAATTTTCTCCAAAAAGCTTAAGTTAGCACATTAGGAATTAATGTGCTCCAACCTTGATGGAAAGGTGATGTATTTGTAGAAGCTTAGCAGCCAAAGGTGTGGCGTTTTCTGGTTTGCACTTCCCGTTTTTTTTGTTGAAGTCCTTGTGGGAGGGATTATTTAGTTACTTGAAGTGGAGGAATAGGCCGTGTCTTGTCTTGTCTCTGTCTTGCTTCTCTAAGATGAAATAATATTCAAAATTTCCCGTCCGTGTTGCAGAACTTTGCAAAACAGGCTTAAGATAAGCAGAAAAGTACATGTAAAAATAGTCTTAATTTCTGAGGTCATCCTTGACCTATACTCAGAACTTGTCCTTTGGGTATTTAACACATGTATTCAACTTCAAAGGTCAGTGCCTGTTCAGGAAGTAATGCTTGTGTAGTGTTACTTTTGCAATAGAGAGTAGCTTCAAAGTCTCAAGTAAATATTTGTGTCAGTGTTTTTTGGTTTGTCTAAAAGAGATGTCCACGGAGACTTGCATTTCTAACTATTTTTGTGTTTCTCTAACTGCTGCTGTTCTGCTTTCTTTCCTTAAATTGCATGTCTGTCTCTAATACTTTATCAGAGCTACATTTTATGCTCTTTTGATGGTTTTAAGAACAAGTATGCTTTTCCTCCCTCCTCTCTGCCTGCTTGACTCCAGAGTAATAAAAAGCATCAGTAATCTCTTCTCTGACGTGTGGCGATTAGATGCTTAGGGCAGCAGTTCAAGTACATTTCTAGTTTGTGTTCAATTGCTGCACTGTATTTCCAGGAATGGCATTGTCCTTGAGGAAGGAGTAGGTGAACTGAAGGTCCAGAGATGTAATTTTCTAGAAGGATGGTATGTGTTAGAAATGCATGAAGACATGTGGCAGTTAAAACTTCTGCAGTGTCATGAAACAGATGAGATAAATTTGGGGAATGGACAAAATATAAATCTTCCTTGGTGGGAGTTCCTGAAGAAATTTTATCACCTCTTTAAATACACCTAGGTGAAAAAAGAATAGGGGGAATGGGTGGTGAAAACAATTGTATTGTGGCAAGGGATTGGGAGCAGCTGTGTTGCAATCAGTCATGAACAATGTAAATACTTAATTTAGTCTGCTCAAAGCACACACTTGTAGTGACTAACAAGCCAGCATAACTCAAAGTATGTATGTAACTGTCCAGCTGGAGTCATAATTCCAAAATAAGTGTGTTGGCATTGATCTTGATTATCTTCAAGATCAAAAAAGTGAAGTACTGACACTTATGAATGAAAACATAAAAGAAACACTGTCTTTTGCAGGGAAGATGGGTAGTTTATTTTCCATGCATTTGAAATGGATTCTGCAGAAGTCACTACTAAAAAGGGGTGCACTATGTAGTAGGAAACTCTCATGCTGTTCTGTTTTTGAGTCCAAGGTATTTTGTTAGAAAAGTATAAGCTTTTCTAGGTGATGGTGCATAGAGAATTACCCACAGTACCCTCTGAGTTGAAAGGAATCCAGAAGGATCGTCAAGTCCAACTGTTAAGTGAATGGCCCATATAGAGGTCAAACCTGTGACCTTGGCAGTAGTATCACCATGCTGTAGCCACCTGAGCTAATCTCAGGATATGTGTTCTGAAGTGGAAGAAATTCATAGGCGTTCATAGCAGTTCATACTACACAGGCTGGTAGAATGGGGGTCAGATCAAGAGCTTGCTGACAGCAGTGGTGAGAATAGATTGCAGGGGGATGGAGCAACAGAGGTGTGTGCTTCTAGGACTAAGTGAAATGTAGAAAGGTTTTTGGTTTGTTGGTAGGGGTATTGGGTGGGGTTTGGTTGGTTTTTTGGGTGGTTTGGTTTGTCAGAGGTTTTATTCTTTTTTAGGTGTTGCTCTAGGCATCCGGGATATGCTGGGACAAGACCACTTTTTTGCATAGGTTTTCTGTGAGAATGAAGTGTTTAACTAAATTCTATTGCGTTATTTGTTACAGGATGCCATGGCTTTTAATAAATTCAACGTTCTCCACTGGCATATAGTAGATGATCAGTCCTTCCCTTACCAGAGCATTTATTTCCCTGAATTAAGTGACAAGGTGAGTGAACATCATTTGAACAGGGTTGAAGGGTGGAAATCTGGCATATATTTCATGAAAATAAAATGCAGAGTTTGCCAGTGCTTGAGTACATCTGCTTTGGCTTATTGTGAAACAGTACCACGGGGCCAGCAACCAGCAAGTCTGTGTTTAGGATCCTACCTGAGTGTCTATGTGGACCATTTTTAAGTCTTCCCTGGTGGATACATGGTAAATGACCTTCTTAACTCTTCTGTGCAAATTTTCTGCATGATCTTCAGTGTCTGCAGGTCTTCAAACACTAATGATGTGCAAATAAGTAGTGAACACTGCTTGGATTTCTGTTGATGGGATTCTTTAACTGGTTGACTTCTGCCATTCAAACAAATATAAGAGATTTTCCTGACCACTCTTGGTCTGGAACCACTGTAATAGCACTTCTGCCCTGTCTGATACCTAGTTAGCTTTACAAAACACACCATGTCTGTAAGAGGTCAAAAAGTGCAAGGTTGTTTCCTAAAAAAATACACTGCAATGTGTCTTTTTATTTCTAGATGCGTAGTAGGCTTTGTTACATTAGTGAGAGCCATCATGAGGTTCTTGCTCAGTCACAGTATGGTAGGAGCCAAATCAAACATGGTTAAGTAGTTAAGAATAGTTAAGTAGTCTAAGCCTAAGTACAAGATTTGGGATTCTGTTTTAAAACACTTGCTAAACAGAAGCTTAAGGTGCTATTAATCATGAAGAGTCATGATATATTCTTATGTAGTTTGGCTCTTTGGCAAGCATCTGTTTCACCAAACTCTAATAATCAGGGTCATTGTCACATTTGTTGGCTGTGTGGGAGTGGAATTGTGCTCAAATTTAGTGTCACAAAACAAACATGTCCTAATGCTAAATTGGTCACTATCAGAAGTGAGAAGGAGAGATGTTGGAAGTTCTTTCTGACTTGGCAGAATTTTTCCATTAGTCTTGTATGTTATATAGCAATGGCTCAAGGTTTCAGAGCTAATGGGGAATAACAACTTGCCTCTATGCAGAAGAATTGAAAAGTGTATCATTCAAAATTCTGAAGGAATAGAAACAAGATTTTCTGCATTCTTCAGTAACTGTGAGCTAAAGGAAGGTCTCATCAGGGCGGTGTGTCTCAGTGTTGTGTGTTTGTTGTTTTAGTGGGTTTTTTTCTCTCCACAAATTAACTGAAAAGTTCTGTCTGTGCAGTTGATAAACCACAGCCAACCTGTTAAACTGCGCTCCAGTCTAAGTTAAAATACTTCCACCCAAATGTTGTGATCGGCTGCTATAGTGTGTTGTAAACTGTTTCTAAATGTGAATATTTTACAGGGAGCATACTCCTCTAATCTCATCTATACTCCTACTGACGTCCAACTGGTGATTGAGTATGCCCGGTTAAGAGGCATCAGAGTTATCCCAGAGTTTGATACACCAGGACACACACAGTCTTGGGGAAAAGGTAGGCCCAAGAAAGTATTAATGTTAAGAGATTGTGGTGAGTGGTAGCAAGCAAAATGAATTTTTTAAGAAGTAACCAATAAAGTGCTTTGGAAGGCCCTTGATAAGGAAGAGGCACTAAGTAATGTCATGACCTTTACAAATAAGAGGAAGTAAAATTAATGAAGAAAGTTGACGTGTTCTACGCTAGATATGTGTGCAAGGGTACAGATATATTCTGCATTACACTTTGTTGTTGATGCCCCTCACTCAGAACTTTTGAGTTTAGAGTAGTAAGGCAGTGGTTAGAAATAAGGAGTTGCTTGCTCTGGAGTTGCTTTGGGAAGGTTCTTTGGAAGTGACTGATGATGAAGTGGTCTGTTGATGAAGTGGTAATCTGCCAGTGTATAAAGCACAGCGAACTTGGATGCTTCTTCACTGACTTATCTTCTGGGTCTCAGAGTAATACTTCTCTTGATAGAGAATGCTGGTATTTACATGCACTCAAGGACCAGGAAACCGTGTGCCTCAATACCATGTGTGCTGAATGCAATGTCACTGCAATGTACATAAGATGACTTTGGCCAAAAGTAAAGCTTTTTCTGTTGTTTCACAGCTTTAGCTTTAGCCATGGAATGAGTCTTGTACTCATCCTGTTGGGATGTGGTCATAATGGTGGAAGATGTTTCAGGCTCTTTGTCACTATTTAAAAGGAGGAAGAAAGGAACCAAGCAAAACCTAACTTTGCTAAACACTCTTTTAGAATCTTCATCTGAAGTGGTCTTCACTCTTACAGAGGAGTATTAAAACCATTGTCTTGCCTGGTGATAGGTGAGGTTGTCTACATTCACTCAAAGAGCAGCTTGATCTCCCTTTCCTAAAATCAATTGTTCTCAATAGCTTCCTGCATAGCTTTTTTTTTAATGTGATGCACAGGAGTCAGTTCTGGCTTTGTTTATGAACTTGGGTAGCTATGCTTTCTTTGCATTCAAATTGAAGATACTGGATAGAAGTCTTAAAGTTTGTGAGTTGAGTAGTAGAAGCAGTCTAGCACTAAGGCCTGTTTGGGGAAAATATGCTCAGAGTAGGAAACACACAGCCAGGAAGGTGCTGCTGCTGCAACTACAGTGTACCAAATAAACTGGACTCAGAAATCTCCAAACCACATACAATAACTTTTTCCTATTTAGTTATCCTGGCTTTTGTTGCTTCAGGTATCTTGACTTGAGAACCATTGTGTAGTTTTGATCTCTGTTTAGCCTTCATTTTTTGTGTAAAGGTACATTCTTAGGAGAGTGAGATAGGACATCTACCTTGAGCTATGTACCTCACATACTTGCATGCTAAAAAAGCAGAGTAATAAAAAGAGATAGGAGGCATCTGAAGCACACTTATTATGTTTGGCTTTCTTCTAGTTGGTTTCCTTCTGATATTCATTGAGGCTTTTTTTTTTTGTTCAAGTAGTTATCCAAATTGTGTGTTCCAGGTATTGTGACATGTTACATATGTGTTAAATCACAAATCTGAAAGTCAGAGTCCTGATTGCCAGTTAGAGTGTTCTTCAACATTTTACAAGTTGTCTTATTTCATCCTGCCTCTATTTGATTATACTTAAAATAGGTGAGCACTTAGGTCATATTTACCTTTTTAATATGGATAACTGCTTTTTCCTGCTAGCAAAGTTAGCATAACAACATGAAACTGAATATTATTTATTAATTGTTTTTATTAGGTCAAAAAGATCTTCTGACTCCTTGTTACAATGGAGGACAGCCAACTGGATCCTTTGGACCTGTAAATCCCGTTTGGAATACAACTTACGACTTCATGACTAAGTTCTTCAAAGAGATCAGCAGTGTATTTCCAGATGAATTCATTCATTTGGGAGGAGATGAAGTGGACTTCAGTTGTTGGTATGGTGACAATTCAAAGAATAAATATCTAGTGCCTCCTCTACCTGTCCACCTCCATCAATTATGGAACTCCATTGCATGGGACGGTTTTCACTGCATAGAAAAAAGATCTCCACTCCTACCTCTGTAACTATTTACAGACAGATCATTTCTGATCCTCCACAAACAAATGATGTGCAGAATTTTGCTTAGACTCATAGTTTCATAAATATTCAGGTATTCTAAAGGATTTCTTTATGAAAATTACCTTGGCAGGAAAAAGAACTAGTATGTTAGAAAAGTACTGGATAAGAAAATTAACATTTAAATGCTTTGTGTTAAAGTAGATCTTTACATTGAGTTCTGCCCCCCAGAAAGTCTGCTGACAGTAAGAATTACCAGATTCATGTGTGTTTGTATTAAAGGTACAGTATGTATTAGTAGTGTTTTTAGTTCAGTTGTTGATTTTGAGTATTTTGGAGTCTCTCTGCGGGAGAGACTAATAATAAAAAATTTGGAGCATTTTGATGAGTATTCAAATTGATCTAGTTAGTACTTCTGCATTCTCTTTAAAGATCAAATCCAAACACTCAAGGCATTTAATTTTTATAGAGAAGGAAAACTTCTGGCAAATGCTTCAACACAAAAGTGTTGGTTTGCTTTTATAATGGTAACACAAAACTGTTGAGTTCTCAGAGTGCTGACAACCTTCACACAAAGTGGTTGAGATGCCAGGAACCCCAGGGCTCTTAAGAGTTTGAGGCAGCCTGCCAGAGAGTACTTCAGAACAGGGACTCCAGCAGTTTTACCGGAGAATTAGGTCTATTGGCTGTTTTTCGAATCAGGATGAAACTGTTTCAAAATATCTAAGTCATGTTAACATGCTGCTTCTGCTCCGCTATGCATTCCAGGCTGTGGCATGCCTAAGGTATCAATTAGTGTGCTGTGCATGGGTAGAAATGGTTGGGAAATCTGGTTTAAAACATCACAAAAATAATTTTCTTTTTTTTTTTTTACTTGTTTCCTTGTTACGATTTAAGGAAATCTAACCCTGAAGTGAAAGAGTTCATGAAGAAGCAAGGTTTTGGCACTGACTATGCTAAACTGGAATCTTACTATGTTCAAAAGTATGTTGTTTTTTTAATTCTTGTAAAGTTTTTCAGAGTCCTTATTTGAGGGTGGTGTTGAGGTGCAGATACAAAAGCTGATTTAGTATCTACATTTTTTTGAAAAATTGCCGCATATTTGGGACTATCCACTCTATTTTCAAACACCAGGTCTGAGGTTCATAGCTTTAAAATGAGGGACACAGCACAGATATGTAGGCTGGTTTTACACATTCTGTGAATGTATTGAGTATCTTAAACTATGTATCTGCAGTAACATCAGCACACACGGTGGGGAGGAAGTTTCTGCAGACATTTCTTTCTCTCCTAAAATAACACAGTTTTAGTCACCCTGTATGAGTTACTGGTAGTTCTGAATATCAGTTTATATTAATGCATGTGCACATTGTTCTGCGTGGTAGAACATGCTCTGCAAGACAGAGCACTGAAGGCGAAAACCAGAACAACCTGCTTTTTCTTGGTCCCCTATGCAGTGGTGGGAAAGGTCTGATAGAAAATGTTGCTACTTTGAGTGCTTGTACCTATCTCATTGAAGTTCACAAAAGTGGTCTTATTTCTAAATTCTAGCATTGTGGACATTGTTTCCTCCTACAACAAAGGACAAATGGTCTGGCAAGAAGTGTTTGATCACAAAGCACAGGTAAAATGGGAAAATTAGTAAGGTACTCTTGCATAACAGCACAATATTGTCTGAGGCTTCCAAAGTAAGCTATTAAATAGGTCTGGCTTTGTCTCTTAAGAGTTAAAGCAAGTCTGCTGACACTAGCAAGTCTCCCCAGCTGTGGAGCCTCCCTTGAAATTATCATTTGTTGAATATGTAATAGGCAAAACAGGAACACCAACATTGAAGTGCTTTTTAAAGGTGAACACAGTTAATATAACATGCTTTGGTCGATATAACATGCAGAGTAAAGGGTAGAGAAGTTTCTATGAATTTTCTTTCTTTTTTTTCTCACGTAACTGTGTGTCTGGTCTAGTAACACCAAATGCTCGGCTTTTTAAAGAGCTGGTCAGATATATGGTGCGTGTAGGAATCTCCCCTTAGAGTATAACCTAGGCTTTACTCTAGTATGAGTTGTGTTTAAAACCATCAAAGAGCTAATCAGCTTTAGACTTTGGTGGACAGGGGGGATGACAAAAGGTAGGTTCTAAAACATTCCTCTTCAAAATGAAATAGAGAGTTTTGAAATTCATGTTCCTTTTCCCTGATAACAGCAATTAGAATTGCCATTAATGTTTTTCTGTTAAGTTGGTTAGTTTGTTTGTTTTGTCTTTCCCTCTTTTAGCTGAAACCAGACACTGTAGTTCAAGTGTGGATGGCAAATAACTATGCTCATGAACTGAGCAGTGTCACTGGAGCTGGATTCACCACTATCCTGTCAGCACCCTGGTACTTAGACTACATTAGTTATGGGCAAGACTGGAAGAAATACTACAGCGTGGAACCACTTAACTTCCCTGGTTTGTTACTTTTTTTATAAACATGTTCTGTTCATGAAACTCCTTGGTTTATAGTACAATGTAAATGGAAAGAATAGGGCTCTTTAGAGTAGAGTAGCCATTCCATCACTTTGATTACAGCATAATCAAAGGAATTATGGTCAGCTAGAACTCTGGAAAACTCTTAAATTAAAAAAAAAAGAAACTTTGCACTTCTCACAATTACCCTCCTCAAGATTCTGATACTAGTGTTTGCCTAAGACAGAATACTGGACTAGGTGGGCAGATAATTTAGGAGCAGAGTTGTGCAAAATGGCTGTTGGTAGACAGACACTGAATTTATGTTATCAAGCTTCTTGAGTGTTAAACTAGTCTAGAAAAAGACATGTTCTCTCTCTCTGTCTAAAGTTGATACAAATGTCTTACACTTTCCATGGGGCTTTCGTTTTGTGCAAGGGACCTCTCAGAGCTCATTAAGAACACCTAACTAATTTTTTCAAGGAATGTTCTGCATGTGATAGAGTGAAGTTTCCATCAGGATTTAAATCTCTAGGAATGTCAAAAAGCTGAGGAATGTCTTCAGAGTGTAAAAGGTAAAATCCTTTATGACAGAGCAGAGAAGTGGCTTCTCTGGGCAAATGGCTTGGTGGTTCTCACATTCAGTAACAAGACTAACAAAATGTTAAATTAATAGTCAGGATAGGTATTTTATATGAAAACAACTGAACATCAGTCCTATGTTCATTGTTGATATATGCCCATCTTCTGGACAGAGAGAAATTCTAACTTTCTGCTTTAAATTCAGGATCTGAAGAACAGAAGAAACTTGTAATAGGTGGAGAAGCCTGCCTGTGGGGGGAGTTTGTGGATGCAACTAACCTGACACCAAGATTATGGTATGAGCTGCTTTATCATTAGATTTTAGAAAGCCAGCTACAAGAAGCATTAATTAATCCAACAGGACTGTATGATAGCGGTAACAATGCTCTGTGCTGAACCTAAGCAGCTATGAAAATTAATGCTTCTGGGTATTAAAGTATTATATCAGACCTGGTATTAAAAAAATGTATTCATTCTTGGTTTTAGATGATACCTACTCTAAAACTAAGCATACCTTTACAGGCCTCGAGCAAGTGCTGTTGGGGAAAGACTCTGGAGCAGCAGCAATGTGACCAACTTGCAGGATGCCTACAAAAGGCTGACTAATCATCGATGCCGCATGCTCCGGTAAGATTTAGTAGCTCCTGTGTATTTTGGTTCTCAAGTTTTATAACCAGTGGAATGAACTGCATGAACTGCTAGCCTGGAAATGAAGGGAAGAGAGCTAGCAGTTTAACCTGACTGAAAATGCAATCGCATATGGTTTTGTATCCACAGAAGAAGAACACAAATACATTGAGAAAGGAGCTCTGGACAGTTTTACGACTCAAATTTTCAGAACTCACTTTTTTTCAGTGAAATACTAGGACTCATCTGTGTTTCTCTTTCCTGTAAAGGAAAAACGAACACCATGATTAACTTACTTCAGACAAAAATTATATTAAAGGTTATGTAGGAGAAGAACATTGACAGAAGGAAAAGCAGACTTCTAAAAATAAAGGTGGTGTTATTTATTTATTATAAACAATAATTAAAGACCTGCAGCAGATAATCAAGTGGAGCTATTTGCATGAGAATTGAGCTTGGGCAAGCTGTTCTTTCAGGTATTGCCTTACTTTAGGGGCTGAAAGGGGTGGATAAGCAGTCCATGACAAATTTTAATTAATTTATGAACTGACTTTGTTTATGGTAGTCCTAACACATTCTTCTCCCAGTTCCTTCCTAAAAAGTACCTACACAAGTTACTGGTTATTTATTGCTAGTGCTGTCTTTGTACATTCACAGTTGTAGATATGAGTGATTTCTGGGTTTAAGTCCAAGTTTGAGTTTGAAAGTATACAGTCAGAGAGCTGAATAGTTGAACTGCAGCATGCGTGAAACATACCATTCTGTTTCTCTACAGAAACAAGACAAGTCATTGAAAATCTCAGCTCTCTGTGGTCGTAGGTCAGGGTAGATACAAATCAGTGTTTTAAAAAACAGGATACAACAGCAGTTGCAGTCAGCACGTAAAACTCAAGCTCTCTGCTCATGTTCCTGAAGATGTCTTAGCATGACTATCTGTAGGAATCACTTATGTTTAGCTTACAGTCACTCTTTAACCAAGAGTGACTGAAGGACTTGTAAGTTTTGACTCAATTGGGTTATTTCAAGCTGGCTTAAAATAATGATGTAGGAAAATAGCTGTATGTAAGTTGTGCTATCTCCCTCAGCCATGAGAAAAATAGATACACGAAGAGAAACCTGACAAATACATACTAAAAACAAGCTTAAAGGGCTTTAAAAACTTGTCCTATTACTTAGCAGGATGGTACATCTCTTAGGGGGTTCAGGGAAACACTGGTACAACTGAACAGTGAAGTATACTGTAGCTGTACCACTAGGATTAGGGTTTTACAGTGAACTAAGCCATGCTGTTCTGGACCTGGTTAACTCCACTAATGCATCTGCATCTTCTTCCTTAACACTAGTACTTGTATTGCTGTGCAGGGAGCTGGTCCAGATGACAGCAGCTATTCTGGTACTGCTCGCATGAGCGATGCAGAATGCAGGGGCAGACGAAGGACTACTCCCTACTTATTGCACATACCTAGCATCAGAAAGAAGCCCAAGGAAAAACTGTTTTGCTAGCTTAAGATGAACAGTTCCTGTTAAAAACTAACTAGTTCAATAAAAAGATGTGTTGTCCTGAAAATGAATCTTTTTATACAGGCTTTGAACCAGAAAAAAACACTAGAGAAAGCATTCCCTTTCCATTGATGAAATGAACATTCCATGGAGCTGCAGTTGTTGCCTTTCATGCGTATGGGGCTTCCCCAAAGAGCTGACTCAGTATCAGGCTGCAGTCTCAGCTTGTATGTAAGGACTGTGTTCCTACGGACATTTTCCTTCATCATGTATACACAGACTGTGGCAGTTATAGCAGGGCAAGGGGCTCTTCCAAGAGAATAAACAGCTCTGGCTTGCTCTGCAGCTGGTTACCAGGGAGCAAGGGAATGGGTAGGTAGCACACTGTAACAGCTAGATCCTGGTCACTGGAAGCACAGTAACTCTGCCAATTGTAGATCAAGGCCACTGCTCTTCAAATATTACAGTGAACACAGTAGGTACTATTCAGATCTAAACTCAGCTTTCTCTAGGACACAGCAGGCCAGATTGCAGAGAAATAGTGATGGGAGGAAGGAAACAAGATGGGCATATATTCTAGAGATCTAGACACCAACCCTTGTCTTTACTAAGAGTACGTTTCGCTTAGGGCAGCAATCGTTCAGCTGAGCTATTTCATTATTCAATTTCTTCCACTGCACCACTTTTAAACATTAGTAGCACTATTATCTAGATCTTTATCATTTAAGAAGTAGAATTTTGTTTTCAACTACTTTAACTCTGAAACATGTTTTTATACTATCTAACTGCACCATCATAGGCCACATGAGAACAGAATAATTTATGATAGTGTAAGCTGAAAGAAACCCTGACTCCCCCCCCCCCAAAATAATGAAAATTATGGTATTAGAGCTGCATATTAAGGAAGCATTGAGGTTGGGAGAGGGGAGAATGTGCAAATGTCAGTTGATTCACATTTGCTTTCATTATGACTTCTTTTCAAAAAAAGCAATAGATTTTGTGGAACATCAAAAGAACTAGCCCCTGAATTTATGTTTTCAACTTGTTTGCTAATTACTTGGTGCCTCTGATTGAAACAGAGGTTCAATCCAAAGTACAATCAAAAGTAGAATAGGGCCCTTTTTCAGTCCCCCAATAGGCCATATGTTATTTCTTGGAAGTAGTTTTGTTTATATAATTACTAAACTAGATTGCCAGTATCTCTCTTCCTGCCTACACAAGCAGCCAGTTGTTTGACTACAGTCATACCCATTCTGCTTTATTTTAACAGCCGTGGCATAGCGGCCGAACCGGTGTTTGTTGGATACTGTGCCCATGAAGCTAGAGGGCCGTAACTGCTGCAAAGACTTCTTGTCAACAGCCTCAAGTGCCTCTGGGGGATAACTATTTTAGTGTGGTTTTGTACCTGAATCAAGACTTTAAATTTTCACTTTTAAAATAAAATTATTTGACAGCTTTGGTGGAATAAAAATGATCATTTTAAACCTTTGAAAACCTGAGATTCTTCACTGTAAAATCATGAAACTTGATACCATAGAATTACTAATTTACTTACACTTTAAGGGTGAAGAAAAATAAAGCCAAGACACTATTTAAATAAGGAGCAAACAATCTTCTTTATTTCAAAGTATCACTTGCCACTTTTCTAGGTAACCAGATAATTGCAACCCACAGCACTTGGAACCATTGCAACCCAATGCAATTGGAACCATCACAGCTTAATTCACTCATTCCTAAAGGTAAACAAACATCTTTTCTCAACAAACTGCAGGATAGTAGGGAGGAATTACTGTCCTGGAAAAACTGCCTTTCTTGTATTTTTTTTGCATGGATGTTACTTGATTTGCAGAAGTATCCATTTCACTTACTTGCTAATGGAAACTCACGTAGAAATTACACCCAGTCCTGAACTCTGGTTCATACTGCTTTCTACCAGTAAAAGTTTTACCTCTAACTTGTACAATGTAAAGTGTTTATTAACAATATCCTTTTGTTCAGCCAAAAACAAATAAAGATACAGAGTGCCAAAACTGTAAAAGTTATTTCACTGGCAGATAAAAACTTCACAAACTTTATTTACTAGATTAAGAAAACAGTCCCAGTGGCACAGTAACATGGAATTAGTGCTCATTTCTATGAAGAGGATTTGCATCACTTCTCATTACAGATGTCCACAAGATAAGAATTTGCAAACCAACAACTTGTCGTTGCATCCTTGCTTTACAATCACGAGGTTGTGCCAGCAGAGCAGAGTCTCTTGAACCTTCCTCCCTGGACAGTTAAAACAGTCTGTTCATAGAGCTGCTAACTCATTATTTGCCATCACCAGTTGGTCCCAGACAAACACACTGCTGTACATATGAAAATGTTTAACAGGAGGATAGAAAATACCATTCCTACAGAGTAAAGATCACACCAGTCCCATCCTCCTCTGAAGAAGTGCACTTTGTTCCTGACTGCTGAGGGCTTGATAACTGGCAAGCTCCAATGTGAAGGTTGCTGATCCTGATGTTAGGGAACGCAAAACAGTGGAGTAGCCCTGGACAGAATGGAGAACACACATCACTCAATTTAGGATAAGGGGCAGATAAGTTAGCACAGAAAGCTGCTTAGACCACAGAGACAAAAAGAGTGTCAGAAGTATACTGCAGTGTACTAGTAAGTTAACTTTTCAATATTACTGTATTAGAATTGCAATACATGCTTGTGTCAATAATAATCTTTAAAAAACTGTTCTCTGTAAAACCTATTTTAGCAGTATCTACTACTTCTCTAACTTACAGCTGAATATGTGGTGGTTTAGCAATCTGAATTGGGCATATAAAAGTTACTCAGTTTGTGGGCACTCGTTCCAACCTTCAGAAATTAAACACAATTTTAAAAATCCATTCTAAATTTACATACCAATACCAAAATGAAAAGTAAACTGAAGCCAATTTTTTTAAAAGCATATAAAAAAGATCAGTTTTGCCATTGGTAAGATAATCACGTACCATCATTTCTGCTAGTGGAACAGCAGCAACCACAACTCTGTTATCTTGACGAGACTGGATTTCTTGAATATTACCTCTCCTCTGTGCAAGATCAGCAAGTGCTGCACTGAGATGATCTTCACTTACTGTGATTTCCAGGTTCATCAGGGGCTCCAGTATTTGTATACCAGCTTTTTTCAAAGCCTACATGTAAAGGAAGTAAGTTATTGATGTATTCTTATGGGTTTTCTAAAATAAAATTGACATGAGTGTTGCAGTGGGGATCTCCTCGCTGTCTCTACATGTTGCAGGAGATCCCCCAGTGCAACACATGAGTACTTATATCACTGAAGCTGTCTCAAACTCTCTACTTTTAAAAGCTATAAAGTCCCCAGAAAGGGCATTACAAGGGCATGCAGAGATGAACAATGAGCAGATATTGATTACATATATTTTCCCAGCAGTCGATCATGCTACTGTGTTCCACAGCAGCTTACAGTTTCACTGTACCTTCTGCATGCAACGGGAGACACACGCTGATACCATTGTGTGCGAGGTGTCTGGATGCACTGTCAGAGATTGCACTGTCACATCTATATCTTGAACTGGGAATCCAAGCAGAGGTCCTGGGCAGGGCCAGGGAGAAGAGATAAAAGGAAAGAGAAAAAAACCTCATTTATTTTTCACAGTATTAAGACACATGCAAAAATTTTTCAGAATTAATTTGAAGCTTCTCCCTTTCCTCTTTGCTCTCTCCTTCCCTGTGTCCCCCCAGGGGTGTGGCTACTGGTCATGTTAGACATTTTGAGATTTTTGTCATTACCTAACTTTGCCAAAAGAGACAAAGGAATGCAGACTCACACTTTCTTACTCTCTTTATCAAAAGCACAGATAATTTTCAAAACCAGAAGTTCCTGAATATACTCACCCAGACAACCATTTCCAAAAAGTTACTTTAAAATACATTATATTATCTAAAACTAGTCTGTTGAACAAGACATCATTTGAAAAAGGAGGGAGAACTTTTGTTAACCAGAAGCCAGAATATTTTCTATATTTTCCTTTTGAACACAATATAATCAGAGCAATGCGTGATACTAACACATGACCAAGACTCCAGGAGTAACTTAATTCCATAAAGGATGTCCTATGCAGATTACCTCCCTCCAACTCAGGATTCTCAAACAGAGCAAACTGTATTAGAATAGATGTGAGGCCTGAACCACATCTGAGAAAAAAAGCTTTGCTTTTTTTACAGAGAACTCAGACAGACATTTTTATTTTTTTAAAGTACTTAATGCCATCTATTTTAGGCTGGAGACAGCACAGTTCTGAAGTGTCTTCAAGGAGCATGAAGAAAGCACATGGTTAAGAGTCACTCCACAGCCAAAGATGGGAGATGCTTTCTAATTCCACAAAACAACACTAAAAAATCACATCATGCTGCTTCTTACAGAGAAATTCTTCTTTGTCAATTCACTACCTATTGAATTTACTGTAAGACAGTTTTTTGCTCACAAGTTACTTAAGACTTCCTATTTTTAATCAAAAGTCAAGGACACTTAATCCTTCAGAAAATGCAGACTTTGCAATTAGATAAGGCTTTTTACTGAAAACTCATGGATTTAACATATTTGAAAATCAAAAAAATGCATTAGTAGCAGTAATAGAAGTGTAATACATGCTGGCCTATGAAACCATTTCTGTTGCATCCTATGGTTTATATGATGTCATCAAGTAAATGCCTCATCTCTTATACCAGATTAAAAAATAAATCAAAACAACTCCAAGCTCACTGTTGACTGACTGAGATGACATCAACCATAAAAGCAAACCAAATACATTCTGACTTCCATTCCTGGCATAGAGAAAAAAGTGTTTGGCAATTTTTGTAGTTGAAGACAGTTTGTAATTTTCCTTTGTACCTTACATACATGTTAGTATGTACTATCTTTTAGTTTCCAAGCTACTAAGCAGTTTCTCCTTCAAGAAAATTGCTTCTTACAAAAATATTAGAGCAGTATAGCTGTCGTAGGACTTCATTTACCTTGAATGCATGAATTTGTGATTCCATTTTCTATAGCTCCTTGGAGTTCTTTGGGTAGTACTTCACTAACACTCTCAGCATAGCTGATGATGGGTTTTGTTGTTGCTCCTTCTCCTGACCTGGGCCTTACCTCTACCTCTGCAGTTACAAAGTGTCGTTTATCTCCTACTGTTTTGTCCAATATATCTGCAGAGGAAGAAAAAAAAAATTACATAAAATTCATCTGAAAGTTACTCATATACCATTTAAAGTAAATCAAGCTACAAAACCAGAAACACGATGTTCCTTGCATTCACTCATTTTACCTGTAGCTTGGGCAGCATTTAAGATGGTTTCTCGGTATGCTATTTGAAGAGGTCCCAAATAAGTCTCAATTCCATATTCACGTTTGATTCGGTCATGAATGATTTCTATGTGTAGTTCTCCCATGCCACAGAGGATAGTCTGATGAGAAGATAGCAGAGAAGTGGAAAAACATGCAAAACTCAGGTTTTAATACAAATTCTTTAAGCAAGGACTTGCATGCTTTTAATTGTCTCTTATAAATACTTCTAAGCACCACAACACTTCAAATTCTAAAGACCCTAGAGAAACACAATGCTTTAAGTCATCTGACATAAACACTATTTAAGTGAAAGGGTTGTTTCCAGTACTGTGACCACCATAAAAAAGATAATCTTACCTCACATTAAAGACTATGTAATTCAAACCTTTTTAAATACAGAATTATCAAAAACATGCAGAACATAGGGTGATTTCCTTTGTTCTGTAAAGCACAAGTGTCCAAGACTCCATTTTAGTTTCACAAAACCTTGTACATGTATCACAGGAACATTTAAGAGAGCCCTTTTTATTGAAGAAAATCTCAATATGCAAATGAACGAACTAAAGTGTGGTTTTGATGTTCTAAATAATGTTATAAGATGAGCAATAGAAAATTCATCTTACTTGTCCTGTGTCAGGATCTGGCTTCACTTTCAAACTTGGATCTTCACGCTGAAGGCAGCTCAATGCATTATCCAAGTCTGTACAGAAATATCAAACATTATATCTAAAGTGAATTCAGTAATTTGATAATCATAGTAAGTGCCAAAATATCACTTTATTTCCTCAAAACAATCAAAAGGATACTAGAGGAACATAGATTTTGGCAAACAAAGCCAGGTCAAATTACAAGTATCAGCAGCTTCTGATTTTATTCCACAAATTAAATGTGCTACAGAGTGCTTTAATTTAATTGTTATACATACTATTTTTAGAGTGACATTCTGGCTTCTGTGAAGACAGACTGCAACTTACATATTATTCACTAAGACAGTAAAAAGTATGATCCTTTTGTACAGATAAGAAAATGTCAACTGTTATGTGATTTACTTAAGTATTTCAAGATGAGTTAGACATTAAATCATTCAAATGAAAATGCACAGGGTTTGGGGTTTTTTTCTGATTCCTTATCTTAACTGCTGAGGAAAGCAGCAGAATGATGAACCAAGAGCTGAGACTGCATTTATCTACCTCACAGTCTTTGGGGGAAAAAGGCAACAAAAGCAAACTAAAACATCCAAACACCACAAAATCAGTAACATCCTACAAGCCAGTGGCTCAGCCTGCAGACATGTTTCTCAAAATCTGTTTTCTACCTGGCTCCATTCCATTGCAGTACACTGGTACTTATCCCTCCTCCTCTTCACCCCCAAATAAGCTCAGCTTTGTTAGAATGAAGATAGAGAATTTAAAGGGTATTTCCAAAAAGAGTCAAATAACCAAGCCCTCTGGTACAGTGTGCTGGGAAAGACCTGCAAGATTACAGGTCTTAAGTAAGGATGCAAAGATGAACCTTAATGAGACACACAGAAGCCTCGGTATATGAAGACTTTATAGAGTAAAACTACGAGTGCCAACTGAAAAAACGCCCATGTTTCAAGATTATTTGTACTTGGGACAGTATGTACCACCAGTGTGACTGCAGCAAAACTCAGAATTCCAAGTGCCTCCATCTCTCCATTTCCAAATAATGAACTACTACTTTTCTAGACAGAAAAACTAGAAAAGTAGTAGTACCAGTGCTGCTTGACATAGAAATAGCAAAGGATTTGGACAACCATGATCTAAAGTATACCATCAGAGCCAAACACCAGAAAGAACCATACTAGATATATCACTGGCCATTAAGTTTGTGCAACTCATCCAACTAGGTGGCTGCATTGTACCTTGTTGTCTGGCCATTGAAGGAGGTTCAATAGTACAGAAGAAGACAGGCTCAGGGATCTCAACACCTGCCAGCAGAAGACTGTCTATGTCACTCACAGACCTCTTCTTTTCCCCAGCATCCCTCCCAGCTCGGCGTGCTGCAGCAGCAGCTGAGGCCTTTGATGACACTATGGTATCTCCAGTGGCACTCTACAGATCAACAGAGGAAGTGATGCGAAATAAAAAACCAAAAACCATAAACCCAAAATATATGCCAAAGCTGGTTACATTTTAGAAAATCTGTGCAAATGAGATTCATGCAGCCTATTCAGACAGTAAGAAATTAATTGTTAAACTAATAGAAGCAAGCATGAAACAAACTTCTGTAACTTAAAACTCTTTCTTTTGAATTACTGATTCAGAACATTATTCTCCATTCCCACAGGAGGTCTCTTTGTGGCACTACACTGTATTTTAAGAGTTACATTATTAATACAAGCTCAAACCCTAACAAAATACAACTTCAGCTCTCAGTCCTTGCCAATCAGCACTGCAGTTTCCAGGTCAATTACTGATATTTGTACACTGTGGTATTTAATTTTAGGAGGAAGTACATCTGAACGTACTTCAAATAAAGCAAGTTTACATATGTCACCGTAACCAAGAACAGATCTGAGATAGAGTGTCATAGAAATAGAAAGCACTCTAGTGAAACAAGCTCCTTTACAGTATCAGTATTTTTCATTACCTGTTTTAACCCAACAGTAAGGGCAATGTTGCCAGGCATCAGTGATGGTATTTCAATTTGCTGATCAGCAAAAGGCAGGAGCAGCCGGCTCATTCTCTCTCTGAAAATTAAATTCTCTGTTACTGAGGACTTTAACAGACATTCCAATGCTACACTGAACCACACCCCTATCTTACTCACGTGCAACTTTTGTTAATATTATAAACAGCTGACTGAGGTTTCAATGAACCTGAGTAAACACGAACAAAAACTAGTGGTCCGCGGCATTTATCATGAAGAACTTTGAATGCCAGGGCACACAAGTCATCCTTGTACCACTGTCTGCAAAATGAAAAGCACAACAAAAAGCACACTTGTAGGATTAATCCACTGAAACCCACATTTACCAAAATTTCCACTCATTTAGGAGGGGATGTGTTTCTTACTGCAATGTTAATGGAGGCAGATTTTCAAAAATTATAAATTGTACCAATAAATAATAATCTAAGCAGTTCCACCTCCAACAGGACATGTAAGATGTCATGTGATTCAGTCAATACTAAACAGGATCCCTAGACCACATTTTTATAAAATGAGAATGTCCTCAGATTAATAAAATACTTAAAAATTCTGAAGTGAAAGTTTGACAACTGAAGATAAATGCATCCAGTTCCAGTGGAACTGACCAATGCAGGTTCAGTACTCAAGTGCATTTTTCTGTCCACACATCTCCACTGTTATTTAATAACTAAAGAGGGTAAACATTTTTAAAGAATATAAATGCTTTGCTAATATATTTAATTTTCTCCTTTTGTGTTTTCCTACTTCTGAATTTCCTCTTCTATCTGTACTTACAGAAACTCGTATGAACGCTCATTAGGTGCGGGCAAGTAGAGAGTAATAGCATCCAGTAATGGCTGCACCCCTTTGTTCTTCAGTGCGCTGCCACAGAGGACAGGGACAGCCTTCTGAGCTAGTGTGATTCTGCGGATAGCAGACTGCAACTGCAAAAAAGAATTATTTTCTGTTAACGCGTGAATTACAGTTTAGCCTTAAGTTACTCCAGCTATCAGATACTGCTAACCAATCCCCAAAATCTAAAAAGTATGTTTGCAAATACATCACTCATCCAAACTCCTTTCACTGCTTTTAACAAGCTCCAAAACATAAACCCAAACATTTAGATGCTAAAATGGAAGACACTGGTTTTAAGATTTCTAAGCATTTCATAGAGATCTGCTGCTGTTCTAAGTCATTTTAAATCAGTATGTTGTACCTCACTGCTTTCAACATGCAGTGTCTAAAGATCCAACCATTTCAAAATAGTTGAGATACTACTTTTGTTAGTGAGAATCAGCAGCTCAGTCACAAACTGCACTGAGTCTACCTGAAAGTTCCATTCACCTTTCCCTAAACTCTTTTTACAGCAGTAACTTTCAAAGAAAAAGAAACCACCACCTTCCTGAACAAATACACCCAACTTTTAAAATTATGCCTAGAGTGCTGAAGAATCACAGTGCATTTTTATAAAATTCATACTAAGCCAGAATACATTCCATTCTAAATTAACACAACTGTTAATTTACTACAGAATCTGGTGTGATCTCTTTTTTTGTTGATAAAGCTGCAAAATCATAATTTGCATATGCCAAAGGAAGAATAACCCAAAACCTCTGAGTAAGAGCTAGTAGACACTTGTAAAAAATACCTTGTCAGCTGATATTAAGTCAAAATTTTCACTATGCTCTCCTAGAACCAGTTCAGCAAATTCATCATCCAGATCTGCAACCTTCAACAGAATAGTTCTTTATTATTTGGCATACAGCAGTTTCACATACAAATCACAAATCTTACTTAGATAGCTAAACAGAGCAGGAACAAAGTCTTTAAAGACATCAGCAATTAAACCCAAATCATGTAAAATTATGGAAACGAAGGATTCAAGAAATGATGGGGGAAAAATAAAAAACATTAAAATCCACTCATAAAGCTGCTATCAAGCAACACATCAATAGGAGAGAGAATGCTTGCACTTGTCCCTGAAATGGGAAAAACCTCCAGCCATACAGGGTTTAAGTAACTCTTTGCAAGCCAACAGATACTCAGCTGGAAAACACAGACAAGCATCAGGGCATTTTGACCTTCCTCATCTCAAGGATTTATAGGTCCAAGAGCACATATCTGTTTTCAGATTGTACCAGTTATCTTGATACGTAACTTAACTCCTTAAATCTTGTCTCGCATACACCCCTGCACTGTCATAGACTCAGGACACCTACGCACAGGAAGGCACTTTGCCCCCTCTATTGGCTACAACACCAATTGGCCAAACTCTGAAATAAACCCTTGATAAACAATTAGAAGTCTTATCAAGTTAATAGTGAAAACATGAAAGATGAAGGAAATAGTTCATTTAATAAAGTAAAAGTAAAGTGTGTAAAAGGGCCAGTATTCAAAATGCTACATTTTACAGTGTTTCTGATAAGGAATATTAACAGCATAGAAAGCATTTTGAAAAATATTTTATGAACATAAGGTTATCTCAATTATCACACTACTGCTCCACCTCTTCCTCCTTCAGGAAGGGCCCTGAAAATAAAGGGGAACAAACCAACACTGTTCTTACAAACCTTTTTATCTGACAATATATTTCTTAAGATAAAAGGCTTAATTATTAATTAAGCCTTTTATCTTAAGAAATAATAGATTGTCAGATAAATTAATACCACCATTGTCAGAGTATTAAAACCACCATTTAAAACCTAGTAAGTTTGAAAACTAGATTGTGCATATGTTCTACTGAACTCAGAGCAGTATAAAACAATCTCTCCAGTTTCAAAGGAAATGGAAAGCTAGCATCATCTGTTTATGCACTTTCACAATGTTATTCAAAGCTGTGTGGAAGGCAGCCCTTTCAAGAAAAATTGATTTACGATTGGACTGAGCTGTCTCTTATACAGTATTTAGTGCCATTTTGACCACCTGCAACATCCCATCCAGTTTTTAACTGTCACTTCAGAACTGTATGGATACCCCGCAGGTTCTAAGTCACATCTGTCAGGCTTCATATACCAAATACCTTCTGGCATCTAAGACAGTACAAGCACTGTCTGTTTTAAGCCTCCCCAGCCAAGAGAGACTGAAAATTGTACAAACTCCATTGGAAAACCACTAATGGGGCTGGAGAGCAGCTAGAGGCCCAGAGAGATGGGGCTGTCTGGCTTGGAGAGGCTAAAGCAAGATGCAAATACTGTCTCTTACTATTTGAAACAGTGGTAGTGGGCCTACTTCAGGGAGAACAGAACCAGATTCTCCTCAGAGATACAAAAGAAAAGCACCAGCATGGCTGTCTCAGCTTGCAACATAAATTCCCATTGGACATAAAGAAATGAGCACTGGGACAGGCTGCTGACAGAGAATCATCATCTTTTGACTTGAAAACTCAACTGAACAAGCCTGAACAAATTGATCTTATGCTGAAGTCAGCCCTGCTTTAAGCAGGTCACTTAACCAGACACCTCCAGAGATCCCTCTCAGCCTATTTTTTCTACTGCTCAAAGTAATGGTTTCAAATATCTTATGTATTTACTTTAGAACTTTACTTGTTCTATTAAGCTATTTCTTGCATCCTGGACTTCTTGGAACAGGTTTGGATCATCAGTCTCCAGCAGTGGCTTTCGCTCAAAATTTTTTCCATCATCCAAATCAGAAGTAGGTTTCCAAATTATTTGTTCCTTAGTCACAACATCAACCAGTCCTTTAAAGGTCTTGGCTTCCCCAATGGGCAACTGCAAACAGAACAAAAGCTTCAGACAGCTGCAAAAAAATTAAGAAAGGAGTTCCAGTCAAAAGAAAGGAAACAAGCATAGAATTTTTAAACTTACCTGTAATAGCAAAGGTTTTGCCTTCAACTTTTGTTTGATGCTCTCAACAGCATATGTAAAACTACAGAAAAAAAACAGATACTAAGTTACACAAAAAGTTATGACACTAGTAAAATAGGTCCACCATTCCCGATTTACTGCAAAAAAGTACTCCTATAATTACATAAAAATATGCATTTGCATAATCAAAGAAGTATATAATAACTATTAACATAATTGGGTTGCTCTGCACTTAACACGAAAATGGTAGACATTCTCTTATAGGCTTTTTAGGAATGATTAAAATAACTGCGTAAATACCTTGCCCTGTTTTTGTCCATCTTGTTTAAAAAGCAAATTCGTGGTATCTGGTGTTTGTCTGCTTGTCTCCAGACTGTCAGAGTTTGTGCCTAAAGCAAAAGACAAAATGGAAACGTTAGTGTCAACAGCTCAACTATAGGCTCCCCAGCACCACAGGTCTCAGTTTGGAGTAGAGAAGGGAACTGTGCTGTGCGCTGTGACAATCCCATATCTAGCAACACAGATGAACTTCACAAGCAGCTTTGTCCTGTCTCTCAGCTGTTATCATTCCCTTTCCTGCATTAAGAGCAAGCAGGCATAGTGGCAAGGGAATATGGAAAGAAACTAAGCATTACAGGGGGTATATATGGGAGAAACTCAGTAGTGCAGTGACTTTATGCTTTATTGCCAAATTACTTAGGCACACGCAGGCAAGCATTTCTGTGGCTACACATACAGCACTAAAAACTACTGTGGTTTGGACAGTAATACGTAAACTGCTGAGACACTTCTTTTTAATTGAAAGTTAAAGCAGGTATATAGAAAACTTAGTTCAGATTCAGAAATAGTCTCTTGACAATACATGGAATAATGCAAGAATTTGCTACAGAGTTTTAGAAAAAAAACAAGCAGATCTAATTGTTTTGTTGTTGGGGTGGAGGCTATTACTCAGTTCAGGTTCATATTTAATAGCACCCAAATGTTTTCCAGTAGCAAATCAAATAATGTGACAGTGATTAAGAGTTCTCTCATCCCTCATTCAGGAAAAAAGTATGTCCCATGCAAGAGAGATTTCACATCTTCTACAGGATTGAACTACTGAAATGTCTCATGCTATAAAAAGTCCAGTTCTAGCCTGCCTCCACCTTTTCTGCACTATGTTAAAAAGGCCATTGCAGAGGGAGAAAATCTGGCTGAAAATTACCTATTTTCTACATGAAACCTGAAAATGAGAAATTGACAGATATTAATTTCTTTCCATTTATGGAGCTAGTCAGAAACATTCACCTCAATCAACATTTGTAACAACAATCAATTTGTAACAATCAACAACAATAAAACAACAGAAACATCCCAAACTTCTAATGGTAATCCCACTTATTTGCTGCTTATTACCATGGAAATTCCTGTGCACTACAGGATTTGAAACTGAACGCTCAGCTTCTTGGAGCTGAATTTTGATAAAAGCATCAAGAGGGATAATACAGAGCAAAATCTCTGTACATCACTTCAGTCTGATTTACGTTATTAGACACTGTGGGAAAATGACTGGGGGCGACTGGAGGTAAAATCAGAGAAAACTGGGAAGGTGCATTCATGCTTTAACAGCATTTATAGCAGTGTAGAAATTATGGGGTGAAATGCAGTTGCTACTCCCCAGATAGGATGCCATCAGCATGCCTGACTTCCCACACACAATACATGCTGAGGGGGAGCAGAGTGGAGACACTGTGTCCAGGCTCTGTTGAAATCCTTGCAAGAGGGGGAACTCAATGGTACTTTGTAGCTGATAAACCACATAGCAGCTGTCAACCAAGGGAGAAAAAAATAAAAGAGTTCTTGCTGTTGAACCAGGAACTGTGGCAAGATCACAGACGTAAACCTTCATCTTAAAGGTCACCTCAGATGTAACCCTGACATTACCACTTACAAGGTACCACCACCCCCACTGAACATGATGCATGACTACAGTCACTCAAGCTCCACCTAAACACAAAACCAGTATAAAAGTAAATTAAAAATGAGGAGAAGTTAGAGACTTCTGAGAACTGGGATCAGCCCTGAAGGGCTGAACTTGTCCTCTCTCCCACAGCGACACCTATTGGCCAAGAACTGTACTCTATGCTCGCTGAATGACTGCATCAAACCAGCTTAGGTCAGGGATCAGACCTTAGTATATCGCGTTGAATACATTTTTGCAGCCAGATGCTATCACCAGAAGCCTTCAAACCTTAATGTCAGTTTTTGACTCTCTTAATGAGGAGTTTTATTCCATAAACTGTTAAGTCTGAGTCCTTTGAGGGTGCTAGCAGTTGCTGGCAGCAGGTACTTGGCTGTGGAAGCCCAGGAAGGGGTTTCTCTTACACTGTTGGCTTGTGTTCCTGAGTCTTTCCTGAGGCACCAACAGACCACTTAAGGACCCCCCAAGAGGCTGTCTTTCTGTTTGCATATGAACCTGAACAAGGTAGTTGAACCACACTCTGATCCAGTGCACTGTTTCAGTGAAGGGTCCCGGGTCCCCATAATGGGACACTAACAGACTGATTGGGCACAAGGGTCTCATCTTTCCTGGGGAACTGACAGACTAATCAAACACAAAGGGTTTGAGAAAATCTCTCCCCTTTCCCATGACAGACTTCACACACACACAAAAAAAATCTAACAGTTGATTTTACCTCAACACCAGCTGAAGCATCAAACACTGCTACTGCTCCATCCAGGACTCTCAAACAACGCTCAACTTCCACTGTAAAGTCCACGTGACCTAAAAAACAATCTTCGTTTTATACCATCATAATTCAAACAGGTAATTACACATTTAAACGTTTCTTTTCTTTCAAATTATGTCAAAACAACTTTTTCTTTACTTGCAGGGAAATACACCTATCAGGCCTTTCAATTGAGAAATATTACAGTGAGATCAATTTAATGTGGAAGCATCTAAACTTTCTTTATAAAAGCTAGATTTGGAATCAGCAAACAATAAATATCCAAAGCTGAACAAAGCTTAGTTTAGGCATTTTTACTGATGCAATTAAACAAATTAAATCCTGCACCATATTGAAGACATTCTGTGACACTCCACCTCACCCACTCTCCCTTAATAATATGAATACAGCTAAAAAGCAGTACCTGGGGTGTCAATCAGATTGATTCTGTAGTCCTTCCAGTCAAATGTAACAGCAGCAGACTGAATGGTAATACCACGTTCTCGCTCTTGTGCCATAAAATCTGTCACTGTGTCCCCATCATCAACATCTGTAAACAGAAAGCAGGATTGGGTAAGTAATCAATTCAAAATCTGAAACTGTCATTGAATACAGATGTCAAGAGAGAGGTAGAAACACAGTCCCTTTTACATATACAGATGTATAAGCCATGAAAATCAGCCTTTTTAAAAACTTTACAGTGTCAGGTAATTTACCCAGGCTCCCTTTCCTTAATTCTGGTAACACCATGAGCACCCTAAAGTCCAAAATCATGAACAAACTGCAGCTTTTAAAAACTGACTGCACTCACTGTGTGGAATGTGACTGATATTTTATAATTTGGTAATCACAAGGTAATTAACTCAAAAGTAAAGTACAAACAAACAAACCACCAAGTAAGAGGTTGGGTTTTGCTTAATTTTTAATAACAAGAGAAGCAGTTACACATTTTTAAATTAGCAGGATCACAAGTTCAACCATTTCACAAGCCTAACATATTCTATCAGTCATACACAGTAGAGAAGAGGGTATAAAATTTAAAAGGTCAAAAAGAAACACAAACAGAAACTGCTGTGAACATTTCAATCTTGAATTCTATTAAAGCTGGTGTAGCAAGGAATTCTTCCTGTGCAATGGCTTTCAAAAGACATGGGATACTTTTTTTTACTCTGGTTTCTTCACAGGTCAAAAGACAACTCAACAAACTGCTTTATCAGAATGGCCAATGACCAATCAATAAAATAAGGAGAATCTCTAAGTAAATGTTAAACAAAACAATGTGCTAAAAGTGAAAGAAAAATATGAACCTATGGTATCACAAAGCAGCACTGCCTTAGAACACAAAGGAACATGCAATAAAATTCTATTAAATTGCAGCACAACTTTGGAACAACTGCCTTCTACATAAGGTACTCCACCAGCTCATGTCCTGCATGTAATTGTACTCTATTAAATTTCTTAAACTTACTGAAATAGAAAAAGTATTTCTAACCTCCAAGTGCTCTTATATATCCAGAATAGTACAGCATTCTCTCTGTTGTTGTAGTTTTGCCTGCATCAATGTGGGCCATAATGCCAATGTTTCGGATTCTGCATAAAGTGAAAACATTGTGGTTAGTGCAGCGATTTTTTTATCCTGTGATAATTCTTACTTGCATTAATGGTTAATATTCCCCAAGAATATTTCTTCAGATTTATAGCATCATTCCTCTGCTGCATATCTGATACAGTGTACATTTTAACACTGAAGGATGTCAGTATCCTGCCATATGGTGGATTTTCTTCAAATCAGTAGTACTGAACAGTGTAGCAACAGGATTCCAAGCTCCAGATCAGGGAAGGCCATTTCTTGGGCTCATCCTCACCCATCTGCCCTCTCGACAAACAGAAGCAGGCCCTCCTCTCTCTTGTCCATCCCAATCCCTGACCTGGTGCCCAAAACAATCTGTTGAATATATACCCTCTGTGCCCCCAAATACAGCACTCAAGTTCCCATGAAGCTGTCCTTGATCTGGTTGAGCCTACCCTTCCTTTCTGAAGTGGCTCACCATTAGCTTCCAGAACGGTTTCGCTTGCTCTGCGCAGCACAGGCATGTGATCAGCCCCCATGCTCACCATTAATTCTAGCCTGACCTCATCCTCAGGTACCCTACCTTCAGTAACCTTGCAAGGAACTTCAGCCCCAAGACATTTCTTTGGCAGCTCAGCCCCTAACTGCCCTGCCCTCATCTAATGTGGCAGAGTGCTCCCATGAACACAAAGCACACAGCCCTGCCCACAGCAGCAGTCTAGCTGCCAAGACAATCCTCCCCCTTCTTCAGCTCCCTCCAATACCATGGATTTGAAGCCTCTCTAACAGCTCAGTTTTGGTTATGAAGGTGCAAGCCAGAGACAGCCCAAGACCTCTGTGTCACCAGCATGCAATATATATTGAAATGTCACAAAGGTAAAGGTAAGTAAGTACTAACTTTAAATTAAACATGCACATGTGACAGGCATGGCAACAACCCACAACTCTTTATCACATCAACTGCTGACTGGAGTTGCATCCAAACAATAAACTAGATTGATGTACCTGGATATATGAGGATTAATGACGGAATGCAGAGACTTAACATCTCCTGGAAACAAACAAAATGAAATGACAACTTTTCAGACAGAATCCAACATAGAAGTATATTAAGAAAACCTCTAAAAACCTTATTTAAAACAAAGAGATTTAGAGCCACAAGTCATGACAATCTATAATCTCTACCACCTCAGATTTCTAAAGATACATACTTAATTTCAAATAAACCTCTCCCTGCCTCAAAAAAAGAGAAACACTTCAAAAAACAGTTGTAATTTAGAAAGAACAGGAAAAAGCTAACACAGAAAAGTATCATCAGCACAGTAATATCTTACTCTGCAGAAGCATACCTCAGTTCAAGACAAGTGTAATGCTGACATTCACCTGAACTGGCAATTAGAAAATATATTTGAAAAGTTAATTCTCCTTTAAGTCTTGAAGTTATACAGCAAAATTCTCAGTGATAAAAGGCAAGCTGACCTGAGTTGAAAAAATATGGGACTGGGAAGTTTTAAATGCTATTTTCTTGCAAGATATATTCTTTCTTACACAATGTAGCTGGAAAATAAGTTGTCAAGGTCATTTTTTTTTTTTTGAAGCTAACCCAAATCCAGTCATTCAAGTTATTGAAGTTGTGTTGCAGGAACTCTCTTAGTACTTTAGTTCATCTTTGATAGGGCAAACAGAATTCAACAATATTTAAGCTATCATTCTCTCACCATCTACAGATCATCTGTCTCACCAGAGAGACATTAAAGAAGCATCTTACAGGAACCCTTAATGAGGGGTTGCAACACAACTTCACAACTGACCTGTCTTCTTATAATGTGTACATTTTCTTATTATTGCTTTCTAAAGGCTTTATACCATGAATCTACTGAGAAAAGAGAGGCAACACAAAACTCTTCAGTCCTTAAGCTGTTTAAGGGCTTTGTTTATGTTTCATGCACTAAATGCTAATAAATAATGACCAAAAGAACACAATGAAACAGAAAGTATACAGAAATAGACAGCATTTTTTATTCTCTCTCACTTTTAAATTAATCTTTACTATTAAGGAAACAACATAAACTTATACCTGGTGGAGAACTGTAGTTTCTCAGACTGCAGCTTTGCTGTGTTGCACTCATGACTCTCATTTTTGTCTTTCTGAAACACATGTACTTGAAAAAAAAAAGAATTATACATACTGTTTATTGTTACAACTAGTCACTTTGTGGCAGTTGTAGAAAAATAAACTAAAAAAAATATCTACAGGAACAGATACTATTGTCAGGTACTTATATAAGGTAAAAACACCAACTGTTTAGAAGCAGATGCTTGAAGATGATGCCCACACTGAGGTTTAAACCAGATTCAATCCCAATAATATGTGGGATGTTCAGTAAAAATCTATGATGGCATCAAAGTATTTTATCAATAGGCAAAATTTTAAGTAGTCAAAAAATTTACACAAAAATTACAAATTCAACTTCCCAATTCTTAAGTCTTATTACAACATGAAAGTATGCATTGTCTGGAGGCCAACTGCTAAAGACAAAAAAAAAAACCCACACAAAAACCAACACCCCAATTAAAAAAGTTTACTCAGAATAACCCAAGTGTTTCCTTTGCTCACAGAGAAACTATCAAAATTGGGGGAAAGTTTACCTTATTGCACCAATTTGATGACTTCAATACATTCACTGAAAATTTCCCCATAATTCTCAACATTGTGGCTCCCGTCTCTAAAGATGTTCCCTGGTAAGGTAAATAAGTAAACATTATACAAAATGTTTATGACAGGAAACAGGTTAACTATGTTCCTTTGACATAGCTCAATCACAAAACATCATTCTTTTTGCTATGAAATCAAATTAATATTTTTCAGGTTATTGCTTTGCAGGTTAAATCAGTGTCAGATCTGTAATAATAATGTTATTAAGCCTTAAGAATACAGCTTAAATAAATGCCCACAAACCCTAAATGTATTTCTCATGGAAATAATATATTTCTCAAGGAAACAGTTAAGCAGAATAATAAAATTCAGAGTTTACACTCACTCTCAGATAAGGTCCAGAGCAACGATTACTGGGCAGCAAAGTGCAAATAGCTTTTCTAGTGTTGAAGGAGGAAGGATTGCAGGACAAAGTGCCTATTAAGGACAAAAAAACCCCAGAAAATATTAAGCATTATGACCTTTTAAGCATAGCCAAAAACCACTGCAACATAATGCCCAAGTGCAGCAGCTTCTAAAGCATTCCTAGATGGCTGCTGGTTATTTGAGGAGACGTCACTGTCCAGCTCCCGTGCTTCCCAGTAGTTTCACAGAGAAGAGTAAGAGGCACAGCGCACACGCTCCCCTCCACTCCCTCACCTTGCGAGCCGCACACGTCTCCTGGCGGTAGCGCACTATGCGGACCGGGCGAGCGGGACGACAGCGGTGCCTTCACGGCGCCGTGACAAGCTCCCAAGCCGAGCCCAGCCGAGTCCTCCAGGGGCCGATCCCCGGTGGCGGCGCGCAAAGCGACAGCGCCGTCCCCGCCGCGTTACGAACCGCCGGGGCGTTTCTGCGCCGGCTCCGGGGCACCTTCTGCCCCCGGACCTGCCCCGCGGCCCAGCCGGGACGGCGCGGGCCCTGCCCCGGTCGGCACGGCCGCCGGAAGCCAAACTGCTTCTCCCTTCCCCCGCTGCCTCACATCCCCGCCGCGTTCCGCTCTCCCGCCTGACAGACTGACAGACCAGGCAGCAAAAAGCGCCTCTTCGGCCCCTTCCGCTCCCTTTCTCCCCCTCTCCTTGGCCTCGCCTGGCCAGCTGCGAAGCCCTCGGGAGGCGCGGACGGCCGCATCTCCGCCGGCAGGAACCACAGCGGCGCGGGGGAGAGTTTCCAGCCGGGGCCGCTTTCCAAGAGGCCCGCCCTTTCCGGCGCGGGGGAGGCCGCGGGACTGCCGACATGGTGGGAGCCGGGGCTGCGGGATACGGGAGCTGGGGACACGGGACACGGGGCCAGGGCGGTGGGATGCAAACGGCAGGGACAGGGAGGCCGCGGGAGGCCGGGTGGGCCCCGCAGTGAGGGGTACCGCCGTCGGGCTTCCGCCTCCCGCGTGTGGCGGAGGCGCCGTCCCCGCCCCGCGGACGCCCGTGCCCGCTGACCGCGCTGCCTTTGTGCCCACAGCCGCAGAACGAGCACATCGAGCTCCACCGTAAGCGCTATGGCTACCGGCTGGACTACCACGAGAAGCGGAGGAAGAAGGAGGGCCGGGAGGCGCACGAGCGGTCCCGCAAGGCCAAGAAGATGATCGGGCTGAAGGCGAAGCTCTACCATAAGCAGCGGCACGCCGAGAAGATACAGATGAAAAAGACGTGAGTGTCCGCCTCCTCTCTGATGCCGTCCCTGACGCTTGATAGTGAGACGAGACGTTGATATTGTTACAATGAGCTCGTTATTACTTGGGTCACATGTTATGGTCTAAAACAGCAGTCAGGATGCAGGAGGGTGAGGACTTAAATGAAAGTTAGCAGTTCCACTGCTAGTTCTTTCCGGGACAAGTGTTGATGAGCAATAACCGTGACTAATCATGACAAAAAAAGTGAATGCGTTTCATTGGAGCTTTATATCAGCTGCTGTGTTACTGTAGGAAGAGGAATTTTTTAATGGTTAATAGAAAATATACAGTAGCATATGCAGTATTTGAGCAGAAGGCGAGAGCTCTCTTCAAAGATAAATAACTGTGTCAAGTATAGGTAAATAAAAGTATTTTCTGTAAATTTTACTTGTTCTTCAGGACTTGAAATCAAAGCTGTTAACAGTCTCATTAGTTGCAAATGAACTTCATACCTGTCCACCATGTTGTTTTTACTGGTTTCAAAGTCTAGACAGCTGTTTTCCTCTGCTGTTTTTAAAGATAATGGGTTTATTAACTAGTTTGTGGGTCTTTTCTTCCCCACAGTAAATGACCTCAAAACTAACAAAATTTGGCCCTTTTTACAAACACATATTCCTCACATATGTAAGCATTGGCATCAAATCTCAGAGGAGAAGTAGAATGTTATTTTTGTCAGCAGAGAGGAAGGTTACTATCTCTCAAAGTGCCTGGCTGTTTGCTTTAAGTCATTCAGACATTCCTTGAAGAGGTGCACGTCTTTCTTGAGTTCCTGTCCTGGTAGGAAGTGACAAGATTAGGTGAAGTTAGTAGTTTACCTTGAAAATTATTTAGCATTATTCCTTAAATATAAATAAAGATATATTCTTTACAAATATCTCATGAAGGAAAATTTGAGCAGGCACAGGAATTAATAATCACTGTGCAGGCTGCCTGTTGGATTGTACTTCACTACTAGTTTGATGGTCTTACACATCAGCCTTGGAAAGATTTTTAATGACACAGAAAAATTAAAAGGATATGTCTAAAAATAAATATTTTTTCTTGTGCTGTTAATATTGGGTTTCTTTCTTTGCAGCATTAAAATGCATGAGAAGAGAAACACAAAGCAGAAGAGTGATGAAAAAACACCCAAAGGAGCTATACCAGCATACCTGCTGGACAGAGAGGGCCAGTCCCGAGCCAAGGTCCTCTCTAACATGATCAAACAAAAAAGAAAAGAAAAAGCTGTAAGTAAATGTATCGAAGTTCAGATACCTACAATTATGTGTAACAATGACCACTCTGTGTTGCTGATGCCTGGTTCCCTAACAGCCTTCAAGCAAAGGCTAATTAAAGCATGAAGCCTTGAGTAACTGAATACATTTGTCCTGTTTGTTGTTTCTTTAGGACAATGTGAGTATATGCAGTATCTTGATTTTTGTAACTTTTAAGTGCAAATTAAAACAAGTGGCGATGAATTGCATAACAAGTATAATCTACCCCTGTGCTTTACAGAAACTTAATTTTATGCTTTTGTTTTTCCCTTTTCATTTAGCTGTGTGACATGTAAGAATATTGACCTATTTTTGTTTTACCTGCTTCCAGGGGAAATGGGAGGTTCCTGTGCCAAAGGTTCGTGCCCAAGGAGAAACAGAAGTTTTAAAGGTGATTCGTACAGGGAAGAGAAAGAAGAAGGCATGGAAGAGAATGGTTACCAAAGTTTGTTTTGTTGGAGATGGATTTACAAGGAAGCCTCCTAAGTACGAGCGATTCATTCGACCAATGGTAATGCTTTAGACCCTTGAAGAACATTTAAGTAATAGTTCTTTTGATTTACTACTTTGATTTTCTGTGGTGAGGAAACTTTCTTGTATGATAATGCACTTAATCACTACTTATGTAGAATGTTCCTATTAGTTCACTTGCAAAAATATAAACTTCTAATAGCATGGGTGTGGGGACATGCTTCTGTAGTCACAGTCTGTGTTGAAATACCTGCATTTATTCCTGTAACTCAGATGATGCCCGTAAGTTAGAGCTACAAGCTCTCATATTAGCATGGAAAAATGTTTATCAAAGGTACTTTGCATAGCTTTTGAATTTGGAGGTTTTCAAGCTGCTATGATTCTCTGAACTGCAGAAGCCCACTCTGTTCTAGGACTTTGGAATTCCCTCCTTTTGGTTTAGGTAATCTTGATGCACAGTTGGGACTGTATGCAAGGGAATACAGTGTGCTTCCAGCCCAACCTTTACTTACGCAGCTGCAGGAGCAGTGCCTGGGCTCTATCAGCCTGGCAGTGCACAGGCAGAAGGATTAGTGACATAGTGTTATTTTTAGGAGTACCCATTCCTGTTCCCTCACAGGAATCAACAATATCTGTGCAGGCTGCCCGTTGAATTTTACTTCACTACTAGTTTGATGGTCTTACACAGCAGCCTTGGAAAAATTTTTATTGACCCAGAAAATTTATGGTACATAATGGTAAAGTGCCCTCTTATGAAGTGCAGGTCACTAGATAAAAAGTGCTACAGTAGATGAGTATTTCATATTTAGCCATACTTTCTTCATGGAACAGAAATTGTCCAAGGTAACAAGTATTATTATTGGGCTACTACTAAAAATGGACATCCTGAAAACATACATGGAAAACTTTATCTTGTCATTAATCGGGTTTTAAAATAAGTCTGGCAATATACAGTAGGCAGATGGCATTCTGTATTCTAAGTTGTTTCATTCTTCCCAGTCTCTCTAAACATATAAAGGTGAGGACATAATTCTCAAAGTGCTTAAGGAGATCAGTTGTGAAAGCTTAAAGCAAATATTAACTCATTCTAACATTCTTTATGCAACAGGGCTTACGTTTCAAGAAGGCACATGTGACACATCCTGAACTTAAAGCTACTTTTTGCCTACCTATCCTTGGTGTAAAAAAGAATCCATCATCTCCTTTGTATACACAACTGGGAGTAATTACTAAGGGTACCGTCATTGAGGTGAACGTGAGTGAGCTTGGCCTTGTGACCCAAGGGGGCAAAGTTATTTGGGGTAAGTTTAACTAGTTATACTGCAGAACTACTTTTTAAAGTTTTTAGTCTTCATTGCATCATGTACTGTTAAGACTTCAGCCTCTAGTCATAATTGATCCATTGTTAAAAGTTAGGTTTGGGCTGTAGAAGCAGCAGCTAATAGCAACTTTAAAAATACAAACTTTTAAGTGTTAATCTTAGGCTTTCCTTTTGCACTTCCAAATCAAATCAGATGAAATTCAGAACAAAGACTGAGCTTGTTTGCCTGTGTATCGCATTGAGCAATGCCACAAGTCTGTAAAGACCAACCATATGAACCATGAACAATTGAATTACGTTTTTAGTGGAAGTTCTGTGTAGAAGCATCATAGACGGATTCTGCACTTGAGATGGGGCAGCCATGGTTGTGGGTATGGACTGGGGAACAATAGGCTGGAAAGCAGTGCCAGGAACGGGGACCTGTGGGTCCTGGTCCATGGCAAGTTGAACATGAGCCAGCAGTGCCCTGGCAGGCAGGAGGGCCAACCCTGTCCTGAGGGGCATCAGGCACAGCATCTCCAGCCAGGCAAGGGAGGGGATTGTCCCGCTGTGCTCTGCACTGGGGCAGCCTCACCTCAGTGCTGGGGCAGGTCTGGGTGCCACAAAAATGCAGAGCTATTGGAGAGTGCCCAAAGGAGGGCCATGAGGATGGTGAAGGGTCTGGAGAGGAAGCCATTCAAGGCGCAGCTGAGGTCACTTGGTTTGTTCAGCCTGGAGAAGAGGAGACTGAGGGGAGACCTCATTGTGGTCTTCAGTATCCTCCCAAGGAGGAGCAGAGGGGCAGGTCCCAATCTCTTCACTCATGGCCAGTGACAGGACTTGAGGTAGCACCATGAAGCTGAGTCGGGGGAGGTTTAGGTTGGATGTCAGGAAAAAGGTTCTTCACCCAGCCTGTGGTCGAGCACTGGACCAGGCTCCCAAGGGAAGTAGTCACAGCAACAGCCTGTCAGATTTCAAGAGGCATTTGAACAATGCTTCCAGGCACATAGTGGGATTCTTGGGGGTGTCCTGTGCAGGGCCAGAAGCTGGACGCAGATCCTGATACATCCTTTCCAGCTCAGCATATTTTGTTACTCTGTCATCTTCATAGTATCCAACTGACTTCGTTTAACAGAGGGGTTCGCTTGGACAGTAGGAAACCTAAGAATTTTTTTTTAATCTCTTCAGAACTCTAAATGATCCATTTATAAAAAAGGGCATGAATATAATGTTTTGAGAACATAAGTTTACAGCTCAGTAGAAGGTAGATTTAGATTTCAAAATGCATTTTGGTCCCTGTACTTTAGAGACTTGTTGGTTGAATTTGCCAATATAAAAAGATCTAGTCCATATGAACTACTTTAAGGTTTTGTACACATATAATTCCCTTTTTTTCCCTAGGGAAATACGCCCAAGTCACTAACAATCCAGAAAATGATGGCTGTATTAATGCAATTCTACTTGTTTAAATTGGATACCAAGCACTGGATATGGGCACCTACAAAAGAAGAGGACTTTACACAAATTGAGAAGATCTTTGGAACCTTCAGCTATTCCAGAACAGTGACCCCATACACTCACAAGCTGATGAGGAGCTTCAGCAAGAAACAACTGCTCACATTTTTGTATTTATGTTTGGTCAGCTGAACATTGTCCAAATAAAGAGATTTAATTTTTATGCTTTGCTGATGTGGTATGAATTGGATCTAAACCTTCCTGGTGGTTTTGCAGTAGCAGTTTCCTTGCTTGGGGATGTTGTACCTAATTCAGCTCACATTCCCACTGGTGGGAAGTACAGCCACTGTCTCACACAATGTTCTGCTGTAATAATGAAAGGTTAAACTAATAACTAAAGGCATGCTAGTTTGTATTCGACTTCTGGGAAGACAGAAGAGCTGGAAGGCTGCAGCTGGAATCTTACTGCAGACTGACATTAGAAATTAAACACCAAATTTGATACTTGCCCCTGCAGAATCATGGGCTTGGGAACACATGAGCAGCAATGAGGGTGTGTGTTACATATGAGTGTTTGAGATTGCTTAAAAAAATCACTGGCAAGGGCCCCAGAAAGGAACAGATTTAATATTACACAGCAGCACAACAAAGCAAGATTCACTCTACTACTTACTAGACAGTTAAGGCCTGATACAGAAAAAGCAAGGCAACCAAGCCAAAAAACAAAATCCAGTCAATCCAAACAGTTCTTGGTTCATTTCTATCAAGGGTGGGGGATGGGTGTGTTAAGGTGTGTGTGACAGAAGGATAGAAAGGGCAAGAATAAAAAGGAAAATGTCCTAAAAGCCCAACAGCACTCAACCATGCTTAACTTACACCTTAAACTTCACTTACAGCTTAACAATTTAACAGAGGACTGGCACTTAACAGGACTTAAATCAACTTATAACTTAACAACTTAGCAAAAACACTTGACAACATTAAACTTAGCTTATGTCTTTACCTTACAGGCCTAGCTTGGTAAGATACCTAAGGTGCTTAAACATCTAAAAAAGCAGCATTTCTCCCAGATTTGCTGTAGCATATGTGCACGTGCGTGCACACAAAGAGTCAGTGCAAGGTACCCGTGAAACATTCCCCTCAAAGCTAGTGGAATACTCCAGATGCTTTTGCATTTCCTCAACAGACAAAGGGTTGGGCCTCAAGGAGTGGGTATCAGCCCAGGACTCCTCGCAGTTCGGCAGTCCTGTGGCGACAGCATACAAGGTTTAGCTGGCTCTGAGAAGCCCCACTGAGAGCGAGGTTGCTGGTCATTGCCTGCTGCAGTTCAGGAGAGCTCAAGGGGTCTCATTTTGGACCTGTATTTATGGGCCAAGAGAGTGGGCTTTGGTCATAATGTTTCATTCGGGCCACAGTTTGGGTCAGCACTTTATTTGAATGTGTTGGCATAACAGTGTTGCAGCAGTCAGTCAACAGAAATAGTTTCCAAGGCTATTCATTATGAAAATGGAGCGTGCTGGCTCCTCATAAGCTCTAGAGGAGCTGAGGCCCAGTAAGCATTTGTCAGATTGCAGTGTGGCCTGGAAAAGGAGTGGGGGATGAGCCACCAGGGTGTGGGGTGAAAGATAATCAGAAGGACAGCTACTCTCCACCTGCCCCCCTACCTTGAGCCTTTCTCCCCTTTGTTTCCATGCCTACATTAATGGAAAGAACAAATGCAGGAGAGTGTAGCACCTTCTTTCAAGCAAGAGAACCGCTTCAGTGAGTTTAAATGTATGAATTTAAAAGGACTTAAAGACATGAAATTTGAAAATAGTCTGACAGCCCTGATACAATAACTATTTGTAGCAATTTTGGTGGCTTTTACAAATATTGAAGAAAAACTAAAGGTCACAAGCCTCAGCTGATCAATATATATTTAGCTTGCACTCTTGAAATAAAAGAATCGAAACTGTATTAAAAGATAAAGAATAAAAGATTCTAAACAGGAACCTTTCAGCAATGCTGTATATAACTGCATTAGTAATCTTCCAGTCATTAATTTAGTGGTAAACAGAAGTATTTTATCACTATAAACAACCACACTCACCATTTTATATTCTTATTCTTAAATAGTACTTCACTTATAGCCAAGGAGCTTTTAGCACAAATTACAATTAAAATCCTTATAAATTTCCTCCTGTTTATGCAGGCACTAGTCATCTACAGCAGGTTTGATTATATTCAGAGGTGGAGATTCCACCACATCTCTGAGCAACCTGATCCAGCATTTGACCACTTCTGCTCTAAAGTGATTTTTGTTTAAATAGAATTTCCTATATTCCAGTTTGTGCCCAACTGGGCACCACTGAGTCTTAATCCATCTTTATATCCTGCAGTGATTCATGGCCTCTACCTCCTCCATAGGTTGCTGTATGATCTCATTAGGTTTTTGCCTTGATTAATGATTCCTGCACAGTTAAGCTCCCCTTGAGCTTACCAGAAGCACTCCATAAATGGGAACTTCTGATGCCTAACCAAGGAGGGGCACAAGAGATGATTGGCCATCCCCAATAGTCTTGGAACATTACTTACCTGAACCATAGCCAGTGGTACAGTATAATTATTACTGGACATCTGAAGAGTTGCAGTAATTACTTATGGCCAGGATGAAGATTAACTGATGTCTAAAGTCGATAATCTTGCAATCCTATAAAAATGTTCCTAAGTGAGGCTCTTTTAATCCTCCTGGGCCACAGCAGGCTCCTCTGAGTGGAGCACTTTCCAGAGCTCACCAACTTGAGAGTTTGTGACACTCAGAGGACCAGTGCCAAAAGCTGATCATGGGGCCTGGGCTGATAGCTGCCCACACTGCTTAAGGCTCAACCCTCACTCCTTCAGAAATGCAAAGGCATTCAATATGAGTATTTCACTGAACTCAAAGATACCTACTAAAATTTCCCTTATCTTTGTACGTATATATCTATCTATAGATAGACACACACACACATATAGGTGTAAATTTATTTAAACACCCTGTAGCAAGTACAGTATAAATGTTGCCATCTCAGATCTATAATTAAGTGATTGTTGAGTAAATCCTATTAAATCTTTTCATAGATGTTAAACTAGTCAATGATTAAATGCTGCCAAGTCATGCAGCAACCACTGACAAAGTCCAGAACTAAGACTGGACTCAGTCATGCTCCACTGGGGGTTTGGAAAGGTGTGGTGTCCCATCTGTAGTTAGAAGGAAGCGTCCAAGATTCATGGATGCTTGTGGTTGAACAGACTGACAAAAGACAGAGGGTCTTCAAAATTCCATACTTAGCAGGGAAATTGGTATGTTAGTCTCTGATCTCCTAGTGTAAGCGCACGAGTGGGGTTCGGATAAAGGGTAGGGTGAAAAGGAAGAGAGAGATGGAGGGAGGAGGGACAAGTGTTGATCTAGCTGACGGGGTGTCCAGGTCTTGGGGCACATTTGTATATGGGCTTTGTGGAGTCACGGGGGTACCTCAACCCCATTCCTGTTGTTATAGATAGGTCAAAATTCATAAGAAATTAAAATGCTATAAAGGGAATAGGTTATTAATGTGGAATCTAAAATGTGAACTATATCTTGTAAATTGTATATATGTTTAAATTTAGTTATGTTCAGAGTACACCTTGGCAAGTCTCATGACATCTTGCTCAAGGAAGGTACTAATTAACATAAGAAGTGCAGGCAAGCTCAGGGGAGATGACCTCAGACCCATCAACCTCCTATGATTTCATCTTACCCAACAAGAATCTTTTTCCATCTGAAAGAAGTAAGAGATAGGATCTGCTGCTCCTTGGACATTGCTGATGAGTGGACCTATTGCTCCAGATACCTCATTGTAATCATATAAGGATTTCTCGGAAAGATCATCATACGTTGAGATGAGTAACTGGAAACCATCAACCAGAGCACAAAGAGAATCCTTGGACAAATCAACATCTAAATGGACCACTGAGCACCGAACCAGAGTATCATCAGGAGTGAAAAGGACAAAAGATTTCATAGCCAGGAGCAAGAAAAACAGTATAAAAACTGGACTCAAACATCTCTAAGGTGTGCACTTACCTCTCTGAACTGCTGGTGGTCAGAGCTGTGTATGTGTCACCCAGAGTCAAGAACCTAGGCTTGGCCCTGCTTTCCTTTATAGTGGCTTATTAAGATTGTCAATTTGATTAAAATAAATTTTATTTGTTTTTATATTAATAATTTGGCTCACGCAAATTATTAATCCGATGAAATGGACATTTCATTTATAACACTGTGCCTGCTCTGTACTGTGTTGTGCTTTATTTTCAGGAGCCAGAACGAGGATGTTGTGCCTGGGAAAGTGCAGCCCTACTTCTGTATGTCCCCATGTCAGTCCATGTCCTGCTCTTTCCCAGTGCATAATTGCCAACAAACCTTATCTTCTATGCTTCTACAAAATTAAGAAGGTCCTCTCTGAACCTCATGACTCAGAGGATGCAAAAGGGTGAGCGAGACCTGCTATCTCTTGAATAATTTTAGATTGATCCTAATTCAATTTTCCTTTGTATGCTTCATCTCTCTAGTAAGTCATAGAGCAAATCTTGCCATCAAACTTTCAGTCACGCTTTTGCAAATTTATATTAAACTTGCTTTTGCTAATACCTTTGACAGGGATTCTTTAAGCAACCTAAACCACTTGTGACATACACTCCCCTTCCACCAGGTATGTTAACACAAGGTAAGACCCTCCTGAGTTTTCTCCTCTCCAGGGAGAAGAATTGCAGCTCCAGCTCTTCTACCACAGGTGCTTCTTCCGTCATGTTGAGGATCTGGAACACTGGCAGGAAGTCAAGCTAGCTTTCAACCATCTTTGTAACTTCCCTTACAGGATCTGAGAGAGGAAGTAACTGTAACTACAACCTGTTACAAACTATTTCATTAGTTTAACACATTGCCCGAGTCTAGACGTCATACCTTCGTATGAGTTTTACATTCTGTAAGTGACAAGTGTTTTGAAAATAAGAGAGGGTCACAAACTAGTAAGTTATTTGCTTGGAGAGAGGGCATTTTGTCAGAAAAGATAAACCTCTATGTATTCTTATAAAGCAAAATTCTTGTTGCTTTAGTCTTTGCTGGACATTAACAACACGAAGAGAATACTTTAATCTCCTACAGATGTCCTGAAAATCTTTACTACATTTAGTACTATTAATGCATGATTTGTTGGCTGAATAACACAAATTAGGACATTTTAATGTACCACACTCTAGGGGAGTTGCAGCATTTCTAATTGGCTTGTCTATAGCAAACTACATTATTAACTCCTAAGTTTATGTCAACCTGCATAACTGATATAAACAGCAGAATTCATGCTGTAACATTCAGAAGGGCCTATTCTGCTGCTTTTAAAAAAATACAATCTGATGAATAAGCTAAAAAAAATATTTTGAGATGAGATTTTTCAATTAATAATTTTTGATTTTTTAAAAACTTCTTTGTAGAAAATAGGTTGTAAAATGATAGTTCCAGCAAAATGAACCCCTTTGAAATGTGCTTCCTATATAGCAGAAAGGACTCAAAAATCAAGCAAACAATAATCACAAAATAAAAGTTTATTACTACTTCAAAACATTTCAAAAGCAGCCAAGACAGTACTTAAAAAAAAGGGAAAATTAACACAGTAACAAGACCAATGTACAATACTATGCAATAGCAATACATCTTTAATAAGATTTATAAACAGGGTATCACTAGTTTAGAAAACATCTAACACCACATTTGTGAAAATAAATTTAGAAGTGTATCCCCATAGTAATATTTTAGAACAGTCACTTAGAAGCAAGGAAGCTGAAACTTATGCCTATTTGTTGCTAATAGTGTCAAGGACATTGTAAATGATCAATTTGATTACTGACATTTACTAATGAAATGGTACAGAAAAGCAGCAAGGTCAGACATAATTTGAAATAAGTTAAAGCGCTTTTGAAATAAGATGTATACACTTTCATGCGAAGGACTATGAAACAGGAGAACAGCAAACAAGAATTCTGCATTAAATTAAAACCGACCAAGAAAGAATGTGGGAGGAAGCAGTACAAGACAGACATTTGAACAAATATTGGATTCAAGTACAAAACCATTTACCATTTAAGTGCAAGGCTGAAGTCACAAATTAATGTTTTTTAAACTCTATTCCTAGACTAAATAAAGCTCAAAAATAATACTGCTTGCTTTCACTGTTCACACATAATTCCACAGCATGTTGTAATAACATTTGGTACAAACTTGTATAAAGTTGATGTTTCAATCATTCGTTGCTGGTGCAATAGGATCTTAAAAATTAGTTAAAGAGTTTGATGTCAATAAGACAGTTAATAGTCCCCAAGGTAAAACACTCCTGTCAATATAGTTGTCAAACATGTTCCCTTACATAAGTGTAGCAGAATTAATAAGGTATTGAAGTACTGTTCCTGTGGGACAATCAGTACAACAATAAAAACTATTACTTAAAGTCAGTATTTTGATTTTGCTACTCTGCATTTACTGGAGAAAGATTGATGCCAAAGAAGTTTTTGCAGAAATAAAATGTGTCCTTTGGTTCAAAGTACTGCTGCGATCGCTGTTAGAACAGGGTCCATTTTTCAAGACTGTACTGCTTATTGGAATTGCTAATTGCACCACAACTGCCCACATTCTGTTTGTAGAAGTCTCTTCATCAGCTATTATGCCAGGTATCCCAGACTCATAGAGATATCTACTCTACTTTTAACATGTGAATTTAAGTTCAGTATTTAAAACTGACTCACTGAAATGAGATTAGAAATTTTATTGTTCTCAGTAGAAACCAAGACTATCCTAATATCATAATCTCATAATATTTATGTATTTACTCTGTAAATGTCTCAAAAGAAAGATACTAATTGAAATTGTTCCAACTTAGCCATGAAAAGTAAAAGCCAGGTGAGTGAAATTACCTTCCCGTGAACAATTTTCCAACCTCACAGGGACTATAAGTGATAAATATATTTATCAAAAATCCACCTAGAAGTAATTGAAATTACGACAGCTTACAAACAAAAGAATCCTTAACTTTTTCAAAGTGGATACATTTGTATCAATTGAAGGATTCAGAAGATTAATCTTCAGTAAAGCTTGTCCTAAAAATGGAAGATGAGTTGCAGTAAACTGTATACAACTGCTCTATTTTAGGCCACAAGTCCTCAAAAATCCCCAGTTCTTAGCAATGCAATAGATGTGTCTTCTAGCCACTTTTTTTTAGAACAATTAATCTCAGCAGTAAAAGAGAAGCCATAGAGAAGATAACAGAAATTTTGTCTTATATGTTTTATATAAGAAGTTTTATGAGTTTTAGAAATGCTTAAGGTTCACTTGAATATGTTTACACACAATCAGGAAAGATCTGGAGTATTTATCAGTCATGGAGATACATAAAGAGTATCTGTATGTACATTGATAAGATACTATAGCTACATGCAATAGTTCAAGAAACCCAGATTTAACTCCGTGATCTAACGCACCCTGAATCTAAAGTTTAGGTAACACATATTTTTTAAAAACTGTTTGGTTTTTTGTTTTTTTTTTTCTATAAGCTGCCCTCAGCAGATTAAAAAGGAGCATGGTACTTCATCATCTGAAAAAAATAGTATGAATGTATCTTATATAGTTAAAATATCTTATAAATAGAGTTAAACTATATAAGCATAAAAATCCAAACCCAGATTCTTACATTACCTTCATAAAGGGATAAAAGTTAAGACAGCATTGCAACTACTCAAGTGAACCTTGTACCTCTATTTTTGAGACACTGTGAAAGACTAGTTCACTCATCTTGGAAAAGGCATACACAGGACAAAAGTGGTGTAATTTCCTGTTCTTAGAATCATTGTTCCATTATATCTGAGTTTTAGCCCATTATGAAATGAGCTGCATTTATTGGAAAGAAATGCATAGCAAACTAAGGAGTAACTTAGGTATGTGTGACAAGTTAATACATGGTTTGCCAAGAGAACCTCAGAAGGAAAATAAGCATGAAGAGTTTGGGTTTATTCCTGCCTGTATACAGCAAAGTTTGGTTGCTGCTTTTAAGAAAAGTCATGAACTGGGAAGCTATCATCCCAGGAATTACACTCAAGTTAGAAAACAGAAGTGGGAATCAGAAGTATTTGCAAGGTATCACCCACTAGCTCCTAAAGGCATAGAAGTTTGGCAAACAAGCATTTGCTGAAATACCCACTAATACTCACACTAATGAATATCACAACCACCTGAAATGTCAGTGCTCACAGGAGTCACACACCTGGAAGACACAACATCTTAACAGCTACCCCACAGCACCAGCCAAGTATTTGGAAAACACAAAGAACCACTTCCATTCATACCAAAACAAGACCAAGAGTTGTCATATCCTTCTCCTGTAGGACAAGTAATCAGCTATCCACTCAACACATGCAAGTAGTTAGGAAGGCAGTTCAAATGATTCCATACGGAGGCTACATTCCGTACACTCTGGAAAAACTTGGGCTTACCAAAATGCTTGCTTTGGAAGCTACAAATAGTTTACTGCGTAGGCATCTCTTAATCTTTGCACAAGAAATCCATTATCAGGAAGCGCTCTGGCAGATACTGCACTGTGTTCTACCGACTCAGCTGTTTCAAGTGATTCTCTTGAAAGATAAGTGCAGCTCACGTTGCATTGATCTACTGAGCTACACCTTCTTGTACATTGTGAGACCTAGAATCAAGAATCCTACATTCTTTTAATCTCTTAAGACTGTGGGAAGGGAACAAGAACCAAAGAAGGATTTTTCCTTTTTTCTTCAGTTCTGCTTTTCTCCACAGTAGAGAACATAAAGTTATCAAAAAGAACTATTATCTAGAGTGATGTCCAGTGACATGGAAGTATGTAGCAATATAAGGGACCTTGACAGGGCCAGGGTTTCACACTGCATTTTAATTCCATGACTGCCACCTCAAATACACAAACTGTTCCCTTTGACAGCACAACTGTATTTATTCAGCATGTATCCATTATGAAGGGAGGAAACCTGCTATTTACTTTCATACTATGAATAAGTTCAATTTCTAGTGGTTAAATTTAAAAAAAAAAAAAAAAAAAAACAAAACTTGGGGAAAGGTGACAAACTCAAGAGGAAATCTAACCCAGAATTTTAAACATGTGTGTCCTGTTCCGCATATGGTGCAGTTACACCCTAATGTTTTACACAAAATAGCCTTCTTATAAATAGGTGAATTATCACTGTTTTATTTTTAAGCTGGCTTTCCTTTTTTCTTGGGTGGACCTTTGTAGCCTTTGGCCTTTCTTCGCAAGTTTCTCCGATCTACAATGGGTACCTCAATTTCTGCTTCCTCAGAGCTGCTGTCAGCAGCCCTCTCTGTCACTGTCTGCGTGTAGTGATCTGTCTGCTCTGCAGATTCTTCTGAGGGCTCTTCCAACTGGTTCTTCTGTGCTTCCTGTCCAGAAGGCTGCTGAAAAGAAACACCCTCAAGTTCAACCATTAGCAAAGAGCTCTGACTCAAGGCAGCAGGGGCCTCCTGTGAGTTCTGCCCTGCTTCCTCATTTTGATCTTCTAATGAGGAAGGTAAGTTTTCAGAAACAGATTCTTCTGCTGCTTCAGTCACCACAGAGTTGGGCAGGCCATTGTCAGAAGGCTCTTCCTTTGATGCTGAAGCAGCTGCATTTTCAATGCTGGTCTTTTCAGGTTCTTGCTGTTCCTCAGTGCCCTCCTTCTCTACTGATGTAACTTCCTCAGTCAGCATTTCTGAATCATTTTCATTTAAAACCTGTGGGTGAAGGGCGCCAAGACAATCAAAAGAACAATTAGTTGAAGGTACAAGACACTGAACAACTACTGCCCCTAGATAGCCACCTCGGAGGATACTTTAGCATTCAACTGAAGTAAAACATAACTTGACAAAACAGTCCTTTCCTCCTTTTTGCACAGGACTATTTTGTGACCTGCATTTCATATCCAGAGTTGCTCTCTGATTTTCAAATTATTCAAAATAGTCTTGAGGTACAGAAAAAGCACTCATATTAGTCGCAAGGAAAAAGAACTATTTCAGACAAATACAATTATCATTTTGCTAGCATATAAATCTGCTTTTGCATTATAAATAAAAAAAATCAGCAAAACCTGTGCTCTGAAAGCATTCTAGCAGTAGTTGATTATTTGTACACCTCATCAGGCAAGAATTGCTAGACAAAATAAATATGTGGCTTTTCACTTGAAGCAGTATTTCAGTGAGAAACAGCAGCTTCGTGACTGTCAAGACAAACTGCTGCAAACATATCTTTCTTTTGGGTATCACATGCATGTAGGTCCCACTTCTGCACATTGAGACCAAAATGTTAGTATATTCTCTTTATGGATTTATATCATCTGGCCTAATAATTACTTCTCCCAATAATTTCATGCAATGTTAGGGGCTACTTGCTATCTGTTACTTGACAAAAGAAAAAAACACCCTGCAAGATAGGTACAATTTGTAGTAAAAATGACTTCATGTTTTGTTTCAGTTCTCTTACCTTCTCTGATTCAGTGTCTTCTGGAGGTTTTGCTGGAGCCTCAAGGATTAATGGAACAAACAGCGTTACAGGTTCTTTTCCTTGATTCTCAGACAGCAATTTTGATTCACCACTTGGAACTTCATTTATTGATTCGCCTTCAGCCATGGGTGAGGTCTTAGCAGTTTCTTCTGCTACTTCACCATTAAGAGGTTCTGATGGCATTTCCTAAAACAATTAAGTCACATTTGTAAGTCAAGATTATGGCCAGCTATTGTTCCCCAGCACTAATTGGTGTATATATGATCCAAATTTGCAGCTTAATCTGAGAAGCAGATAGCTCAGATATCTAGAATTGAGAAGGCAGAACTTTATGCAGATTAGCTAACTTAACCAGAGTATTAGTTTGTTGTCACCTGCACTAAATCTCTAACCATAGCTTACACTGTTAGGAGCCAAGACAAGAAGATTTTGTACATCTCACACGCATGCATGCTGCAGTCACTCCTTGAACCTAACGTGTATGCTCCACTTTCTCATCCATCAGTAAGAATATAAAACTCCGAGGCCATTGCTAGGTAAAAACAGTATTCAGAAATTTAAATTTAAGTTGTTAACAAGGAGAAGATAAAAGCTGGATTTAAACTTGATGTTTAAATCCAACAGGCAAGTTGTAAGTGGAGAAGCAAAAAGAGCCAACTGAAGTCAGTGAAGCATACCAGCTATTGACTTGGTCAAATAAACTTTTTTTACTTTAATTAGAGGTACTGGGTCAGATCTTGACCTTATTCCAGTTCTCTGGAACTTCTTATTAGGAGAAATCAATTAAGAAAATTAGGATGGTAGACAAGCTAGAAACTCACCTTACTGAAGATCCTATAAACTCTACTGTTCAAAATAGCTACAGTGAAATATTCCCTGAAACTAACTCTATACTAGCCTTAACTTGTCAGATACACTTCTTAATGAAGCACTGGTGCACAAAATCAAAGAGCTGAGAGTCGCAAGGACCATATTTAACAGAAACTGCAGTTGTATTCTAAACTTATCTGTTATTGCCATCCCATCCAGCTCACCTCCATCTCACTTTGTTTCTCAGAGGGTGATACATTCATGTCCACTTCTAACACAGACTGGCCCTCGTTTTCAACAATTATTTCCTCATCCTTCTCAACAGCATCCACCTTAGGCACTTCCACTAAGTCTTCAGAGCTTTCAGATGTGTGGGCAAGAAGTTCCGGCCTGTAGCAGGTATTAAGATATACCTTTTAGTTTTTTTAGATTAATACATAATTTTGGTGATCTCAGCAGAGAATTCCTTCATGACCCATTATAGAGTGCTGTACTGCATACTTGCCATCAGAAATACAGATCAGAAAAACTAAATGCATCTAGAAATGGCTAACTCCTCATTACAGAAAAAAATATCAACTAGGAAAATTGCTTTGGCAATTATAAAATAATATGTGTCTCTCTTCCATCTTATGGGAAGGAAGACTGAAATGTCTCTAAGTTTGTTATTTTAAATTTAGAAAGTAGTGAAGCATTACATTATTTGAAAGCTACAAATGGGTAAGAAAAGTAGCAACTTCTTTTTCCCCCCCAACCCACTGTAGAAACAGTTTCAAACTAAGGAATTATGAAAGCAACTATATTTGTAAAACCACTGAAAATATAGATATTACAAAGACCATGACTGGAAAACAATTCAAGGCAATAAATACATTATAGGTGAAGAAGTTGCCATCAGCTAGAGATTACACTAGCAAACAGCTAAATATGAAGTGCTAATGCACTCACTGCCCCACTACTGTAGGGTAGCAGCAGTAACTCAAACATTCAGTTCTCATTTTTGAGATGATAAAGTTTGGATGAACTGAAACTATTACATACAAGCAAAGAAAAAGGTACACGCAATATATTTGCAGGAGTCTGCTTTGTGATCTCATAGTAAAGGCAGCACTGGAGGGTTTTGTCCTACATGCCAATCTTAAGATGAAGGATAGGAAAGTCCATAGACTCCATAGGAAAGTCCACAACAGAAGACCATGTTTCATTTGTTCATGTGCATGGAAGGAAAGAATAAGACATCTTGTTCTCTTGCCTTCATGTTAGCATTCCTCTTAGCTCTGCTTAAAAACACCATGTAATACATCTTGTGTAACAGCAACACCTCATTGACACGATTTTGCAAGGCCCAAAATTTGACATCCAGTATCACGTTAGTCCTCTCACATACCAACTAGAAAATTATTAGTAGTAACAGCATTTCTTAAACTGTGGCAGCATCAAACTATGCCACTTCACCTGTTGGAACCAGCTTAGGGAAGTACATTGAGAGTGCAGCACAGCAATACACTATCTGTAATTCCACAGAGTAATTTAAACACAAAAATTAGGCAGTACATACCTAGCTGAAGGCCTCAACTTCACACAAAAAAACCTCACAAGTAATCATGTTTAAAGAAACCTAATGGAACTAGCTTGAGTGATTTCCTAGAGAATGATCAAGTTATCTTCAGTTTGCTGAAAAAGGCTTTGGGGGTTGAAGTGGGTTTCTTTGGAAAAGAATGAGAGGGAGACATATACATGGAGCAGGATGAGGTGAGCACAGTGTGTCTGAGGGAGGAGAGGCTAATAATTTACTTAAAATAGGTATTCTGAGTGGAAGCTAGTGCAAATTATTACTCCAAGCCCTGTCCTGTAAGAACTGTTATGGCACACAAGTCATAATACTCTTTACATCCACATTTGATGATTGCTACACAGGTTAGCATTATTTAAAGTGGAAATGTTTTGTGGATTTTTTTCAGAATGTTAGATCAGATATGATGGTTTAAAATATTGTCTGAGCAAAAGGCTCTATTTCTAAGACATATGGCTGCCTGTAACACTTGTTATTAGCTGACAAGCAGTAACCAGCTCCCAAACTGACCAGACAGACCAGATTTTACTGCAATATATGAAGTCAGGAAGGGATACCTCTTCAAAGACCACACAGAGTATTATGGATACAAGTCTAGATATATTAGCTCAAGAAACTATACTGTGAGAACAAATATTTTTACCATTGTACAGATTCAGTTACAAAAGGACACTCTCAGCCTTCACTGTTTTCCTATTACTTCTAGTATCCACTAAGCTTTCATAGGTTCTACATTTTGGTGCAATCATTCTTCAGATGATGCCTCACTTTTCTTTCTTCCTTTCTCGTATCAGACTTTATTGTAGTAATTTTAAAATCAAGCAAGTAAAGTAGGAAGAATGGAGAAGAAATACCAGTTGCACTCTGTGGAACTGCTGTAGTTTGTGACTGTCGAAGCAACAAAATAAGAAATCAGTAAATATGGGCTTGAGGTACCTGCTTTTGGACATTTGAAGAGCACTTTCCTCATCTCTTTGGGAAGTTTCAGGTCCAGGTTCCTGTCTATTTTTATTTAGCCTCTGACGTTTTAAATGACTGCTTCGTGTCCAGATGGAAACATTAGTTACGTTAGGGTCTTAGGAGAATAACACACGCACACAGAGAAAAAAAAATTCAAGTGAACAAACTCAGTCTAAGATCTACATATAACCTCCCCACCCAAAATAGTGCTGGAAAGAAATTGAGTGCCACTAAAACAGCATTTCATTGTGGTAGTTTTTTACTGAATTGTCTGTTTACCAAGACTCATAATAATTTTATCTGAATTTCTCTAAAAGTTTAACGAGTTGAGTCTCAGTATCTTAAAGGAAAGCCTGGTTTTAGCTATACTTTACAGATTAATGAAGTAAAATGTAAAGCTGTAAAACAGCCTGCAAGAATTTGATCTACAGTAATTGCAATACTGATTATCTAGGTTATTTTTACCTTCAGATGTGCTTGCATGGACATCTGTTGATTCTTTACCTTTTTGAGAGTCAGTCTGTGAAGCAAAAGCAAAGCTAATGTTACTCTAAAATTTTCTGAATTGACAAAAATAGCTTCATAATCCTACCTGTGGCTGCATCTTCCTAAAGCACTATTTCATAGTAATGATCCTATAAAACAGCAGCTACAATAATTCTTAATTTATATCTAGGTCTTCTGTCTCAACAAATTTAACATTTTTTTAATTTATCTTTATGTAATGGACTACTAGTTTTTATGTGTTCTACTTTTGGCCTCAATGTAGAAGATAAGATTTGAAAGTGACATGTCACTATAAACAATGCAACCAAAGTTTTTTTCCTAACAGTTCTATTTATAACAAGTGCCCACATAATTCAATTATAGAAGCCTCTTTCTGTTTGTTTCCCCTTTCTGTACAAACCCAAGGGACTATACTACAGCGGTTGGCAAAATTTAATTGAAAAGTCTTACTTTTATACTTGTATGCTATTTTATAGTTTTATTTTTACCATGATATGCAACAGGATATGGCAACCCTGTAAAAAATGGGAAACGCCAGAACTTGGTGATTCATCAGTAATGCAGCTTACATGCATACTCAGCACAAGAAGCTGCTTAGGTCCCTTGCCCTAGAGGTTTTTTTGTTTCCTGTTTCTCCACACCATTCCAATACCTTAAATTTTTTCTGCAGCTTAGCTGAGCATTCAGCACTTGATACACTAAGTGAATACAAGCTGTACACATTAAAATAAAATTATGTATGTTGGTTTTTCTTAGGTGCTAGTAGTAATCTGGAACAGCAATTATCAGCATCCTGGTCCACTTTTCCAGTCTCACTTCCAATACTGTGGAAGAAGGTCAGCAAAAAGTGGCCATGTCTACATTCTTCTGTTTGAAGTAGTTTCAAGTGAATTTTAAATATATAAGTATTTGCAGACTAACAACAAATGCTTTTCGAATCAAAACACAAAAAAAAGGAGCACTATGCAAAAAGTGAAAATTAAAGTTGGAGAATGTTATTTCATGGTTTGGGGAAAGATGGGATATTCTCTTTTATTAGATGGTCCAACGACTTTCAAACCATTTCAGAATGCTTATAGATACTGCAGATGCCAATTATAGAGCTGCCAGCAGTTTTACCAATCTGGAGGAGTAGGAGCACTTTGGTATCTACTGTCTTTTCCTCCAGAAAAAGGCAAAGGGTAGGGTTGGACTTCTTAACTCACAGCAACAAAAATCAAAAGAATTACTATCAATCTGCTATTTTCTCCGAGTATACCTATATAGCTCTATAACCAAAACATCTAAGTTTTTAGGTAACTTTGCTGATATCATTATTGGAATCTATCTAAAACTCAGAGATGAGGCTAAAGACACTGTTAAAAATGTAAGGCAACTAAGAGTAATTGCTTCTGGTCATTGAGAGATTAAAAACATCACTACTTTTCTGACAATTTTGCTTTGGGAAATACTAATTTTCTCAATTGGGAAAATTTTACTTAAATTTCAAATCTAAAGTTTAAATATTAATAGCTGAGAGTATTGATTTAGCCATTATTTCCCATTTTTAATTAAAGCATTGACTTCTATGGTTGTGTCAATAATACAGACAAGTCCTAAAGCATGCAAATCCATGCTCACTGTATTTGGAGCAACAAATTACTGTCAAGCACATTCTGTGTGGCCTCAGAACACAAATGAAATAGAGGAAGAGCTTCATAATAGTCAATGACCCAAATATATTTATGACCACATGTCCATGCATAGCTGTAATCTGGTTGCAACATGAAACACAAAGAAAGCTGCAGTCCTTTTGCACAGACAATGTATAACTCTCCATGCAAACTTAACATTTGCCATTATATTGAACTGTGACATGGATGTGTAGCTCTAAAAAAAGCCTCTCTAAACAGTTTAATCTCAGAGACAGTTGCAATAATCTCCGTTTACGTAATCTCCTAGTAAACGGCTCAAATTGCACGCCCTGACAGCTGCGGCACAGACTCTACAGTGGTAACCTTATCAAAACAAAAAAAACCAAACCAAACCCAAAACCAAACAAAGCAAACAAACAAAACAAAAGTAAAACAAAACCACCAAAAAACCACCAACCCATCTTAGTCATTGGCATTACATCAGTGGGAAGCATTACACCCTAGAGAAAGCAACAAAACCATTTGTCTTTTATATACATTATGGTCTTATCCCATTCAATTATAATGATATGGGCAAAAATAATTTCTCATAACTTGTTTTTCAGTAAAAATGCAATTAAAACAAGAGGTAACAGACTGTGTACCTACACTTAGCTGTGTTTCTACCTCAGTCCTTGTTCCACTTGCTTCAGATACTGCAGACTGACAAAAATTATCCCCTGCTTGCAAACTCTTATTTTCCTTCGAGGCCTCTCCTGTGAAGATTTAAGAGAAGAAACAGGAAAAGAGAAAATTATAGTACTTTTATATAACAATTAACCATTTGTCCTGCTTTCAGCTGGGATAGCTGCTTTTCTTCTCAGTAGCTCTTACAGTGCTGTGTTTTGAATTTAGTGTGAAATAACACATTGATGTTTCAGCTGTGCCAAATAGTGGTTAACCTAAGTTAAGGGCTTTTCACTTTCTTATGCTGAGTGAGCAGATACACAAGAAGCTGGGGCTAGGACACGGCCAGGACAACTGACCAAAGGAATATTCCATACAACAATGTCAATGTCAGCATATAAACTGGGAGGGGTTAATCACAGCAACTGCATTATTTTCTCTCCTGAGTTTTATATTTCTGTTTTGTTGTCTACCTTTTCATTATAATTATTGTTATATTATGTTGCTGTTTAAATTTATTTTAATTTAATATTATTAAACTGTCCCTGTCTCAACCCAGAGGATTTACATTTTTTCAGATTCTCCTCCCTACCCCACTAAGGGGGGAACAAGCAGGTGTGTGGCACTTAGTTGCTTGTCAGGTGTGAAGGAAAGGTCTTCAAGGAAGACATTCCATGTCACCCAGGCAAGTGGACCACCATGGAGACAGAGGTACCTGAGGGATCTAGCTTTGCTGGAGATGATTTGTTATGACTCAAAGAATGTGCAGGCACATACAGATCTAGACGAAGTCCAATGCACATAACCCACAGGATAGATACTTGGAGATGTAGCGCACTATCATCACGTGCCAGCTCATTGGCATTAAAGACCTGGAGAGATGAAGAAGTACCCATGGTGGATGAAGTGGCCTGCTAGCTCTGGGACCACAAAGAAAATCTCTCTGCCTACCTATGGACTTGCCTCTCAGTTGTGAAAAAACCTGTTTAAAACAGCTCCAGAAGTTCCAGCAACAAAAAGAAGATGGGTTCTACTCCTCACCTGTACAGACAAGTATCTCAGATATTAACAGTAAGCATTCTTTTGTTCAAGAAAGAGGATATAGGGTATAACCAAGGTTTTTAAAATCCCATGGGTCTACCTGTAGGACTACAGAAAGGATATGAAAAAATGAGATGGAAAATCCATCTCCACTCTAGAGGCATGGGCACATGAACTGCAGAAAAAACAGTCACAAATGTGGATTCTTCTGGAAAAATTGCTGCTCCAGTCTCCAGTAGGCAGTTCCCCAGACACAGTGAAATGGCTAATCTTACTTTTGATTCTATGGTAAGGAATTCTAATCCTTTTTCGTAAGAAGTGGATGAAGAATTCTATATCCAGTACTAGAGGGCCTCTGCTTCCCATCCGTGAGAGAAGAGGATCAGTTAAGTTCATTGGACTGTGAGGACCCAGTGGCCTAGAATGTCAAACTCAAAAACCAGGCGTATAAGGCTCTAACAGCATTAGTGCACAGTGTGCCATAATTCCATCAAGCATTTGTAGTTCTGGAGGTAACAGGGGGATCCCAATAGATGACTATATTGGAGGCTGAGACTAGCCTGACTAGGAATGAGCGGCAAAAGCATGGCACTATCACTGGCCCAGAGGCTCTCTGCATCTTCGGCACAGACTATCTCAGGAGAGGATATTTCAAGGGCCCAAAAGAGTATCATTGGGGTTTCACTATAGCTGCCTTGGAGACAGAGGAACGTTAAGCAACTGTCTGCCTGGCCTCTTCTTGCAGATGACCCTTCTGTTGTGGGGCTATTGAAGAATAACGGGAGCCAGTCACTATCACAATGGTGCACCAACAGCAATACTGCACCAACCAGAGTGTCCAGGAATCTTGAATGTGACCAAGGACTGGCTTGAAAAGATTTTGGAACATCACTACAGGAGAAGGTGACCCATACTGAAGAGGACACCCTGTGTAATAAGTTACCAAAAAATGAGAAGTAATATGCCTTATTTACTGATTGTTCTGCCACATTGTTGGAAAGGAGCAGAGATCAAATCTCCTGTGACAAGTCACTGAAGGATAAGGTGAATCAACTGAGTTTACAGAGGTGAAAGCCATCCAGCTGGCTTTAAACACTGATGAATGAAAAAAATGGCAAATATTTTAGTTCTACACCGAATTATGCAGAGTGGCAATTGCCTTGTGGGGTGGCTGCAGAGAGAGAAGCAGAGCAACTAGCAGCACAAAGGTGAGGCCATCTGAGCTGCCACATTGTGACAAGATACTGCTGTCTAGATGGAAAACCTGGTTGTGAAAATACCATACACAGAGATGGACGCACCCAAGAACAGGGCCACAGAGGAACTTCAGAATGACCAGAAAGTGCATCAGGCTGCTAAGACTGAAGTGACTCAGGTGGATCAGAACTGGAACAGAGGGGAAAATTATTTCTAGCTTGGTGCACCCATGACACTTCAGATAATCAAGGGTGAGATGGAAACTATAGATGGACACATGATCCAGGGGTGGACTTGACCATGGACACAATTGCACAGATTAGCCATAAATGTGAAACATGCACTGCAATTAAACAGGCCAAGTGGTTAAAGCCTCTCTAGTATGGAGAATGGCAGCTGAAATAGAAATATGGGGAGACTGAAGAGATAGACTATACACACTCCACCAAAATTGCCAAGGAAAACGCCACGTGCTTTTAATGGTGGAAGCAACCACTGGAGGGGAGAGAACATATCCTGTACTCCATATCCCCACTAGGAATAGTGAGCCTTAAGAAGGAAACCTTAAGAAGGTGACAGAGAGTCCCAGAAATTCCAGAAAAAGTTAGTGGGATTCTTTTCCCAAACAACTTCATAAAAAATTAGGCCAAAGACCATGGCATTGAGTGGAAATATCATGCTCTCCATCATGCACTAGCCTCCAGAAGAATGAAATTATACAACAGTCTGTTACCCATTTACCCAGGAACAGTGGTGGTAGGACCTTCAATCATTGGGACACACATTTAGCAGAAGCCACCTGTTAAGTAGGGAATCTGACAGTCAATCTGGCATGGCACAATCCAAACTTATACACACCGTAAAAAGGGATAAATCTCCTGTAGTGTTCATAAATACGCAGGAGAAAACAGTGTGGCTTATTCCTGCTTCAGGAAAAGGCAAAAAAAAATTGAGTTTGCTCAAGCACCTGGGTCCACTTGGCACATAATGCAGGAAGATGGGGAAGTCCACTGCATTCCTTAGGGGGATTGGATTTTGGGTGAGGGTAGCCAATAAATTAAATTGCATGTTATTTATTGCCATATAACACTGTTTACTGTCCTTTCATGGTTATGTGCCCATCACTGAACTGGGCACCTCACAGCATGTGCTTTCACCATTCTGAATTTCAGGATCTGAACCTGATTCTCATTCAATTGCCATTTATCCTGGGTTGCAGTGTATTTTATTACCATCCTCATGTCCTATTGAAACCAGCTGGGGCAGTGTTTCCTGGCCTCCTCCCTATCTTTCTGTTAATGGCCCATCATTGCCCTGCAACATGACTCAACGCCTTGCCTCATGACTCATCATCCCATTGTGAGATGCTCCACCCAGAAGGAGGAACCAAGCATTCCATAATCTGAGATTCTGAACACCACAGACACCCTTTCCACTGGATTCCCAGAGGACAGGAGCTACGCAGCCACCACTGGACCTTCCGATCACTGCTTCAACAGAACCACATCCACCACTTCAGGAGGACTGCAGCCACCACTTCATCGGACTGCTAGCATCACCCTGACTAACAGGGTGTCAGGCTGTATCCTGACTCTGTCAGTTTAACCCAGTGTTTTCTTTTTCCTTTAATTTCCCTATTAAATTGTTATTCTGACTTGGTGCCTCCTACTGGTTTGTTTTCAAACTAGTACACCATTTCAAGAGTACTACAGTAAAAATCACCCAGACCAATGAAGAACAAACTTTGTGAAACCAAGCAAGTGCAGTGGTGATGTACGCAGAACTGGCTCCAGTATGAAACTATCCAGCTTGATGCAAAATCTCTTCTGCCCTGAAAGACTGTTACAACAGATGAAGCTCAAAGTCATGGACTAAATGAACTCAACAGACATTTTACAGGGACAGCCCATAGACTAAGGGAATGATACATGTGTGTGACGTATGTGTACATAACAGAAGACAGGAAAGGTAATGGTGTATTGTAAAGAATGTATCCTGGGCATGACATAAAAGATACAGAGAATAAGGAGAGGATATCATCCTGCTTCCAGGAGGGAAAGAATTAATTTTCTTCCTAGTAGCTGGCACAGTGCTGTATTTTGAAATTAGTATAACAATAATGTTGATAATACACTGTATTCATTGCTGCTGAGTAGTCTTTACCCTGCGTCAAGGATTTTCCAGTTTCAAGATGTTTTGCTAGTGAGCAGGTGCACAGGACTCTGGGACGGACCATACCTAGGAAAACTGACCTGAACTGGCCAAAAGGATATTCCACACCACAGAACATCCTGTTGTATATATAACGTGCGGACAAGCTGGCTAGGAGGGGCTGATGGCTGCTTGGGGATTGGCTCAGCATCAGTCAGCAGGTAGTGAGCAACTACATTGTGTACCACTTCTCTCTCTTGGATTTTATTTCTCTGGTTTTGTTTCCTTTTTCATTATATTTATTATATTTTATCTCATTTCAATTATTGAACTGTTCTTATCTCAACCCACAGGTTTTACTTTTTTTCAGACTCTCCTTCCCATCCCACTAGTGGAGGACAGAGTGAACAAGCAGCTGCATGGTACTTAGCTGCCAAGTGGGGTTAAACCACAACACTGTTACAAATATGATCTCACAGGTCTCAGGACAAATAGAAATCTTTCTGCTAGCTTCTACTCAGTGTTCACAGAAGTCACTCTTGTAGAGTGTTTGTTCAGCTTCTACAAAGTGTCAGAAAACAACAAAGCATCCATACCTGTAATTTTGAGATCTTCATTTTGCACTATAGACATAATAGACTTTCTCTGGAACCAATCTCCTCCTCCCTCCACTTGCCACAAAAGATTTTTATCCTCAGGGTACTTCTCAAGGTACTGCTTACAAGCTGAGCAAACACAAGAATAAACACTGTGTTATAGATACTATATACTCAGATATACCTATTTTTTAAAAGTTTATCTGAAATCAATTCACTTTGCAATCTACCATCATACGCAAACAAAAACAGAAAGAACTGTTTAACAAAATAGTTGAGTCTGAAATAATTCTACACATCCCTCTTAACTAATCCTTTCTTCAGGTTTAAATACTTTCCATTATTATCTTAAACTGCAAACAAAGATGAATGAAATTTTCTTCTTTTCCTGGTGTTTTGCAACTCAGTTGCACTCAGAGTCAGTGCTCCTGCCAATTACAAGACCCAACTGAAGACAGAAGGCGTTTTTCTTAAGCAGAACAGGTAGCCAAGCGTTTTTTGTCACCCCACACTGTAGATGGTACCTATGAAAGCACTCCTTAGGATTGTTAAGGTGTTAACATTGAATGGTTAATCATTGTTCACTTCTAGAATATTCTCTATGCTGTTGTCCTTCCATCTCTTTTCTCTCTGTACCTGTATCAAATACACAGGTGAAGAGGCATGCTTTGACATTATTTTTTGGCAGTTCTTAGAAAAACTACCATTTTTAACCTGGTTCACTAGTGATGCACAGTTTCAGAGCGCAAGATCCCCACTGTGTCATTTCTTGACCACGGAAATGAAATACTCATTAAATTCTGCTCAAGTAATTTTCCTTGAAGCCTAGCAAATCAGGTCTTATCAGCAACAGACTGTGGTGCTTGGAAAAACAGAAGATTTCTACTGGTTAAGAAGGCCAGATAAAAATGCTCATAGAAGGAACCCTGGCAAATGGCCCAAGACAGAACATGCCTTGAGGAACAGGGCAAAAGAAATGTGCTTCTTGTCTGAACACAGTCCCAAGAACATAGTTTACAGAAGCCATGTAATTTTCTATATGATATAGTCCTCCTGGGTTGCTAATGGAAGAACCATAAGTGTTTTCCTTGTATTTTAGAACTTCTCATACACAAGTTAAAGGAGAGCCTAGTATGTACTCTTGACCAGAAGTTCAGAGAAAGCATGAATTAAACAACTTCATGAGGTCTAGGTATGAGCAAGGAAAAGATGCTACAAGGTAGATATACATTAGAACCCCCACAGAAACACCTCAGACCATTCTGCAGGCTTGTTGGAGGAAGCAGGACAGTGGAAAACTTCACAGTAGTAGAAAGCCAACAGAGTTAAAATAATCTAGTTTTACACAGTGGATTAAAAAATTAATTGGGAACTACTTTATCTTAAGCAAATCAGGATTCTTAGCCTCCACCAAAGCACAGAAATTTAATGTAGAACCTGAGGATGAGGCCACAAACATGGAGCTTGAATGACAGTACTCATTTGGACATGTGAAGAAACCACAAAGAAGATCCAAAGAAAAAAATTAAAGAGCTTGCCTGTATACATGAAGGGTGACAGTGGATATCGTAGGCCAAGAGGCTCTTCAGTAAAGGAATCCACAAAGTCTTCCAACATGATTAGCCCAGAGTCTTTCCCACGATGCTTCTTTCTAACAAACATTGTGTCTAGCACTGGCAACTTATACTTCTGATGAAGAAGAGAGCTACAAACACTTCCTGAAATAATCAGAGGGAAAAAAATATCCATCAGTATTGATGACATAACTGCATGCTGACTGACATGCTGCAGCATGGATTTTAGCATATTTAAATAAAGATTTTTATAAGTTATAAAAATTCCAAGCTATATAATAGTAAGTAAAAGTAAGTAAAGTTATAAAAATCATGTACAGCTTTATTAAAAATAAATAATTGATATTAGTAATTTTTTATCTCTCTTGAGCAAGCTTCATAAGCTTGCCAAGATACATCAATAGAATAACGCTACTGAAAAAGTCTGTAGTATCAGAAAAGAATAGATGAGACAGAGGAAAGGCTCACTTTGAAATCTCACTCATCCATATGAAAAAATAGTAAAAATGAAGCTGAAAGACGGAAGAGGGAATAAGAGAAAACAAAAATATTTAATTACACTTTTATGCTGATTACATGACTTTTCATGACAATTATGAAGACTCATTCAGTTCTTGTTTAAAAACTGAAACAATTTAATCTTTTAAATGAAGACACAAAAAATCCTAGGACACTTTACACTGAAATTCTCCCATGAACAACATATTATCCTAAATTAAACAAAGATGAAACAGATAGTCACAACACGTAGGTACCTGCTTATAAAGCCTACTAATACAATATTCTTCAAATAAACTATCTCCCCCCCTTTACTGCCCAAATCCCACAGTGCTCAAGTCTTCTACCTGTAGGTTTAACAGAATAGAACCCAATAGCCTCTCCTTTTTTCCACATGATCTTAGCATAGTGGCTGCTACCATGACAGAGAAATGGGATCTCATTTCTTTCCATTTCTTGTGTTCGATAGATAATTCGATTCAGAACATAGAGAACAACCCTCTCTCCAACAGACTTCACCTAAGGGAAGGCAGAAGAAACATTTTAGAAGATTGGTCAGATCAGTTAACACCCATACATCAGAGACCTTATTTTCCAAAGTTACCAGTTAATATAGTTGCAGAGTTCAAGTGAAGGCTGTAAGTTCTAAAGCAGGGTGACCCTCTGGGGTTTGTTATAAGGCAAGGAGGTGCTCAGAAACCATTACAATAGGTTAAGTACAAATCACTACCACAAGAGGATATTCCGTAACTTCAATGTCACTCCTAATCCAATGTGTAAAAGCTGTGAGAAGGGCAATGGAGTGTGAATGTTATGATTGAATTCAAAAATATTTTTGGACTTAAGAAACATACACCAAACACAATAGCAGTACATCAGCCTCGGAATTCCCAGGCTAGCAGGTAACCAAAGCCTTACAGAGGAGAAATTATGAGTGTTGGGGTGGCAGGAGTCGGCACACTCAATCACTGCTGATAGAGTGGCAGGCAACAGGACATGATGCAGTGAAAACACTAGTTACAACAGTTTCTGCGGCATGAAATAAGGAATTCAATATCCTTCTCTCTGTCCTGCAGGGCTTTTTATATATAAAAAATTTGAGTTCACCCCTATTCTACTTACTGTGAAGGAAGGAGGAACTATGCTCTCTTCCAATGCTTACCTCCCTCGTAAAAGATAAAGCTTTTCTGATTCTCCTACATTAAGAAATACATGGAAAGAAAGGCTATGTGCCAAACTCTCTACAGAAAAATTTTTAAATTGAAAAAATCAAAGAGAAGTGCCCAGATTCCATGAGCAGATATAAATTACAGCCCAGGAAAAACACAGATTTCCAGTTTTGGAAAACACCATGCTACATAGGGTTAAATAAAGGTAACAGGAGTCAATGATGAATAATAAAGCAGATACCAGGCAACTTACTTTTCCAAATACCATGTATTGCCACTACAAGACACCAACTTGCTTCTGTCAAAGACACTCCTGACAGTATTTTTGATTTACTAGTCTCCTGATAAGACCAACAGGTACTGCTACGGTACAATACACAATTCTACTAAGATGTTTCAGCACAACCAGATAACAATATTCTAAAGAGTAAAGAAAAAAAAATGGTAACACAGCTAACATCTAAGCTGTCTACATAGGAAGCTGCTGTACAAAAGTAATTCTTGCTCTAGACACTATCTTCACATTGAGGTTCCTTTTCCCCTAGTACCTATTCCTCTATTCCCTTGCAACAGCCATCTCATTTCTAAATGAAATTAAAACATGTCATATCTTGCACACTATCTATTTGCCATTATCTTGAAGTATAAGATTAATTGCTAGGTGAATGTTGGAGTGCTTTACCTGATGAAGCCCCTGTCTAGCAGGGACAGATGTTCTCACAATGTCATCAATTGACCACCACTGGTCAGCAAGATACAGGGCTACAGCTTGAAAGAAACAAGGGAAATAAAAAGTTAGTGATTCTTACCATTCAAAAAGAAACATATTTATTAAAGCTGCTAAATAATCAGGAATACCACCACAGTAACCAAATAAAGTATCTTCTAGGTGGCACTATCTTAATGTAGCTCCTACTACCCTAGCACAACAAAAGGGGCACTGCACACCCCACCCATATGAAATGCTACCTAGTTTAAAACTTCTTCTGGTAACTGAGACTATAAACACTAATTTTTTTTTTTTTTTTTTTTTTTTTTTTTTTGCAGTATGACATACAGGAACTGTTTTTCAGACATAACATCTGCTCTAACATCTCCTTCCACTAAAAACTCTGTCAAGATGAGTCTCACTCATACATGTATTTTACTATTGGGTTGCTAGCGGATATTGATATTGAAACTGTGCAAGTTTTAGGGAATTAGATGAATGTAAAAAGGCTGATGGCCATGTGAGCAGCAGCCAGGAAGAGCGTGATCTATAAGAATTTGTGGCAAACTTGGCAATCATATACATGGCATTAAATGGAAGAAGGAAACATGGAGGACTGGAAAGGGAGGAAGAAGGAAGGAAGAAAGGGAGGAGAAAACCCACAAACCCCATGTCATCTCAGCCAGAGTCATGTTAGGACTTCAAGCTAAAGACAAATTTACATGTGATGCTGATCAATTCCCATTAATAAAGAGCATCCAAATTCGTGGGCAAATTAATAGATTCTAAGAATGTTCAAAAAATACCTTTTGAAGAGGTGAGGCATACATAAAGAGATCAAGAGATATATAGTGTACTATGATACAGACAAGTATCATATTATTTTTCTACATATCTTTTTAATTCTATGGGTCCAGTTCTGATCTGATTAGCGTGCAAAGTTCTAGCACTTGTATATAAATCCACAACGAAAAATAATAGCATGTGAACAAAAATATAAGAGGTAAAGTTAGGAGCTACAGTAGCATGAAATGAGCAAGGGCCTGGTTACATGTATTTTTCACAAAAAAAGAAGATAGAGCAATAGAGGGAGATAAAGGACTTAAAATGAAACCTGTGAGTGAGTCCCATGGTGCAAACAGCGCAAGAACTTTGCGTGTCTGCTCTTCACCATAAAGAGGAACGAAGCCCACGGATGTCAAGCTAATAGGAACCTGAAACAAGAAGGTACAGTAATTCAGCAGACTCTTGTTAAAACAACAGTAGTAAAATAAACAGAGAATGTTTATCAAGGTAAACAAGATGAACATTGAAAATCAGGTCCTTAACAGCTAACTGTAAAAGCATCAGGCCCTAGTCCTTAGTTAGACATTTCTTCTTAGAGACAAACAACATTCTGAAGAGCTCTTACTCTCAAGCTCTGGCAGGTATAGCTACAGTAATTTGTACGGTTACAGCTCTCTTCTGCCAACAGCTTGTATTTGTGTGCGCAACTGAAGTAAGGTGTGCAAGGAACCAGCTTTATGTTCCCTTCAACAGTCCCAACTGCACAAGCTGACAAAGCCAACAGAAAAATGAGGCAGTCAACCACTGAAACACACTGTCACAGCAAAACTGCATTTGTTAGCAAGTTCTAATGTGCTACCGTGGGAAGGCAAATTCAAAAGGGTTTTGTTCCCTTAAACTGCATGCATGTTATAAATTCTGAAATTGTCTACTTGATTTTGCTCCTCAGAAAAAAACATGAAAAGGGTCAAATAATCATTTTTTAAGGAATCAAGTACCTCTGTGGAAGTGCCTTTTGATATTTAAATTCACATGTTTCCCCAAAAACCTGACAGACATGAATGGTGTGGTAGACAAACTTGCTTAACCAATTTTAGAAGATTATGACATGCTATTGTCACAAATGAGGATGTTAATACAGGCAAATATTTAGGCATACAGCACTTGCATAAATACAGGAAAACAGTCAAGACTCTGCTTCTGCCAAGAAATCCACAGTACTGACCTTTAGATCCCACAGAAAATCCTCTCAGATCACTTACTTTTGATTAAAGCTATACACTGTTGATTTTATTGGTTCTAGTTCTAATAGAAGCGTTCGCCTGGACAGAACCAACACTGACAAACTTATCACACAAGGGAAAAGTGTTTAAAACATAGAACTGCCACAGCTATTCCTTACTAGAGTTCAATAACAGCATGAAATATTTCAGATAAAGAAAAAAGTAACCACTACTGAAATTAGTGAACCTCATTAATCAAAACTTCAACGCAAACATGAAGTACACTGAAGAACCAAGATACAAAAAGAGCCAGTTAGCTTAGGTAAGTAATGAACTCCTTAGTGATGACGATAGATTTTTGCGAATGTGTAATGTACTTGGTTTTAGGTAAGAGTTTGACTCATCAGTTGAAGATATAAGGTTATAGTTGAGTTGGGGTTTTTTGTTTTTTTTTTAAAAACTACTCAATATATACAGATCCATTGCCTAGAAGCAGCATGTAGTCACTGAGACACAGACTTAAACCCAGTTACAGAGTGAAAAAAGTAGAGTTTAACACAAAAAATTCTGAATTTGGAAAATACAAAAGCTTTGATAAAATAATTCTGAAATTCAATAGGACTGGATATCTTAAATCTACAAGGAGTTAAAAACACCAGTACTACAGAATTTCTTGGTTCTTACCTTGCGGCGGTCTGGTAGAGAAAAGAATTCTGGGGAGTTTGGATTCCCCCACCGAAGGTCAAAGAGGTAGTCCTCTGCTGAGTTCTCCAAGTCTTCATGACTGTAATTGTTCAATATATCCACAGGGAATGACATGCTCTAAAGAAATAAAGCAACATTGTTAACGTAGATTGTTTGAAACATACAATGCACACATAAATAAGACGGTTGAACATCCGCACTGCTGTTCACTACAGTCCTCTATATCCATGACAGAAAGGAGAAATGCTCCAGGCATTTAGGATTAATTAGGATGATGACCATTAACACCGGTCCATAAAAGAATCAAATCTGTGCTCATAAGCAGAAAAGGATGAGATTAGCCTATAGATCCCCCTAGACCTCAGTCATGGCAGATTTCCAACAAAAAAGCCCCGTGTTTGCAGCACAAGTACACACTGCTTTGAGGTGGCAGACTTAGTTCTATCTCCCTCCCAGATAATTTTTTTGATGTCAAAGGTCAAGCTATAACTGGGTAATAAACAAAAAGTAAACCATCCAGATAACAAGATGGAGGTTATTTGAGACTTTGCATTTAAATCCATCTCTGAAGAAACCAAAACACTGCTCAGGATTTTTCTCAACAACTGGCCAGTTAGTGTGTCTAACAGATGGTCGTTTCCAAAAGCATTTTAGTTATGAAAAGAAACTTTTAAAAAGCTTATTAAAAACAAGAGCCCACAGCAGACTAAACAGAGACAATTTAAGGAGGTGATGAGACAAGCCTAGAGCACTGAAGCCGAACCATAGTGGCAGTAACTCCTTGAAAGCTCTTAGATTCAAATTTTCCTTATCAAAGGAGTGTCAAATTAAAATGAGCAAGAGCTCCTGAAATCCACTGGGTGGTCTCCAGGTATGGTTCTTCCAGCCCTATAAAACTACACAGAAATAGACCCCTCAGATGCTTTCTAACTATAACTCAAACTCCCAGAAGCACGAACTAACACAAGTTCATTAGAACCTACTCTGGTGTTCCAGAGGAACACAGGGATCTTAATCTGTCTTGCTCAGCTTCCATGAACCCATCACACAAGTCACTAAACAAAGAAGTTTTATACAAGTTTTATGATTCCTAGTCTTCACTATGGAGTCTTTTTTTTCCCAGTTTTATTTTAAATCTTAGTGTGGAATGATTTTTTCCCTCTTTATCTTCAGTCCCCTCTATTTAATCCACTATTCATTATTCTACTGAAACAGGTAAATCAAGTGCATAAGAACATCTTATTCTGCCCCAGTAGAAATGAAAAGTCTGCATTTTAAAAGTTTTTAAACAGCAATAATATGCTACTACTAAGTTAATTGAAGAGAAGAGGCTGCTCCTCCTATAGAAGAGATTTTTTTCCCTGTTAAAATTGAACAACAAACTTGGATATGACTTTACTGGCATCTACAACTGCCACCTTTAACACTGATGCTGACAAAAAAAGTAATGTTTTCCATGAATGCTATTGTTCAGATCTACACAAGCATTCCTCAGAGCTATTTCCTTTCAAATTCAGGTCATTCCTTCCCCTCAGCTGTTACTTAGATTTTCTCCTGCCTTCTCTTCTAGTCTCTCACATTCTTCCTACTATTGCATACTGACCCTATTAGATACTTAGCTGCCTCTCTTAATTCTCCACCTGTTTCTTTCCACATTTCAGGGCTGCCCTTGTTAACACCAATTCCCTTGGCTCTTCCTGTTCACAAGCAAACTGATTTCCAGAGCCAAAGGTGAGGTGTGTATACTTTTGAATGTAGCAGCAATGCACAGCAGAGGACCTGCTGCCAGGGGTAAAATTTATCCACCACCAGTCTCCTCATATCAAGCAGATGTGGCTTGCCTGCCCATACTACAGTTCTCAAACACACCAGCAGTACTGCACAGACTACGCTGACATAAGCATGTTGCAAGAAAAAGCAAGAAGTAAGAGACCCCATAAGATCCCATGACACTACTTCTACAAGAGGGTGAGGTTTCACCACCTGGTTAACTGCAACAGGCCAGGTAAATTCTGCTGTAAAGAAATACAACTATGTGAAAACCAAAAAATTTAATTTTCTGTACGCTGGTAGAAAGTGTAGCCTCCCTCTATTATTGAAAAAATACCAAAGCGCTTAGATAACTCTGCTATTAACAAAGAAATTGAGCTGAGGTTTCATGATTACATGACAAACAGACAAACAAGCCACAAGCTATAACTTCAAGCCTCTAGGTAATAATTCCTGGCATTTTTTAAAATAAAATAACGCAGGACCAAAGCAGAAAACATGCAATAAGAAAACCAGTAGATTATCTGAGTTCCAACCACTACGAAAACAAAAGCAGCAACCATATCTTTGCTTGTAAGCAAAAAAGGCTGATTAATACATTCACTAAATTACCCTCTAAATCATTCACAGACCTCTTTTCTGTTGGGCTACCTAATTTCTCATGGCACACTTTGATTTTATTTACTCTCAACTCACAGTAGTCACTTTTGACTTTTTCTTTTACAGCATTTACAGAGAACATGTTATCCAAAAGAAAACAATGTTATCCAAAAGAAAACAATTTCAAGACTAAACCAAGTAAAACCTACTCCGCATCCTTCCTAAATAACTATTTCTCTTCTATACCATGCAGCAGATTAGACATGTAAAGTTACAAGCTCTCATATACTTTTAAGATGTATTTTGTCTCAGTGTTCATGAGGTCAGAAACAGTTCACATTTAAGCTCACTACGTCCCTGAAGACATCAGCAACTGTTCACAAAGTTATCAAGTTATAATAAAAGCATTAAACAAGTGATGAAAGAAGAACATTCCATGCCAATCTACAGCAGAGCGTAAGGAAGCGGTTCACAATACAAAATACAAGCACCTCAAATACGAAATGCAAAATAACCTACCAAAGAAATATCTTCCAACAGTAATGAATTAATATCACTGAAACACAACTGGCTTGTCAGTATTTTAAACAAAGTAAAAATACAGATGGCTTCACATCTAGCCAGTCTCAAGTAAAACAGGAGAGAGAAAAAGGAGAAAACAGCTTTTCAGGTTTTCTTGACTAGAGAGCATTAACACATTTTTGCTGCAGAAGCAGCACGAACAGTACAGGTCTCTGCCATGCAGTTCCTCATGCCCCTTTTTGTTGCTCTAAACCCCCATGTACTGCATGACTGTAAAACTGTCAGGTCAAATCTTTGTCACCTATTGCACAACCACGCTCTGCTCACTGGGTACAATTCCAATTGGTTAGCACACAGTCAGGCTGACTGAGCACATGCAAGGTAGCCCTAAGCAACCAACTCATCATGACCATTTGTACATAAAAGCATACTAGAAGTGTGTGGTTGGAAGGGGGGGGTAAGAATATTTATTCTATTTTTCAAATGAGGCAACTTAAGCATTTCATTTTTCAAGTGAAAGAAAATAAATCTTACACTCTTCAAAAACACATCATTTCACAAAATAATATTAATGGTTTTGTGTAATAAACTCACATGAACAATATTTGCTTTAATGTGGAATCATATGACTTTCTCCCTTGTCAGCATTATGCAAGCTATTACACGAGAAATGGCACGTCCTTTCCTAGGAACAGATGCAGCACCAGAGGGTAACAGATCAATTCATGGAATGCCAACAAAAACCACATTTAACAGGATGAGTGCACACATTCCTGTGCAGCACAGGCACTTCTTTAGTCACAAAATATTTATTACTATTAGCATTAAGGTTAAAAAAAACCCAAACTCATGGAACAAGTGAGCAACCTTGCAAATTGGTTTAATTATAAGTTATATCTACAACTGCTTTTTATTCTCAGAAGTGAATGAAAGAGAGATGCACAGTACACACAGCTTCCAGTTCACATGTGGATTTGAGCAGGAATCAAGAGATCTATTAATCCCCTTGCAGTTCCTCAATAATGAATGATACAAAATTACAGAAAGATAATAAGCCAAAAGCTACATTATTTCTTACAGTATGTCAGAGGGCTTAAATACAACTTAAAACTGAGTTTGGGTGCCTTTATCTCAGGGCAAGTGAAGTCTGAGTGGTTAGGCTGACAGACAAGGATTTAGAGGAATTTCCAGCAATAGCACAGATTTCTTGTGAACACAGGCATGTTACTTGATCTGCCTGAACTCCTCTACAAAACACAAAAAATCCTTACCTCAGAGAGACTAGTGTGAGAAATACTTTACTGAGATCATGAGATACTTGAACAAAGGTTGTATCAAAACTTGACAAGTACTGGAAATAGACAGTTACTTACACAGCACAGCTTACATTAAAAAAATTATTTTTCCGTAAAAAAATAAAATCACAAAAAATCATCCAAGGCCTTTTCAAAATAAGATAATAACTGGGACAAATAACCATGTAGGTGAACAATCTTCAGATTTAAATTTGTTTCTACTAATAATTACAATTGAATTCGTTGTTTTGGGGAGTTTTTTCACCTGTGATTTGCAGTTTAGAGAACAGCTGCCACAGTGCTCAAGCCATGACCTGCAAAACTTTTCTGCTAAACTGGGAAAACCAACCTGGACCCAGCCTGAAGGATACAAATACAGATTCTGTCCTGAGATGAAGCATTGGCCTACTCAATCAAAAAGTAAGCTCTAGTAATGTCTATTTGATCTATTTCAGCAAGTGTAGAAAACACCAAACCCTTCAAGGACTGCCATGCATTTCCTATGAATCACCACACACCTTAAACCAAGTTCTGTTTCAAAAATATAATCCACAATCCTACCATGATCTCCTAGACTAGCTATGAGCTATACCTGGGCTCGCATCATGAGAAGAGACATAAATGACAAACTAAACATATAAGCCCACACATACACCAGTTCCAGAGAAAGCCAAGCCAGGCTGCAGAAGTCCCCAGCAATGCTCCAGGCCCAGACTGATGATGCATAAAAGCATCGATCTTGATCAGAGCAGCAGGAGCATCGTTTCTATTTTGCTGTGTTTGTCTCCCACCTTGCAACATCCAGTTGCTGGTCTGCTGAAAGCTGTGAAACTACATAGAAGTTGTAAGAAAATTTAAAATTTTTAAAAACTAGTCTTTCCAGCATTCTGGCTTCAACTACAAAACAAAATCATCACATCTGCCACTTCTAGAACTGTTAAGCTCTCCTACAGTCATTCCATCAACAGACAAATTACATAAACATTTCTTTGCTTTTAATACCAGCTTTTACACACAGCATTTTCATTTTGTTTCTTCTTTATTCACCATCAAATACTTTAAACTGTGAGGAGTTGTTTTTAAAGTAGTTTTTCTTGTTTCTATAAAAATAGAATCTCAAATACTTAGATAGAAGTTTACCATTTTCCATTATAAAAACAATAAGTAAGTTTTAAACCTATGCTAAGTCATTTAAATATGTTTAAGAGAATACACACTTGGTTTACCATGAGTCAACATAATTGAAATACATAGAGAAAATCCATCCATAATTACCTATTTAGACCCCTACTGTAACAAAGCTTTTGTGTTTTATAAACATCCCCATCTCTTTAAACTCTATTAATTTTTATCTGTAATGTAATGTACACTGACTGGAGGAGGAGGAAGACATTTTAGGAAAGAGGTGTTAAAATTTTAAATAATAGAGTGTGTATCACAATTTCTTGAAAATAGTACCAGCTTTTAGCAGCAACAATAATACACTGATCTGCCATATTGAATGGACAACTCAAGCCCTCCTCACTCAAATAACTTTCTTGGTAGGTTTTTTGGGGTTTTTAATTGCAAAACTGGGTATTGGACAACAGGTCTTCAAACCATTATCTGCACCTTAGCACTAGGGCATATAAATACTATTTCTCTGTAGTACAGCTTTTGTTCACATTTTTCAAGAATATGGGCAAATCAATCTCAAATACAAGTTCTTGATAGGTCAGATAAATTTGCTCTTGTTTCTTTTTTTATTTTGTGTTTTCTTAAAAGGAAAAATAAGGGAGTTTTGATTGTCTGTTTTGATTTTGTTGTAACAAAAAACTCAAACAACATCTATTCACACCCTACAAAGTCACATAAAGAAAGTTCTTAAGGAAACACAGGGCAGTATCCAGAAACTGCTGTCAACATCAACCAAGATCTCTGGATTAATATGCCAGCCACATTACCCATAATCTGCTTGAAGCAGCTTATCCAATTCTGGTTTTCTATCACACAGAAATCAAAGCTGTTGATTTGATTGCAAATAAACAAAAACAACAAATCCTTTCCATTCATTAATTAGACATATAATGTAACTTAAAAGTATAGCACAGAATTATGAAATCTACATATAGCATTCAACTCCCTAGCAAGAATTATGGTCAGAAATTCTAAATACCGAGTTTGAACATTCTTTTATCAAATGAAACATGAACAAGGACAGAAGGAGGAAGAATCCTCCACACTAAAAAAAAGAAGAAGTATTTGCATCTGATTTCTTTCAATTGAAAGTGACAGGATGGCATTAGGAGAAGCCATGCAACTTCCCTCTCAAACCCACCTTAGGCAGATAAAATTCTTATGCATATGCCCAATTACCCACCTGTGTAACACCACTGGCATTTTACTCAAGTGATTTAAATTAGATATTAGACAGCTTATTTAATCAACCACTAAGTTCATAGGTATACAAACTACTAACCTGTTAGTCACATTTTTCTACAGTCTCACATTTTAATGAGATTATCATCTGGTTTTTTAAAGAGCACTTCCTTCAGCAGGAAATTTTGGAAACTAATATGCACAAGTATTTCCTACAATGAAAATGTGCCAGAGATATACTAAATCAAAATTCTGTGTTTGAGACTGCTCAAAATAAACACGATTTTAAAATCTGGAGAATTAGTTTTTCCTAAAGAAACCTTTCATGCCTTCCCTTTCAACTACTCCAATTCAAGGTATCCACACATAAAATGAAAACAATTCTAGTTGTGTTTGAAAATAACATGTATAAGACAGAAAGATACAATCAGGTGGGATTATCTCTTCATGAATCTGCCTCTCTCTGACATATACCTGATGTTTCCAGGGCTCAGCACTTATACTCCTTTCTAACTTACCTTCACTATATGATAAACATGTTAAGGGGCTAAGAAAACATCACCAAACTCAACACAGATACCTCTAAAGACCCACCTTTGCTCTTTGGTAACAACTCTTTCCCCCATCCACATCCTAGCATTTTGAACCAGTTGGTGTGCAGTTCTCCAGCTCCATCCTCAGTACTCCCCAATTTTGCTCCTGCAGTTTAGGCTTTACACCATCTGCTCCTAAAGACTTTAATGACCTTCCTATAGCTCAGCATTTATAGCCCCCACACAGCCTCTCTTCACAGGTGGCTGATGGGCCACCTGGGACACACACAGCCACACCGCTCTTACCTCTGCTCATCTTCTAAAATTTCCACAGGTTTACCTCCTGCTTCTCCAGGTTTCTAACAAGGCAATATTCTGAAGCTTAATTTGCTGCTTGTTATCAGAAGATCATTTCTTACTCCCACTAGGCACCCACATTTCTTGGCAACTTCTTCCATTTTCAAACCTTCATATCCTCCTCTAACATCATCCCACTGGTTTGCAAGGGCCATCTCATAAATACATCTAGTGATTTTAGAGATAAGAACAAAAAAGAAAGCTCTTTTTTGCCATACTTAGAAAAAAACCCAAAAGGGACAACAAACCCACCAAATCTGGGTAGACAGCTGGCAGACTATCAAGCCTAACATAACTAACCTAACATCACAGCGAGACTGGAGTCTAGAGAGACCCTATGTACGCATTTGCATCTATTTTTAAAATGCTTGGTTGTGCTGTCCTATCCCCCATCCCCACAACTGGGGCGGACGTCAAAGCTGCACAGATTAGATTAGCCAATCACAGATACATGTCAGCACAGTCTAATGAGCTACTTCTCATCAGCCAAAGAACAGCAGCTCTCTTTGTGGCTCCTTCAAGAATATTCCAGGTGGAAATCCAAGTAATGGTGTCTATGGCTACTAACAGTAAGGAGCAGGTGACTGATCTTTGCAATCAGTCTCCAAAGAGTTACTAAAATAATTGTCTGAACTACAACTATGCCACATGAAGTCTGGCTTTCAGCAGAAGTGCTGTAGGAAAATTCAACAGTTAAGCAGTATTCAATCTCTTTTTTTTCTTGTTTAAATTATCTGAAGGTAGTTTTGCCTGTTTTTTGACGTCATTTGCAGTGGGAACCTACAACTAAGGAAACGGCGTATAACTAAGAAAGAGCAACTGCTTTGGCTTTTTGGGTGGTTCAAAAGAAAACAAAGAAAGGGGAATAAAAATTAACAGAAGATGTTCCTGGACACAGGACTGCAAATAAACAAGGCTGCAACAAGAGATCCCTGTCAGGCAACCATAAAACTTTCTTGCAAACCAACAAGCACACAAAATTGAGATGTTTTGGAGTCTCGTTGTATGGCCCTATGGCCCATTAACAACAGCCTGAGCATCAGAATTCTGAAAGCAGTAAGACAGCAAGTATAACGCACTGGAGTAGTGAGAATTAAAACCTCATCATAGATTAAAAATTTCTATTTTTCCCACAAAGGGAATAGGCAGCTACCTCCAAATTCTAAATCCAACTCCAATATCTTGAAGATCCTACAATTATCTTCAGAAGATGACAGATGGCTAAAAAGACAGCGTTTATTATGAGAAAATTCTGAATTTTGCCAGCTACTTGCGCTCAGTGTCTGACTGCAGCAAGTTCTCTCAGCTGCTTTACACAACAAATGAACTACATTAAGATGATGAACTTTACAGATATACTCACAAAGTAGTTTGTGGACTTACCAAAATAGGCTGGGATCACTCCAAAAGAAATAGGGACACAGATAACTAGAAAGAATTTTACCTTTCTGAAAGGAAAGACAAGGAAGTCGTATGTCAAGATTACCACGCACATCAAAAACATTGTTCAAAGGCTTTTAGACAACATGCTTGGGGCACAGACAGGATAAGGAGTCATTACTGAGTCCCAGTCTGAGCCCAGTCATGCTATGAAGAGCTATTACAAGTTACCATCCCAGGTGACAGAGACCATGCTCACAAATACAATAACAGCCGTGAGCGGTCCCATATGTCCATGCAAAACAGCACCATTGCTTCCTCACCTTTACAAAGACCACAAAAACTGACTACCCCTCTCCAGCTCACAGCTGTAGTCAGCAGTGACTACATTTTTCTCATCCCATCTTCAGAACGATGGAAAACAAGGCACTTACAAACTAAAACTAGAAAATTAGAAGTAAACTCCATCCTCTTAAAAATAAGCAAGTAACAAAATAACATGCAAACCTAGCATCAATATGACTAAAAAGCTAGGAAACAGTCAGACATCTTGTAAGCTGCTCCAGCTAATAGAAAAAAAAAGTTAGGAAGGTCTGGTATGTTTGTGTGGAAATCCTGCTCCCAAAACAAAGGAAGAGTGAAACATCAAAAAGAGTATTTCATTGCTCAGAATCAGCATCAAGAATCTGTTCAAACTGACAGAATCAACTGACTTATGTCTCTCTTCAAAATGAATCTCTTCTCCCTAGTGTTCATACTTCCTTGTCATCCAAACCACTATTCAACAAAATCCTTAGCAGATTGATTCCTGAGCAGCTCTGTGTTTGACTTTTATTTCAGTAGTCTCATACTTATGGATGGTTAATTTTTTTCCCCCACAATCTTCTGGGTACAGCCAACTGCTGGTTTTGTTCAACCCACAGCCACGTTATAAAAAAACATCCATTAATGTGCATTCACAAGGTATCAGTAAACATGTTACTACAGGACTCAAGTTCTGTGTCTGCAAATTTTAGCAAGAATGTCTCTAACAGCAGAAAGGAATTCACACACTACTTCCTCCCTGGTGTCATCTGTCCTCATCTCCATCAGCAATCATCTTGACATTCCAAGACCTCATGAGCTTCTGTCAGCATACTGCATTTCCCCTGTTTCTCACTGTAATACATGTTTGTAAGATTCAAACTTGGAAGATACCCCTTCTAGTACATAGGCTATCCTGTTACAGGTGTACTTGAATTTTTGAAAAAACAAACAAACAAACTGCTTCAAAACCTTCAATAATCTGTCTTGTCTGGAAATGCAGACATTACTTGATTGTTAATGATGAGTTTGGACACAGTACGTAAGCTACTCATACTTCTGCACATACCACCATACTGTACTTTGCTAAAAAGCAAGCAAGAAAGCAAACAAACAAAAATCCAAAACCAACAAACAAATAAACCCCAACAACAAAAAGAACAATACTAGCACTGCTGACTCATTATACTAACCCTAAATTAGTGCTCAGCTTAAGACTGAGTTGCCAGGAATCAGTTTAACACCTCCTGCTCCTTAAAAAAACTCCTTTCTGCAGTTTCAGACAAACTGTTGACAACATAAACTCTCAATATTGAGGTATCAAAAGAAATAAATAATTCCAAAATTTTAAAATCATTTAAAGTTGTCTGTGCTGCACTGTAGTTACATTTATACTACTATTGTTAAAATCCCCAGCTATTTTATCACTATCAACTCACAAATTATTCAAATTCCCCAGTTATGGTTATTGCTGGCTAATTGTAAAACAGATGTGAGAAATATTATTCAACCTAGAAAACATTTCTATTTGCAGAATTTGCTGCCTGCAAAAGAGCTAGATAAAAGACTGGTCTTCCAGCAACACATTTGCTAACTTAAGCACACATCGCATTTTTACATATGGTGTTTTAGAAGCACGAAGCCAGTTAGGGTAAAGACAGCATTTCATACCATTCAAAGTTCACCAATTCTCCGTGCTAGGGAAAGGCAGGTGCAGCTGCCGGCTCACAGCCACTGCCATGCCAACTGGGTGTATTCCTCTAGCAGTAGCCTCAGGGGCTACTGATTCGACAGAGACCACACCTTTACTGATCATTCTTTCTCTTCACTAATCCACAGAATTAAAGAAACCTCTCTAAACACCTTTATTTTACATGTTTTGATGAAGCCTAGAAGAAAGGGTAACAGCGAATTCAATTCATCCTGGTCTGCAAACAATTTCTAATCAGACACAGTAGTGAGAGACGCTGGCCCTGAGAATATGTGAATATGGGCCCCTGTCCTACAGTAGTCTAACAAAATATGCTAATGTACACAAAACAAAGTACAAGAAAGAGGGGGACAACTCAGATTTGAAAACAAATCAAAAATCAAAGCTATTACTTTGAATAACTATACAACACACAGCTCAGTATACAACTCAGAGAAATGGATTTTCCTACATTTTCCATTCAAGGAATCATTTAGAACTTACAGACTTATCATTTAAAACAGTAGTAGGTTTTCCAGTTTACTTTGAAAACAAAGAAAGAGATATGTTACTCCTGACAATCCTCACTAATTTTATAGAGATTTTAGGAAAGATTTGGAAGCTCATTACTCTTTTGGGACAAGATTCTTTTACATATTTTAGCAAGATATTTAAAAGCTTCTCTGAAAACTCAGACTCACTGGAGAACATCGACTAAATTTATAATGATTAAATAAATACGTGCTGTCACATCCCATTGTTCAGGAAAAAAAATCAGCAATAGCAGACAAAACTGCAAGAGTGCAAGAGAATAGCTACCAAGACACTGCATATGCCATTTTGATCATATTTAAAACAATGCAGTAGAGGAAACACATTAGAGCAGGCTTTTCCACTCAGACTTGTTTAATCCACACTGCAACACCCGGAAGCATAAGTTTGAGAGGAGGGTTGAATTCTGACTGAATGATTTAATTTTTTAAACTCATTTCTATTGTAAGAAAAAGGCTTTTTGTTTTTCAACAGGTTACAAAATGATTACCCAAGAGACACTCATTGACAAAAGCAGTTCCAAAGGAAACTGCACACTTCTGCCATGGCTGCCTCAAAACCTTCACAGACAGAAGCATGACTGCAGCTTTCTGTAATGTATAGTTGATTCAATGTGATGAGTAAGTTACAACCTTGAGAGTCAAGAGTAAGGTACCTATCTGTGAGGAAACAAGTAGCTAGTATGTTGCACAGAAAAATATTTCAGGAATGCCAATGTGAATATAAGCCTAAGTAGACATTACTTCAGCTCTAACACTACTACTCATACTTGCAGTTTAGAAATATAATTGGTAACACCTTTAAATATCACTACTACTTGATATTCATTGATTGGTAGAAAATAGAGATAGATACCAAGTCTAAGAATGTAAAGCAAGTGAAGGGCTCTTCTACTCTGATTAGTTTCTCTAGCACCATCAAATACCATGTTCATCTTTCAGTGATTTCTGTATCAAACATGAAAATAAAAGCATTAATAAGTGTCAGCCTTAATACAGAAGTGAGCTTCCTCCATCTTTCACTTGCAAAGACTCTGCACTGGACTAGATATGCAAGTACAACTATTTAAAACAAACTGTGCTTATACAATGTGTGGATAAGAAGAGCTTCAAGATTTTGAGTTGTATTAGCTTTACAATGCTAACAGACATTGAAAAGGAAAAAAAAAAAACCACACACATAAATCCCCACCGTTTTTGATTATTAAATCAAAGAGATATTATCTACCTTGATGTGCATACTGAAGAAATTAAGAGTATTTTCCAATTCATTTTGCAGAGTAATGCCCCTTTGTAAAATGGCTAGTTATGTAATGCTCCAAAAAGAGTTCTGGATCACACATTACTAGAGAGACAATGTAAAAGTACAGTAGAATCCCATCTTAATTCCTCATCTTGCACAACAGGAAAGAAACACACTGTAAAACATTTGATTCTGCACAAAGAAAACAATACAGAACATCAGGAGAAAGAGAAACAAGGAAAGGACTTAAAAACCTGCCTGCTATATCAGCAGCTCAAAAAACACTGTTGAAATTCAGATGCTCACTGACATTAGGAACACCTGAGTTTGAACATTAATTGTACAAATCACTCTTTGCCCTAACCTTTTCCACTACGAAACACATGATAAAATGCTTTTTCTTCACTAGCTGCCATTAAGACAAAGAGTAAGAAGTTCTTCAGTACCTAAGTCAAGCAGAGGTCAATTAAACAAGAAAGGTACCACTGTGGTTGAGGAAACTGAGAGAAGATGCACTCCATTTCGATAGTTTGATGGAGGAAGAAGACCATGATCCCTCTAATCTGCCATAACCTTTTATAGATCTTCCAGTGAGGCAGCACTGACTTTATTATACTGATCACTCTGGCATAGTGCTTATTCCCCATAAAAACTGGTAGGCTCTATACTAGGCTGTAACCAATAGTGCAGCCCAACACATAAAATGAGTAGGTGCAGTTATGCGGAACAAGAAAAAGTTCCGTTCTCCTGCATGTATGCACACAAAAAAACAAGTATTAACTGAATGGTGTCTGCACATCCAAGGCTAGTTTTCCAAATTTCTGATTATTAATAACTGAAAACTCCACAGCTCAGAAGACCTTAAAGATAATTCTTTAATGGTTTCCTCTAAACAGAGCATCAATACATGTATAAAATTGTTGAGTTAATATATTTTGTTTTCATTAATTCCAGTAAAACCTTTTGCTCTAGCTCTCAGTGTAACCCGCTCTCTCAGGCTGCATTTAATACCCATAAGCAGGATAGCAATGCTACGTCAATGGACATCTTAAGCAAGATGCTCCCCTATGTTTTAAGAGTAATGAATCAACCCTATCTCATAATAAAATCCAAAAATACTTTCACACCACATGTAGGAAAACAGAAAAGTATCTGTGTGTGTGCTACTGTGCGTGTCCACATGTGTTTGCACACGTACACATACAGAGCCATCTTTGTGGGAGACAGCAACTGTAGCGTCGCAATTATGGTTCTCATACATACATACAAGTATATGGACGTATAATGGATCTTACACGTGTCTGTGGCTATAATACGCAAATTTCAACGCTACAATAAAAGACCCCACAAAAGATGGCTGGTCCTGGCCAACACGGAGTGGCCTGGGCCAGAACTCACACCGAACTCGGCGTGGCACAAGCTCAGCGAAGGCCGAGGGAAGAGGAGAGGTCAAGCGCGGCCGGGCTGACCCCGCCGCGGGGGAGCCTGGCCGGTCCCACCGCCCCACCGAGCCGCCTCCGCCCACCGCCCGCGAGCTCGGCGCGGCCCTGCCCGCCCCGCGATGGCAGCGGCGGGGTCGGGCACTGCCCCGA
>JACBWW010000008.1:12730716-12806124 GCA_020086605.1 Lanius collurio
CCTGCTCAGCCTCGGGGACAGACGTGGTACCCGCGCCGTCCCTCACCACTGTGGGGCTGTTAGCACCTGTCCTGTGGCCCTGGCATAGAGACGGAGCCCAGAGCTGCCTCAGAGATCTGTGGTACTTGCAAGGAGGAAGGTCTCGCATCGTCTAGTACTGCTAGGTAGCTCACCGCGAAGCTAGGGATGGCCTTATGGACCCAGGCAGTGAGGACTGCCTCCCCGTTTCCAAAAATCCTCGCCATGGAGCAGCCTGAGGCCTCACCACTGCTCCTGTTCACTAAATTGGGGTGCTGATTGAACTCAAGTTACTGGCAGAAGCCTGTTTTCCAAACGGAAACATTAATCCGTATTCCCCAGCACTGACCACCGTGGGCCATAGCACCTGAGTATCCACCCTCAAGAAGACCTGTATGCCAGGAAGCTTAAGAACAGCAAAATGAAATGAAGGTGTTTGTGAGAGGACAGCACTTGCCATTGACTCTGGCTGTAAAATGTACCCTTGCTTTATAGCTGTGGTGCTTTGTTCTGAGAATGGGAAGTAGTAGGTGCACACCTGTGGTAATATCTGTGGGACAGAGGAGGCTGGGGCAGTCTATTCTGAAGGACTGTGCTCCATGGGAGGAACCCACACTGGAGCAGTTTGTGAAACACTGCAACCCATGGTCCCATATTGGAGAGTATGAAGGAGTGTTTTCCTTAAGAGAGACCCCATGCTGGAGCAGGGGAAGAGTGTGAGGAGTCTTTCCCGTGAGAAGGACACAGGAGTAGAGACAGCATATGATGAAGTGACCAAAACCCCCATTCCCTGTTGCCTTGTGCTGCTTGGGTGGAGGAGGTAAAGAAAATCAGGAGTGAAGTTGAGCCTGGGAAGAAGCAAGGGGTTGGGGGCCAAAGTGTTTCTGAGGTTTGGGGTTATTCTCATTGTCCTGCTCTGATTAAATTGGTAAGAAATTAAATTAATTTTCCCCAACTTGAGTCTATTTTGTCCATAGCAGTAATAGGTGAGTGATCTCTTCCTGCCCTTCTGTCAACTCAGAAGCCTTTTGTTATACTTTTTTTCCCCATGTCCACAGTGAGAAGGGGAGAGACAGAGGTGCTTTCGTGGGCACCTGGCATCCAGGCATGGTCAACCCATCAAACCAAAATAATGTAACTTTGCTGAAATAGATTACAAGATAGGGACTGGGAGACCGCATCAACAGTGGTCATCTTAAAACTCCATTTATGACAAGCTTTGGCAAAATTCTCCTGGCTAGAGAAAAAAGGTCAATGTTTATGCTCTCCTAATTTTCCTGCCAGTTAGAGTAATACTGATTATATTTTCCACTTGGATTTCAAAGAAAAATAGTTTTGAATGCAGTGTTCTGTAGTGAAAATTGTTCTGCAACACATAGTATACAGACTAAAATTTCTTAAAGGAGTAGCATTACAAACTAATTTTCTCAGGGAATTCCTAATATAAGTACCTCTGCTTCCTTTATTTTTTGCTTTCACAACAAATGAAGGAAAGAAACTAGAAATTGGTGGTAGTTTCCTACCTGCATTGTTGCTGACAGTTTCATGGAAGAACCAAGAACTTTTGGCCTTTCCTGGTGAAAAAATTTTTGGCTATGGCTAATTACTAGATATTTTAAAGGAGATAAGGAAACTTGGATATGCATAATATAATTTAATAAAAATATTTCCCTTCCTAGTTGTTTGAGATATGGACATGCTATTAAAATCCTCTCATAAAACCTTTTAGGAGAGAAAAGAAAGACAGATAAGATCTTAAGGCAGAAAAATAATTTCAGGCAGAAATCCTCCAATCAATTACTGCCTTTGTAGGTCACCTCCAGTATTGTTTAGAAACAGATTTGCTTGTAATTTTTTTTTCTTTAACTATTACTATTTCTATCATGCCACCTTCTATGTCTGGAAGAATCTCCTTGCAAACCCCAAAAATAAGCGTGCACTTCCCACTGTTGCAAGGGTTACAGAGATCTTGACCAAAGATTCTTGGTTAGACTAGTGCTTTTTCTGGTAATTATATTAATCTCACTGTGAGTTTGTGTATCTACTTCTTCTCTTCTGTATAATGCTTATATTGCAAATTTTTAGAAGCATGTTCAACCTTACTAGTACAACTACTCACACCAGGAGCATTAAATATGTGCAGTGGGAGATGCTTATATATTACTCTACATCATGCTAGGATGATCCTCTGAATATATGTGCAGGAGATCACACACACGTACACGTTCCCACTTGCCACAAGGAGACTTTAGCTCTCTTTCAACATTTTGGATTGCCATGGTAATTTTTACCTGAAAGACCATATGCCATCACATTCATGGTAGTGTATAGAAAACAGTGATGCTCCCACAGCTAAATACTTCTGTCAAATCCCTGCATTAAAGAGAGAATGTAGACGTGGAAGGCCTGACATCTCAACCCTATATTTTCACATCTTCTGTGTTTGGTATCTTAGCACAATTGATACTTTCCAAGAAATGTCAAACTGGAAGAAACCCCAGTAAATTGTCTGGCACATCTGGCTATCAGTTGTTTTTCTAGGCTAATTTTTCTTAAACCTCTAGTGAGGAAAATGCCTGCAGCTTGCCTAAGGGAACTTCCAGATTTAAGGTTTTTCTGCTAAAAACAACTAAAAGGAAAGGCTGCAAGTTCTAATTGTACCATACTCACAAATAGTGTATGCTAAATGGCAAGCACACTGTGTAGCGTGCTAAATAAAAGCATGCTAAATACAAGCGAGCTATGTAGCTTGTGTAGCACAAGATATACATCCAAACATTCATTCAGCATAGCTCCTGTGACTTGTACTCCAATCATGCTTTCAAGTGACACAGGTGCTTTGAAACATAGAATCATAGAATTGTTTGGGTTGGAAGGGAACTTTAAAGATTGTCTAGTTCAACTGCCCCTGCTTTAAGCAGGGACATCTTCTAGACCAGATTGACCAGAGCTCTGTCTACCTTGAACATTTTGAAGATGGGGAATCCATAACTTCCCTGGGCAACCTGCTCCAGTGTCTCACTACCCTCACGATTAAAAAAAAATATATATTAACTAATAAACATAGGTAATGATCGTGAGACTTCTCAGTAGAGAAAATCAAGAATTTAACAGGCAAAATACTGGGTCAGGCAAGAATTGATGGCAGATATTGCTGAGTGGCTCTGATGTCTGTACACCTGTTGAAGGGCATAGGTAGGGCCAGCAGGATTTGGCAGCCAAGGAGTTAGTTCTTTATTGCTAATGACTCAGGAGTACCTAATGAATGTAGAAAAAGGGACAACACTGCTCTTGGCAAGATTTACATTACAGACCAAAGCATAACAAAACAAGCATACAAAGCATGCAAAATCACAAGCTACCACTTCACTGTAGTTCTTTCCTTTCATCCCCAGAAAATTGCAATCTTAGGGGTATTATTAAACTATGTGTAGAGAAAGAAAGTTTTAAAGAAAGAAATACATATCTTGGACTTCCTTTTACTGACAGGTTCTTTGAGAGCATGTTAAGCAGCTGTGTCAGGTCCAGCTATCCTCCTTTCTCTTCTTTAACCTCCCCCACCAACCTCCACAACAAGGACAAATGCAGCCTTGGCGTCCTTTGCACAGATGTGTTCGCTCCAGAGGGAGTGATGTTACCTCCTCATCTTTATTGATTATATATTTCCATCCATGTGACTTACTAGCAAAAGTCTGTATGTTCCACTGTGGTGGGTTGATCTTGGCTGCTGCCACATGCTCACCAAGCCACTCTATCACTCCTCTTCCTCATCTGTACATGGAAGAGGGAATATAGTGAAAGACTCATGGGTTGAGATAAGGACAGGCATCACTCATCAGCCATTGTCACAGGCAAAACAGGCTCAACTCAGGGTATTTAATTTCATTTATTGCCAAACAAATCAGAGTTAGATAATGAGAAATAAGAACAAATGTTAAAAACACTTTTCTCCTTCCTCTCCCTTCTTCTCAAGCTCAACTTCACTCCCAATTTCTTTAACCTCTTTCCCAGAGTCTCACAGGGGAACATGGAATGGAAGTTGCAGTCAGTCTATTGTGCATTGCCTCTGCTTCTCCTTCCTCCTCACACTCCATCATGCTCCATCATGGAGTCCCACACATGGGAGAACAGTCCTCCACAAACTTCTCCAGTGTGAGTCCTTCTTCATAAACTGCTTCAGCAAGTTCTGTAAGGGACAGCCTACTTCACCATTCCCTTCATCAAAGGCTGCAGCTCCAGCATGTGAAAGCATCTCCTTCCCCAGCTTCTTCACTGCCCTCAGTGTCTGCAGAGCCTCTGATGTTTTCTCACTCCTCTGTCATGCCGTTACCCTTTCTTAAATACATTATCAGAGAGGCACTGTGATAACAGCTAAACACCACTGATGTTAGCTCAGCTTTGGCCATTGTTGGGTAAATCTTGGAGCCAACTAGAACTGCCTCAGCTGGACAGGAGGCAGGCTTTTGGCAGTTTCTCACAGAAGCAACTTCCTGCTACCAAATCCTTGCCCACATAAACCCAGTACAATCACTATCGCACTACAAAGTTTGTCTCTCTCTTCTTACATTCCTGTAGTAAGGCTAGAAACATCTCCTTTTCTGGTCAGCTTATCTCATACTTGAAAGGCTTTTTATGTCTCATTGGAAGTTTCATTATCCAACACATGCAATGGAAATAACAGTACCTCAGGTTAGCACTTCTTTTCAATATCCAGTTTCACTCTGAAATCTCCCTTTTCCCTCCAGGTACTGCAGGAGCTTTTCTTTCCCAGTCTGACCTTATTTTGCCTAGCCTCTATTCTCTCAAAGACTCCATATTCCATCTTCTGGTATGAAAACATTTTTGAGTGATCATAACAGGTTTTACCAAGAGGTGAAACTTTTGGAGCATTTTGGGATTATTTCATAAACTTTTGTCTGCATCTTCCATTTCTTGACTAAAGTTTCTTACTCCTCAAGTACAGAATGGGCATTTGTACATAAACCAAAGGTTCTCTGAATGAGCCAAATAGAAAGCTTTCTCCTGTAAAAACAATGTGAAGGTGAGAAAAAAATCTGGACAGTTCTTCCTTACCTTGTGTTGAGGAGTCAGTTCATACATATGGAGGTCTTCTGACTTCGCACAAGTGGAACTGCTATGTAAATCACCAATAGAGACTCTGTCTTGCACCATGTTGATGTTGCAGTCAGATGTGTGGCTGCCACACAGGCAAACACATTAATGTGCATACAGTATGCAGGCCTTTAACCATGTCAGCTCTTTTATTCATAGCAAGAGGGCATTAGTAATGCAAAAACCTGTGACTGTTTTGAAAGATGCCACATGGAATTATCAATGTAAAAAATTCTCTAAGGGAGATCTATCATAGAGCAATCCAAGAGAAGACACTTCACAAAGACTTTAAAACATCTTTACCATTTTAAGACTGATTAATTTTTTTTACTCAAACATATAGGTTCATTATTTTTTCTTCACCCTCCACATCTTCCAGTAAGGACTGCCTGCAATCAGCAGCCTGGCTTCTGCAGGATGTATATGCCCTACTCCCCCACTCTCCCTGTACAAAGGTCTTATTATGCACTTAATTTAAAACTTGCCTCGTGGCCCCTGCCCTCTTGCTGGCCTCATGACTTACTGCTCCTTCTGGCTGCAAGACTTATGGTCCCTCACAGCTTTCCTAGTGTGAAAGGAAGTGCGGCAGCAGTCCCATCTGCTCTGTGCAGGAAAAAGTCAACAAGGCATTCAGTAGTCGCAATCTTTGGGAGTTAGAGAAGCCTTCAGCAGGGCATACATGGGAAGAATGAGGAATAAGACACAAAATGAAAAATTGGCAGTTAAAGTGTGCTGAAAAACTTAGATCAAATTTGCAATACATTATTTAAATAGTGAAGAGCAGAAAGCATTAAGGTAAGCAAGCTCAACCTATCTCTCTCAATATGTAGTGACAAACTGAGGTTAGCTCAGAGGGTTAGAGCAGGGTGCTAATAACAGTGAGGTTCAATCCCTGTACGGGCCCTTCATTTAAGATTTGGACTTGGTGATCTTGACTTGTGGGCACCTTCCAACTCAGAATACTCTGTGACTCTGTGACAGGAGCAAGTTGGTCTGAAACAATTCTTCATGGGGGTTTAAATAATCCATAGTTACTACCTATGAATATAACTTTACCCTTGTTTAAATCATGTAACTGTAAGGGGGGTTACACTTTTCATAAAAAATCAAACTAACTACCGTGTTGTTACCTTTAACTGCTGGCAGAAATAAACACACTTTCATTGGACTTAAATGATTTTTTCATGAATACCGAAGTATCTCCATGGCTTCCTTCAAATCCTTTCTTAATGCTTTTTTTTTTTTTTGGTAGTTGCAAACACCTGATAGGAAATGGGTAGAGGCAGACAACTCACAGGCTTGACCACTCCTTGTCAGACTGGTCACTGTGGTGTCCCTGTTGCCTCATGTTTCTTCTGTCAGCCCATAAACCCTCATATTTCCTTTCCTATAATGAGAATGTCATTTCTTTAAACAGAAACCATCTTCTGGTCATAGATAAGATTCACTTATGACAGAATTAACATTTTATGGTAGAGAAGAAAAACAAAGGGTGGATGGCCTTTGCCCTAAAATACCACACACAGATTACCACAGACAAATGGTAACCCTGAAGCCAGAATTTCATCCAATAGCTTCAACAGAACCAGAAGAACTGTAGGTTGTTATGCATGTGACAGGAATGTGGCTTACGTTGTGCTTTTGAAGATAAAAATGTCTCACAAAATCATCTTTTCACTCATCTAATATGGTGATTTTTTAACACAGATAAGTTTGGGGGGGGGGGGTTGTGAAAATTTTAAAAATAATTTTGAAGAATAACTAAATAAAAGGCAAGTTGCTGTCATTATACTTAATATTACCATATAGAAGTAGGCATTGTGATATAGAAGTCTGCAGTGTGGGAAAGAATGAAAACAATCGCTCTAACTGAGCATACTTTTAATATCAAAGAGCTGGAAAACAGCAAATCCTTTCTTTCATCTTTAGGTTATCTACGTATATATATATTACTACAAAACACAAATTTGCTTACTTAGCACTTCAGTGACCTTACCTACTTTGTAAGGAAAAAAAGTTTCTACCGAAATTCACAGCAAAAATTTAAAATTTGTTTGCAGCTCTCCCTGTGCACCATGTTCCATACATCGATTCCCCTGTTGCTGCAGAGGGTGTGTCTGTTCATCCTGATGCACAAGACAATGGTGACATTAGCTCTCACTGCTGTGTGGCTGTGCCTACGCTCTCGTGCTCCAGAGGGGATGTCCATGTGAGAAAAGCAGCTTCTGCTATGTGTTTCTGAAGTGAGTGAATACTAATTTCAAGTCTTAGTTCTTGCAGTCACTTGTCAACTAGCATTCTGTGTGAGGGAGAGGGATAATTCAGTCTCAGGTGTCTTGTGGAGTTTCCTGAGAAGCAGACTTCACAGATAGGTGGGAGCTATGGGCTCAGTGATCTAGTCTTGGAAGTGACCCTTGAACTACAGTCTGAAATGTACCTTCATGTTCCATTCTCTTCAAATTACACACATCTTTTGACATTTCCAAACACAAGTCTGAGATTTTTATCCTGCAAAGTCAAACATTCAAGAGGATGAGCAAATGTAAATGTAGAATTAAATGAAACTGTTGGGTCACTCTGATCATGTATTACTTTAAAATGCTGCAATACCTGTTACCTTAATTCAAGTCTTCATTTTTAAAGGATGAACACTTAAGGAAGCTTGAATAGAACCTCCTCACCTGGGAAAAGGCAGATCTCAACAATTGCCAAGGAAACTTTTCCAGGTTTCTGAGAGGAGTGATCTGGAAGGACTGTTTTTTGATGCAATTGTGATCAGGAGTCCTTAACCTCAATTTGTCTACAGGCAAAGGAATTAAAGATTTTTCCTTAAAACAAGGATAATCTTTAGTGATACCTGTTCTGCAATCAACCTTCATTAAAAAAAAAATCAACTTCTTTCTTGATTACAAGAAGCAAGTACAGATTTACTACCTGTGTTTAGCATTCTGCTTGTTCAGAGTGAATATTGTTAAGAAATTAAGTACTTGTGTATGTTCCTGCAGGACGAGGAACTATATTTATTTTAATTTTTGATGTTATACTCTTTGTATAAATGACAGAATGACAGGTACATTATCCAGAGATAAAAGTAATATCTTGTTTTGTTTTGTTTGTACATATGGCTTTTGCTTTGCTTACTAAGTTGTCTTTACCTACATCTTTAAGTTTTTTATCTTGTACCCTTCTGATTTTCCTGCATCAGAAGGAGTGGAGGAGGAGGGTGGCAAGTGAGCGAGTGGCTGTGTCAGGCTCATCTGCCTGCTGCAGATAAACCATAAACCCCAATAGAGATACTGGAAGAGCATTTGGGGATTACTTAAGACTTAATGGGGGTTGGTTATGGAACAAAGCAAGGGATCAAGATGTTTGGGGGAGGAACAAGAATGGGAAATAGAGGGATAAAAGGATAAAAGGGATAGTGACATTTAAATATGTTCACTGCTGCTCCACTTGCTTCTCTGGCCATACCGTGTTCCTGGCCACCACAGTAAGGTGGTGTTCTGTCTTCCCACTAAAATCTATTCCTAAGCAATTTCCTGGGTGATGGAGTGTTTATGCATGCTCATATGGGTGTTGTAAGGGGGAATCCTTACAACAAGTATAAGACAGTGATGAACTTGGAAGGACAGATAAAGCGATATATTTGTAGATGTTTAGGGATGATTCATTTATCCAGCTGCATGGCTGGAGTTCCCAGGCAGACTCCAGTCATGGGACCCTCTCTCTTCCCGGGCCCCCAAAGCACCCAATCAGGAACAGGTATGGGGCACACGTGACATGGGAGCAGGGACAGAGGCAACCCATACATTTAGCGCCCCCCCCCCCGCCCAGGACTTCGGGGAAAGGTATCCCAACATGTGGACATGGGTGGGTCTGAGTGCCAGCTGCACCAGTGACCTTGCACTGTTCCCTTCTCTGGTGCCTCAGGATGGAGCAGGCACCATGTGTCACAGGAGTCCTTCCATCCATGGTGCCAGGGACTGGCATGAGTGTAGGCATGCAAGCTGGCTACTGGAGGTATTGGCAGTCTGGGCCAGAAAGAGATGGGGTCAGCTAAAAGACCTGTTTCTATCTCTGTGTGTGTGAGAGAGACAAGTAGAGACAAGAGATTCCAGGTGACACTGAGTCCATGAGCAAGGCTGCCGGCACTGGGAGCATGTGTGCAGAGGTGCTAGCAGCCACATAAACTAAGGATCCAGGACCACTTAGGGAGGGTCTCTGTTACTGGAGCAATCCATAGTTTGTTTAAACATATAGGTGTATTTCCCACCAATTGACCTTCATCATGATGAGCCAGAGAAGGCTACAGTGCAAGGTTATTGGTGCAGTTTGTGTAAGTGAGGCATTTGTGTGTCTTGAGTCTGTCAACTTGGCCAGCTATGTGTGTATGTATATGTATGTGTGTATTGTACACAAGTATTTGCATATGTAGTCCTGGATGAACCTGGCACTGTGGAGCTGCAATGGTTCTCCCTTTGTTGGACTACCTGATATGCCCTCTCCATTATGAGCTTTTGATGTCATATGAACATAATCTCATTGCGAAGAGTTTTTATTTTGTTTATAATAATAAAGCCTTACTCCAGGTTCAAATTTCTTTGACTAGGAGAGAGTTTGGCTTCTTGTTTCAAATTAAAAGAACAAGAATCCCCAAACCAAAATTTTTAATGGGGAAAAAGAATTCCTCAACACTTGTATTTCTGAGAGTCTCTGGCAATTCCAGAAAGTGTAAACAAGTTACTAGAAATTTTGCATTAGTATATACTTGTTAGGCTGTATTTGAAATAAAAAAAGAATTGCCATATATTGAACCAAGCAACCAATTCCATGGTACAGTTTTCAAGTACTGGTATCTACACAGACAATCATTTCAAAAGGCCCAGGATGACCTGAGGAGAATACCCTCATTTTACCTCAATCAGTTATGCTGCAATAGAAAAGTTGTTGTCCTAGTTCCATTGCAATTAAAACTCTGCTCATTAGTCCCAGTGAAAGTTTCTTCTCTTACCAACACCCCCTGTGCATAAATGAGGGGAAGAGTGCTCCGGTATTGTATTCCTGTTTAATGGGCACTGATACACAGTGGGAGGCCCGATATCCTCGTGGTGCTGCTGGAGTTGGATGATTAGGCTGCTGGAAACACAAGCAGCAGTTTAGGACAAGAAATGTCTTATGTCCTACCTAGCTGAAGTTGTGGGGCAGAACTTAAGTAGGCAGAATCAGCCATCCAGACTGGTATTAGAGTGGACCAGAACAAAAAATCCTAGCCCCCTTTTTTTAATATTTTCTTTCCAGGAAAGATCGAGAGACATCTAAAAAGCTTTTGTTAAGGTTGTCAAAAAAAGTTTAACTTTACTTCTGCTTGTAAGCTTTAGATTTTTCTGAGGACAATTTTAGTTTTCTGAGGTAATGCACAGAATTTACAATTAATTCAGGCATCAAATGCAGTAGTTAACAATTTTAGCTTAGCATTTTATTCTGTACCTAGAGCTCAACTTTAAGTCTGAAGAGACTTGTTCAAGAAGATAATCACAATTTCCTCAATTAAAGTATATTACAAATCAGATCTCTACAACCTGATAAATGATAAATTCTGTGACAAGCTTAAATTTAACTTGGAAAGTTCAATGTAGACCAAAATTAGTCCTCAAATTAAAAAGTGAAAACTAAGTATTAATACAACATACTGCTCTTGCTTAACTCTATGACCAAATATGATCTTTTTAAGGTGCTCCCTATCATGTGTATTGACACCTTAGTTATGATTCACATTTATTTATGATTTAATGTAATGTGTTTTTAACACTACAAACTGAGATCTAAACATAGGTTTTCAAATACATATAAATAAATCTGACATAATACCTGCATGTAGTTTTTGTTGATTTCAATATTTCGCTGATCATTCCTGACATCAACTGCGCTCCCAAGAAATTCCCAGATCTTCAGGATACAGCAATGCCTGTAGTGTGATAATGTTATGTGAAAGCAGGGGAGTTTCCTAAGGCACAGCTCACTGGTCCCTCCCTTCTTAACTAGAGAAAATCTATCCAAGTTTGTTCACCTTTTTGCTGGAGCTTGCACTGTACCCACCAGCCAGAGAGTGAGTTCTGCATCTCCCAGCCGACTCCTGCAATGACCTTCACTAAAGAAGTTTGGCTGGCAGAGGGGAAGGAGCATGAAATGTAAATCTCTCCAGTTTAACAACTGAAATTACTCATGTCTTGAAAAGGCAACTGTGGTCCATTATGGTCATCAGCACCAAAACCAAAATAAAACCACAGTGAACTTTGAAAGCCCTTCAGGACTGTGTTGGTCACTTGACACTGTATATAGAGCATCATGTAGGGAGGGAGAGAGAAATTAAAAGTGGCACAGAAAGGGGGAGATTACTTTTTCACATTTCTTCTGCTCAGTGTTCCTTCCTATCCCCTGCATGGGCTCTGGGTACAGGTCTGTTCAACTCATGTTTCTCACTTGTCAGCCTTGTGGCTTCAGAGTCTGCAGATCAGCCATCACGCAGAAAGCCCTGTTCCCATTTATACCATCAGCTTTACTGCTGTACCTGGATATGTGTTAGTACTTTCCTCTGGGATTGCATTTCACTACCCAAGAGACAAGCTTGGCTGTTTGCCATTTGACACCGAGGAGATAATTTTTTGCATTGGTCTGGAAAGCAATCACCTTCCACCTCACTCCATTGTCTGGAGGCAGGAGGGAGCTCAGCATGGGGTCTTGTCTATGTCTTACTCTGTTTCCATTGATAAACTTGCTAAGTGCATGCAAGAAGGAGGCACCAGCAACCTTCATTCTGCTTTTCTCACAGCTTCTCCCATTTCAGAGCAAGCCAGTCATACATATCTTGTAACAGAATTCCTAAAGCTAGAAACCTTAACAGAATTGATAATCACTCTCTTCTGCTTGCTTGTTTTCTAGGAGTTTCTTCTGTACCACACTGTACTTCATGCACCATCACTCCCACTGACAGACCCCTAACTGAGAATAGACAGCCTGAGTGGTTGCTAATGGAAAATAATGGAAGAACTTACCAATAAAAGGCAACATATAATAGTGCTTGTTATCTCCCTGAATATCTTGATGTATATTTATGGGACTAGTGATCCCATTTCAGGTTTCTCTCAGCCTGACATGGACACACTGCCATCAGGATGCTTGGGCGGGAGAATGACAAATGCATCACAGGAAGACATGCAGAAAAGACACTGTCAGAGGGACCATTTTGTCATCTGGTTGGTGGGCACAGAGGTCACGCAGGTCCCTTTCTGCTACTTAACAACTGCTTTGCTCTGCAGCCAGGCAGCCACTGAATTACTGTCCTGCTTGTTATAAAAGTATTTATTTACTTAGTAACTATACATCTAGCCGCCTAAGAAAGGAGAGTTATTTCCAGAAAATCTTCAGGTGGGGCACAGCAATTAGATACGTTTCCTTTAAAATGTTTTTCTTCACCTGCAGCGAAGCTGAGCTTAATTCTCTTACCTTGTCTGAAGTTCATGTTCAATCCACAATGCATTTGTATATTGAGAAATGTAAGATTATATCCCATCACTAGTGGGACATGAAGGATGTTGTTTTATTAGGCAATCTATTCTTAATTCTGTAAGCCATGGTTTATTAGCTCAAGCAAGCGCAGCACACATGAATGACAGCAGTGAAGGCATTAGTTGAAGTCAGATTGACCCTGAGTTTTGTTTTAACCAGATTTAACAAAGATAGTTTAGACTCGAAATGAGGATAAAAAAAAATAAAAGGATGACTCATTGGAGTATTAAACCAAATTGCTTCTCCTGTCCCTGAATGAAAACAAAAGCAAGTTTTGTTGCAAGTCCCTTGTTTGTTTCCAGTAATGTAACATTTTGTGGAAGAGATGCTAGGGAGCAGAACGCACATAAGAATCTTATGTGAAGGGTCAGGCTGAGAGTCACAGACTCACAAAAAAACCAAGAAAGATGCAGTATTGAAGAATAAACTTGAAAGCTAGATGTGTGTATTAGCTGAGATTCTAAATTAGTTGATACACACTTAGCAATAACTATGGTTTCCTGTAATGACTTACAGGCAAAAGAAGTTACATTGGGAATTACACACTATCCTCTCAGTTATTGTAAAAGAAGTGAAGGCTGACAGTGTTTAGTGATAAACCTTAAGATACAGAAGGATTATCTGATTTTTTTCTGCTATTTTAAGGCCAAGCAATCCCCTGATGGACATCTGTGAGACTTAATTCTTGAAACACAGCTTGGTTGTTGAGTTAAAGCAAAGAAAGCAGAGCATCTGGTCCCATCACTGCTTCATCTTCAGGCTAGGTTTCATCTGGAGAGAAAAACATTCAGTCATATCTAATGCATTGAAAAACCTAGTGGATAGTATAAGGAGTGGTCTTCAAATCAGAGCATGGGCAAAAAGTATTAAATTAAAAGATTAATATAACTGCAAAATAAAAGGCTGTAGCAAATAATTTTAGTACCAGGAAAATCACTCTAGCAGTGAGCAAACTGTGCATTTAGCTAGCCCTCAATTAAGGTAGTACAAATACAAAAGGCAGAATGCAACACTTGACAAGAACAATATAGGCAAATCTAGATTTTAATATTAAAATTCTACATAATACCAAATGTAACATTTCTAATTTCACTATTCAAATTATCCCCATAGGTTTAATAATTAACTGGTCATCAGCTAATTTTTGGGAAGTTTGTATGTGTTTGACTAATAATTTATATGTGATAATTCAGTGGTGTAGCAAAGCTCATCGAAAGCTTAATCTAAACCATGTGACTATCCAGTTGCTATCTACTTGCATGTGTTCAAGTGAGATGACATTGCTGTTCTTAAGAAAAAACATACTGTGATACATGAGCATGTTCATGGAGCATATTCTCACTCCTCTCCAGTTACAGTTGTCCAGTAATGTTTTCCCCCTTATGAAATACGTTACACCAGAGGTGCTACCACCATTGCTGATGGGCTTGGCCTTGGACAGTGGCAGATTCACGGTGGAGCTGTCTAGAATGGGCTCTGTCAGATACAGGGGAAGCTTCTGGCAGTGTCTCACACAGGTCACCCCGGCATCCCCCTGCTATCAAGTCTTGCCTTGCAAAACCAATACACTTGGATTTTTCTGTTATTTTCTTTGTTACCTTTAAGAAAAATCAGGTTTCAGATGAAGGCTTCAGAGAAAATGTAAAATTAGTTTAGCTTGGGTTGCAGGCTGCTATCCCAAGGGGTTTCAGCTGGCCTCCTGAGGCACGCTAATATGTCCCTGTGGTGAACCCACTGACAAAACTTCCTCTATGCATCATATTTGGTTCACGATTAACATGGCATACATGAAAAAACATGCATGGGTGGTATTCAGTTATTGCTGAAACAATAATTCAGTAGCAGTAGGGAATACATTAACCATGGTACCAGTTTAAATGACTGGTATTAGTTTCAGGAAAAAAATTGCTTTCAGGCAATTTAGAAAAGCCAAGCCATATGAGCCATTTCCAGGAGATGGTGCTATTCTCAAGCCTTTTGCTTGAGCCTTTGCCTCCCAGGGAAAAGACTCAGAGGATCACCATCCTTTCCCTGCTAAGTTCTGGGTTTGTATATTTTATAATTAAAATAACCACGAATTTGATTTGGTTCCTGAATTGCATGTTGAAGGGTCTACCCTGCTGAAAGCCACCCAAGAAATGCCCTGTCCCATCAGCTAGGGGATGGAGGAGACTTCCTGCACTCATGTGGAGGGAATGAGTCTCCACCAGAAAGGGAGTCTTAAGGGTATGAGCCTCTGGGGGTTTTTAGCTTTTGTTTCTCAGAATCAAACCCTCATGTGTTATTCTAAACAAGAAATTTAAGCCTAGATCTGTAATGTGAGTCAGCCATTCAGTCTCCCAGCATCAGCTCTGCAGAGAACTCCCTCCTCAGGTCCCTGTTCTGTTTCCAAACAAGTGCTAGTGGGAATTAATGGCTTTGAACTAAAAACCATAACGGGAGCAAAGAGAAGGAAGTTGCTGAAAATAGCCTGAAAAGGTGATGCCAATGGGAAGAGTGCCTCTCAAAGCCTGCCCACATTAAGCCTTCACCACCATACCATACTATAGGTCTTTTTCGTGCCTCCAACTAAGCTCCCAAGTCCAGGATTCCCCTCCTTTGCCAAATGGCTACTGCTCAGATGAGTTACAGGCTACAGGAGACACAGCTCCTATTCTCACTTTTTCCTGACAATGCTATACCACATATGTCTCCAGAAAGTGTTCTAGACACCTACTAGTCTGTTTTTCGGGAGAAAAGCTGTTTTTGTATTCTGTTATAAGCCAAGCAAGAGTTGTGAGAGAAACTAAAACTAAAGGTTAGGGAAATCAATTGGAAATCAGAGACTCAGTTAACAAAATTGCATAGATTGGATTTGGAACATTGATGCCCATTCCCAAAGATCCCAAACCATCTGGCTGTCACTCTACATCTTATTTATTTTATTAGTAGCATATGGCTTCGTGTTTACACCTTGGTCGTTTTCCTGAGCTTGTCCTTCAAATCAATGAACCTGTGTCCTGATGGTTAGAGCAAATGTGCCAGGTATGTGGGGAAAGTGAGGTCAAAGCTCCTCACTTTCCTCACATGACTCAAGCCATGAAGAACACAAAGGTCATGCCTCACCTATTGCTCCAGAAGGAAGAATCTGCATTTTATGTGAAGGCCGGTGCAGCAGGTCTCTGGGAACACATGAGAAATAGTCCTTTAAAAAGGCTGAGTGAGGAATCAGCAGGTTTGTGAACTTGACAAGCTTAATCTCAGCTGCAAGATCATCCATGTATCAGCAGGAAAAAAGAGCCTCCAGATGTGTCTGGGAGAAGTCCTTCAGGCATCAAATGAATTTCAATTTCAAAATTTCAGACACTGGGAGGCTCAGACAGCAGACAAGGGGGCAGGTAGATTTTGGATAGTGCTGCATAAATCTTCTGATCTCTCAGACACTTGGTCTTTGAGCTGTAAAATGGAAAATAATGTTTATCTTAGGGTTGCAAGACATGCTTGAGTAATGTTCCTTCTCTTTTTTCTTATATTCACTACATGTTTTGCTGCTGCTTTTTTGAATGTGTGAGAGAAGTTCTTGGCTTCTCGTCCCTTAATTATAAAACCACACTAAAGAGTTAAATATATTTTAGTTAAGGTGTGTTATTGTACTTTGTCTTCTTTGGTTTCTAGGTAGACAAATCCTTCTGGTTTTGGTAAAAGTTTAGAAAAGCCTCTTTGTTCTGGGAAAACATTTAAGCACACAACATCAGACACTTGCCTGATGATGTCAGTGAAAGAATTGGGATATTCAGTTGGTATGTGTTTTACTTACCAGGAAAGCCTGCAACAAGAAGCTATAAACAGTGAATTAGTGAATCAATACTTTAGACCACGAAGATGCTCTGAATTACATTTTTTTCAGCTTTTGCAGTATTGCGTTAAGCTCTGAAAATGAGTGATTGGCAATGAGAGTGGATCATAAGAATCCATTATGAATATATTACCTACATTGTATTTTAGTCTTGTAAAAGAATAGATTCCCTGCTCAGCTGAAGGACTTACTGAAAAAAAAAATACAGAAGCATATGTTATGCTGTTTCATGGCTCATTACACCATTTGTGCATGTGCAAACAAAATAAAAGATTGTTTTGTGTAATTTGTTCAATATGCATAAATTTGTCCACATAGTTACTCCATTGACTTAAAAATAAGGGCTGCATTTGGCTGTGTATCAAGAACAGAGAAGTGGATAAATGAGCAAAGCTTTCGGGTTTTTTTCCCATGCTGGTATGGGGAAATTAAAGAACAAATGAGTTTGTTGTTTATTATTGATGTAGTTAGCAGATGGAACACATTATATCCACCCCACATGAAGTCTATTTATGGTACTAAGAAATAGTAAAAAAAAAATAAAAAAATTAACTAGTGTCTCTATCAAAGAACCTCTAAAAAAAAAGAGAATTGTATTAAAAATAAGATTTGCAGCAGACAACTGTTAAATCTTATATGTAACATTCACATGCAAGCATTACAGCTCCAGTGTTGTAATGCACAAGACTAGAGGGAACAGCTGCACTTGCACAAACTTTTCAGGTCACTCTGCCCCTGGAAAATTTGGAGGTACAGGAAAGGCACTGTGCCTGCCCAGGTTATGGCCCCTACCTTTTCCCTTCTGACTGGGAATTTTCTGCCAGTTTACACCAGTTTATGTATTGGCTTATGTAGATGCTAAGAAACTAAAGCAGAGAAATTCTCCAGCTTTTCTCACATTCTGTGGGAGCCTTGCTTTCACATGCAGACCAGATGTAAACAGGGAAAGACAGTTTTGTAAACTATTTCTCTATCTCGCACCTGCAGTTTGTTTTCCAGTCTTGTGTTGAATATTTTGAGAGTGGGCGTTATACCACTCAGCCTATCATTTTGGTAGGTGGTTGACCAAGGGGCCAATCCTGTCATTTTGCTATCATGAACCGTGCTATAAAATATGGGTTTTCATTAAATGAGGTCTCAGCCATATTCTCTGACCTGAATTCATATTGTGATTCTTGCCATCCCTGAGGACAACAGCAACAGACTTAATAACTAAACAGGAGTTCTATTAAAATTAGAATATCCACTGATGTGGGAGATTTCAAGACATCTCTTTATGCCAGGTACTATCCTTTAGGCTAGAATATCTTTGCAAAACTGGCCCTATTTTCACTGAAGATTCACAGAAATTCAGGTGCATCTTCCATTGAACTTCAATATAATTAAGTTCCTTTGAAAATTTCAGCTAAGATTTTTCCACTGATAGTGGACATAATTCGATAAACTGCAGGTTTGCATACAAGAAAATAGATATAAAAAAAGCTCCATTCAAGAAATACACTACTCCTCTAACCTGAGGACAGGCTTAATATTTGTGCACCTGAATTAAACCAGAGCCAGCCAAGCTGTTCCAAAAAAATCTGTATTTTTAATTGTTAATCTTTATGGTGTCCTGACAGCCTCCTATTTATTAGCTCCTTAAATCAGGTTTGTACATAGAGACTCAAAACCAAACACAGACATTCTGACTTGTGCTAAGTCTGAGCCAACAGTCTTTTCATGGCCTGGAAGGAAGTGTTCTCCCAAGGCACTCAAAGTCCTGTCAGTCTGCCTTGGCATGGGTCAGTCCTTGTCAAAGTGGAGCTGACCCTGCCGTAATCCCTTTGCTCTATAGGCATGGATGCCGGCACTCTTCTGTGATGCTCAGCACTGGAATGTAAAGTTATGCAAGGAGGCAAAGGCTTCATCAAAAGCAGTAGATATTGTCAGCTTGCAGTGAAATGCTGAGGTTTGGCTACTCTAACTGCACTTGAAGCTTCGCAGAGCAGAGATCCCAAGAGACCTGTGCTGCTGGCTCCAAGCTTCTCAAGCTTAATACAAAATTGCCATAGGACTATTCCCACCATCAGCTGAAGCTCCAACACAGCTCATATCAAGTCATGAAAACTATTCCATGACTGTAGGAAGTGTAGCAGAGAATTATGGATGCTCTCTGGAGGCCAGAATCCTTGATACATGTTTGAGGACTCTCAAAACATACTTGTGTAGGGTAGAAGTATAAAGAATTCTTTAAGCAATGGAGTATTCTTTATCCTTGTAGTTAACTGATGGAGATAAAACACACTGAGACAGAAGAACCCCACAATGGTCTTCTTGGACTTGTTCTTTCTGTAGAGTTTTATAGAAAGATTTGGTCATTCTACACAAGCAGTTTGAAATTAGCTTTAATGCATGAAATACATTCCAACAACCGTTCCTGTTCTGCAGTTACTTTACAAACTTCACACATTATCCCCATCTCTAGCCTACAGAAGCTGGGCAGAGCTTTGCTGTCATTGGGACCAGTAATATCATATAAGATTCACTCAGAAAGCTGCTTTTAATCTCACCTCATGAAGTTACTGGGGCTCTGTTCAGCTTTGCTGGTGCAGAAATGGCTTTAAACCAGCAGGTGGTGGGGTCCGTGTGCACAAACTCAGCCTGACATCAGGATGCAGGGGAGAGGGAGTCTCTGTGCCACTCCTGCTCTCTCAGAACATCATCTGTTGTATCTCACTTTCTTAACAAGTTAAGCAAATTCAGCATTGTGTCTCAATACCAGCTATTTACTTAAAAAAAAATAAGTCTGCTTTTCTAGCTGTTTCCATGTCTCATTGCTTTGATCTTTCACTGCAAGTTTGTGTGGAAGGGTACCACACAGTCTCTGGCACGTTCCTGGAAAGTTAGAGCTAAACAGCTACGACTGCTCAGAATTTCATGAGACTTCTATTATGTGGTCATGTTTTACAGTGGAAAATATTTTTAGCTGATTTTTTTTTAATTTTGTGTGCACTCTCTGATATAAATCAGACCACAAGCCAGTTTATAGTTTCTGATAGGATGACAGAAGTGGTAATGAATGTACTAAACTCAGGAAATGAACTAGCCACTAGGGGACAGGAGAAATCCTACTCTTATGCCATACAATAAATAATATTTAGTATAACAAGCAAAGAGATGTCAAACCCAAATACATTGTTGTATCCCTTTGGATTAAGACATGTCTCATTTTTTTTCAGGGAGCTGTCAATCAAATTTAGTTATTTGGGTGCTATAATTAAAAACTGTTTAAGATATTGCAATAAATATGCAATAATAAATGCCACAAACCTTTACAAAAATACCTTGAAAAAATAACTATGCTTAAATTTATCAGAGACGAAATTCTTTCTCACAAACCCCCTCTACAGAAAGAGACAAATTAGTGTAAATTAATTAGTGTAAAATAAACTAACCTGTGAATTTCCAGACATGGGAGCAAGAGTTGGATTTTCTGAAAATAAATCAACATTATCTAGAGAGACTGAAAATTTTTAGTAGCATTAAACAGAATGATCTGAAGATGTTTGTGGACAGAAGGGTTTTTAGAAGAGTCATTCTTCTAAACTATTCATACTGTTTTAGAGGAAGACACAGGAGGTCATAATCTCCTGATAAAAATTTTCAGCAGGTTACCTGATTCTGTGTTCAAAATTGAGATGAATTTTTATCCCTCAGAGCAGAAAATCTGAAAATGTCACACATGTTGATAAATACAGTTCCAAGAGACATGACACAAGTGCAGTCAGAGGGTGGTGTTACACTCTGAACTCTCATTCTCCAGCTAATGCAAATCTGTCTGCCTGCTGCTGTCCAGGTCCCTTCTTCCAGAAAGGAGTTGGTTTGGGGCTGTTCAAGGCTCTTTCCAAAGAGATGCATTGACTGAGGTTCACATTAATTGATGAAAGTTTTCATTTCCCTGTAATGAATGTTTAAACAATGGGGGCTTTGCTAATGCATTTTGCAACTGCATACTGAAGTCTGTGCCAAGACAATACCACAAACATAGTCTGAAACCAACAGACGATAAATAATCTATTGCTGCTCCTGTTATCAGATATTGGCTTGCAATCTAATAGCTTTTACTGTTTTCCATTAGACTTGCTGGCCATTCATTTAGCCCCTGTGAAGAGGCACTGTGCAAAATGGATGAAGAGGGATGTCTGGTGTGGACAGTTTCTCTTTATCAAGGAAATTCAGCTGCCCAGTCTGAGCAGAGGGCCCTCAATGAACAGCACAGGTGGAGGATGCCCACCAGGCAGCATCCAAACACGTCAGCAGATAGACTAAATAAACACCAAACTCTTTTGCCCACCAACAGGTTCAAGACTAAAGGCATACCTGGTTCCTCCTAGTCACAAGAAGAATGGCTTAAATAAATTGTGATCTAAAACAATAAGAAAAGGAATATTTAGGCCTGCTTTCTGATCTGGGGGCCCTCGACCTTTGGTAATTCAAGTCCTCCCACACAAGTGAGGAGGTTCCACACCTCTGGGGCTTTTATTAGGACAGCAGTAAATGACCATTTTTGCTATCAATTTAAATTAATGACACTGCAAAAATTCTTGGAAAATTTTTATACAGAGTGCATACTCATATGTAATCTAAATGAAATCTTAAATTTTACATGGAACATGTTAAAAAAAACCCTTACTTTTCTTATAATTGTAGTTGTACAGTATGAACTTAACCTTACAAGACATGGTAATGAGCAGAGAATCTCTTCCAAAATCCTGATAGGATGCTGATATTAAGGACATTTTTGAAGGCAGGGAATTGACACGTGCAAGAACTACAGCTCAGCTGTTCTGACATCGAGCTGTTGGGAGTGAGTCCAGAGGAGCCCACCGAGCTGATTAGAGGGAAGGACCATCTATCCAATGAGGAAAGGCTGAAGCAACTGGGATTGTTCAGCCTGGAGAAGGATTTGGAGCAACTTAATTGCAGCCTTCCATTACCTGGAGGAAGCCTACAAGCAAGATGGAGCAGAACTTTTTACAAGAGAACGCAGTGAGAATATGTCGTGGTTTAACCCAAGCTGGATGAAACCAGTGTCAGGACAAGGGCAAATGGCTTCAAACTGAAAAGAAACAGGCTGAGATTAGATATTAAGAAAGAAATTCTTTACTGTAAGGGTGACGAGGCCTTGGCACAGGTTACCCAGAGAAACAGTGGATGACCCGTCCCTGGCAGTGTTCAGGCTGGATGGAACTCTGAGCAGCTCAGTCAAGCAGAAAGTGTCCCTGCCTATGGCAGGGAGATTGGAATCAGATGAGCTTTAAGGCACCTTCCAATCCAAACCATTCTATGACTCTGTGATTTTCATGGCCATCTCTTTTGCTCCAGCCCCAGCAGCTCCCGAGTAATCTGTTATTTATAAATCCCCCACACCTGTGTGAGAGCTTCTGCTGCTGCAAACTCATCGTTACATATAATAAAGGCTTATCTCAGTGAAATGTTTGATCTTGAAAATGAAATTAAGATGCCACAGCAACTGATCTCTGATGTTTTCACAGAGGCACAAAGTGATACCAAAAACAGGGACAGAGATTTATCTAAAAACACTGAAAGCAGGTAAGGCTTACTAGTGTAGAGATAGGTAGGCTCTCCAACTGAATAAAAAGCATATGGCACAATGTTGTCAAAAAATTACTTGGCTCAGTACCGTTTCTCAATCAAAGAAATTGTATGAGCAAGAGTTTTATTCTAAGAGCATCCATGCAACCTGCTTTCACTGCAATAAACATGAGTAAAGACAAAGTAAAATAATCCCCCTCGCCAATATTTCCGTCTCATGAAAGTATGGACTTTTTGTGTCTAGTTCCCCAAAAACAGAGAGTTCCTAAATTTCCTTGTGCTTTTGAAAACCTCCACATCATATAGTCTACATGCCTCAGTACACTCTTAATGTCTCTTCTAACTATGTTATAAATCTATATGCTAATTTCATCTGGGGCTAAAAGGGGCAGAGTTCTCTGAAGGTTTTACTCACACACACAAAATTAACAGAAACAGAAAAAACACTGGTTGATCATTCATCTATGTAGGCAGTGCCTGCTTCTGCAGCTGTTTCCAAATTAGCCACAGGCAGATCAGAAAGGAACATGAGAAGAAAATGAAGGCGTGACAGCAGGGTGCAGAAGGAAGAGGGGAAGAAGCTGAAGATGGTCTTGGGGGAACTGAAGGTGCTGGGGATGGTCAAGTCTAGGAGGATCTACACTGCCCTGGCAGTATGGTACTTGGGATGTGAGGAAGGCTGGAGAGGAAAAGGGACAGAAATCTTCTGTAATTCCTCCACTCATAGAATTGCTTTATACAAGTACAACTATTTGAAAAGCTGTTAGGCAATCCTCAAAGAGACTAACCAACTTTCCAGGATTCTTAGAGATATTTGGGTACCTGGAGATACAAATGCATGACGTTCAACTACACAAAAACCACCTGCACTATTTTTATATTATTTTGTTTGATCAATACTAAGATCACAAAAATTACCATCGTTTATACCACATGGACACAGATTGATGAAAAAGAATGTTATTTCTTTGTTTTGTTTCTTCTACATGTTTTTTCAGCTGCTCCAATGTGCAGCAACATCAGATGCCACAGAAAAGAGATCTGAATTAAAATACTGACACTCCAGAAAACAGGCAAGGATACCTCCAAGGATATTATGCAGCTCCAATTCACTATATTTGGAAGAGGCAATGGGAATTCAGATGTGAAGTCTGCAACATGAACACCAGCACACAAAGTTCTTATCTTGATCTACAAAATTGAACCCTCCAGACACGATCAGCAACTGGATGCATCATATACACATGGGAGGAGGATAGAAGAAGGGTATGAGAGACATCTAAAGGAAGTGAAGGGATCAAATGTGCACTGAGGTATTGGGAGGCAAGGGAGGAGGTGGCATCAAGGCAGTGGTATGAAAAGGAAACTAAGGGCTTTAGAAAATTCTAGCTATGCTCCTCCTACAGAACATGAGACCTCAGGCCCTCCTGCAAACTTAAGACAATGATAAACATGTTGGGACATTGGCAGCATTCCCTGTTTTTTCAAGATATTTATGCTGAGAGCTTTTCCTCCTAAGACAAGCAAATTCCTGGAAGACAGACCCTAGAGGAAATCCCTAATGCTTGACTAACTTTCCCCATCTGAACACTACTGAAAGTTGAACCACTCAGGATTAATCTACCTTGACTGTGAACATCATCATCCATAGCTAAGATGCTCTAAGAAGTTCCAGCAACCAGTCTCATCTGATCAATGAAGCATCATTCTTCTGTTATGGTGCTGAACAAATTGCTGTACATGTAAGTCAACCATTAAACCATGATCTTAAAAAATCAATAAAGATTGTGACCTTCATTGTGGTAAAAGATTCAGTCCTAAATATAATGATTCTACAAGCAAAATTCATCTTATTTTGACTTTCTTACAAGTTAACTTTGGGGTTACCTACTTCTTTTACCACTATTTCTTTATAGTAAATAGAGTACAAATGGTACTAGAAAAGTCTTAAAGTGTTAGAAAAATGTTTAAATTATTAAGTGGAATATCACAAGATATATTAGCATATAAAGAGAGTGTAAAGCCCAGATATGCTTTCCTTTAGGCTTTGATTTTCTTACACAAAAGAAAATTGACAGAAAATGTCTCCCATGAACATATGAGATACAGTCAGCCATGTCACAGTGGTTCATGCATACCTTTTTCTGTATTTTCCTCTGAATCTGCTTCCAAAATTTAATCTGAAATTTCCTGTCTGCTCATCTTGTTGTGGATGGGGAAAACCTTATATAATGAAGACCTTGTTACCCTCATAAAATCATGGTTCACTTCTGTTACTTCAGCTAAGTAGAAAAGGATTCTGGGTAATGACCCAGCTGGAATAGAGGTGGAAAACAAGTTACATAACCGTAGAAAACAAGTTATATAACCATCACGTATTCACATTGTTGTTCATGGTGGTTGGTTGAATTATGGTTGTTGCACTTTAATGGAATGTTACTGATAAAGCCCTAATTGCTTAAAAAGGCCTGGATTTTGGAATAAACAAGCTCCCTTTTGCACCTGCCTGCAGACTCCATGTTGCTTCTTACACCAACATCATCTAATGTCTGAAAGCCATCCAAACTCTCAATAGATGAGTTCTTTAAAAAAATTAATCTTTGTCTTCTACCTTCATGGCAAAACTTATGTCAGGTGACCATACCAAGCAGACTTCTGTGCAAGACTCAACAAAAAGGAGACTTATATAATGTTTTTAAAACTCTTATCCTAAACTTCAATCAAAAGCACAGATTCAAAAATTTATATATATATATATTATATATGATCTCTTCTATAATAGAAGATTCCACAAATCTCTAGCCACACAAAAATTCCTCACTAAGTTATAGCATACTTTTCAAAGCATTTCCCTTCCCAGTTTGAATCTCACACATGGGCAGAAAAATCTCTATGTGGAGAGAAAAGGATTACATTAAGTAATTCAGATAGTTACTTGTACTAACATGCAAGAGTAAGCCATCAGTCCTCTCTCCTCTTTGCTCCCCTCCTTCCTAGAATTTCTTTGACAGTCACTTTCAGCCCTTGTTATAAGCTGGCTGTTAAACTCTTACCCAGCTCTAATTGTTAGACAAGTTTGATTATGCCAATGTATTTTCTATCTCATGACTCGCACTGCAGGTCTTTACTGTATTTTTTAAATAAACAACATATGAAACCTCCTTATGAGGAGAGTTCATTTCCCTAGAAACCTGGCGTAGAATCTTTAAAGGCATGTGACTAATTTTCTTCCTCTCTGGAGTTTCAAAATTAATTTTTTGATGTACTCAAAATTTGAGTAATTAGTCAACAGAGATCAGCTTGTCCCAGTGTCTAAATAATAGTTCTTGAGATAATGAAAATTGGTTATTTACAAGGACTATGAAAGGAAGGCTTCTGTTAAATATTTTGCAATAATTGGGTATTATCTCTATTTCAAATGAACCTAAAATTTTATTATGACTTACATCTTTATGAAGCTTTTTCGGTTAAATTGTGATTAAAAGGTCGTGATCACATTGGATGTATCCAGGCTCAGGAAGCCCAGCTGTCTGTGCTCAAGAGCCACTTCTGCACATACTTTTGATGAAGAGAAATTGAATGATTTAAAACAATCTAGAAAACAAACAGAGGAGAAACATCCAGATAGTTGATGTAGATTTTCCCTCTTAGTGGCACAGTTGCAGGCTTTCTAATACAACTGCCAAGGAGCTAATTCCTTTTACCCTGGCCATTTAAAGCTTTTGGGACTAAATTTTAAAGCCAGATGAAAGATTAAGAGACAGAAGCCCTACTACTTCCAGAAAACCTTATTTTCTGACGATAAATCCCCCAAATGCTTCTGATGTCTCCATGCATGCAGTTTCTCTATGTCTGAAATTAGTGGGCCAGTGAATCAGAACATCAGCAAATATCAGGTCAACAGTGAGTCCCCAAAGACATTTAAGTATGTCGTGTCCAGCTTCTGATAGCCAGTTCCTTGTCTCTGACTCATTTTTGAAGGCTGACTACCTACCATTTCCTCCTATCATATGGAAGAAAGATGAAATACTGGATTCTAAAAGATATCTGTCCCCTAGGTCATTCTCTCTGGCCATCATATTTATGGGTGTGTTTACTAGAAGGGGCATGTCATCTTTTTCTGTGGAGGACATTGACCTGATGTCTGAATGTATTGGAGGGGAAGGGTACAAGAGTCCTCCTCCCTCTGCAGGGAAATCACAGAACATAAGATTGGAGGAGACTGTCAGAGCCAGCCACACATGAGCACGTTTATGCGGCAATTCACTCAGAGGAACTACACCTATCAGACATCCACTATTCCCATTCCCAGAAAGTTCTAGGCACTGCCTAACACTTGTCAAAGATGACCCAAAAGGAACAGAAACATACTCATGTAAAAGTCAACGGGGCTTAATCTCACACGGACATCTTGGTTTAATGCTAATAAAGTTCACAGAATAGATTATCAGCATCTTGATGCTCCTAATCTCACAGCACCTCACCAGTACACCTATGGTACTTTGGCAAAGTGGTTAACATGTTTATTTAAAAATGAATATGTTAAGACACTGACATGCCGACATTTGCCTACAATGGATCGTACCATGGTTTACAGGATGACAGTGTGGTTGGCATTGGGAGGGGCCTTTTGAGGTCATATTGTCCAGACTGTCTGCTCAAACAAGGCCAGGAGCTCAGGACCACATCCAGATGGCTCTTCAGTACCTCCAGGAATAGAGACTCCACAACATTTCTGGGCAACCTGTGGTAGTGCTCAGTCACTTTCATAGGAAAAATGTGCTTTGTAACATTCCGACAGAACATCATGTTTCAATTTGTAAGCACTCCCTTGGTGAATCCATTCTGAGCACTCCTGATTATTTTCTTCTTCTTCATGTGCTTGCAAATGTTTTCCAGGGCTATCTGTTCCCTCACTGTCCCAGGAATCAAGGGGATGTTAGCTGACCTGTAGTTTTTATTTCTACTAACATCGTACAACTTCTGTGACTTCAACAGGCTTTAGTTCAAGTCATAACGAAAATGAGAATAGACGCAGGAACTTTACCTTTTAGTGTTAGCCACTAAATACACCTCTTAATATTAGTGATGATCCACACTGAGCCAGCTGTTGCCTTCTGGACACAGAAAAAAGTAAATAATTTTTTTGGACAGCTGAGTAGTGAAGTGTCTTCCAGTATCACCTCTGAGGAAATCAGAAACAATAAGAACATACTAAATAATATACTTACTACAAAAATGCACAAGTCTCTCTTACTACAAATAGCAAACTTGCCACACTACACAGTTCAGAGGGATTTCCATAACACTCTGGCCAGTACTTAAATGGAGACCTTTCTCTCCAAAATACAAAATATGCTCTCTGCATCTAACTAGCCTTCTGTTTTCTGGGGGATTTTTTTGTCTGAATGCATATCATCTCTCCCTTGCACTCCATTTTCCTAGCCCTGCAGACACACTCTCACTGTCATATCCTTTTCCAAGCCTCTTTTATTAAAATCTCATCTAACTTCATTATTTTTTAAACACAAAAGGGGAAAATCTATTCCCTTTCCATTGGACTAATTTATTTCTTGACTACATGCATCGTTCCAAAATGTAGTCCAATTGTAAGAGAGCAAGATGGAAATTCAACTTGCACATCACATCTACAATCCCTTCTGGGTTGTGTGACAGAGAAGAGATACTAAATATAGAAATTAAATAGCTTCCACAGTTAATCTAGATAAAATTAAAATTTTAATATTGGAATTGAATATCTAATGTGGTATTTAATCAGTATACTAATGGAATCATGTTTCAAAATATGAAACATAAAATAGAACATTTAATATTTCCCACCTCATAGTCCAGTCTGTCTCTTAGGATCTGTATCAGTTTTTGCTTAGGTGCTTTTAATTCCCCTCATACACCTTAACAGATAAAACAGTTTTAAACTACAGGAAGGCTTGGCCACAGCCCAGATGCAGATGTGCTGTTGGGTCTCTTCTGGCATTTACAACACCTGGCACAGGCCCCCGGTGGCTTAAAATTGGCTTGGGAAGCACTGCAAAGCAAAACTGCTGCCAAGCCAGCAGCAGGTTGCTGCCTGGCATGAGCTGCTCTGTGCTGATTTAAATCCAAATCTCCTCAGAACAGCTGTGCTCTGTTGAGAAATCTTACTCTTGCTCGGATGCTGCCAATGACTCGCTCTTGCACAGACATCAGCCACAAACAGCAGTTTAAATATCAGAGGACCTTTTGCCACCCCAGAAGTGATGAAAGCCCAGTGACCCCCAGCTAGGGAGCAGCTTTCTGTGTCCCTTTCCCTGGATGCTGCTGTGTCTCCTTCCTTACCTTGCATATCTCCACACTTTGGGAGGACTGCCTCATCTTGTCAGGGTCTGGAGGCTCTCAGCTCCACTTAGCCTAGACATAAAAGTTCCCAACTTCTATAGCAGCAGGCTGGGATGAACCAGTCACCACTAGGGGCCAAGGGGCTGGAGGTAGCTACTCCCTCTCCTAACAGTTTCACAAACTACTCTCCATGAGCTCTCTGCAACTATTGGTGCACAAATCTGGAAACCTCACATCGTTTCTGTACCCTGTTCCTGTGTGTCCTTCAGGGCTTCTCTGCAGTTCAGATAATGGACACATTTGGGTTCCCCAAGCAAGCTGTGTTCCTCAAGGTACCAAAGCTCCCAGATTACTTTGTCATAATACTGCTAATGCCAAAGGCTTGCAAAGCCCTCTCTATATTCCTGCACCTAGATGCCTTAATAATTCATAAAGTCAGCAAATCATAGTGTTGGCACAAAGATGCTTTAATATTAAGCGTCTGTAAGTTTGTACCAGATACGTTCTGCTGAGTCAAATGAAAGGAAAATTGCAATAATGTGACAAGACAGTTGAAATATTCAGTATATTTGGAAAGACAGTTAGAAACCCAAATATTTAACAATTAATGCATTGCTTTTGCAGATGTATAAGAAGGATTTGATTTGTCTGAACACAAAACTAAGCTAAAAATAAGGTCAAAACCAATCTATGTATTTACAATACATAGCACAGTTTTATACAAGAGAGCAAACCCCTCAAAAGGACTATATGTATTTATTTCACAACATGCTATATAATTGTAAAGTAATTCCTCTCATCTACTTCTAGTCATGTCAGGCACATGGCATGGGAGATGACAATTAATGGTGAAAATAAATTTAGCTGAATAAACTCACATAATTTTGCCTCTATAGGAAAAATGGCAGTCACAAGCAGTCAGCTCTGGGATAGAACAGCAGGTTCCAGTAGCGCTAACAAATGCTGCATGTGTGCTTTGGGATGGGGAGGAGACCTGTGTGATATAAGAGACATAGAGCAGAAGGCAGTGCAGAACTGTGTGCTTAGTCTGTATGGGCATGCTTTACTATCCACAGCAGTAGTAGTTTTCCAGAATGTCAAGTTTTTCTACACTTCAGAGGACCCCAAAATATGTGAGCAAAGAAAACACAGAGTTTGTCAATAAGAAAAATAGCATTGCAGCAAATGGAAAAATAGTAGGTCCCAGACTGAAAGCATTGTAGCTGGAGTAACAACAACAAAAAAAAAGGTCTGATAATATGAAGCACAGTACATTTGTACTGGGTTTTTCTGGGGCAGACTTAATGTTCTTCACAGAAAAAGAATTTTGGCTGCGGTTAAGCCACAACATCGCAAGGTTAGAGTTTTTTAAAAACCCAACAGTCATAAGGTAAGGCAAATCACAGATTCACAAGCACTATCTTTGCCTACTTTCATTTGCATTAAAAACTGGCATTATGACATCTCTCATCTATGTTTCTAAGAGCAAAAGGCATTACATGTAGACCACAAAGTTTTGTCCAGATCTCTCATTATGACTTTCTACCAACCCTTCTCCAGTTTCCTTTGCCAGCCACCTCCTATCATTAATACTGTCTTCCAGACATTGGTTTCACCTTTCTCTATACTCAATCCCTCCCAGAGGGCTATCCAGCAACTACTGTTTCAGCAACAAAACTAAATGTTAAATTATCCAGCCAGTTGACTTTCTAAACTGGGAATTTGAGGCTTCCTATTTGGAATTTGAAACAAAAACTTTCCCAGCCTAGAGCTGAGAAATGCCAGGTGAATACCAGATGAAATGGAAAAAGTGGGAAGGTGATTCATCTAGATTACAGAGAATTTTCCAAGCAACTGTGATGAGCTGCAGCACCTCAGTACATTTATGCCCTTCAAAGAGAAGTTAATTTAAGTTCTAATACTAGAATACCTTGTGCATATAGATGGCAACTTACAGAAGTCTGCAATGGAGTTTAGAGCATGCTTTGGCAAAGTCCGAGTAGTATACAAGCATTCCTTGAAAGGTAATATGGACAATATCCCATTGAAATCATCAAAATCATTGATAATTTTGTAAATTCTTCCTAAAGCCTTTATACACAAACAACAAAGGTCTATGGCTTTGTGCCATACTGTGTGCTGCACTCCATGAGAAGCATAGCCTCAGCCTATCATTCTGCCACAAGGCCTGATTTGCTGAGCTGAGGGAAGTCTCTATCTTCTCAGAGGCAATTTCCCCACAGATGCACTTCTGTCTCTGTCTGCTCTTTATAAAGAAATGCTACTCGAAATGAGGCAGGGTGTGGAGGAGCTCTGCAGCCAGGTATCTGGAGTGACTTGCAAGCTGGGGCTGTGGCGCAGCCAGTTGTGCAGTGCTGACGACGCGCCAGGCAAGGCACCCTGTGCGGGAGCAGGGCTGGCGGTGCTGCTGCAGAGCACACAGCGAGCTGCTCCTCTCTGCCGTGGTGGGGCCACCAAACCTCACAGTCCTGTTGCCAAGGAGCAAATACTTCAGAAGAAATTTTTATTTCATCAGTTTCATACATATTTTAAAGCTGATTTTAACCACTTTTGTACTACTGCTTGCTTCTTGCCCTTGTGTAGATCTGTTTCCATCAAGGCGTCTTCACTGGACTCAACGAGGCTGCTTCACAACTCTCACAACCATCAGCACATTTCTGATTTCAGAGTGCTGTATTCTGGCTTTGTGTTTGATCTTGTATCTCTGTCTTACCTGAGCTCAGCAGCTATAGCACCCTGCTACTCACAGGTAATGGGTCCCCTTTTGAGTGCAAGTGATAAATGCCTTTTCAAGCTGATTATTTCCCAGCCTCCGCACTTTACTGCAAGCAAAGAGTCAGTTAGAAAAGCAGGTGAGGAGTTGTATTTTATATGAAAAATATTTTTCGTTTCAGTCATACAGGTAGGTAGACTAGATGCACACACAGATCAAGTAACATATATAAAATAACAGTAATTTAAGTTCATGATCTATTTCCTAGATCCCTACCCAGAGAGAGGAAATAAAAAAAGCAGGATTTACACAGATACTCAGCACTGGGAAAACTCGTGTGAGTCTCCTGATGATGAGGGACACAGAAACCAGAGAGAAAAAGAAAAGACCTGTAGAATATAACATAGTTTTATCTTGTCCTGCTGTCTTCTTAGAAAAAGTAAACATCAATTAAGTGTGAATGTCTTCTAGTATTTTCCCCTTAGGAAAAAAATGCTGCTGGAAAAGCTTTCATCTTCCAAATGAGCTTCTTCTTTACAACCTATATTGGCTGCTTGCCATATCAGGCTTGACTCCTGTTTTTTCTTTTAGCAGTACTTAATGACAATGTCTGATCAGATTGTTAGACTCAACAGACTACAACAGTAAGAGACAAAATCCCCAAACAGGCTTGGTGTTGACTGTCCTGCTTGTCTGCCAAATACATCAGTCCAGGAGAGTCACCAGCTTTGTTCTGTTCTGCTGAGCTGCACGGGATTTATAGATTACAACAGGGTTAATGAGCTTTGTTTGTCAATCCCAAAGCACACCACATAAACCCCACACATTCATAGGGCAGTGTCTCCTCCAGGGCTGGGAGAGACCTAGGGGAAAAAGAGACCTAACCAACTAGTTTCTGAAGAGAAGAAACCTGATGAATGATGAAAATTCCTTCCTTTTAACATTGCTGTCCTCAGGGATACACAGCTGGCTTTCTTCAGGAGGCAAAAACTGTGTGTGAAAATGGGTAGTGGTTTGATTTGGTATGGTTTAGTCTGTATGCTGCAGATATGTGAAGCTTGCTTCCCTCATCAAGTTACATGCTGTCTAATGTTTGCCCACAGACTCAGTGGTAGAGTAGGAAAGCTGTAAAGCATTTCATGTTTTCTCCTGACATGCGGCCATACGGTTGACCTGATGCCCAGAAAAATTCTGAGTTTCAGTGTTTCACATGGTGTGAAACCTTTTAATGTAATCTAACTTTGAGGCATTTGTAGCTAGAGTCAAAGACGTTGCATGTCCTAATTACCAAAAAAACCCAAAACACACAGCGGCAATTTCTACCCTGCACATGTTCTATCTGCTTTCTGTTCCGACCTCTTCTGAACGACTTTGCCCACACCCTAGTTTTATGATATGTTATTATATCCTGCTCAGCAGTAAGCAGGAAATTCAAAAAAATACCAAAACGCAATGAAGTATCACCGTAACATAATTGTCACCAGAGGACATGCTGCCCTCTTCACTGGAGACCATGGTTATATACATATATAACCATAATATATACATATATAACACATAGTCTTTAACATGTAACATACAACATATATCACATATATAATAATTTTTTAAAAATATATATCATATAATGATATTACTTCACTGATGCAGAAACTACTGAGAAACAGATCAAGACAGACATTTCTGTGTCTTGAACTACAGTAAAATAAATAGAAAAGAAAGAGGAGGGCAAAGCATGAGAGGCAGAGAAACCTTCCTGAGACTTACTGGGCATTAAGCTTGGGCATGATCTGATGAAAAGGGTCCACACATATTTGTAGATGACAAAGTAAGTTGTGATGATACCAGTCCACAGTGTGTTGCAGAGCATGCAACTCTCACCCAAGGGCAAGTAAAATAGTTACTTACAAGCAATTTGAGTAGGAACCTAATTTGTATCCAGAATATCTCTGTCAATAAGAACAAGCATCACAGACTGCTCTCTCTTCCTTGTTTCCTTTTCTTCCTGGTTGTTAGTGAGCATTGTCTTATCCACAAGTCAGTGCAGAAGCTCCATCAAACATACTTTAATCTGGCCACTGGCCAGAAGAAACCAAATTTTTGTTGGATTCCAGGGTATGCCTTACTCTGACTGACACACTGAAGATACACCTTAAACTCTATGTAAGCTGGAAAGCCATCTTTCTAAAATTAATGCCTGTGTTCCCAAGAAAGAAGATACACTGACAGACCAGCCTGCCTGAGGCTAGCCACCTAAGTAGGATGCAGTAATCGCAAGTGTTTTGATTTGGCTTATTTGGTCACTAGCCAAGCACATCCTGATTCCATGAGTGGGTTGTATTTGTTGACAGTGGCAGAGCTCACTGCCCTGTTTCCCACCACAGTGCAATACAGAGTATCTCCAAAAAGTTTGAAGGCAAATATAGATCAGTTCTCTTGGATGTAGCCATCTCTTTGGCTATAGATTTTGATTGAGCCTGCTGTCCTAATGGCAGCGGGGCTGAATTGCAGAAGATAGGGCCACGTGCTTTGGATACATCAGCAAAACAAAATACTCATAACAATAGGCAGATTTAAGCTTCCTCTTTAACTAAATGGCCTAGGAGCTGTGAAGGTATCTTCATCTCCTCTGACCAGCAGCTATATATGAATAGAAGAGAAAGAAGAGTTTCAAAATTACTCCATGCTGTGTCTGAGCACAAGAGATGTATTTCACTTTTATTTTCCTTTCAGACAACACAAGTGTTCCCCATCCCATGCCTGGGAGAACCAGCTGCAGATTCAGCTGTGCATTTTTGCTGCAGAGCTGCCTTGAGGCTTCTCTGGAGACATCAGAAACAAGGGCAAGGGCTGGACCAAAGTCATGTTATTGTGCATCCTGGAAAGGAAGAAGTAATAAGAAGGGATTGTGGAGAGTGAATCTTCATGTTCCTTTACCATCAGCTGTGAGAGATTTTGGGAAGACATGTGTTGCCACTTGCATAGCGCAAGCTCTGCACAGCTCAATCTATTTTCTGGGCAGAAGTGTCCCCTCCAGCTCAGCTCCCCAGTTATCTGGAACAGGCTAAAAGGAGGCCATGCCATTTTCCTGCCCTGATCCCTTTCATTCTCTGACTTGGCTACAGCTTGCCCTGCTTTCTCTTAGGCCCGGGCTGGTGATGCAGGTGCTGCTATACGGTATCATGTTCCAGAGCTGAAGTGCTGCTTTGTCTGACTGACTTTGTAATTGTGTGTGCCCTGAGCCACAAGCTGAAGTGTGTTAAATCCTTTCTCCTCTTTCTGTCTGATTTCCACCTCCTGTGTGCTTGCTACAAAACTGTGATAAATATGAATGAAGGTGATACTAAGTGGAGAGGTCAGCAAGCAAAGGGGCACATGCACCTCACTTTAGCAGCCTCTCACTGAACAGCCACTGAGTGACAAAGATTTTGTTGTACTTGTTCTTTCACTAATTAATGTCAGTATGACAGTTTTCAGGAGAGGTCAGACAGCACCTCAGGGAGTCTGCTAAATGCAGAAATCATTTGAGCATGGAGGCTGCTGCAACTGCAGCCCCTAATAAAAAACTCAGTATATTCTAATATTGTGAGTAACTATTATTTTCCCAATTGGAAGTTGCCTGAGAATGATATGATAGTGAACTTTGTTCCTGAAAGAGTCAAAATATATTTTGGAAGTTTATGACTCTGCAATCAGACAGATATGCAAGTTCTGGAGGTTGAAAATTTATGTATCCTAATTTTTTACTTCCGTGCTTTGTTCCAGTACTCTCTTGGGCCTCGCAAACAACTGACATAAATTCTAACAGCAAAGACTGCTTAAAAATTAGGGCTCCAAATCCTTAAATTACTGGTAATTCTAGAGAAATGAGGACAACTATGGAAATTTTTTTTCCCCATGCAGCATTCACACACAGATCTGTGAAACAATTGCCTGGAAAATCATTTATCCATTTATCCACAGTGGATCAATTGCAACCTGTAGTTATATTTCCATGGACAAAGCTACTCACATTCATACCAGTGCTTAAGTTTCATGTTCTGTCAAATAGCTTGGGCTTTTAATAGGACATGATCTACAAATGCCTCAGTGATAATCTATCATATTGATTTTCACCTTCTACATTTTCTCATATGTAGTATCATTGTGACCACATAGTTTCTTCTTGATTCTGCTTAGTTCCTAGTATTAATACTACCCAAATGCACACACTCACAAACTTCTAACAACAAACCAAAGCACTGAAAAGGGTGCTTTGTGATTTTTCACCTACTGGTACTGATAAACAGATGTTGCATTTCCGAGGTGTTTTGTAGGTATGTATGCATCGATGAACCGAAAATCCAATGGTCACATTTTGTGCTTCTCCAAACATTTTCCGAATAATTAACCCCTTTTGGCCAGGTTCTTATCTCCAGCACAATGAAACCAGCCAATCCAACAGTGTGGAAAAAGCTACTGTAGATTTTTTGCTGTAACTTACAATCTGAATCACAAATTTCTCTTCAGCTAATTCACACATCAAGCCTGCTCACCTCTGCAAAACCTGCAAGACTTTACATTAAAGTATCATTGAGTGAGTGGCAGGAACAAACACTGTGTCAGGAAAGCACTTGCTAGGAATAGAGGATGTAGTCAGCAACAACAGCTTACAGATACTGTGCCAGGTAGTGACAACCTTTTGAAGGTGGTGGGAGATTTACTTTTATCATCAGAAGAGAAGATCAGGACGTCATAAAAACATGTTTTATTTTAAAGACACTAGGAAGGAGGTCTCTGCTATGTGGGACACAGTGAAAGCTGGTGTGAAGAAAGAAGGGGGAGAAATAATTGAATGTTTTGACACTCTATAGGAAAGCAAAGCAAAAAGAAACATGAGCAAAGCACTCTGGATACAGATCATGCAGGACTAGCAAAAGCACAAAGGAGCAGATCCCAAATGCTGATCTGCCAAGTGCCAGGAAACCTCTCCACATTTTATGCAGCCTATGTTTTGTCCATGTTCTAGACCTGCATGGGGATACTTTTGAATCCTGAAAGAATGGATGGGAGGGCAGAAAAAGCCCTGCACTCTCCCTGCTGGACCAGGCTGTTCTGGACTGGAACAACTCAAAAGGAGTTTGCTCTTCTGAGTGACTGGGAAAAATGCTGCTGTTAGAGTCAGAGTAACATGACTGAATCAACAGTCCTCACTCTTTTCTTTTTAACATGTGCTTTCAAAAATTCCCAGGGAGAGCCACTGGAAGTGTCAAAGGGAGATCACAAAAATTAAATCAAAGCAATGTCACAATAAAGCCAGTAGAGGTAACGAAAAAGTGAGAAAGTTAAGTTCATTCTTATCTGAACAAAATAACATAAAATGCTCTAATAACCATGCCAATAAAATGGGAAGAAATTGACCAGAAGTCATTAATATGCATTTTGTACTCATGAAAACACCTACCTAAGTAGAGAGAGCAACAAGGAAGTCCTTAAGCAGAGGTCAAAGAAAAAGACATGAATTGTACATGCTTTCATTTGGAAAGTTGCAACAGCATAATTATCTGTGATTGAGGAAAGCAAAGACAAAGCCTTTCTTTTAGAATATGTATTTTATGTCTCTATTTATGAAAGTGTGTATTTATACATTTCCATAAATACACACAGAAATATATATTTATATTTATGCACATACACGTGCTTGCACAGGGATGCTGTTTGCTGTCTCCAGCAGAGTGAGTGAACAGAGACAGCCCCATTAAATTCAACCTCCAGTGAGTGAATGGGTGCAAAAAGTCTTGCTTCAGAAAAACAACTTGCTTTGAAGCCAGTGTGGGCTGGTGCAGTAACTCGAGTATCTCCTTACAGTAGCTGGCACAAAGCAGCCCCTGCTGCCCTGCTCACAGCACACTGGTGACACCTTGCCAAGTGACAGAGCCCGCCAAGCCATGGCAAGTAGCAGAACTTTCTGCCATGTGAAAAAGCTTGCTCATCAAGAGAGAGTTTCTTGTTTTCCCCAAAACTCTTAGAGCTGCCTTCCTAGCAGCCTCAGAGAGCATTCTCAGCAGTACAGAAGCAATAGTATTGAAAAATATCACCAGAAGGAAATACGAAAGGCAGCTTATCATGATTCTTGCAGCCTCCCTCCTATTCTCCACACAGAGCATATCAGATGTGCTCTTCCATTTAATGGACACTGCAAAAAGCTAGCTTTTTCAAACTTTATTTTTCCCTGGAGCATATTAATTCTGAAAATGCAAGGGACTTTTCCATTTGGGAATTTCTTTGGAAAAGTACCTGATTTTTATATTAATTTTTTCCCCTTAGACTGCATCACAAAGCCCTGTTTTCATCAATCACTTCAGTTTTTAGCCTTTAAGCTTGCAGCATCTTTGGAGTTTGTCCAGAGACTGAAGCAACCTTTCACTTCTAAGTATGCAGCCTATGACCCTGTCACTTTACAGCTCTGGATTAATGCCATTGAATTGTAGCCCAAAGGATTTGGTTTTCATTCATGTGCATCCACCTGAACATGGTTTCAAAAGAAAGGATTTTTACCTGCTGACATAGCATCATCCTTAAGTCTCTGTGGTGCTATGCACACAACTGAGAGGAGTGAGCACTCCTAGCAACACAGGCTCAGGATTTTGCTGCTTTAGCTGCCCAGGCTCTAAGTTTTTGGGGTTTTTTTTAATCACTTTCTAATGTACATAACACTTAGATGTCAAAAGTAAAATTAACACACCAGCTTCAAATCAAAGCCCTTCTATGGCCCCTTCTATTTTTTTTTTTTTAACTGTCTTAAAAAGCACTCTTCACACTGTAAAACAGTTCAGCTGTGAGCTTCAAGCAAAACCCACACCCATCTACCAGGACACCCAGTAGCCAAGCATAGGCAGCCACATCCTGCAATACTGCATCTGTTGCTGTGGAGCTTCTGAGCACCTTCACCTGTTTAGAGTATTGAGAGTCCAGCATTTAAAACTGTGAGAAATCAGCAATACAATGAAGAGCTGACCAGCCTGAAGTCTCAGTCCCACCACTCTGCAGGTTTGCTGTGTCTAAACCACCTCCCATTGTCCTCCGAGGAGGAGCACCTCAATGGCACTTGTTCCAGGATCCATGACTAGAAGCAGACACACCCCTCCAGCAGACAGCATCATTACCATTAACATCACCCTGCCTGTCTCCATGCTGTGGCTTCTACAGATCATTATCTCTATTTAGAGCCAAATCTGTCAGATGAAGACATTATAAAACACATTGAAAAAATGAAGTGCTTTGATCACTGAGAAAAACACACTGAGCTTCTTCTATTCTGAGTCAATCCCCATGTCCAGACAATGGTACCTTTCCGTGAGTATTAGAAAAAAAAACCAAAACTGCCTGTAAGTTTTGAAGTGGAATAGTCCATTACTTGTTCTATAGGATTTTTTCAGCTACCCACAAGAAAGACTGCTTCCTGCCAAACCCCCAAGGATTTGCCCGTAGAAGTTCTGGTCCCCGTAGAAGTTCTGGTCTCATGAGTTTCTCATGCACCTTGCAGAGACTGAGACCCTTTCACCAGGGAACAGTGAATGAGTGCCCACTAAAATATGATCTTCTCTTCCATTTTCCAGAAGCAAACACAATGGTCTTCAGAACAAAGGAGGAAACCCTTACTAGCAAATCAGGTTTCTGGGTAGCAACAAACATGACTCATTGTTCAGGCTTACAAGAGACAAGACCACAGGCCACTGGATACTAATTTATTTTGGAAAATCCAAATTAACTCAACTGTATAGTGGCAAATTGGATGTCCTCAATTTCTACAGAGTCATCAATCATTCTCTGACAAGTTCCTTGTGTGTGAACAACCCAGATAGCATTGCCCTTTTCTTCAGCTTCATCCTAACTCTACCCATTTCTTTTGCCAGTTTGCCTATTTTTTGCTGCTTTTGACCATCCTTCCAGCACAAGTCTTCTCTGTTCTGACGGGATCTTGCACATAGTGGCTCCATTGAATCTCACTCCTGTCTCCCAGCTACAAATTCTTCTTCATATTTCCCTGGTTTCTAGTTAAACTCAGCCATATTTCTCATCATTTGGATTGCTTTTAATGGGCCAGTGTTAATGGGTTATGGTTAGTTTATTGAGGCAGCACCTGGCCTTTTGTCTATCACTAGTCATCACGCTTTCCATTGAGTGCATCACACAGCATGTCACTTACCGTCACCTGCCACTGTAACCTCAGGGAGCAGCAAAAAAGAGACTGCAGACTCTGGTCAGGAACGAAGGGCTGAAGTGAAACTTTAATGAAAAATCTGCCTTTAATGACGTAGTTCACTAGAGAAAATTCATGATTGGCCTCTTGACCCACCACCTCTCGAAGGTGATAGGTCGGACGGTAACACCCATATCCAAAACATGTCTTAGTGTTCCCAGAACAATACAGTGCAAAGCAACAGGTGCAAGGACAGAAATGTAGTTTATATAACGTACTATCTGGTTTCCTTAGGTTGCATGTGAAAGAAAAGTTTCCCACATTCTTGTGAGAGAAAACTGAAGAATTACTCTTTAGCCTTTTTGCATCCACAGTCACCACCAGACAGACACTGGAAACAGGACACCAGATTGCTTTTAATAGCTATCTCTGTAAAAAACACGTACTATAATTCATCCTCGACCAGTGAACGGGTTTCTGTTTTGGGAAAGAAGAGAGGAGTTTTTGTAAATGTACAGAATTAAATCCTCATGTCGTTTAACATAAATCCTCTTAGCGATTATAAATGTGTATGACTGGCTGACCCATATTACAGCAACCTGTTCTATTTTTAATGTAATTTTTCATTATATTAATCATAATTTCTGGTTCTTTTTTTTTTTTTTTGAAGTCCCAATTACAAGGCATTATAGTATAAAGAACAGGAAGATTTTCCTAGGTCACTAGTTATCTCTGCAAATAAGTGTCCTAAAAACACTACACAATATCTTAATAGCTTTTTCATAAAATCAGTTGGTATTAAAACCTGGGGATTAACGTTTGTGCAATGGATATTGCAAATGGCATCACATCTTTCTCCCAGCTTCTATGGCTTGCCTACACAAAACATCTGTTATCACAGTGATTTTTAATACTGACTAAGGCAGGCTGCACAAGTCTCACCTGAACCATTGCACCCTGGAGAGTAAGTCTTATACAACATCACTGTTTGATCCAAATTTCTCCTGGGAATAACCAAATACCACAGTCATGGCTGGAACTTCAGTAGGTGACATTTCTTTCCTGTGAGATGTTGTATATCTCTCCTACTAAAGAAGATACATCAAAGATGTTCAGGTGAGAAATCAAAGACATTAGACCTTATGCTGATTGAGGATCTAGTTCCTTTTTCATGTGGGAGCACATGGAAAGCCCTAATGTAAACTCCAGAGAACAAAAAATTAAGAAAATTCAAGCTCAATGCTCTAACTGCGGTGAAAAAGGAGAAAACTAACTTCATCTGAATTATACTCATGTCCCTGCAGTAATTTTTATACTTTGCTTAGAGAATGGTACATTCTTCTTGTGGCTGAGGAAGTCTGCTTGGGCTGAGTGGGTTACTATGAGCTTCCGTAGGAAGGGAAAGTGCAAAGGCACAAGTCCATGGAGGCAGAGTACAGAAGAGACTTTCCACCTGGAGTGAGGAGAAGGAGATCTGCCATGGCATCAGACCAACCTCTCCCAGGGCCTGGCCCATCCAGAGCAAACCCACAGTGAGTCAGATGCATGGCACAGCACCTGGCACAATGATGTCTCAAAATCTGAGAAGACTCGACAATCAGAGACACCCCTCTCCTCCATTTGACAACATCAATTAAGCCCAAGTCTGAGTAGTTGGATGGGTAGTGGATTACAGTATACATTGATATATACACTAATATTTCAGGTGAGCCATAAAATTTTCCTCAAGGCAGCCCTGATGACCAATCTGAGTCATGTACAGCACAAGGAAACCACAGCCCAAGTGGCAAAATGTTAATTTTGTTTAAAAACCACAAAAGGACAACTCAGTGCAAAGCACCAAGATGACTGGCATGCACATGGCCACCTTCAAACATACACAGTCACATATACATACACAGACACACACAGATGTCTGGTGGGAAAGCTGTCCCAAGTTTTGCACTTTCAAAACCAAGTGGTTGCTTTTTACAAATCACACTCACTGCTTGGAAGTGGTGCCTTGGGTGACCACCATGGGTTTTCATTGTCTTGAAGCACTGACACTCACAAAAGCAAAGGCAGCAATTTTGTTAAATGTGTTTCTGCATTGCTTCCATCACTGGCTGACTCACTCTCTTGAAGGTCACTATTTTCAAGAGATGACTAGATGATATTTATGTATCAAAGCTCCTTCCAGATGGTTCATGAGGGCTCTCATGAACTATCAAAGAGCAAAATCATCCCTATGACACAGAGTGCATAAACGACCTTCCTTATTTGTCTTCTTTGAGATGAGGCCAAGATTAAACCAATCTTTCAGCGGCTCTTTCAGGTCATTACCATGTGCTTCAGGAAGGCACAGTAAGTACCTTTCCCTCAAGTGGTTCAGTACAAAATGTGACACGTTGTTTTTCAGTGAGTTTTCCTAATAGCTTTTCCTATCAGGGCTGTCTAAGATGAAAAGTGAAGCATTAGACCTGGTAAGTCAGTAACCTGCTACATAATGCATTTGTCCTACATAAGATGGCAAACTAAATGAATTGGGGGTTTTCTCCCCCTTCCTGCAAATTCTACTGTTTGCCTGTGGTTAGGTAAACTGCCCTGAATCCTGTGTGCCACAGCCAGCCCCTCACGTGAAATTCACAGGAACATCATACACAAAACTCAGACCAGTGATTTTCAGGAATTAAAACTTTCTGGTATTTTTCACTTCTCCTTGCTGTTTATCCTTATCACTTTGCCTGCATTTGATGCAGTCATTTTTCTGAGATCCATTTTCAGCTCAGTTACACTGCTCCCCAGCCCAGCAACCAGTGTCACTACTTGAACCATGTTGCTGTTTAAAGGTATACGTGGCACACCTGGCTTACAGGCAGAAGGGTGACAGTCCCCTCTCATTACAGCACACGTCTGCAGGAGAACTGAATGGGCTCCTCAAACAATAACCACACCCTTTGGGACAAGAGGAGCAGTTGTGCTTTCCAGCCTATAAAGCCATGGATAACTTTAAGAAGGGCACATGAGTAAGGTGAATGTAAGCTAATATAGACAGACAAAAAGCAAATTGCTATTAGGAAACTGCTTTGGCCATAACTTTGTTAGTTCTCCAAAGGCAGCCTCTAGGGTCTGCCTGGGCAGTGCAATTGCAGCAGGATGTATTGCATTTGCTCTTTTACATGCATTTCCTGCTGGGCCCCAGATTCTGAAGCATAAAATCATGTTTGGTCTAGCCAAGCTCAGCCTTACTGAAGTCTGCTGCTCGGCTGCTGCATTCACAAAAGCAGCACAGCAACTGCTCTGTAGGTTTCTAAGTGACTGCAAGACAATTATGCAGGCTGAAAAGATAAGCAACACAAATTAAACAATTGACAGATCAAATAAGGACATGAAGCCCCTAATCAGTGTCTGTGAGATTGCTGTGAAAGCATATACATGTCCATCTATTTATACCCATCTATATTAACTGTCAGAATGTACTGAGCAGCAACGTTTTTTCTTTCGTACTGTGGGAGGAAGCTAATATGAAGCAAGAAAAAATTCCTCAGAGTGACCTTCTGGGCTGATGTATGCTGCAGACATTCCCAAAGCTGATGGAGACAGCATGATTAATTTTCATAAATTATTGAACCAAAACCAACTTTCAGCATCTAGAAATACATATCACATTGGTAACTGTTGCATTATTCACCATATGTGGCCTGATTGAAAATCTATTTGCCACGTAGTGAGTCAAATGTTTGTTCATGGCAGCAAAGCAGTAAGGATGCGCACACACACACAGAGCCACAGCATGTTTGCAGGAGCTCACACCCTGACAGAGGTACCACATGTTTATTATTTACTACTGGCTTGCTTTGCAAGAGTCATTTGCACTTTTAATGGTGACATCTATATTCAGTATCTGTTCTAAACACCCCAGTTCTGTGAATGCTCTTTGGGTGGCCAAGTCCAAAGTCTTAGCCCCTGTTCATACTGCTTCCTTGCTTATTTTAGGTCACACATGAAAAATATGAAAAATAGGTTTTACTTTTCCCTGGTCAAAGGCAATATACACCTCGGTAATTCATTCTTCTTGAGTTTATCTGGACAAATGGTACTACAGGCAGGCTGCAGAGCAGACTTCACTCAGCCACAAATGCAGAAGGAAGTGCCATATAGGAAAAATCGGGAGGGAAAGATGTGAAAAAGGGGCCTGCAGAAGAATAAATATATTTTGGAGAGGATTTTCAGATTATATACATGCCATTTATTAATATTTGGTCAAAAATTTCTGGAGATTTGTATGCATAATTTTCACTAATGTGATTGCATAATTTTTACTAATGGGATTGCATAGTTTTCACTTCTGTTCTTCAACATATCTTGCAGACAGATTCACTTCCAATAGCACAATACTTATTACAATGTCACAGCATCTAGTAGCATTTTCACTGAGAAACTGGGAAAATGTTTCACCTGGAAACCTGAGTTTTCCACATTCAAGGAATAATAAAGCCCAGGGTAAACTTTAAAATATAACTTTTTTTCCAAAAGAAAGTCAATATGGTTGCAGAGGAAATGATTTTATCAAAAGTCCAGAATTCTGTAAAACAGTAGTTTCAGCAGACATCTTCTGACAAGTTGACTGGTAACTTCCTTAAAATCTCATATAGTTTAACATCAAGTTCAGAGTTTGCTTCAAATCTACCTATAAGTATCATCCAACTGATGTTATTTAAATGGATTTATGATAGCAGAAGCCAAGCAGAACTAATTTCTTTGTACTTTTCAACGCCTTCTTTTCAGAGATATTCTGCAGCTATGATGTCTTGACTCTTTCATGCTTTGCTCTCATATCTGGTTACTTGCAATGTCAAAACTATGAAATTCAGGGTCTGCCTGTGTTTATACTTCTGTACAGACATGGGAGGGGACAGAGACCAAACAAATTCCACTTAAATGATGGCTCAGTTGAGCACATAAAAACAGCATATAAACATTAGCACTATTGTGGCTATGTTCAAACCCTCAAAAATTGCTATTTCTTTATATATAGATCCAAGGAGAAGGTAAGATCTCAAGTATGTGATTAAGATGGTGGCCACTGTCTTAAACTGCAGGTCATGTTAGACAACCTGCATTTTTCAAAGTGATAAAAGTAGTAAAGGAAAAATACCAACAAAAATTAAAGCAACAAAATGCATATTGGGGGGCAGGGAAAAAGAGCCTTCATAACATCCAGATCTTGTCTATACTACACAAAGAGAGTAAATATACTGACTTTACACAGACACACCCTTCTCTCCTCTCCCCAGCCTTCATCTTTCTCCCTCAGCATCCTGTGCAGCCTTCAGCCTCCTTGCCTGGCCCCACAGAGTTCCCTCCCCTCCCAGCCGGGAGGGAGCACTGCAGAGCTCCCTCTCCTTGGTTGTGGTACAGCCGTGCCTTGGGGATCATCCCTCCCTCCCTGCCTGCCTCCTTCCACCTCCCTGCAGCAGCAAGTCCTTCAGCTATGCCATCAGCCCCAGGAGAAACCGATGTCTTCACAAAGAAGTCCTCCTCTCAGAGTAGTATCTACAAAGGGAATCTTTTTAACCAATTTGATTGTAAAATAAACATTACATAAATGCAGAGTAATGCAGATTGCCGGTGGGGAAAAGCCAGTTGATCGATCCAATGCAGCTGCAGGATCATTGTCCACTTACAAACACTCCGATTGCCCTGACACATCAACATCCATTTCAGAGTGATTAAAGACATTTTTCAGCACAAGTGTAAAACTGATTTGCTATGGAAGCCATTCCTGACACTGGAAAACAAGTGAAAATAAAGGCTGAGCTGCTGCACCCACAGCAGGAAGGGATCAGTCCCTTGGAGCATGCTCCTGTAAACAACAGCCTGAATTACAGGCAGAAATTAGATTTTACTTCTGTGGCTCATTTATGCCATTTCTCCCTCCTGCCAATATTTAGTTAAACTGTAATCTTTCTCTGAGGAGGCCCCCACAGAGTCTGGAAAACTGAAGTTTAAAAATCTGTTTTAGGAAATGGAAGAAAAAATTCTGGAACTAGAAAAATTGCTTGGTGACTCTCAAAGCTTCCTGAGAAGCCTTTAAGTAAGCCTCATTTATAATCTTTAAGGAAAACTGGTGGCAGGAAGGGGATCCTTGTGGAAGCAACATACAGCCAAGAGCAACACTTTGAAGTGGGATTGTGCTGGGAGAGAAAGTGATTACCTTACACCAAGGAGGAATCAAAATATGACTGTGCAGCACCAGTACCTCTTCATTAACTTCAGTTAGAGATGTTGTTTCCAGTAGCATAGGATTTCAAAAACTCCAGCTTGAATTCTAGACTGAGCTTGCACCCCTAGCTGGTGGCTCTCCTTTAGCCTGTAGGCTGATGCTGAGTAGGTGTATTAGTACAGAAGGATGTAGCATGAAACCTCGCAAGCAGCATTCTGCTGCTGCAGGAGCAGCAATGACAAATGCCAGTGCAAACTTCTCCCCCATACCCAACTCAGGAGCATCATTTGCTGTGACTGACAGCATGTAAAAGTCCCAGAGCCACAGTTACCAGTAGGATTACTGGATCTCAGGTCTTCTGACCTTTACAGTGATGTATCTATACTGGTCTAATACCTTTGATTAGGCTTATGACTTGTTACTGATGTAACTGCTTTTATATGTGCTGTATAGATGATTATCCTTTTTACTGTTTATTCTCCTTCCTAACAAGATTAAACTACATAAGGATAAACTACACTGCTAAACAGGTGCAACTTCTCCTACTGGTATGGTTTCAGCTGATTGAACAAGAGCAGAAAAAATAAAACTAACCACTTTGAAGTGTAGGCCACCATCACTGGTGCTAATTAAGGCAAAGGCCCTTTATGTTCATAATGCTGGATATGTGCAACTCCCACTCCCACTTGAATCTAGCGGTATTCTTTTTCCTAAACTGATTCTATGATTCTGTCTGCAGCCTTGAGCAAATGTAGCCCGCCTTCTGCATAGTAGAGACCATGAAAAATAAGAGCAATTCTGACTTCAAGCCTTGAAATTACTGCTAAACTACTAATACCTTCACATGACAAAGAATCAAACATACTCCTTGACAGTTTTTTCCAAAGGCAAATTCCTTTGCTGAAAAAGAGTTATAATTTTAATTTTATTTCGATTATCTGGCATCACAGTCCAACCACTAGACCTCCATTATATTTCTGCATGCTAGATTAAGCAATACGTACTAGCTGATGTGCTCATTTTCTTCATTATGGTCCAAGATCAGGTAGCTTGGGGTTAAAAAAAGGCAGGTATTTCCATTTATCAGAAGCGCTGACATAATTTCTTTTTGGCTGCTTTCCCTTCCCTCTGGGTGTTATTTTACTTTTATCTGGTCAAGTCACTCATCCATAACTGAGTTTCCATTAAACATTCAGCACATGGCTCACTCGCATCAGCAGGGTCAACTGCAGCGCTGAACAATGGCCCAGCTGTGCCTTCCAGGACTCCTCAGCAAGGAGATACTTATGGAATTGCTTTTTTGTACACATCACACAAAAGGACAAATGGTTGATCACAACAATAGACTCGAAAGAAAACAGAAATAAAAGGATATTGCAGCAGTACTTACCCAGCAGCCAGAGGAGAGGAAAATTAATCCACTGTTAGACTGCTGGACCAGTTTGTTGTGAAGCAAAGTAACCATGCAGGGATGTACCCAGCAGCTACACAACTGGTTTGATATTCCAGTCTTCAAACATACCCCCATCCCAACCTTGGAGACAAGAGAAGCTCCTGGGTGCCTTACCCTTTGAGTGACACCACTCCAGGATGGCATGACATTTTGACTCCATGCAAGAAACAGCCAAACACTAAGTGAACTCTCTGAGCAGGCACCTCTCACATCCCTATGACCTGACAGTGTGGACAAGCATGATCTTATCATGAGTCTTGCCAGCTAATCCAGTGTTGGACACTGAGCTCAGTTAACAGCATCCAAAGGAGAATGCAGGTCTTTGCCACTCACAGTCCAGCAGTCCCTGTGGAATACTGGAATGCACAGGTTCATCATGCCTCTGCTGAAGGACAAGGCACCAGCCACCAGGACAGTGGATATTCAGAGCCATCTCTCTCAGACACTATGCAAAGTGCCACTTGTTTAACAGAAAACATTTGAATTTAATTTTAAACTCTCTGTGAATAATACCTAAACTCCATGCTATCATCAGCTAACCCGGAATATATGGAAAGTCTATGGAAAGGCAGCTGAAGATGTTGTCGAATCATGTCACTCTACTCCTCAGCTGGACTTGAATATCACGCAGAACTCAGGAGTTCAGTTGGTGAAAAATTTGAAACAGGTTTGAAAAAATAAATCTGTCAAAACCCCCAAGCAAACACAAATAGTAGAAATAGGACAGCAGAAAAAACTCTTTTGATGAAGTGGTGGCCAAATATTCTTGGGCTAAGCAAATGAATTCTTGCTGCACGTTAAACTGGCTTTCAGAGTGCACTTACCATTTTATCACAACCTAAACCTCCACTTCCTGTATCTGGTCATCTGAAGGGAACATGTCCATGTGCCTAAGTGTTTTTTCCTGTTGGGATCCATGCAGCCCAGCCCTTGTCTCCTCTCTTTCCCCAGGCTGCATTATTGGAGCTCATCTGCCATGTTTGTCCACTTCAATGGCCTTGAAACACTGCTAGGTAGATCACTGCCCAGAGGGTGATTTCTAGAATGGTGGGACACAGGCCACCTCTTCTGCCCCCTCACCTAGTGCCTGCAGTGAGCAGTGCCTCAATAGGGGAGAGTGCAGCCTCTGAGGCACTGGGGAAACTGGTGATGGTGCCACAGTGCCAGCAGCAACTCCATGGTGTGCCCATCTGTACAACAACAGAAATGGAAGCATATGACTTCACACAGACTGAAAAAACACCTTTCAGGTAAGTGCTCTGGGCAAATTTTTCTTTAATATCTACTCTTCTTGGTATCCTGCTTTATTAAATGTTTCAGAAACAGAATGTAAAATTGTCCCCTCAGTGACTGCAGAGAAGTAAAATGCTACAGCTACTCAATTTTAGGATGACTCAGTTTTTCATGTCTTCAGCTCTATGGTTTTATTACTGCAGAACCTGATTTGGCTGCCATGGTTTCAAATGAGGACAAGGCATGCAGTAATAGAAGCCATACTGTGCCTGCTCCAAGACATACTTCGATCTGCTCTGTATCTATGTACAGAGACTTTAAATAAATCCTAATTTAAGAAAGCCATAAGAGAGAATGCCATAATTTTTCAGCCAATAAAAACAACATAGATAATAAAATTAGCTGGCTAGTCTGGAAAATTATAATGCTGATGTGCTCGAATGAAATGAAACAGAGACAATGCTTGTTCTGCTGGCTGAGTGGGCTGATTCCTGCTCCTGGTTTGTGGAGGCAGCTGCATCTTCAAGAGGCTGCCTTGTCCAATCACTTGCATGCCAACAGACATATGCTCTTCTGATTCTGCTTTACCTTACAGAATTCTGGAATCTGAGACTTAGAAAAAAATAAACCACCAAATCCTGCTCATAATTTCACAGGGTATAACTCTGCTCTGCAAAGAGGGATGAAGTTTTACCAATTGTATGCATCCACATTCCAGTTGAGAAACAGCTTGGAACTAAGAGTGTGTTTTTAAGAATATTGTTAGCAATATAAAAGAGAAGTAACTCCAACTTTTTACAATAACAGCTGTATGTTATCCCTATTCGAGTCACAGCATCATCTGTTTATTCGATTACTTGAAATTAACTTTCCAAAACAATTTGGTTTTGGGTTTTTTTTGGTGATGTACATGATTTTACTCCTTTGGATGCATCTTCTTGACACAGCCTTATACATCCATTTCTGTCTATATATCTATATCTATATCTCTCTTGTATCACACAGAATTCTACACAAGAGGAAGAAGCTAAGCTTGGCATAGGAACAAAGGACATCTTTGATAATTTTCCCTTCAAAGACAAGTGGAGTAAAATATGGTTAATCTCCCAGTAAAGCAAGCACACAAATGTACCAGTTCAGGCCTAGGATAGCTGAGCAGATGGACCTGTCCCACTAAAGTCAATTAAATAGAAATCCAGCCATGCCACACACTGATTGCACTAAGAACCCTTAGAACTGCTTCAGGGACAGAAAGAAAGTTTTAGACTCCAAAACAGATTAGAGTAAATGAGGAGTAAATAATAAAAATTAATTGATATGAGTATCTTACAGCAATAAAGAAGCTGGGATTGCTGCACTAAAACGTAAGAAACAATTGTAGGGGGAAAAAAGCAAGCATAACATTGCTTGGAGAAAGTAAATTGGAGCCTTCCATTCTGCTATTTAAAACCTCTGTAGCAAGAGTACTTCTGCTTTCTGCTATCTGAAAGGTCTTGCAATGCATCTACAGCTAATTATTCCATGTATCAGATAAAAATGCATGTACCACGTGTATTTTCATCCTACTTCCTATGGTCTCTAGCAATTTAGAGCTGAAATATTTGTGTCTATTTATTTCCAAGTGTGATTTCCAATTCCTGTCACATTTTTTTAATAAATGGTGATTTGAACCTCAACAGCATAAGATGCAGTTATTCTTATTTTCCAGCTGTTATGCCACAACATTAATAGCTTAATGGCTATATATATAGTAGCATAACAGCTGGTGTGGTGGTAATTATGCCACCTGCAGCATCTCTGTATACTCTCTCATCTTCTCATTGCCCCAGGTAAAGCTTACACTTTCCATCCTTTCATTGCCCCAGGTAAAGCTTACACTTGCCATCCTTTCCATTTCAGAGCACAAACTCAGGAAAAGAGGCTTAGCAATAGAAAAGCTGTTGCCTTTCATTTAAATCACAAAGAAGCCTCTAATTGTAGCCCAGGGAAGAGTCTTTTAAATAAGACATGTGTTAGAAGCAAATGCTTGAGATGCAAGGGGAAAGTCAGCCAATAGCTTTTCAAATTAGCTCATATTAAAAAATTGGTTACTAAATATAATACAGAAAACATCACTAAAAACCATTGCCCTGCCACGAGCAAAAAAATCAGTTGCACCTTTTTCTGACGCAACCAGAACAGTCTCCTGAGCCTTTCAACCCCCCTAGTTGAATTTCAGTAAATTTTTAAGCACCTATTTTTTTGCAAGACAAGAAACTGATACAGGCTCCAGGAATTTCTTTGCTGTATTATCTTTTGTTTTAAAATGTACTAACTCAAGTTTCACTTACCTCAGAGATGGCAGCAGGAACCCTGCTACACGCAAACACTTCTACTTGAACAAGTCTCTGCTAAGACACACGTGGAGGCTCAGTAGCAACAGTACTGGCCTTGTCCCCCTTAAGGAAGTACCACCTAACTCTTTCCCATCTGTGTTGGGTTGACTCTGTCTGCATGCCTGCTGCCCACCAAAGCCATTCTGTCAATCCCCTCCCCAACTGGCCAGGGGAGAAAAAAATATAACAAAAGGCTTTTGGGTTGAGATAAGGACAAGGAGAGATCAATCATGTATTAATTACTATCATGGACAAAACCAACTCAACTTGGGGAAAATAAATTTTTTCCCAATCTGGACTAGGGAAATGAGAACTTAAAAACAAATCTTAAAAAACCCATCTTTCCTCATCCCTCCCTTCTTCCTGGGCTCAACTTCACTCCTAATCTTCTCTACCTCCTCCCCTCCAGCAGCACAGGGGAATGGGGGAAGGGGTTTGCAGTCAGTTCATCTCAGGTTGTCCCTACTGCTCCTTCCCCCTCATACTCTTCCTCTACTCCAGCACGAGGTCCCTCCCACAGGAGGCAGTCCTTCATGAACTTCTCCCACGTGAGCCCTTCCCACATGCTGCAGTTCTTTACAAACTGCTCCAGAATGCCCGCCTTCCGCAGGGTGCCGTCCTTCAGACACAGCCTGCTCTAGCATGGGACCCTCAGGTGTCACAAGCTCTGCCAGTAGACCTGTTCTAGCATGAGATCCCCTCTCTCCATGGTCCTGCCAGGACCCTACTCCAGTGTGGACTTCCAAAAGTGTTGCAGCCACCTTTGGGCATCCACTTGTCCCAGTGTGGGGTCCTCAGTTGATGGATCTCTGCTCCTCCACAGACTCTCCATGGACTGCAGGGGCACACCTGCTTCACCATGGTCTGTACCATGGGCAGCAGGGAAATCTGAGCTCCAGCATGGGAAGCACCTCCTTCCCCTTCCTCTTCACTGACCTGGGACCTACTGAGCTGTTTCTCAGTGTCAATCCGCTCCTTGCTGGCTGTAGTTGCTGTTTCCCAGCATGTTTTTTTCCCTTTGTTAAACACGTTATCCCAGAGGTGCTACCACCATCACCATTTGGCTCAGCCTTGTCCAGCAGCAAGTCCATCTTGGAGCTGGCTGGCACAGGCTCTGCCAGACATGTCAGCATCTTCTCTCAGAATCTACCCCCACGCTCCTCCTGCTACCAAAAACTGATCATGCAAGGGCAATAGACTTTCTCACTTGAGAAAATGCCTCATACAAAGTTTTGTGGGTTTTTTTTTCTTCCTTTTCTAAAAAAGATTGGTATGATAAAGATTAGTATCCCTTAGCCATAGAAAATGAAAGAGGTTTGTAGCTCTGAAGAAAGTGGACCAGGATAGAGTGCGCAGCCCTCAGCTTGAAATACTAAACAGCACTGAGGTGCTTTTGGGACAGATTTACTGCATCTTAGTAACAGGTCACATTATTCAGAAGTATCACTTCTATGAGTGGAAATTATCACCACCAAAACCAACCCAAGGTCTCTAAAAACACTGACTTAAAACAGATATTATACCTGAAATAAAACACAAGGTAACACTGTAAACATATATTAGTGCCCATATACTCCACATTTGCTGCCCAAATACTAGTTTCCTTATGCTTATACATTCTGATTCAAATGCCACAGTAATGACATTGCAGTCACAGAAATATTCAACAGGCCAAGTCTGTTTTAATTACAATTACAGATTAGATATCTAATTCCTAGTCTTTCCTTTCACATCCCTTCATTCTCATGTCACAGAAAATACACAGTGAGGCATTTATGTTTGTATATACTATTCTCCAGACTCCATGTCTAGCCTAATAAATTCATTAACAAGACAAGTAGTACAAATGTTGGCTCTGCATCTCTTTCACTAAAGCTCATTATTTCCTTTTCTTCCTTACTTAACTTGTCCTTGTTGGAATGCATTCAGCACTTTTGCTGTTTTCAGCCACTACTAGAACAGGGGGCCTGGACATGTACACCAGTGCTGATAGCCAGGAGCAGTACTTGTGCCCTGCTCATGCATCCTTCCTGAATGGGAAAGCTAGGTCAACTGATAGTCCAGACTCTCCAGGTGACCACCACAGGGCAGGGTGGGTAGAAGAAGGCCAGCATGGTTCTTCTTCAGCAGAACAAATACAGAAGAAATCAGTACATGTAAATGTATGTGTACTTCAAATTTGTGAAATAACTTACAAGAGGACTCTCTCAGAATTGAGGAAAAGAATAGAGAGGAAAAGAATATCTAAGCTTTACTAAGGCAAACAAAATGAAACCAACAAACAAAACCACCAAAAAAACTCCAACAAACCATGTGAGAGGAGGTAAGTGCCTATAATGTAAGTTTGGGCCCAAATAAAACTTATTTGTTTTGCCACAAATTAGGTTCAGCAACTTTCCTCACAGAAAATTCGTGGATCATGCCATGGGTCCATTTTAAGCAATGGCAGAACTACCCATGTAAAGAGCAACGAGGATGAAGGTGTTACCTACCCCTACAGTCTAATCACTTGACTGTGATACAGGCATCAGTATGGCAACATTGATGAATGCAAAGCCAAAAAACAGAGACAAAACTATTCAAAAGTTAAGACGCTTATATTTTTACTGTTCTTGTCTTTGGAAACAATGGAAAATATTCCTCCTTCCTCAGAGATCTGCAGCAGTCCCTGGAAAATCCAAGAAACCCAGCTCAAATTCAGTGTTGATCCTGTTGTGACCAAGAGGCTGGACTAGAAGACGTTCCAGCTGCATCAATCCAATTTTTGTCAACTGTCCTTCTACAACCTTGAATAGCCTTTAAAATTACTTTCAGAAAAGCAGAACTATCTAGAATTCATTAGAAAATCAGCACTTCATAAAGTTGCAACCATGTCTGTACACCTCCCACCTCCCCACCTGGCAAACACACTGCTTTAATGGCTGATGCTGCATCCCACTGTGCCACATCCACAGCTGCTTCTCCACCACCTTGGAAACACGAGGTGCCTTATTTCAAGCTAGTTAAATGATAGGCATCATTCGACCCAATTATTCAATTAAAATAGGACAAAGTTGCACGTTTATTAAAACTATATATTTCAATTAAGTTTAATGTGCTGGTGGATTATTTTTATAAATTTATGGCAGATCAAACAACTACAATTAAATCCAAATGTATATGTGAGTACATACATACATAAATCCAGTTTAAATAAAAACAAAATTTTAAATATATCATTAAGCATCAATTTATATGTACAGAAGGCTGTAGCTTGGCCCTCGGGAATCCTAATATTCTCTTTTTTAAAGATTTTTACTACATGGGGAGTACATATCCAAGTACTAATGTATGAATCTGTATATACTATCAATATTTAATTTTCTACAAAGTATCCATAAATTACATCAAATGAGGACAGCCTTGGGTAGACATGGCATGTCAATGAAGTAAGCAACACAGACTTTAAAAATAATCCCCATTTATTTCAGAAACAGTACATTTAAGAAATACTTGACCTGTGCAGCCACAGACTCCATAAATAGTTTGATAAATAATTAGTATTGTGCAACGCAACCCACAACACCCACAGGTTTCAAAGTGCTTAGCAAGACAGCAGGAGATTATGGTTCCCATTTTACAACGGGAACAGCTGAAACAGAAAACTCAGGTGGTTTGTCTAAGGTCCTATTGAAAATCAGTGTCAGAAATGTGGAAAAAGGCCTGAGAATCCTGATTCTCAAACCAATCCTAAGCCACAGATGACTTCACTGTGACTAAATTTATAAAGAGAAACTGAGACCAAATAACATGGTTCTTTCAGTTCAATTAAGGAACAAAGATTTCCTATTGATATGAGATGTGGTCATTACTGCAGTAATCTGTGCATCAGTAAGACCAGATACAGGCATCCCAAAGTCATTCATGGGGAAAGGCCCCTTAATAAAGACAGATAGCTAGAAAGAAGAGTGGCATGGAGAAAGCTAAACCCTGCGGTACACTGGAACCACCAAAACTGAACTTGTGGCAGAGCGACACTCCAGCCAAACTCCAGCAACACTCCAAGTGGCATTTCTGAGTTGCAGGAGCTTCTGTGGAGACCCCTGCAATTGCAAACACTTCCCTCACACTCTAGATTGGGAAGCCTAGCTGCCAGAAAGCTCCTGAGCCACTTCATTACCAGGAGGCCTGGCAGAGCCACAGCAAGCAGGGGCTGTTGGAGAACAATTGCTCTACAGCTGAACCAGGGCACATTCAGGCACCTGTCAGCCTGGGATCATGTGCAAAGCCACGGGACTTGCACAGAAAAACACTTCATGCAGGGTCTTCATTTCTGCAATATGGCTATTCTTATGATTACTGCTCAATTTTGGGTGTTTTGCACTTCAACAAAGCACCGCACTGCTGAACACTAACTAGAAATAGCACTTGTTATCCATGATGTGTAGGCATACTGTCTCAAGAGGACTGGGATTTCACAGAAAGATATTCCTACAGGCAGAGACAGAAATGAAGATTGACCTCTTTTGGCACAGACACCCCCCCTAAGTGGCTGCAGAGACTGCCCTTAGGACACACATGTGTTTTGCCTCAACAGTGCACAGTTGTTTCAACCAACTTTCACTCTTTGTGAAACCAGCAGTGTTGGCACAGCTGAGCGTATGCTTCGTAGAAGGAAAAGCAATGCACAGGTTAGCTGGGAGAACTATGGTACACACGATGCAGTATAAAGGGATCTTCTTGCTCGTTTATCATCCAGTCATATTCACATTGCAACGACCTGTGCAGCTCCCACAGATGAGAAGTGTGGAACTTTCAGGTGAGGTCACATGGCTCATTTGGTGTCATGCTGATCTCTTGGTTTTGTATGTGAGATGGGCACTTGCAGTTTTCCTGAGGTAGTAGATACAGAGGTTTTTGCTTTATTCCCTTAAGAAAAGCAAAAGTGAAGGAAAAGAGGACAGGCAGACAGAAGTGCTGGAGTTTCTTACAAAAGATAAAAACACACTTGAAGTAAAATATGTTTCTGAAACACTCCACTAGGACAGACAGCACAAGAGCCTCCAAAAGCAAACTTCACCCTCTCAGAATCACCCTGAAGACAACTACATGTTTATTGTGGCAAAACAGCTGTTCAGAGAAAAATGACTTTTCATAAATAAATAGCCGGGCACCTGGCTCTGCAGGGCCGTGGACGTTATACAAAATGGACTTTTTTTCTCACTGCCATCCTGCAGCAGGTGAAGGCAGCAGAACTGCAGGTGCTGTGCCACAACATCACACAGCACTGACAGCAGAGAGCACAAAGCTGCTATATCAAGGCATTCGTAGAACTTAAGTGCAGAAAGTGTTCATCAGAGGACAAATGTACCCACTCCTTCTGCTGTTCTGCCACCTTTTCCGCCAAGCATTTTACCAGGACAGGATCTACTTTGGAGTCAATCTTGTTGGCGAACCAGTGCCCATAATTCAGAAGCCATCTTAAATCTCCGGCCCCGTAGATGCAGACACTGCGAAGGTGGGTACCAGTGCACGGAGGATACAAATAGTCTTCAAGATAGTTCCATTTCACCAGACGAGTTTTGCTTTGTAAGTCTGTCACATCCTGGGATGACCTTGGAACTTCCCCAGGGACCCCAGGAACACGTACAAGAGTGGCCCAGAAATGTTCGTCTGGAGAGTACGTGTCCCTCGACCACTCAAAAAAATCTTTTGCAAGTGAGCTTTCAAGGGTATATTGAATAAATTCTCGGCTTAAAACAAAATAGGCACTGCCTACAAATACCTCAATATTATGAGGTGGTGGATTCTTGGAAATGTTGGTTTTTACAGGCATCTGCATGTATTCATAAGGCACTTTCATAAGTTCATGGTGATAAGTAAATCGTTCTCTTTTGCTACTGCTTGGCTTTGAAGTTTCCAGCATGTTTCCTCCACTGAGTTTCTTCAGTTCAGCAACCAACTCAAAATTTGATCTCAAAGGGAAATCTTGGCCACACAAATTGATGGCATACTTCCAAGGAACTGGAGAATCCATCAAATCAGACAAACAATTTAAATCTGCTTGCAGACGTGAAATATGTGCATAGTCCACTGTCTCCAATTTTGATGCAATGAAAATATTTGGGAAACATTTAGCTAGATTGTTCAAAGCAGATTTGAAACTTTTTGCTGCTTTTCGGTCATAATGGATGCAGTAAATATTTTGACGACTGTATAATGAATGTATGAGTCTTTCTACCATTGCTGCATCTTTGTGAACAACCAAAGAATAGGCAATTGGAAAACTCTCCTCTTCTGGAGAAACAGGTTTTAGGTGGTATTTCCTAAGTGAACGATAAACATGGCAGTCACTTGTCATTGCTACAACATCTTCATCAGCTAAATCAACTATTTCTCTTCTTCTTATCTCTAAACTCTTGCCAATTTCATGAGGATCTTGTTCATATATAGATGAACAATTGATCTCATACTGGAACTCATTTCTAGGATATGTATATCTGTTTCTAACATAAGAAGAAGTGCTCAAGAAGTGCTCAACCAAGTAAATGTCTTTAGAAGGAAAAAAGTGTCTTTCTACATGGAGGAGCTTCAGCAGTGCAATCAGCCACCCAGTAACACACAGAATCAGGATCTTCCTTTGTGAGGGACATTTGTAGGACCACTTGCATCTCTTCATTCTGCAAGAAAAAATAGACATGGTGTTATTTTAAATCAGGAGTCATCAGAGACAATTCCAGCCTCTAAGAAAGACGTGCACACCAGGCTGCCTACAGCATAAACACCACATTATGACGACAGGGCACTGGTAATCTCTAGTTTCTTCTTAATCATCATTTTAAAATTTCATTCCCCAGAATGAGCTGAATGAAGGCAATAAACCAGATGATTTCCAGCTAAATAAGAGTAACAGAACAAGACTCCCACTGTTTTTTTTCCAAACCATTTTAAAATGTATAATGAGCCACAAAATGAAAATACAGCAACCCCTGTACTGGCAAAAACATTACTGTCATCCATGCGAGTAGGAAGGATTGTTTATTTTCCTGAGTCACTACAAGGAATTCAATGGGAGCAGCACAGGGATCTCTAGTAAGTCTGTAAAGAATATGTGCTTAATGGTAGATATTAGTATCACTTTTTTAAAAAGCATGAAACTGAAAGCTTTAGAATTCAAACACTGCATCCTCATTTCCTCTAACATTGGAGCTGGGTCATAAAGGTGTCCAAGGTGAAATGAATTTCCTTCCTGTCCTGTGCCAACAGGATGTGATGAGCCCAAAGTCTTTTCTCTCATCTTATTTCTCCTGGAAAATACTTCTAACTTGCTCTGAAGACAGAGGTGGATAAAGACATAGCACTTTCATCCACTGGTATGAACATATAAGCAATGTACCATTCTGAAGGCAGAAGGCTAAGCAACAATGCGTCTGTCCTGCTCTCTGCCATGTGGCACAACCTTGGATGTGAGGACAAAAACACACATGGCCTCTTTTTATACAGCATGTTATTTAAAAACTTTCCTGTGTAGCACATGAACAACAAAGATACTACCACAACAAAAGCTAAACACAGAGATTTGCTTTACTGGCTGAGTGTAAGCAGCATTGTTACTATCCCTGAATTAAAATTACACCAGAACCACATACAAGTGCAACAGTAAACTTAGCTCTACTTGGCTTAAATGAAGCTCTACTTTGTCTTTAAATTGAACAGTTCCCAATATTTTCTTTTGAATAGAAAATGTTCCAGCATGCTTCCGGAGTCAATAAAATGGTGGGGCCAGCAGAAGTGGATCAGATGCCTGTACATCTCACATATGCATATAAAATCAAGTACTAAGATGTGCATTCAAATGCATTGCAAGACTAACTTGGGCATCTTTAGCATTCCTTTAAATGTCAAGTCCTGAAAGCTGTAGCTACATTTAAATTGCAGCTTGTCAAGGCAGAGATTTTTTATTTGTCTGTTCTCCCCTGACTTTGCCTTTCTCTGTGCATCTTTGTCCTTAATATTTCTATTCTAGGGCAACAGAAAGAAGGAAATCTCATCTCCTTGTTTCACCTGGAGAGTGCCAGGTACAGACCAGGGTAAGCCAACACATAGCTATTTTGTAGAAACCAAAGCTCAGCAACTGTCTGCAGGTTTTAAAAACAGTTTCCAAGTATGCTAACAAAGAAGGATAAATCATAGAATCATAGAATAGTTTGAGTTGGAAGGGACCTTAAAGATCATCTCATTCCAAAATCCCTGCCATGAGCAGTGAACCTTCCACTAGGCCTTGAACACTTCCAGGGATGGGGAATCCACAACTTCTCTGGGCAACCTGTTCCAGTCCATCATCATCCTCAAAATGAAGTGAGGCATTCATATCCATATGAAGCCAAAAATCCTACATTCCCACATAGCAAGCAGATGTTTTCCTTCATATCTTCTTCAAATTAATCCCAGCGCAATGTCTAATCTGAGTTTCCCCTTTACCTACTTCTGTCATGTCTGTGTTCCTGGAGAAAATCACTCTCAAAAGCTCCTCCTAACCAAAGGAAGGTTTTCAGCCATATGAAAACAGTGCTGTAGAGGGAAGCACAGGTAACCTGCCCCATTTTTTTCTTTGGAAGGAGAAGACCTGTGTGATGTGGCCTTTCTGTGAAGCCCACCCCATGCCTCTGCCCAGTGTCTCCCTGGCTACCAAGGACAACACCTACCACCCCTGGCTGAACAGAGATTGCCTAATTCAAGGTGCGAATCTTCTCTTACTTTTTCCTTCAAAAAGGTGTGTCTGGACAAAATAAAAGGAGGCAAAGAACCCAACACATTCTCCAAAACCTCTCTATCTGTGTCAGCTCTGGCCAGCTTCTGCCCAGTGCCAAACATTCTGTTGCTATGAAACCAAACAAAGCCATAGAATCTTAGAATGTCCTGAGTTGGAAGGGACCCACAAGAATCATCAAAGTACAACTCCTGGCCTGGCACAGGATACCCCAAGAGTCACACCATGCGCCTGAGAACATGGTCCACCTCAGACTACAGAACTCTGTCAGGCTGGTGCTGTGACCCCTTCCATGGCGAGCTTCTTCCAGTGCCCAGCCACCCTCTGGGTGAAGAACCTTTTCCTTATATTTAACCTAAACCCCCCCAACACAACTTCAGACTATTCCCCCAGGTCCTGCTGCTGTCCACCACACAGAAGAAATTAGTGCCCATTCATCCCCTTCCCCTCACAAGGAAGTTGTATGTCATGATGAGACCTCTCCTCAGTCTCCTCCAGGCTGAACAAACCAAGTGACCTCAGCTGCTCCTTGAATGGCTTCCTCTCCAGACCCTTCACCATCCTCATGGCCCTCCTTTGGGCACTCTCCAATAGCTCTGCATTTTTGTGGCACCCAGATCTGCCCCAGCACTGAGGTGAGGCTGCCCCAGTGCAGAGCACAGCAGGACAATCCCCTCCCTTGCCTGGCTGGTGATGCTGTGCCTGATGTCCCCCCAGCGCAGGGTTGGCCCTCCTGCCTGCCAGGGCACTGCTGGCTCATGTTCAACTTGCCATGGACCAGGGCCCATCGGTCTGTTTCCAAGGGGCTGCTCTCCCAGCCTTTTTTATCCCAGTCTGTCCATACAACCAGGCTTGCCCTGTCCCAGGCGCAGAATCCAGCACTTTGTTAAACTTCATATAATGGATGACTGCCCAGCCCTCTAATTAGTTGAGATCTCTCTGCAGGACCTGTCTGCCTTCAACAGCTCCTCCCAATTTAGTGTCCCAGTTTATATCTTTGACTCCTGCATCCAAATCATTAATGAAGATGTTTGAAGGGCACAGAGCCTAAGGTGGAGCACTGTGGTACCCCACCGGTGACAGGTCACCAACCTGATGTCACACCATTCACTGTAACCCCTTGTGTCTGACCTGTCAGCCAGCTGTTCACCCAGGGCATGACATATCCAGAAGGATCCTGTGAGAGACAGTATCAAAAGCTTTACTGAAATCCAAAAAGATCACATCACCTGGCTTCCCTTGATCAGCTAGCTGAGTTACCTTATCATAAGAGGGAATTAGTTTGTCAAGCAGCACCCTCCCCTCATGAAGCTATGCTGACTGTGAACAATAACTACATTGTCTTTCAGGTGTTTTTCAATAACTCCCAGAATAACCTTCTCCATAATTTAATCAGGCACTGGAGTGAGACTGACAGGCCTGTAGTTACTGGGGTCGTCCCTCTTGCCTCAAAGGAATTCTTCCTCATGTCTCGAACCTTCTGTGGTGCAGCTTGAGGTAATTTCTTAGTCTGTTGCTGGTTGCTTGAGAGAACAGGCTGACCCCTACCTTGCTACAACCTTCTTTCAGGTAGCTGTAGAGAGCAGTAAGGTCTCCCCTGAGTCTCCTCTTTTCCAGGCTGAACAACTCCAGCTCCTGCAGTCACTGCTCGTATGATTTACTTTCTAAATCCTCCACCACCTTTGTTGCCCTTCTAAATAACTTTTCTCTCGCCAGTATAAAGCTAATTTCAGCAAAAGGCTGAGATTTCTCGAGGAACAGTGTGAGACCAGATAATTAAATCTCTTGGGACAGAAGGGTCATCACAAACCTCACTGGGTTTTGACTCAACTGCAAAACTCTGTACTTTTACCACATGAAGACTCAAAGCCTTACTCAGACATCGAGGTGTACTGTACCCACACTCCTCTTCAGAGGAGCATGGAATGAATGAACATGGCAGATGAGAACAGGAAGCTATTGCCGCCCAAAGCACTTTCCTTGGGTAGCACTGACCAGATGATAACTCTGGTTGTCTTGCCCACAAAAACATTTTCCTCAGGTGATGCCATACAATACACAGACAAGCTTCCATCTTTTGTATCAAGATTTTATATTATGATTTTATATTATGAGCTTGGCATTGACATTTTGCCTTGTTCTGTAAAAGATGTTATTTGTCTTTTCTACATGTGAGAATACTCTTGAGGCACACTTGCTTAACCCAGGACTGGAGGAGGGCAGGAGCCCCAGGTCTTCACCCACCATTAGACTTCTATCCAGATCCTCCCCAGGTTATACAGCCCTTTCACAAACCTTGGCTCCCAGGGAAATTCTCTTCTCCTGCCTCCACACCACACTATTAACAAAACTCCCAGATTTTACCCTCTCCATGTGGGCCAAGAACAAACACATGCACTTGTATCTGATTAACAGATCCATTATCAATTTATTATGTCAAAAAACCTGGATTTCCCTCATCACTAGCAGTGTAATGAAAAACACAAATAACAGTTTTATTAAAATCTGGCAATTGTCTCTCCCTTCACAACTGGTGCTCAAATTCAGAGATCTATGAGGGCTAAGTATGCATCCCTCAGGACCAACTACAGCTCAGCCTCACAAAGATCATGCCGTCAGGTGCAAAGCCTGCTGTCTCAAAGTTTTCAGAATTCATAAAGCCATGCCCACTACTCAGGATTTAATTGCAAAAGGAAAATGGGTGAAGTTGTCAGGAAAAGCAGGCAATCCTCTCCCCAGGTCCTCAGGTTTCACATGGGAGGACTCCCACTTCAGGAATGTGGTAGCTGGGAAGTGGCCCAGCTAAAAGCTTCCAGTCTTGAACTGCAGGCACTAATTGCAACTCTTCTGATTGACAACAAGGCTCTAAGAGTGTCTTCTGTGGTGCTGAAGTTTAAAAACGTTAGACAAGGGTAAGGTGTGCTGCTAACATCACATGCAACCTGGCTGGAAAACCTTGAACATGCTGGTCTTTGAATCACATGAAAAACTGAATGACTTTGCATTTCACTGATTTCACTGACACCCCCAAAAAACACGTGCATTACCTCAAGTCAGTGTATGTCTTATAAAGTCAACAGAAATGCTTCCTATTTCAGGATTTTTTGTTTAAACTGAATTGAGTTCTAAAAGAAATTCAGTTTTGAGTGAGAACAAAATTTTACAGAAGGCAACAAATTCCCATTTTGGCTTGTTTTACAAATTAGGGTATTTTCATCAAAATTAGTATAGATTAGAACAATGTTTGCTTCTTTATTTGCATCTTTTAATAAGTAAAAAAAAATGTTCCTTTCCGTAAAAATTTATAAAAGCAGCAGTGGGACTCCTCACCTCCAAGGCAGACTCTAAGAGAGAGTGATGATGTGCCTGCCTAAAAAACTATTCTGCTGTTTCACCTGAGCATTGTGTAGTTTTTGTTGCATTCTGATCTAAATACACTGGCTAAAGCCACTGTGCACTATCACATATTGGTTATCAAGGTTATTGCAATACTGAAGGTATAATTCCTATTTTATTTAATTTTTATTATTAATAGTTCCATAACGTTGACTATCTAAGATGCTGTGGAAACAACACCAATCAGTGTAGGCTAGCTTTAAGTTGGATTTGAGTGTGCCCACCAGAATTTTCACTATATTTACCAAATCAGTGTAAAGTGAGCCTTATAAACTTTGCATCTTCTCAGTGCTATGCAAAGAAATTTTTCTGAGCCAGCTGGTAAACTGCATATCTGGGTAGCACTGGATACCTCTCACCAGTCTAGTATCTTTTCCCTGAAGGGAAGCAGACCACACATACAGAAAGAGGAGCAGAGAGAAGTCTTATCCACCACCTCCATGTAAGCCCACAGCCCTTGAAAGAAAAAATAGGAACTGCTGTTGCTGTTAATTGGAAGAAGAACACAGCAGTCAGGTGAAATTGTACATTATGAGATGCGGTGGTCCAAACTGCTCTGAAGAACCTCCTGTGAGCACATACATTAATTTATTTGGAATAACATTTTTACAAAGTGTATATCCCTTCCTTCAGGGTAAAATCATGTTCAAACTATCACTCCTACTAAAAAACTGCATGCCCTCACACGTTATTTCATAGAATTACAGAAACATGGAAATACTTGAATTGGAAGGGGACCTTTAAATGTCATCTAGTCCAACTCCCCTACCATGGGCAGGAATATTTCCACTAGACTGCTTGAGGTTGTCCCACAACACCTAGTCATACTTTATGCTAGGAAGCAGAACTTAACGTGGTGAAACTACCCAGACTACTTCTAGATTCTGCCTTGAAAAAAACAGTATAGAACCTGTTCTGCATCCTAGTTGCTCTACTATGCACGTGAGACACACCTCGCCCAAACTGAAGCCCTCTGCAGGTGGTGGAAAGATACGAAGTACAAAAGGATCACCAATTCGTCCCAAAGCGTGAGATGGGCTGGATGAAGCATCCCTGGTAAAGTCATGGTCACAACAAACAGAAGCCAGGGAAAAGCCCAGCTTTTGCACCACAACTGCCAGCTCTGCTTGCAATGGCACAGCCTTGTTGCACCTCCAAGGTGAAGAATTCCAGAAGTAGAAGTACCGCACCCAACCGTGATCCTCTGCCAGGAACACCCAGCAGCTCCTCCATCCCAGAGTGGCACTCAAAAGCAATGGAGAAAAGTCAAGAAGATGCTGTAGCCAGCACAAGTCTGAGTTAGCTCAGAGAACCAAGATCCTGCTCTGGCTGACCTCCAATGTCTCATATACACCAGCGCTGCAGCAGCGTCAGCCCTCTTTGAGGCCACCCCTCTGTAAATGTTTAAGGAGGCATTTGAGCAGCTCACAGGAATGGACAGGTTCCCTTCAAGAGCACAAAGAAATCGGCAAGCTTTGGGCTCACACTGTATCTCTGAAGGTTATACATATGGAGACCTGGTTCCTGTGAGAGACTAGGGCTTTATTGCAACACCTCACACCATTATTTTTGGTTTTTTCCATAAACTCAACGATCCCAGACTCCCAGTCTGTGCATCTTTGTGATGCCAATGTCATTCTTCCACAGGAGGAGTCTACAGCTCCCTTCACATTGAGCAGGAGCAAATTACCAACTCTCACATTCCTCTTGCTCTGCATGGTGAGTCTCACCTGCCATCCACACAGTGCAGAGATGTCCCCAGTTTGTTTGTATTCAGAGCACACTGCTTTATTAGCAGCTTCTGAACTACCTTGTTTGAGAAAATATAGAATTTTTCAACTCCCCAGCACTACATTCCCTTTCCTCATTGTGTCTTTTCTGATTTAGCCTGTGCTGCACTAAACTCAAGTGCTTCAGAGATTAAACATAGAAGCTTTCTACAATGGGTGGATCTGCAATGCTCACAAGCTCCCTGATGTTGCCTGCAGGTTGGAGCCATTATGAACCATCTAGGTCCATCACAGGAAGCACAGAGCCTGGTGGAGCCAAGATATGAGATGTACTTCTAGGCAGGATAAAACTCCTGCTTTGAAGGTTGGGTTTTGTTCAGGAAAAATGCAGGGATTTCTGCTCAAAGAGGGCTGACACCATGGAAAAAGAAAAGCATTCCTTTGATGTTGGAAGCAACAGGCTCAGCAGCAGGCATGTGGGCAGGGTTACCTGATGAAGACTTTAACTTCTCTGCCTCCAATAACCAATGCATCATAACTTTCTGGAGGAGTACAAGGTATGTATCAGTGTCCACTGGCCCCTCTGCTCTGCCCTCTGCCAGTCCTTCCCAAAGGTCCTGCTCAGTAGGCAAGCAAAAGTCCAGTCTCAACAAGCAGCTACACTGAGCTACAGAAAACAAAGGCAGGCTCTCTCCTAATGCCTAGTGCTATCAAATTTATAATACTTCTTTTCCACTTTAGCAATACTGATCAAAGAGGTGTGTGATTTTCTATAGAGGTCACAAATTACTTTTTGTGTCATGCCAGATGGCCAGCTGGAAGGAACCATCTCTTGTCTGTTGTCACATCAGCTTGGGACTGGTTTACCCAGAGCACAGACTTGACAAGAAATGTTGACTGCTACTAGAATAGGGATTCTTGGAAAGTTCAGGCTGTGAGCAGGCAGTGCTCTCTCCTCAGTGGATCTGAAATACATAGTGCTTGCTATGAAAGCTGTTGTGAGCCAGCCTGCTTCTGCACTTGCCACAGAGCAAGAGTTATGTGAAAAGGTCAAGTTTGAGTGCAAGTCTGTGCAAGGAGACGAAAGAGAGAGAGCAGATGTAGGGGAACAGAGGTGCTTTTACCCCACCATGTGATCTTCTCTTGCATGAAGAAACGCTTCTGCATACGTACAGCATGAACCAAGCTCCTTGCTGTCACCTAGGTAAAAAAATAAAAAGGGAATGGGCACTGAGAAGAGCAGGAGCAGCAGAACAGAGGTTGGGAAAAGATGAAAGAGGAGAATGGAGAGAGGCAAAAACAGTGTCTACACCTTTCCTTGGAAACCAGGCCACAGTGTATTTCAGCAGCTAACACCATTACCACATAAAGCAGGAACTAGGGAACAATTCCCTCTCTTCCAGGTAAAAACACTTCAGGAAAGTTCTCCCTGATAAAATATCTCTGTTTGCTTAATACACACCTGCTCACACAGAAATACAAACTTGATGGTTTGCATAACCAGATCTGTGGAAAAATTCACTTAGCTTCTCCTGGTTTTCCCTCTGGTCTATACAAATCAAGTCTGGGTCATGATGGGTCTATGGGAAAGACAGAGGGGATGATGTTCCTGGGAAACTGGGGAAGCAAAAAAGTAATCATGTGCTTTCCTAAGATATTAATTTTATTTTTTAGTAAACTGTCTGCCTGAATTGAACCTTTAACACTACTTGACTATTCAGTGCTGCTAACTGGAAAAGTTAATTTATTAACGTGACTTTTTTTTTTTTTTACTGCTGTTAGCTGGTTATTTCAATTGCAAAATTATCTATTGATAGGGATCATGGGATTTCTGTAGGAGTACTTTTTATTGGCATTAAATCTCAATCAGTTGATTCTATCAAGTTTGTCTGGTTTTCTACCCACTTGCCTTGCATGGGAGTCTCAGCCTGTGCCCCTCTAACACAGTCACACTCACCATCAGTCTCATTCTACAGCTCACCCCCGGGTTTCAGCCTGCCTACCTGAGGTAAGATTACTTACGTCTCACATTTTCTCTGAATGATGGACAACTAAAGAGCTAAGTAACTACAATTACTTGCACACTTAATTGCAAGATGTGGAAAATTACGTCATTACTTTTAGACCTATTTAAATGATAAACCTGCTAATTTTGAAGACTTAAAACAACCTAATGTCCCAATGAAAAACAATACGAAAATATTACAGTTTAGCGGAGTGTGGTTTGGGCTTATGGAAGAGGAAAGACAGGTTCTTGCCACATACATGGGAATCACAGGTTCAGCAAAGACCTGACAGTTCTGAATACCTCACATGAATTTGTCCCAGTATTAATCAAGAGGAAGGACTCTTTCTTGCACAGGATCTGTATTTCCCAGCAGAACTTTCTGTGCAGACAGTAAGTTGCTTTGCTTGTCTGTCTGCCACTCAGTTCCAGCTCTCTGCATGCTCTTTAGAAAAGGCTGGATTCTCCTTTCCAGTTGCCTCCAGCAGCAATCTCTACAGTTACAATAAAATATCTTACATTAATTTCAGCATGTTCATGTCCCAGAGATATGCCAAGGTGAAGAAAGTCAATGTCTCAGCTCTTTGGCCAGGAAAAGAAGCAAGCAACTTCTGCAGGGTCATACAAGCAGCACAATGTGGTTCCTCTGCAACCCTAACTAATCTGAACTGCTTTACAATAATTTTTCATGAAAGCTCTTTTGCTGGAGGCCTGAAAAGAAAAGTCTCTCAGCAAATCCCATCTCATACTCCTGCACCATGCCAGTCAGAGGACTTGCAGCCCTCTTAAAGCACAAAAGTGTTAAGGAGGCTCAAAGATAGTCAGTGATCAAAATTCCCAAGCCTGATGCTCATGCATTCAGAATTTCAATTCTCTGACTTTGTGAGATGGGGGTATCTGTGCTTGCCAAGGACTTAGTATACTATAAAGGCAGAAGTCAAGAAAACAAACAAACAAACAAATCCCACTAACAGAGTTTACTCCCTTCTGATTTGTGGCAATCTAGAGTTTAACAGCTTTGTCCCACCTCATATGGGAGTTTAAAGCAATAGTGCTACAGTGGAGAGAGAGTTAACCTTTAAACTATAGTATAACACAAAAATTGGACCCAAAGGGACAGAATTTGTGTTCTTTGGCAAGAAGAAGCACTGTAAAAGAGGGAGGAAGTTTCCTGTTAGACAGGGAAGCAGGAGAAACTGCACTCCACTGCAGAAAAGCTCCCATTAACATCTCAAAATATTTCTCCATTTCCTTCATCTCCTCGCCAAGCTGCCTGCAAACTCTTGTCTGCAACCCCCCACTGTAAATCATCCCCTTTAAGTCATTTCCGCCCTCCCAGGCGAAGTCACAGCTTGTCACATCAGCAAGATCACATCAAATAGAGCTGTAGACCTACCTCCTGGACTTAGCTGTAGCCTCCACCCCTCCTTAGGATGCTCTGTCCCAGGACATCAATACGAGCACAGACAGCTCAGTGGGAGAACAAAGTCGTGGTGTCTGCTCCATCCTGCCACTGCCTGCAGCATCCCGCAGTACCAGTGCTTCAAGTGCATATGAAGTCAGACATATAGAAGTAGTAGGGATGACATTACTTCTTGCACAAATTACAAAAGAAAATTGTAAAATGTTAGCTGAAACATGGAGGCTTTGCACGGTAAGTACCGGAGCGGGTGGGCATGAGGGGCAGCAATGTCTCAGTTCTGAAGCAATAAGCCTCTGCTTTTTAGCAAGTTGGTTGGGTAGGTTTTATTATTATTATTATTATTATTAAGCTGTGGAAGAAATTATCTGTATAAGAAGCATATATTTTTGTTTACTCACATAGTATTTCTAAGCTTGAAGAAGGCAGGGAGGAAGAAACATCATAAAAAGAGCAGATCACATCAAAGCAACCTAATTTCCATCTCCAGCAGAGTAAAGGTGACTTGGGGAGAGGGAGGAAAGCACTGGGACATGAGGAATCTGTCAAAAGCCTCACCAAGCCTCTTGGTACTTCTGGTACCAAGACTCCAGGTCTCTGAGGCCTTGCTTCCTCCACAAATAAAACAGCTCTGACACCAAGCCAAGGCCAGAAGTTTGGGCTACTGTAATGAGACCCAAAGTCCTCATCTGATACTTCCCGAAATTCTCCTCAGATATGATGACATGCACTGCAAGTTCACCTATATGTAAGCACTTTATACGGTATACATATAAAGTCTCCATAGCAAGAAATAAATTTCTGGGCTATTATACCTAACTTTTCTCTGTGTGATGCTTACAAAGAAATTTGAGGAACTAAACACTGTACTATTTATGTATATTACAAACAACTATCGTGGTATTTTCCCTCAAGGAAAGCACTGCAGCAGTATTCCCAAGGCATATATAGCATTCTCCTCCTCTCCATCCACATTTTGACCAAAATACTGTGCACACCAGCCTCCTCTTCATCACCAGTCTTATGGCTGATACAGAATTATAAACTGCACTTTTGTGACTGAAGTAGGCTGAGTCTTATAAGCCTCAAAGGGGCCTCTGGGTGTCACAGATTCAAGAGATCCTGTAGGCCTGCCTTAGCTTGTTGTCCCCAGCATTGCAAAATTATATAGAGGGAACAGTATCCAGATCACTTCTTATGGATTATTAATACTTAATATTGGCACTCTGTGTTTGCATAAGATGCAATATGGCAAGACAGTAGCTGGGTCAACTTTACCTCTTTTCAGTGTGGTGAGAAGGTACAGTGGTCAATTGTACCATGCATTATAAACTGATTAAAAAATTAAGAAAATGGGACATTTTCTGTGAGACAAAAGCTCCCAACACATGCAAAACTGGAAAAGGTCTGCAGAGAGCTATGCATCTTTTGAGTACGATTTAGGGTGCTGACTTGTCCCTGCCTGGAAATCAAGCATGCAGAAAGATCTTTCTCAGCAAAGAACAATGCACCACAAAAACACACACAGGCCAACTGCACTCCACAGTCAATCCAAAAGGAAAAGGTCTTTGATTGGCACCAGGGAATCCTGCACAGGCCAGGGGCTAGCTACTTGACCCAGCAGACAACCCACACAGCAGTTAGATGCTACAACAGAGCCTGTTGTAGGAGGATGGGTGGGTCTCTGACAGGCTGGTATCTACCCTGTCACCTGCCTTTGTCTGGGTGTGGTGCAGTTAGAGAGCTCCTCTTCCTTCACAGCCAGCTTGCTTGTACTAAAAGCAGAGGGACCTCTGCCCTGCACTTGGTCACATCACAAACTCTGGTGAAGCCTTCTTCATTTTTGAGTGTTTCAGTGAGATGTCTGATGAGGCTTGACTTGTTGACAATTACGCAAAATGTACGCCCTTGCTGGATTCAGCACCCTGCTGGTTGTGTTGCAGAAATGAGCTTTTTATGACTCATCTGGTATATTTCTTAGTTCCTTTATCAATATTTCTTGGAAGACATCAAAAGCTGGAGTCACAATATGACTCCTGATGACTCTTTCTGCATCTGTAACTGCTACATAAATGCTTTAAGCTTAATTCCTCTGAACTCACCTGGACTACTTATTTCAGATACAGTCTCTTGCCTCTCACCAAGGCATTTATAGAATGATCACAACTAGTCTGTTGACTGACTAGAACAATTTGCACGTTAGGCCATAAAATAGCATGCATATTATAGGTTATAAACCACAAAACCCATAGAATGTGGTACGTAAGCAGTTTTCAGTGTGTACACCCCATTCTTGGGGGTCTGGGTCTCTAGTGTAATATCACAGAGAGGTGGTGATAACATAAGCATCTGAAACCTCAATGTATTCCTTATCACCACTACTGCTTTTCAAAAAGTTATAATCCTTAGGAATTACTAATTTATATGATGCATTTGTCATAAAGCATTAGCCAGGTTTGTTGGTAATCTTTAAATGCCTTTACAGCTGGACAGTATACACAGAAACTGGGCCAAAACCCATCACTAACAGATGTATAAAATCAAAAACCACAGCTGCACAAATGTAGTAGCATTTCACTTCCCTGCCTACGACCATCTCAGAAAAACAACATGCATGAAAGAACAATCACATCATATCCATGGAGCCCATCCAGCCCAGGATGCTGTCTCACAGCAGTCAAAAGCTTGGAAACAGGAGAAAGGACAAGTATTCTTGAACATCTTCTCCACATGCCCTTTCCACTTCCATTTTCTAATAGCTTGGAAGATTTCAAAGATAGTTTACAAATGTCTGTTTCTTAAGAAATTTTGAGTTCTTTCATCTAGTCATTTTTGAACCTACACAAGCATTCTGACATACAGAGACTAGGGAGTGTGGGGATGGGGGGCAACATGCTACAGCTGACTTGAGCATGGTGTAAAAACCACTTCCTTGTATTTGCTTTCAATCTTTTGCCTTCTAGTGTCACTTGAATGCTGTAATTCCCTGTCTGAAAGAAGCAAACAGCTCTTCCTTGTTAATTACCTCCACTTCGGTCGCAAGTTTATCTACCATCTCTACCCCTCAGCTATTTCCCTCACAACCAAGCAAATGCAAAAGGATTACTACTAAAAAAATTTATTTATGCAAAAAGGCTACTATTAAGGAAATGTGCCTATCTCAAAATGAAACAGGTTGGTTTATGGATTAGATGTTTGGAATGAGTTAGAGGATGCTCAGTGGAGCAGATCCCCAGGTGGGACACAGAGGAGGTTCCCCATAAGGTCTTCTTTTTCTAAGCCTTACCCTGGTATTAGTAAATCTGTTCACCCACTAACGAGGCACAACATGCTACTCTCTCTCGAAAGAAAAAAAAAAAAAAGAGTTCTGACAGATTATTTCTGTTGTTACTTTCTGTTTCCTCCCAAAGAAAAAGAACCTCTTTCCATACTAAAGAAATGACTAAGTGTACTTGGCAAATTTGAACACAGCTACACATAGTTTTGAGCAATTTACTGAGAAAAGAAAAAATGCCAACATCACAGTGACCCTGATTCCTCTTACCAAACCTCACTCTAAGTTGGTGTAACTGTTGCTTCTGGAAAGAAGCTCACGCGGCTGCAACATCTGGGCACGCCGCCTACCAGCCGGGCTTCGGGCAGGTGTGTTCCCCGGCTCCGGACACCTGCAAAATCCCCCCGTAACTAACTTCTAAAATAAAGGGCGCCTTCTTACCGGAGCTCTCTCGCAGCACCGGCACCGGCCCTCCTCCTCCTGCTCCGGCCGCCGGCAGCGCCGCGCCCGGCCCGGCCCTCTCGCCCCCGCGCAGCGCCGCCCCGCCTGCGCTCCCGCGGAGTCACACAGTGCCGCCCTTTCCTCCCCCTCCCCCCCCTCCTCCTCCCAAACTCCGCCGCCCCGCCGAGCATCCAAGTTTGTGCCTTCGGCGAAGCCTCCAGGAGGGGAACAGGAGCTGCTGCGACCCCAGCGCACGGCTCCCCGAAGTTAGGGCTCAGCTTCGCGGGCCGGGACCCCTCGTTGCCGCTGTCCCAGGACGTGCCCCGCGGCCGCGCACTCACCCCAGCGGATCGCGGCCGTCCCGGGCCGGCGCGCTGCTCGGCTCTCGTGTGCACGGGGTGTGTGATGTGTGTGCGGCACAGCATTTTCCTCCATGACGTGGAGGAAAAAAGAAGAGCCGCCGCCCGCCCCGAAACCTGGCGGGCAGGAGGAGGAGGACGAGTGGGAGGTGGCGGTGAGGTCGCCGCCAGCACCTGGGACCGGGAGGAACCTGCCGCCTCCACGCCGCCCCTCCGGCAAACGCGGCGCCGAATTCCACACGGCTGCCCCGCGGAGGCGGAGCGGCCGAGGAGCTCGGCAAGCACTATGGCCGGCTCGGCCGGGCGGCAAGACAGGGCTTGCGAGTGGGCTGGGCTGGCTACGAGCCCCCGGCCCGGGCTCCTCGTCCTCTGCTCGGCTGCCCCAGGAGCGCACAGCCCTGAAGAGGGATGAGCTGCAGTGGTCGGGGGTGGATGGGCACGAGGGCGACGATGGCTGCAGTTCTGAACTGATAAGCTGCAGCGTGCCGTCAAGCCTCTGCTTTTTAGCAGGTTGGTTGGGGAGGTTTTATTATTATTTTCTGTTTAGCAGTGAGATTTGTATTTATTTAGCAGTGAAGTAACTTGCCGCTGCACTGGAATCCTGCAGCTCCCCAACGACTTCCAAGCAAAGGTATTTTAAGCTCAGGCCGAGCTGTTGGCTCTGCTCGCAGAGACCCTCGAGCCCTGGTGCACCGGCTCGGTGGGAAATGTGGAAGACGCCACCACACCGAAGAGCATCTGTCTGCTGCTGTAGCGCTGACCCTGCAGATGGGCACCGCTGTGACAGCTCGGCTTAAGGCTGGTAATTGCATAAGCCACTGTGACCAAGTTGTATGTAACTGAGCGTTTGAGCTCTCACCACAGAAATGTGTAAGTGAAATCAAAAGGCCACAGTTGATGGAAAACTCACCTGTGGGTTACTCTGCTACAGCAGTACTGGTGTAAGTGGTAAAACCTTCTGCCATGGACAAAGCCAAAGCCTTATTAAAAACAAGCACCCCAACTAACAAAAAACCCCACATCCGTAACCCAGCAAAACACATAGATAAAAAAATCACATAAAACTTTTTTGAATCCTGTTCTGAAGTCGCATTCCTTAGAAATGTTTTCTTCCCTTTCTGTGTCATGTTCTTCTTGCTACAGCCAGTAATTTAGCAATTCAAATTTCAGATCACCTACATAATTTCCTACCCCACTGTGTTAACAGCCTATTGGTGACCAGAAAAAGGGCCCAAGTCTCACATAGGCAGTTGCTCATTCTCTTGATTTAAACAGTGTATTTTCCTCTGGTTTAGTATTAAGATTTGAAGACCAGGAAAGAAGTCTTTGTGTCATTATGATAAAACACTCAGCAACTACAACTGCTTTAAGAATTTATCCAAACTCCTATGGCAACATTATTCGTCCCTCTCCCTCCCTCTTAGCAGCATTTCCACCATCAAAACCTCAAGCAGTATTTGTGCCTTAGAGTACTGTAAATACCTCTTCCAAGCTAGCTTTCATTCCCATTATTTTCTCCCCTGACCTGCTCTGCTTTGCCTGGCAAAAAGGTGCAATGTTTTGTGTTGATCTTCTACTCAGAATGACTTTAACTCTTTCTGTACCTGCCTTTACTTCATTTCTCTTTTCCGTGTGTTTCCCTTGCTTACAGAGCTTCATGACCTCTGATCTGTGTTACTCAGGAGGTCACACTGCTTCCTGCTGGCCTTAAAATCTATGGATCTTGTGTTGTACTGTCTGCCTCCCAACTGCTTATCTTCCTCCTCACTCATTCTATTGAGTCTTGCATTCTTCCTTACTGGTATTAATCTCCCAACTGATTTTTTTTTTAATTCCATCTCAGCAATAAGTAAGTAAGTAAGTAGGTAAGTAAGTAGGTAAACAAACAAATAAATAAATAATTCTGTGGAAATATGAATCTGAATTCATGGCTTTTGTCCACTGCATAATCTTTTTCTCTTTTTATTCCCCATGTGAATATTGAGAGCAGTCAGAATGCCATGAGTTTTGTCTTAGTATTTGCATTTTATATCCTTTCCTACTTTAGCCTGTACCACATAAAGTAAGTGTTAAGTCACAGCCTAGGAACGGAGAATAGGTCTACTAAATAAAAGAACTGAATCATGAAAGCAGAAGGAGGGGCTGGGAGAATGAACTGCCACTTGTGAGCTGAAGGTTTTTTACTCTGCTGCAGTTAGCATCACTAACAGTCGCCTATCTTTGACCAGTGACAACCACTTACAGTTTTATGCAAAAATACACTTTAAAAGTATAAATTTAAAATAAGAAAACACGATCGTGTAAGTTTTTTCTATCTCTTAATAGGTCTTTACATTAAGATCAAAGGATTCCAGCAGGAAGATTAGAGAATATTCACAGTTTTAAGATTTGGGGAGCAGGATCCTACATTTGTTAGTCATATTAAGCCATATGTTGTCAAGCTAATGCCTTTCTCAAGATGCTTATATACAATTTAAAAACTGAAAAAAGCCTCACTGGAAGATTACTTTTACATACAGTATCTGTAAGAGACAGCGGTTTTCATGTAGCACTTTGCATTTTTACCTCTTTGCTCAGCTTGAATCAATTCAATCTTCCGTCACTGCATTTTAGGATTGCCTTAGGTCATGTAATTACATTAATATAATGGACCAAAATATTACTGTCAAATTCTTTTGTACATTAATTTTATTAGACATCTTGTAACAAAGAAAAAAATGTCAAACAAACATGTAATTCAGAGGTCATTTTAACAGACAAATATTTTTTACTTTTCAGTGAAAGTGCAGCATTTGAAGGAGCACTTCCTTTGAAACAACATGCCTTCAGGTTTGTTTTGCTGCTGCAGTTGTGAAACCACTCCATTTTCTTTCTTTGTGAAACTGACTTTACAAAATACCTGTCACTCATCAGCTTTTACCGTTTTTGACTTCCAGGCCATTTGCATTTCTTTAATCTTTCAGCCCATCAGGCTATGATTGCTCATGCATCCTAGGGCACAGTACTAGCTCTCTGCACGTCAGACCCCTCTCACTTCCCCAAACCAACTTCTATTTAAGACACTAATAAAATCTTTGCAGAAGAGCTCTTCACACTCCAAATAGCTTGCTGATATCATGTATTAACAGGAGATACTTCCCATCCTATTCACTGGATTTAGGAGTAGCAGATACTATTATTTCATCTAATAATCCAAAGAATGAATGAGCAAGAATACCACTTGAATGCAAATAATTTAACAGTCAAACACGTTACAAATATGCTGCTAAAGCAGATTCAAACATTGAAAAATTAAAACAAATAGAAATCCTCCAGACATTGGGATGAATATGCAAGATGCTGTTAACTGGCGAAATTCATGTTTGGCAAACAGGCTAATAGCATTTCCTG
>JACBWW010000008.1:12811110-13023217 GCA_020086605.1 Lanius collurio
GGAAAGCTGATCGAGACCTGGTATTTTGGAAAAAGAGATGTGTGTGGACAGATTGCCATTGTAAGACCAGAACCTTCTCTGACAAAATACAATGTCTTCCCAGTAATTTAATAGTTTTTTCCCCTCTAAATGCATTCACTTTTTTTCAGGTATCCCCACAGGTTTTGATTCACTTCACATGATATAGATGTCAATTCTTTCTTTCTCTTGTAAAGGCTGGAGTACAAGGTCTCTGTCCTCACAAACCAATCAGTAAGGAGTCATCTTTTTCTAATGATCAGATTAACCATGTAAGTCAGACACCTAAAGTTAAGGTGGTGTCCACCCACCACAAGATACAGGCCAGCAGAGATTTTGGCTAATTGCATTGTGATCCTTTGTGTCCATCCCCATCCCAATGTTGAAAGTACCTTTTCCCCAAGAATTAATCTATCAAGAGACCAAAATTATGCACACTGCATTTTTTGCATTGGTAATTATGAACCTTTGAAAAAAAATCAAAGGTTATTTATAGCATCATTATAATAAATAAATAATTTCAGTTCGGAAGCTCCTTAATGGACTATAATGACAAGATAATTCATAGAACAGCTGTAACAGTGCCAGAAGGACACAGACCACCTCCTGATAGTACCTTAGCCTATGTTTTTTTCCTTTACATGTCAGGTATGACTCACTATGGATGATCTTTAGGTTCAGTTCATCATCTGCCTATAACTGAAATTTTTATAGCAGTAATGTGGAATTTAATTCATACTTTCACAATTAATTACTCTATTCCACTGCTTCTAGATAAAACGCTGTATTTGAGAAAGAAACATTTCTTTCTCCACTCAATAAGGGATAGTATTCCTCAGAAATTCATGTTTCCTTTTTGTCCTCCAGTGAAATTGGCAAAACCAATGACATAAAGCAGAAAAAAATATTTGGTGTTTAGAATCATTCTTCTTTCGAAGTATTCCATAACAGTGGCCTTTCTCGTTGCACTGTGTCTGCATGGGAAAAGGACTTGCAGGAAAGATTAAAGACCAAGTATTCATGCTTTTTATTCTAAAGCATCAGTTTCAAGGTTTATGCTGAAATCTCAAATTACTTTATGTTCTATGTGGTAGAAAGTACGATTCTCACAAAAGCACACAAAGATGTTATACTTTTTCAAGAGACAGAGTTAATAGTTCATCTGTTTCTAAATGTCTGAAAAATGTACAATAGAAATATTATTTATAGCTCTCTTTAAAGCATTGGGTAGATAAATGATATGAATATATTATTCTCCATTAACCTTCTGCCTATATCATGATCTTATACTGTAACTGGTTTTTTTCCTTCTCCTACATATCCTGGAATATATGGCTGTTCCACAGTAACAAATACTTAGTATGTGACACATTCTGAATTATTATTTTTCATGAACCTTGGATTGGTGTATCAAGATATAGTTAGGTTATTCATTTAACAATGTGGCAAAGTCAAGTCTGCCAATGTACTGTAAAAATCCAACAATGTTTCAATAGCTGTCTCAGAGAAACAAAATAACAATTTAAATATCAGTAGCTCTTTTTTGATATAGATGTAACCTGATTTTTCCCCAGAAGGTGAGAGAGGTATAATTGACATACATGCCAACACTGAGAACCATGCACATCCTCCCACAAAAGAATGTACGTTCAAGACTGAATTTATAAAGAAATAAAATAAAACAAGTACTTCTAAAATAAAACAAAATGGCTGGTCCCATTTTTCTCACAAAAAATATTTTTACACAGCAATTCAGATGACCTATCAGTTTCCCAATTAAGTCAATCACTTTATTTAAATATCAAATTACTGAGTTTGAGCTCAACATCAAGGCATATACTAGTATCTTTTCTTAAAAGGCACAAAGATTGCTTTAAAAATAATTGTAGGAGACTATTTTTCGGTATGACTAGAAGGGTGTCAGCTTCCAGCATATGAATCTTTCTAACTTATTACATTATTGTTGTAGACCTGATTATATAGTGATTCACTTGTATAGACACTTGAAAGGAAAATGGTTCTCTTAAATTATTTCTATTCATTTTAGAAAACCTGAACTTAACGTGCCAAGATAGTGCATAAGAAGTTCCAGGTCCAAACTTGGGTAATAAAAGCCAGAACACTTTAAAATTCTTGAAGTTTACAGCAGACTGAAATGTAGATTGGAAGAAACAGAAGTTATAAATCAAGTTTCAGTTGAGGTCACGACAGCCAACCTCTCTTGTTTTTCATGCAGTGGCAAAATCTACAGTGGCTGTGACTCATTTGTTGAGTTTTACGTACAACCTCAGAACAACTTCTAGAGCCTTCTCCTACACTATAATCACGTGCTGTTTGAAAGACTGAATTGTTTTGTTTAAAAGCTTTGTCATAACTTTGTTAAAAGTGATTCCTGAAAAAAAAAAAAAACAAGATAAAAGGGTGATAAAAACCTGAACACTTCCCAAGGTAAAATCATGAGGCAATCTCCTAAACACTTTCACCTCAGATTAGCAATGGGGTGTCAAAACAGTCTGTCTTCTCTGTTTAAAGCAAAGCAGCAGGTGAAGCCAATGCCTCTTGAGGCTTGATGTGTATCACACTGCCTTGCATTTACTGCTTTCCTAAGGAAGACAAGAAAAGATGTGTTCTACGAAGATTATCTACAATAGTTCTGTTTATCTCAGTCTTCTCTCAGTCTCCGTGGGACCACCAAAGCAGATGAAAATGTTATAGTGCACCTGATGAATTAAGAAGATGGGTCAGTTATCAAAGGATTTTTTTACAACTTGTTTCACAAAGTTAAAAGGGCAGAAAGTCAATGTTCAAAGCACTCTACTAGGAGTCAGTTTCAGTACTCTTAGATGCATTTATGGGAACACAGTTTCTGTAACAAAAAGGAGCAATGGTTACAAGTTTTAACAAGCAAGTTTCCAACTAGACATATGGTGAAAAATTCATCATGAGCATGGTTAAGCATAGGAATACTCATGCCTGAAAATACGCAGAATTTGACTGGACAAGGCATTGAGAAACCTTATCTAACTTGGAAACTGGTCCTACTTTTAACAGAAGGTTGGATTAAAGCCCTCCAAAGGTCCCACAGAAGCTATGTTAGCCCATGATTCTGTGCAATCACATTATCATCTGTTTTCTTCTGTAGTGATTTTCCAGTTTCAGAAGAATCTGGTTTACAGTTAAGAAATACAGACATTAGATAGTTAGAATTGGTTTCCATGGTATGCAGTCCCTAATAGTTGTTTCTTCCCCCACCCCCCTCCACCTCCTCACAATTTTTGGCCCTCTGAAAAGTGATTTTTGTTTGACTTTTGCTGGCCACATATCTCAAGTCTGAACCAGTCATGTGACATTCTACCTTCTACCCTGCTGAGAGTCAAATAACAGCAGGTAGAGGATTTTGGAAAGCAAGAGGAAGGAAACCTATACCTCAGCCATGGTATGCAGTTACTGGAAAATACAGCTTTGTAAATTCTGCAGACAGAACTGTGTACTTCTTTGTAAAGTATGTCAGTACGTAAAGCGAATGGCCGGAACTTTACAGTATTGGAAAGTACTTTCAAGAATTTTATATGTAAGAAGAGAAATCATTTTGTCATAAAGAAGGGAAAACATTTTAATCGTTGCACCTTGAAAAACCCCCAGAGATTGAAAAATATTACAGATAGACACTTCTGTATACAATCTCACTTTTCTTCCAAAGTACACAATACAAAGAATATATATTTCATCTCCCTGTCTTTCAGAGTCACAAAAATGGGAACATAGTGTAGTTGGTGAATATTCCACTACAGGTAAGGAGGAAAAAATATATATTAGATGTCAGGGTTTTATTTTCGTTTCTATGTGGTTTGTTCACTGGGGGATTTTAAATATTTCAAGTACTTCTCTTTCACATTAACGTTGCCATTATTGATGGTATGATAAGTTACTACTTCAATAATACCCAGTCCAAAAAATTCACATATACAGAGTCAAGCTCCTTAAGCCATGTCATTATTGCTAGAAATAATAAATGTGAGGTTCTCAGTTTACATCTTGACTTTTCAACCACTAATGTTATTCATCATCTTTTCCAGCTTTCCTCCAAAAACATTAAGATCATAATAGTAAAGTTTTCTAGTGAACATAGTTTCTGACATAATTGTCCAAGCCTAACCAGAACTTGGGGTTCTGATGTGGAGTACACTACAGCACAAAATACATCATTGTACAATGGGCTAGATTTGTTGTCTGGACTATGTTACAAAGTATCTTTGATGGTTCAAACAGGCACATGAGATACCTGTCCTGAAAAGTTTACAACTTAAACTATAATGGTACGCTGTTGCAAATATGCACATGCAGTGTTTTCTAGTAGCCTAATTTTACACTTGTCTAGGATAATAGCAAAGTTTCATTTTACTGGAACAATTTACATGGATTCTCCAGTTAAGTCAGCCATTTCAGCATCAGAACTTTGTACTGGTGCACAGTACAAGAAGACTGACATGCAAAAACCCTTTTTAATTAATTATTTTAATTAATTATTTTTCTATCATTTTCCAGGACTAGTAAAGCACACAAAGGGAACTAGTTTAAAGCCTATTTATACAATTGAGATTTACATTCATATTTTATTTAGCACAAAGTAAAACAGCAATGGCGTTGTGTGTGTGCCCAGTTCTTTGGAAACAGAACTAGACGGCAAACCAATGCAGCAAATCCATCAATGGGTTCTGAGCCTTCTCATAGCACTTGCAAAATTTCATTTAAGAGATTTATTGAAACACTTATCCTGAGATATTTGCTTGCAAAGGAATTTCCATCTGAAATAGGAGTTTACTTTTTACAGTTTATTTTAAAAAATTTGGTCAGACTGTGAAACTTGAGGCACTTCTCCTCAGACCTGTATGACAAAGATTTGAGTTCTACAAGGCAGAGATGTCAAAATTGAGATGGTGATTATGTTTTTTACGTATTTTAAGTGTTCAGCAGCTTTTTTCCTTCAATTGACAGAGTAATTACAGTAGGTATGAACAGAAACTTACGTATGGAACAACATTCCTGTAAATTTCCAATTTATTAATTTTAATTATAATATATATCTTTAATTTTGCATTATCTCCACTGTCTGTTAATGGTTACTTTTGCTGCAATATTCCTCTACACTCTTCCATTCAGGACTGAGCACCCAGATGGTAGGATGGCAAAGACCATACATGCTACAAGACCATTATTTTGTAGCCATATTTTTCTGAAATACGGCTACTAGTCAAACTGGTAGCAGTATTGCAGAAAATATCAATGTGGCTGTTCATTTGTTCAGCAGAGGAACATAATTCCAATAAGCCATAACCTTTGTTACTGTTCAGTTCATATCAAAGAGCAGTTCAACCTGGGTTTTTTGATATAAATAAATGTGAAAGCAATCTCCTACATAATCTATTTTTTGTAACTTTAAAGACCACCCTCCTCCAAATATTCTGCCCTGGCACTGAAGATACTAAGCCTGTTTGCTTCTAGTAAAAAAAAAAAAATTAAAAAAAAGGGACAACAAAGCATTTTCTGCAGAAGTTTCTCAGCTGCAAAGTAGCTGTTGGGCCTATGTACAGAAGCATTAAGAATTACTTAAAAGTGTGGATGCACTTTTATTTTATGATTACTGACAAAGATTAGATACACTTCTGTTTTCTGTCTTACTGCCTCCCACAGCAGACCTGGCTTGGCACTGTTACCCATGTAAGTGCAGTGTTACCTGGGGTTTGAGCCGGTCACTCTGACTTTGCACTATGGTCAGTCAGGGTTGTCCCTCTCTAGTGTAATCACAGGCAGTAGAAGCAAAAATACCAAATCAAGTGCAACAGACACTGTTCAAATCATGTAAGTACTATAGATAGGGTTTAATGTGCAATCAATGTGAAAATGCAATATGGAAAACACAAAGTTATACGCTCGGTCAATTACACAAAGGTCAGAGCATCTTCAGGAGTATTTCCACATCATCCTTTAAATTAGATTACGTGAGATTATTTAGCAATAGTTATGTATCATATTTCTCTATCTCAATCCAGAAGACATTTCCCTATGCTATTATTTTTTGAGAGATTCAAATGAGTACTCAAAATTACATGAAGTTATTTTGTTAACTACATCAAAATAGCAAAATGTTTCTAATTTGGACACAGGAGAGTCGACCAGCTCTAAAAAACATTGCTTTTGGGTCATTTAGATCAATCCAAACCCTCAGAAGCGTCATCATTTTTCCTCAGCACTCTTTCCTTCCCACACACAAATCAATTCCATGCCACCTACTTTCCTTTTTCCTCTCATATTTGTTGCATAGCCCTTGCATCCACCATTAGGTTTTCTAGACTGCTAAAAAAACACTTACTCATAAATTCCCTGGCAACAGCTGCTTCTCCTTCAGCACATAGCTCTCACAACTTGGGTTTGTGGCAAGGATGTGGTGTTTGGCTGCATATTACACAGGTCAAAGCTTCTAAGAGGCAGAGCAATGGAGCCGCTACCAGGACTCTGATAGTGCTGGGGTCGCTAGTGATAAAATTCTTTCCTGAGAGCATGTTCAAGAACAAAATGTATCACTGAACACTGAGGACTGAATGCACAGAGAGCTATGCTTTTTATTTTTCTTAATTTGTTTCTCTATATTTTCACTTAGGCTTACAATATCTAGCACATTTAAGGGCAGACTTGACTTTGCTCCTTTACCAGTCTCTAATACGATTGGGGCTTTTTTTTTTTTTTTTTAATCTGTATCTTCCTTGGCAAAATTACAATAGACACCACAAAACTCTAAGTTGAAAAGTAGCCTACTAAATGTGTTTCATTGCTTGCCTCAAGGAAAACAGAAACATACCATATCACATATGATCACATCACAACTTTTTCCCTTAGAAACACTCTTCTTCCATACAACTTTGGGACCTTTCACAAACTAAAGGTGAACAAGACCTGTTTTAATCTTTACAGGTGGCTAGTGGTTATCAAAGGCGGTAAGTGATTGCATCAGCACAAGAATTGGACTAGTCATGCTGTTTTCCAAAGACTGTCTTCCTGAAATAGCAATCTGCAAAATGAATGTGCATATCACACGTACTGTAACAACTGAATAAGCTTTTCTTTTAAGCCACTTTCCTGGAATTTCAATGTGAAGTATCTAACTCCAAAATTTGCTCTGCAACTTACATCTGTTCTTCAGCTGACATCTGCTTCTGAATCCTTGTTATTCTTGGTCATTTTTAGAAAACAGTATGTCATCATTACAAGTATCAGAAAACACAGAGAAATTCTAAGCCATATAATAACTGTTTCTTCCGTTTTTCTATATACAAATAATCTAAAAGTACTGCTTATTTGCTTAATAGTTAGTTTTCACTCAGGCTTGAATACAGTAATCCTTGCTTTCTGCTAGCATGATCCTAGAAGAGACTAAAGACTCAGACTCAAATAAGGGACATACATTGAAATTTAGTTAGGATTCAGATGACTAGTTCCATTATTGCGATCTCTAATGCTTCTATTAAATACCTACATTGGTCTGGGACTGCTTTACTTCATGGGCTCTTCAAGATTTTTGTACTAACACCCCTAACATAGCTAGAAGTCTGATGCTTTATAAACCTTATTAATCTCAACCAAGCTGAAAAACCAGATAATTTCTTATGTTGGCCACTACAGAACAGTAACTCTTCTCATCTTGACAAGGGGCCTTGATTTGGTAGAGATTCCTAGGACATGCTTCCTAAACTGGGTTGTACAAAAAGTTCATTGGTAGCTGCTTCTTTGTATTACAAGATGGCTAGACGCAGCCACTACATACATAATTTTCTTCCCATTTCTCTGTGCTCCTCATACAGCAGCTCAATGAACACTGGGCCAATGTATGGGAAGCTACAAGGAGAGGGAGGGAGGAGTATTTAAAATAACAGCATTCTCCTCCAAAATCGCTCATGGCCCCAGTCTTCTTTTGTAACAATGCTCTGGGAGGCACAGAAAATAAATTAATTCCTTAATACAGTAAGAAAAAAAGAAGTTTTATTCTCTAAAAAGCAGAAAAAAAAAATCTACTGTATCATACACACAGGCTCTAAGCATATCAAGAAGATAAAAGAGTGCCTGGGAATGTCTCCAGGCAAGGAGCACGAATAGCTCACATCCATACCAGCAAACCTTTCCCTGCTTTTGAACAGGCCGGCTGCAGGCAAAGTGCCTTTTGGAAAGAGTACTTGGAACAAGCTAATTCAGGAACAGTGCTTGGAAATTATTTGAGGGTTGCACAAGGACCAGCTAGAATTGTACTCACAAAACAACTGGTTAATCCTCTTCTAAAGCAATTTAAGGTACTGTTTAATGTCCTACATATCCATGTAGTATCTGAAATGGAACTCAAACTGGCAACACTTTGACTTCCCTCCCTCAACTTCTCATCTAAGACTAATGGCTAGGCTGTGGTTATTGTCATCTTAAATTACACGTCACAAAAAATCATCCTGAAATACTCTTTTCCAGATGACTCTGGACTACTTGGGAAAAACACTGATCTTCAGGCTGATTTCTGTTTGTCAGGAGTAGGTTTTGAATAAATTGATTTCTCTGTTCTAGAAGTTACAATGCTTATCATACATTTTTCACAATACAAATAATTCAGAAGAACTAGTGATATTTTCAAAGGCCTATTAAAGAGTTAGGGAACTAAACCCAGTTCTCGGTCACTCACTCGTGCCTGGTACAAACCGAAGTTACTGAAACAAGGCAAAATAAACTCATCATCTGGATGCTCTAAGCCTGAAGCAAATACCAGTAGAACATGGTAGTTTGTCTATCAAGTTTCCTTTGAACTATTATCTTTTAATTTATTTTCAGTATGTCAGAACCAGACCAACCCTGGTATCTCAGTTCACATGAATTGCAGTGTCTCACCAAATAACAGAATCAATCCCAAAAGCCCAAAAGCTTTATGGACTCCAAGTACAAATGGCTGTCAAAGGGACTTCTGTTTCCCTGAGAACACATTGCTAATTAAATTGAACTGAAGTTCTTAAGTATGCCAGGCAGTTCTGAAAAAATTGTTCAGTATCATTTTGTCATATGAATGCACTTTGTTTCTTTTGACTATTTATTTTTAGAGAATAAAATATCCTCCTAGTTACTAGTGTTGCTTGGGCATACTGGGATTTTCCATAACACAGATAATTCAATACGATTTGAAGATGCGTATGGTATTAAAGTTTGTGCTAGTGTATCTGAGTTTGCAATAGAATAAAAAAAATATTAAAATAGCTTACTAGAAACTTGACTTTATAGTAAATATTTTAATATAAAGTGTTACATAAAAATTTTTACATAGCAACCAAATAATTAGTAATTATTCTCCTCACACAACAAATTTATGGAAGAAGTGTACATTTTTAGATTTCATGTACAAGTCCTGGCACTACTTACATTTCAAGATCAAGATCTGTGATAACCATATACCCCAGAAACAAAATCAGAAAGCAATACAGGAATTTGGGGCTTTAAGTTCTTTAGAAATCACTTTCTGCTGCTTTCAGTCATGGAGAATATTAGATTTTAAGTACATACCCGCAGGCTCTCCTTCCTGTGTTGGTAACTCCACGTCACTGGAAACTGATACTTCATCAATGCTAAATTTTGACAATTCTGTCCCAAGATACGTAACCTGTACAAAGAAATCTAGATTGATAACTGATTGTTTTGATTAGTACTTTTTTTTTTCTGATAGGCATAAAAACTTTTCTCATTAAAGTGAGTTTATGCACTTACAAGTCTAATTTGCATCTTTCAAGATCAAGGAGAAATTATGCTAATTTAATTCTAAATGAAAAAAACCCCAAGCATAATGCAGCCCATCTGCAAAGCCCTTTAAACTCTGGCAGTCTTCCTGCAACAGTCATGCATGACACCCTGATATTTCAATAAGCTGGCTCCCTTTTATTCAAACTACCTTTCAGCTTTTTCTATCAATCCTTATCATCTTTAAAGCTACTCTTTCAAGTCCCTGCTAGTTTACAGTGTGAGCATTCCACATCCTTTCAACACTCATGACTAGTTCATCACTGTACAGTTACAGCTATGTCACTCTTTCTTTGCTGTTCATTCATTATGAGTTAGAAGAAATTTAAAATTTAGGCTTGCACCCTCTTCTGCTTTAAGAACAGTAAGGAGATCTAGATTAGTGAAACTTGTTATAGCCACTCATTACTGCTAATGTGGGGAACCAAATCAGGCCTACCTTATTCCACACATACTTCCATGTCACAGAAATACCACTTCCTAGTATATCTTTAACCCACTGAACTGGATTCTGCAGTACTTGTCCTTTACTGGTTCTGATCTTGCCATTCTTTAAGAGTGTAGCTTTATAACTGAATTCCTAAAAAAAGAGAAAGAAATAATTTCAATTCACAAATTAACACATATGGAATAAGATCGTTGAAACATAAAAAATGCCAAAGAACAATACAGCTGAAAATTGCAACTCATTCTGTCTTCTCTGAAAAAAGGCTAAGTAATTTAATGCCACTATAAAAAACTGTGTAAAGTAAGATGATTTATTCCACCAGAACAAGATGCTTTAGCCAATCAGAGGACAAATCTCCCTGTGCATGTTTGTCAGAAGTGTATTTGTATCTTAGTTCCTCTTATACATAAAAGGCTTTGAATAAATTAATTTGCAACAGGCACTTACACAAGGCAAGTCTGTGCAACAAGAAACTGCTACATGAGGTACATGTATGACAGAGTGAAGTTCAGCAACCATTCAAACAAGAAACTTATTTGCACAAAAGTTTCACTTTTATCAGTGGATATCACCTACATGTTTTAGGAGGAACCTGACAGCCCTACTTTATGCAAAATTAAGTACAAAAGAACTTACTATTAATGCCTCTTTCATAATGTTAATACATCCTAGTTCTGCAAACATCTACACCTCTCCAGAAGCACAAGTTACAATCATTTATAGTTGAGTAAGTGATGGTTTTGTCATATTGGCCTCAGTTGGACAAACACAGTTAAATAATGCAACAATTTGCTGTTGATTAACTGTTAGAATTTAGTATGGTATCATTTATAAGGTTAGCAATCCAAATAAATATATACTAGCAAATATTGAACCACCTCCTACCATACCCACTGGCTTGGGGTGGCTTTAAGAATTTAAATTAAAACAATTTTGAAAATAACTTTTCTTTCAGATTAAGTGTTTGTATTAAGAATTTAAATTAAAACAACCCAAATATTTCAATGAGCACTCAGTTGAGTTCCCAGTTTCACAACCTAGGTCTACAGCATTCAACAATTGCATTATGCCTGCACAAAGCTAAGTAAGGACAATGTATCAGCTGTATGTTATCAAGTACATCTCTATAATGATAAAGAAAGGAAATCTACTGATCATCTCCTCTTTGCAATGCAACAGACACTGGCTTCTAAATTTTGATTTCTACAGAACTGTCTTACAAGACATAAATGAGTGTCATTTTCATCCTAGTAAAGGCCACTGACTTCTCTACATGCCAAACATCAGCATTTACAGCACAGGGTTATAATTCCTTAGGATCCCCATGCATCAAGCTGGAACCACAGACAACCATCTTGAAAAATTACAGTAGGCATACTGAACTCTTCATCCTTCCACTTAGTCATCTTGCAGTTCAAAGGAATATTACATGTTCTTTAAAAAAAAGAAGCATGTCTCCATACCTATCATATGGCCTAATGTACAGCGTTGCGACCTACAATATTCTATGTTCCAGAACACAAGATCACATGAAATGGCAGCTCTCAGAAGAATAGCATTCCTGAGCAAATTATAGGTGTAGGAAAAGGAGCTCTTGCTACATTAACTAAACTGGTGAGTTGATTGAAAAGAACTTTTCATGTTTTTATCAATATGTTGCCCTGGATATTACCTAGTTGGTTTTGCATGGCCTGGTTTTTGGTAGAGGGGGGGCCTCTGAGGTGGCTTCTGTGAGAAGCTGCTGGAAGTTTCCACCATGTCCAGCAGAGCCAACCCCTGATGGCTCAGAAGATGGACATGCTGCTGGCCAAGGCTGGGCCAATTAGAGAGGTTGGTAACCTCTGTGATGACATATTTAAGAAGAAATAAAAACCAAAGTGGGACACAGTTTTTCCTAGCCAGAGAAGAGGAGGAGTTGAGAACATTTGAGGGAAACAACCTGGAGACACCAAGGTCAGTGGAGAAGGAGGGGAGGAGGTGCTCCAGGTGGCAGAGCCGAGGTGCCTCTGCAGGCCGTGGTACAGACCATGGTGAAGCAGCTGTGCCCCCACAGTCCACAGGGATCCATGGGGAATGCAGAGACCCACCCACAGCCTACAGGGATCCACAGGAGATGCAGAGATCCATCCACAGCCCACAGGGATCCACAGGAGATGCAGAGATCCCCCTGCAGCCCGTGGGGGAGGTGGCTGTGCCAGATGCCTGGAGGAGGCTGTGCTTCAGTGGGAGACCCAGTGGAGAGAGGGGGCCCTGCTTCCAGGCTGGAGCAGCCTGTCCTTGGAGGACTGCCCCCCGAGGAAGAGTGACCCACGCTGCAGCAGTTTTGGGAGGACTGTGTGCCTGTGGAGGGACTCAGGTTGCAGCAGTTTTGGCAGGGCTGCTGCTTGTGAGATTGGAACCACGTGGAGAGGGTCACAGAGAACTGTCTCCTGTGGGAGGGACCCCACGGCATAGCAGGGGAAGGACTCCTCTCCCTGAGCAGTGGAACAAGATCTTGGGTGATGAACTGACCAAAACGCCCACACCCTGTCTCCCTGCACTGTCAGTGGGAAGAAGGGAGGGGATTGGGGGAAGAGAAGTTGTTTTTAAGGGCTTGTTTTTACTTCTCATTATCCTCCTCTGATTTTGTTAGCAATAAATTCACTTTGTACCTCTAAATTGAGCCTCTTTTACCCTTGTAGTGTTTTCTCCTGGTCCTGATCTCAACTCATGAAGCCTTCACTAAATTTTTCTCTCCTCTGTCCAGCTATGGCAGAGGAGGGTGAGTGAATGACTTTCATGGGTGCCTGGCATTTGGCCAGTGTCAAACCACAACGCTAGCTCGTATCTGGGAATTCAGTCAATAATTCCCTCCTATGCTCAATACTAAGTCAGGCCCCTTGCAGCTGCTGCAAACCTGTTCTGCCTTTGGAGGGACAGGGATATACTTCTGTATTAATAAAAAAGGCTTTTTTTTTTCCCAAATATGGTTCATATCATACTGCAAACTTATAGAACCAGCAAGCATGTAAGTAATTATTTTTGCATGTATTCATGCCTATTACAGCACTATGAAATCCTTGATGTCACATTTTTAATTTGAGGGATTTGACAGTTGTTTCCAAGAATGACATTAAATCATAACAACAATTACATTCCTGCTCCTTCCAGTATGAAAATCAGGCATTACACAACATAGATCAACCAAAGATTCCACTCGGGTCCTAGCAATAAGAAATATTAGCAAACTGGTCAAGCGAAGTTAAACACAAATTTTACTTATGCAATATTCTGGGTCTTAAAATTATGGGCTGACAGAAGACTTCATCCATAGCATTTCCCTTTTAAACTCATGAACAGTTATCTATAACCAATGAATAAAAATATTCACTAGTAAGCGCTGAAGATGCAGACTAAAACATGAGAACTGCTGTTTCCCCATTTTAGTGTGGGGCATATTTTCATTATCTACTAATAAGATTTCTCAAAAATTACCTGCATTTTGAATTCTAAAACATTTTCTCCTGGCTTTATCCTTCCCAATTCAAGCAGATCTATCAACTGATGCTTTTTCCTAGTCCTCTGTCCACACCTCACTTGGTTTTGTTCCCATTCCTGAGTACTATAGCCCTGTGAAGATTTCTCACTGACATTTACTGGAGAATCTGTACTTGAGGCAAGATTAGTAAGAACCAGGTTGGCATTAAATGAATTCTCACTACTCTGAAAGGCCATTTGCTGCAAAGTATTAGAGGAGTTTTTCGTAGGTGCTAACAAAATTACTTGCTGTGGCTGCTTCTGCTGAAAAGCTTCTTTCTTATTCACATATCTGTGTAGATCCTCATGTGAAAGAACTCGCTTGCAGTCACTGGTTGTCTGACAGACATTCTTACTGACAACAGTGATTCGGGGTTCTACAATATTTACTGTGTTGGTCACTGAAGTAGGATTTAAATACTTGTTTCCTTGTTCTACAATTGCTACACAATCAATGTCTTTTTGCTGTGAGCACTTTGTTTTAGTAGTGGAAATAGCAGGTTCTGAAGGCAATGTCATCACTTCCACAGCATTTGTCAGCTTTGACATGTTGTCAAAGGGATAGTCTCTTAACCTGTTTTCAGATGCCGAAGCATGATCAGAAGCCTGTTTGCTTGTAAGTGCTTCTTTATTTGCTCCTGTCTTATCCAAGTAGATGTGTGGCTGCTGGATGCATTCCTGAGCTGAAAATCTATTTTCTAAAGAGACATGTGCTTCTATTCTGTTTCCATTAGGCGTGCTGGCACCAAGCCCCATACTAAATGCTACTGCATTAGGACACATGATTTCATCAGCAGTTAAACTTTGTTGTGTATTGTCTAAGTCTGAGATTTGCTTCTCTGATGATGAATTGAACATTTGCTTTGTTTTTCTGTAATTTTTTATTTTCTGCACTAATTTTTCCTGGTTTTGGGCAACAGTCAACAGGCTCTTGTGCCTAGAAGCAAGGTTAACTAATTGTTTCCTCAGTGCACCTTTTTTAAATGATTCCACTGAAGCCCTATAGAAAATAAAAAATGACATTTGAATTACTGTAAATACAAAATTAAAACAGTTTAACAGATGTAACCCACAAAGAACAAGAATATTTTTCAAAGGACTCTGGCAACATTTAAAATTTGAACAACATTTTTATCATGCATGAAGTTTAATGTTCAAATCCCAAATTTAAGGTCAGCAAATTGCAGAATCCCACAATAGGATGCAGAATTAAGATGCAAGTGGGAATCCCATGGAATTAGGACGTTAATCATCAAAACTTCAGAAACAGCCTTGCCTATACCAGTCCTTAATTGTAAGGATATATATTCCTCCACCACCCTCAGTTCATAGAATCAAAATTGTGCCTGTATTGTCACCAGCTGCTCTTTCATCACCACAAACCATAGTAGTGCATTGAATTCAATGTCTTCAAAGGTCTACTTTGGAGCCATTTAAAATGAGCTCAGGATAAGCTACTGAAGGATGATACCACAAGGACTTTTTTGTGGTGTACACAAAAGATTTCAAAAAGTTTTCAAAACAAAAGATTTCATAAAGCTACAATTGTAATAATGCCACATGACCTTTAAGTAAACAGGACAGAACAGTTTAGGATGTTGCCTGTGTAATCTGGGAACATTGCATCCCTTCATCAGACCCTGTTCTCAGAATGAGCCTCCTTCCTGTGAGACTCCTTCCCTGGGGGACTTTACCTCCTTTCTGCTGAAAGGGAATTCTTTATTTACCTCACTTTCTTTGACACAAGAGCCATCAGCTCAGCATAACACTCTTTTCTCCTAAATCCCCCTCATGGGATAAGTGGTATCACTACCACTCTGGTACTATTTTGGGAAGATAGAGAAGTAACATAAGTAGGGAAAGGAATTGCAGTATGGTTTGCTTTTAAGACCACCCACTGCAGAGGTGCCATGCAGGCAACACCATCCCAGTCTCAAAAGACACTGTGGAGGGGATCAAGACAAAGGTACACGAAGGCAAGATGGTTCAGAACACGGACCAAAAAAACACAGCCTGAGAGTGGTGCTGTCTGTACTGTGACACTGCTTGGTATCACATGTGATTAGTATACATACTATCAACATATCAGCATAGTCAGTCACTGAGTAATCCGTGACAACTACAGACTTCAACACAGACCAGTGAGGCTTTACACACTTTTCTAGAAGTTTTTCCTCTGGGCACTTTTGTTGCTTTATTGCTATAGAGGTATAGAAGAAGCTGCAGTGTGACTAAAATTACAATGTAACTAACAAATATGATACTTTTTTTTTGCTGGTTTTCCTCAGGTAAGAGATATATCTTAGTACTTTAGTACAGAAGATGCTAGTACCTAAATCTTAGTAGTACAGAAAAGGAACAATGCTAGTCGTACGTCTCCCTGAGCCAACTAACTGAACAACTGGAGGATGGAAAATGTGATGATGCCTCCTGATCTTCTATGGCTTATGGGACAAAAGCTATAGGCCAATAATTAAAAGTAAGATGTTCCCTATATAAATAATAAAAAGGAAATATAATGTGATTTATAATAAAGCTCATTACTACTGATGGATGGCTGTTGCATTAGCTGCAGAGTGTCTGCAATACCCAGAAATATTTATCATTTCACCCTAGAACACAGTGTCACTCAATATTGGAAAACAATAAGTTTGTGTAGCTATTAATTTTACTGCCCTCGTTTCTTAATTGAGTCACTGTTTTGCTCACAAGGATGATTTGGAACCCTAACTCCTCTTCCCATAAAATCCTTTTTTTTTATTATTATCTGTGTAATCTGTGTATTTTACATTTTGTAGCTGTCCAAAAGGCTTGTGACAGAAATATTTCAGTCTCTTTACTCAACAAGGCTGTAGATTTTGCCATGGGACTACTTGAAAGCCATACACTGCTTTTTCGTGACCAACCAAATCCTGCCCACACAAACAGAATGGAAACATCCTCATCAGCTGGCCTAGAAAGCAGCATCTGTTGAACAGGATACCATATTGTTAGGCAACCACTTAACACATGACCAGCCTTCAGGCAGTCCTTCTCAGAAGGAAGTAAATGAAGCCTTGTGAGACCTAGCATCATGAAGTTGATAATTCATACAGTCCACGCTCACACTAAGGTAAGCAATCCTAGCTCAAATTTTAGTTGTTCTCACAAAAAAAAAAAAAAAAAAAGAATGTCTGAAAGCATGCTTCAAGTCATTTCTCTAAATTGCTCTTGTGGCTGTTGGCTGAACAAATCTAGGAGTTATAAAGAAACAAAACCAGCAGCAGGGACACTCCAGGTAGTGTCTTGAGTTGCTACTACTTTCCTCCATGATGCTGCAAAATGAATGTAATTGCTCAATACCTCCATTTCCTAATTTCTGCTTAGGTATCATGGCTCCATGGGGGGAAAGTCCTGCTTATCAAACCTGATTCCTTTTCACAACAATATAACCCACCCAGTTGATCAAGCAAAGCCAGATGATGTCATCTATTTGGATTTCAGTAAAGCTTTTGATACTGTCTCTCACAGGATCCTTCTAGACAAAATGTCCAGCAGACAGCTGGATAAATGTATCACACAACGGGTGAGCAACTGGCTCACTGGTCAGCCACAGAGGGTTACAGTAAATGGTGTGACATCACACTGGGGACCTGTCACTAGCAGGGTTCCACTGGACTCCATCTTAGGCTCTGTGCCCTTCAACATCTTCATTAACGACTTGGATGGAGGACTGGAAGGTATGCTAGGCAAGTTTGCAGACAACAAAAAACCAGGAGAAGCTGGCAACTCCCTTGAGGGCAGGGAGACCCCACAGAGAGACCTCAACAAATCAGGCGACTGGGCAATCACCAGTCCTGCGAAGTCCAATAATGAAAAGTGACAGATTCTGCACTTCGGACCCTTCTGCGCAGGGGCAATGCTGGATGTACTGACAGACTGGGAAATGAGATGATGGAGAGCAGCACCATGGAAAGGGACCTGGGGGTCCTGATCAATGGCAAGCTGAATTTGAGTCAGCAGTGCCTGGCAGCCAGGAAGGCCAACCCTGTCCTGAGGGGCATCAGGCACAGCATCTCCAGCCAGGCAAGGGAGGGGATTGTCCTGCTCTGCTCTGCACTGGGGCAGCCTCACCTCAGTGCTGGGGCAGTTCTGGGTGCCACAGTGTAAGAAGGACAGTACTAAAGATTGTCCAAAGGAGGGCCACAAAGATGGTGAAGGGCCTTGAAGGGAAGCCATATGAGGAGCAGCTGAGGTCACTTGTTCTGTTCAGCCTGGAAGAGACTGAGAGGAGACCTCACTGCAGTCTTCAACATCCTCATGAAGGGAAGGGGCAGACTCTGATCTATTCTTTGTGGTGATCAGTGACAGGACATGAAGGATGGCCTGAAGTTGTGTCAAGGGAAGTTTAGGTTGGATACAAGGAAAATGTTCTTCACATGGAGTGGCTAGGCACTGCAACAGGCTCTCTAGGGAAGTGGTCATAGCACCAGCCTGACAGAGTTCAAGAAGTGTTTGGACAACGCTCTCAGGCACATGGTGTGATTCTTAGGGATGGTGCTGTGCAGTGTAGGAGTTGGACTCAACGATCCTTGTGAGTCACTTCCAACTCAGCATATTCTGTGATTCTGTATTTTTCCACACATTTTGTATTGTTCCCTACCTAATTTCAATGCTCACTGTGAGGACAGAAACTGATTACTATGCATTAGCTAAACCTTGAAGTTCTTCCTTCAAAACAGAGGCAACTGAAGCCAATATCGATCATGCTTCCAAAAAATCTGAATGAGAACCACACAGATTTACTTTCATGCCACTATATGCTGATCTCCTAACAACTTCTATCACTATTACTGCACAGAATAGCTTTCTGTGAATACAATATTTGTATTCTACTTACCTGTATTTTTTAGCAAGGGTATCCCTCTCTGTTTTCTGGTTTGCAAGTATTTCATTCAAAGTATCTTGTATCTGAGACAGGCTTTGTGTATATACATCTGTGCAATATTTTGAGATAATCAAAATGATGAGGGCAATAAACAGTAGAAAATAATTACATTGGTAGCATTTTCAATGTAGCAAATATACAGCTGAAGTATGAAGACATTGTTAGAGCAGTACCTTATACTGTAATGCATACTGGCAGCTCCTTACAACTGGAGTACTTTTAATGAAATTCTTATAGAAAGAATTAAATACAAGTTTAACTTAAAAAATAGCTCAAGTACTGGAAGATTTGAAGTGCAAGTACCTTGTTAAGGAAATTAGTAAGAGAAAAAAGAATACTACCCTATGGACGATAAGCACTGAATATTTTCAAGCTCTTTGTGTTGCAAGTAGCTACATAACATGACAATTATATTGAGGCTACCTGCAGAAGTTACACAATCTTAACGAGGTGCCTAAAACTTTGCAGTATTACAAAATAGTTTAATGAACCTAGATTGTTTCAAGTTACACACAATGGTAAAAGCATATCTATCCCAGTTTTACATAGTTTCTAACTCATATTATAAAGTTAAATGATAAATTGTCCCTTTTTGTTAGCTATATTTTTCTAAAATAAGAAGAGCAATTATAAATTCTTCTTTATGCACCCTATCTCTTAGACATATAACATGAGGGTTAGAAGTCACATCAAGTGGATACCACTGAGCTAATTAGCTAAAATTGTCATCTGATTCCTGAGATTCTTAAAGTCAATGCAAGCTTTACATAATCACGAAAACCAAGAAATTACAGGACTGAACTGGAATTTATAAAATGGTTTTCCAAATCTTTTTAACAGTATCTAGCAGTATTTGCCTACTTAGTAGCATGCAAATATTGCTCTTATTAAGGCAGGTTAATAGAAAATTTGAATCTGTTATTTATAGTAGGTTTCACTTCATGGAAATACCTTGAGATATTACTCTACGTTTTAAGTTTGTCAGTGTACTTCCATGTTCTTACTCAGTCTTGTGCCTCATCAATAGTAATGACTATGACTTAGTTTAAGAGGTGCTACATTACTAATGCTTTTGTCAGTAGTGGTAACAGACCACCACATTCATTTCTATCATACCCCTGAACAAGAGAAGTCTGATTACCCTGAAAAGGAGAAGTCTGATAGCTCTTTTTGCTCATTTATGACATTGCATTGATCTGTGCATAGGCTTCTGTCTATTGTATCATCTGCCTATTTGTCAAAAATTTTTCAAGAAAGCACCTATTTTTATAAGCACTCCATACACCATAAATTTGAGTTGGAAGCTATCAACCTACATAATTCCACATTTTCCACATTTCCACATTTACTTTTAAAGAGGTAAATTCACTTGTTAATATAATTTGAAAGCTCCAGCATACATTTAGGAATATAAATTTAAAAACAGTTTCTTTCTGTCAGGAAGCAAAACTGTTTCATGAGTATGAGATGCTCCAGTTAAACAGCCGTGCCTAGACAGGCAGGGGCAGCTGGGGAGAAAGACCTCGGTCAAAGGCGTTTCTGGCAGCAAGTGATGCCTCTTGAAGTGTCACAGCATGGACACAACAGACTCCAATGGCTACACAGCAGCAACATCATCATCACCTAGGAAGTCACTGTTGCTTAGTAAATTCTTGAGATTAATCTGAGCTGAGATTTGATAGCCTAAGACAAATTACACCTCTGGGCATCAGCATTTCTGAAACTGTCCATCACTCACAGTGTCCGCTGTAAAGAATTCTCTTTCTTCCTCTCATAAATTATTTCAGACTCATGAAAGTCTAGCCACACTAGAATGAAAATGCTGCATCTGCTACTTTACATACAGACATAGCTGTTCTTGATCATCCAGGAGTTCATGTAATTGACTACTGCTGCCAGAAGTACGCATTCTTATCTAATGATGCCTTTTTACGTAATTAGGTTGACTTGAGACACATGCCTCCAAGTGGCACGCCTACCTTTTCTGTCACAATATCATTTCCTGTGCAACTGGAATTACTCCAGGAAGCACCCATACCTGAGAAGGGTTATTAAAATCTAATTCTCTGAAGATGTATTTTCCAGAGGAGATATACAAATCTATTATGTGCAAGAATATTTTAAAAACAATTGTATTGCCAAATAATACAATTGTATTTACCCACTAAAAATAGGTGAAACACTTCAATTTATGTCTACCTGCATCTTTGGAAGTTCTCAATTCAAACAGCAACAGTTCTTCCTGCTTCTTTTCTGTATCTTGTATGGCAGCAACAGACTCCTGTTAACCAACACAGAAATTACCAAAAGAAGTAGAGCCAAGTGCACCATACAATACAGGCCATGATACATGGCTTGCAGTATAAGTACTGGTGGACTCAAGTCATTCCAGGTTGGGAATTACTGTGTAAAGGCAATGGGGCACTGATAGGACAGAAGTATATAGGGCCAAGGACATGCTCTGCAATGGGATGTCACAGCCTGGTTTTGCTGTGGCATTCAAACTAGTCCATGCTCAGAGTCCTACAGAAACCTCTGAGCACACAGCAAAGATTAGACAGTGAATTTCACCATGACAGCGTCATCTAGACAATGCAGACATAGCTTACAGACATCAGCAAGAGCTCTCCTAACAACTTGTGCAAAAATCTTCCTTGTTGTTTTAGAGAGAGAGAGGTGATAATAAACATACTTATATGTGTAAACCATAACTTGCCTACTATAACTCTCTGGATTATGCTGTTTTTACATACATTTAAATGGATTAATTATTTAACTTATATTTTATATTTTTCAGTCATCAAATGTCACTATGCAGTAGTACACTACAAAGCAGTTTAACAAAACTCTGTTATCTATACTTACCACATTGTATTCTTCATGTTGTGGCTCCAAAGCTGCATAATCATTTTTATAGTAGTCGTAACAATCATGTTTTGATTTCCCCTCTCCACAATTAAGAAAAAAATAAATAAAATATTAAATTAATTTACAGGAGCATCACAGGCTGTATTAACTAATATAGGTTACAAAGATCCAACAGCAGATCAAATAATGAAAAGCATCTTGCATATGCAAATGAGATCAAGTTTAGGTAGCATAAAGAAATGAAAGGTACCACTTTCAAAACTACTCATTTCCCTTCCTGTGAAGGTAAATACAGATAATAACAAAAATCTGAAGATGCAAGCATGTTCTTATACCTCATTCTCTCAGAAAAAACAAAACCCATTCATACAGTACATACATACAGTATTTACATACTGTAAATAAATAAATAAGTAGGATTCAATAGTTAATAGAATTAAAATTATCAGTGCCATAATATTTGAATGTATGATTTTTCCTTATGACTACAAGGTAATCCTGTGATTTATACTTTAAAAGTAACATACCAGTAACTTCAATAGTTTGAACAGGAAGTACAGAGTCTGTAGCACCATACGACTTCAGCAGATCTCTCATTTCTTCATCACAAGCTTGATTCAAAGCACTTTCTCCTGAACCATCCCTCTCATTGGGATTTGCTCCATGCTCCAGCAGAATCCTGACTGCCTATTATGCATTTTTGTTATTTGTACAGTGGTAATTCTTGTTGTGGACTTATAATACAACTATATGTGTTATATCTGATGCACATCACAAATAATACAAGTACAAATAAGATATTCTACAACTGTTACACTTGCAATCCAAATAAAACAAATAATTGGCTATTATCAACACAGATTTCTACCTTACATTTCTTGCATTTTTCCATTAAAATACACAAATAATTTACAAATTTTCATTAAACCTATAATTTTTATGGGATTTTTATGGTTTCATGGTTATACAGAACAATTACAAAACATCATGTATCTAAATTAAAAGGAGCTGGTCAATTACATTAAGACCAAAATGCAGAAAAGAAGAGCATTTCTTTCTTTAATATTGGTTTTCGTTTAATGAACTGATAATTTTTTTTTCCGAATTCCAAAATACTTGCAAGTTTGCTTAATTGCAAAATGTGGAAATTAGATTAGTGGCATCAGTGGAATCATCTACCCCCTAAATTCAGATCATCTAAAAGCACTGATGAGGTCAGAGCTTCGATGGCAAAAGAATTTTCATATGCATGAGTTCTCAACTTTAGCATTTCTTCTTATTTCTTACACTCAGAGTGCAGTTAAAGAGGAAAATTATCAGAAAGAGAATGATGACTTGAAGTTCAAGATGTTCTCTGTTGGTTTTCCCCCAAAATAGAATAATAAAATTACATCTTTGCAAGAACCCTACTGGGAGTTTGGCTCCAGGCCTGGGAAACCATCCCCTTTGTTTTACCCTTGCTCACAGAAAAAGATAAATGTGATGAAACATGAACTGTCCTGACAGAAATAGAAGTATATTTGAGCCAATCTGGCGTCACCTTTACACTTCAGCTCCCCAAAACTCATTCTACCAAAAGAACTTTTTATTTATTTCTGTACAGTGCTGGGCACCACAAGTTAAGTAGATTGTGAAGGTCCTTGAATGTGCCAAGAGGAGGATGACAAAGCTCATAAGAGTGCTGGGAGACGTGTCCTGTGAGGAGCCACTAAGGACTGTGGGCTTGTCTAGTTTGGAGAAAAGAAGGCTGAGGGGAAACCTCATTGGTCTCTACAGCTTCCTGAGCACTGGAAGTGGGGAGGGTGATGCTCACCTCTTCTCCCTAGGAAGTGATAGATGAGTGGGAATCGGTCTAAGCTGTGCTAGAGGAGCTACCTAGAGAGGTGGTCAGTGTCCCAAGCCTGTCAATGTTTAAGGAGCATTTGGACAATGTTAACATGATTTAACTTCTGGTTGGCCCCAAAGCAATCAGGCAGTTGGCCTAGATGATCACTGTAGGTCCTTGCTAACTGAAATTGTCTGTTTTCTAGAGCCACAGAATGGTTTGGATTGGAAAGGACCAGTTAATAAAAAAATTGTTGATTTTTAAACATCAGGCCCAGGATCTTTTCTTCACAAAAATAATTTTTTTATAATGAAGGCAGTGGAACACTGAAACAGATTGCCCAAAGAAGTTGTGGATACCCCGTCCCAAGAAATATTCAAAGTCAGGTAGGACAGGGCTTTAGGAAAGCTGAGCTAGTGAAAAAATGTCCCATCCACAGGAGAGGACCTTATGACTATGTGCTACACTCCTCTCCTGCTTAAGCCACTACCACCAGGGGCAGCTGTCATAGCTGCATTCAGTTTACTCCAGACTTTGGGGGACCTAGAGCACTGTCTGGAAGACTGACGCAGCCATCTTACTGGTACATAAATATGACCATAAGTCAATCATCTTACTTCAAAAACAGTGCAGAGCCCAGGGCCCCTTGAGCTCTCTCACACAGCAACAGGTTGCACACCAGGACCCCCACTTGAGCAGGGACACCTCTCAAGTGTCACTCCTTGAGGCTGAGAAATTCCTTGCCACAAGAGATTCCCCATAATTGATGCTAAACTTTGAAATTTTAACTAAGTGATAGAAAGGATTGATGGTGCACATATAGTCCTTTAGACATAAACTGCTGACTAAGCCTGGGACTAATTCTGGATCCAGCCATCTGAGAAGGAGTTTAGAAAGCAAGGGGGTCCCTTCTGAACATCATGACTCAGCAGGAGGGTCCTCCTTACAATTCTGACCCCATTCTGTATGCAGTAAATTAAACAGAATTGTGTTACACAACGGTCACATTTATCAGTGAACTTTGTTAACTCACTGTTTTATATTAATAAAGTGTACTATTGTGTATCTCTTCTAAGTGTGAACTGCATCACTCCCATCTGCAGGAGCACTGAACTAATCAATGAAACTGAGAATGGTCAGCTTTAATGCTGTTTTTAGGGAGCCCACAACTGTGAAAGAACCACAGGGAGTTTCTGAATTTTTATGATTTGTCTGCTGTACTAAAAAAGTCAACTAACTGCACAATTTCAACTGTCACTACTGAAAAATATTTTTCTCTAATTTTGATCACTTTACTGGTTTATTTCCTAAATGCAAATCTACACTAAAATTGTGTTAGTAACTTTAATGAAATGGGGATTTTGCTTTGCTGATCCTCTGTTGGAAACTGGTGTCAGAAAATCTCAAGTAAAAGAAAAATATACCTCCAAATAATTGCCAGAAACAGCATCGTGTATTGGTAAAACACCACAGAGACTTCTGCTGTTAACATCAGCACCTGCTTTCAGTAATTCTAAGAGCACATCAGTAAATCCTCTGTTGGAGGCTTCATGAATTGCTGTCCAACCTAATAAAAGCAAGATGTCACATACAGTATGCATCTGATTTGGAAAGATAACAAAGGTCACTAATTAATAACTCTACATTTTGCTGCATTTAAGATAAATCATACAAATAACCATCTTGAAATGCCAAGGTAAACTATTTTGTGTGTAATTCAGTTTACTTCAGAGAAAACCTTGTCCAGCATTAAGCAGAAAAGCATTGCTTTCTTTTCTACAGCAGTAGTAAAAATAATAAAAGAAACAAAACATTGGAGAAGAAAAACTCAGAAGCACGATATTAATAGTCTGATTTCTAACACCAGTAGCATTTTATAATATCAAGTCTGCCAGGTATCTAGCATAAAATACTATCCATTTTGAGGCAATGAAAACAGAAATGTGTTATATATTTAGGTAGGAAAAAAGAAAACATAATCTTGTCATCTGGTTTTTCTTCTTACTTCCTAAGGAAATAAGACCTGTCTGAATGTGCTTCACACATGTATACACTGTTGTGCATAAGCTCTGCCAAACCTTCAAGTTCACTTCTGTACACGTCTCTGAAAACGTACTCTTCAGCAGAGTAGCAAGATCCTATTAAAGCCCATGCTGAGAAATAGTCTGCATTACCTCTATGCTGACAAAAAAGCCAGGTATTCATTCAGTATGCTTATTTTGCTCAATGAGTTTCTTCCCTCCTCAAAATTTTAAGTCAAGAATCCGTAATTTCAATAAAATTATGCAAATTATATAAACGTATCTATGCTACAGATTATGTAAAATTGTATCCTAAAACAAGCCTGTAAGAGAGTCATTTTCAAACCTGCATAGTCCTGTTCATTGACACAAATTCCAGATGATATTAAAGTCTTCACCAAAGACACATCTCCTCTCCTAGCAGCAATATGCAGCTGAGTTTCCCCTTTCTCATTTCTCCTAATTTTCTTCTTTCTCCCAGGTCTTTTATTACAGGCACCATGTACAATTACAGCTTCTTCCCTGGCATATTCTAAACAGATATTGGGTGTTCATTAGAAATTTTTTTCACAAAAAATGTTTAAGTATAAACAGAAAATTAAACTTCATAATCCATTTGAATTGCCATAAATGTGTGCAATACTGTTGCTTTAATTATTCAGTAACATTAAATGGCTATATCAAAAGTTAAAAAGGTACTGTAGAAGGTCCTGTGTAACAGGTCAGATAACAAACAGATCCTGCACTAAAGAATTTCCAGTTAAAACCTAGATGATTTTACAAGGGTACAACGAATTAGGAATCCACACAAAAGGTAACAATGTTTAAATGTTATACTGTACAGAGATAGGGAATACGCCAGGTTTCTCCATGGACTACTTTCAGGTTTTAAGGATGTTAAATATATAAACTACGCACACAAAGACATTTCAGAAACTAAAAAAAAGTGGAGACTTGAGCATCGCTTCTTACCAGCTCCTAATTCTGTATCAGGAAAAAGATAGCTCTGTGTGTGTATACATATATGTATATATATATATATATATATATATATATACACACGTATATATACATATATATATAGGTGTATATCTACAGCTGGACGAACATATATAAATATATATATATACACACAGAAGTTATTTTTGCAGCCATGATGTGAAAAACTACTGTAGACTGATTATAAGTCTTTGAGTAATGCTTAGTGGCAAAGATAAACTGTCTTTTAATTAAAACTGTGCATGATTAGACCCACAATTGCAAATAAACTTGATTTAATTCTTACTGGTTCACAAAGCAAACAACATCCACCATCCACTTTAATGATATCACGTGATCATCAAAGAGGTTCTAATTCTGAAGCTTCAGGTAACAGACCTACTAAAGTGTAAGAGATACGATGGAAAAGAGAGATTAATGAAGTACTGATTATGTGTATAAAGTAAGGACAACCCCCTCTTCAAACTGCTACCAAAAAGACAGGGCATGTAAATCCCGAAAAGCTCTATCATGCATGCCAACTTTTTTTTAAAACTCCTGTTCCTTCTATTAAAATATCATACTACCAAGACATTTTTTAAAAGTTTACAGCGTTCTTTCTCTGATTTCTTGAAAATATGTAACTTATTCAAAAACCACAAAAGTGTAACATTTTAAATGAGCATTCTGCAACACTTATCCATGGGTTTTTCCTTTTACTCCTATGAATAGTTAGTTGCTGCTTCTTCCTCTTCTCATCAAACAAGCTGTTTTCTCAAATATCTTCAGTCAGCGTTATCCATTACTATCAAACATCTGTGCTTGACAGCTGCCTTTCTTCAGGTGCCTCCTGCCTTCTGCAAAATTTGCTTTTCCAATGTTTCTTTTAAAGTAAACTATGGAGCCTGCCATACAAGGCTATTTGGAAGAACATGAAAGACAATCTGAAGTGATATTAGAGACAGACATACAGTGAGGATATACCCATACTGATTTTAAATGACCTTGCTCACTGTAGGCCGTTCAAACCTGTGAGAAAGCATTCGGAAAACTCTCTTTGCACTGAGGGTGCTTGGCCTACACTGTATTGGCAACAAGAAAAACTCAAGAGTTCCTTTTTTAAATGAAAATTTGAGAGTCTAGAGCACACAGAGGCATCCCATTATTAAAATACTCCTCCAATCTGAGACCTACTTTACCATAAGATAATGTATTGTGTTTTGTCTAAAAGCTTCTGGCTCACAACTCCCAAAGCAATCATCCGCTTTCTGATTCTTCCTTTTCTTCCCTTTTGATTCATGGGAGAATATCCTAGGGACTTTTTAGAGATGTTGAAGGAAAAAAAAAGGGCACACAAGGTTCATTAAGCTAATGAACCTTAGCAATATTGGCTGCAAGTGAACAGAAATAATTGCAAGGTTTTCCAGTTAAATTGTCATGCACAACAGTTTGCTTCATGGCTGTTAGGAAACATTTGGAAAAGCATGATGGGACATTGGTTTGTGAATCACAAAATACTGGTTCTCTGTGAGATGCATTGCCAGGTGGGTCATGAGCAGGAAAGATCCAGATCTTGGCAAATACAAAGTCCAGTCAGCACAGTACAAAGATAAAATGATTACCGTAACCAGCAATCAGGTTACATTAGGCTGACATAGCTCAGCAACTTCAAGGACATTGCCCTTCAATACCTCAACATTGTCTAGGAGCAATTATTTCCCCAGGTTGAACTAAAAGAAAAGACGCAAACTCTTTTGTACCTTCCTTCTGTATAAGCACAATAGAAATGTTGGGAGCCTAGTAAGTGACAGACTTACTGATGAAAGTGACACTGTGTTATTTGTGAAGGCTTTTTTTTTCAAGAATAGAATAATATAAGGAAGACCAGAGGGACATAGGAACAATCAGATGAGATACAAAGGCCAGTTAATGAAAAAAAAGCATAGGAGAGTAAAAAAATCTGAAAACCCCACAAGTTAGAAAACATCATCCCATTTTCCATTTTATTTCTACAGCAATCTGAATGCCATTGTCCTGGACTCCAAATTTATTAAGGCCTTCAACTGTATAAAGGGCTATGCTTTCTTGCACCACCTCTGAAATGGCAGCACTCTCCTGGTATAAAGGGAATAATTAATTATATCTGAATAAAACCTGAAGACTCTCTTATGAGGTAAAAAAATAACTTGGGACATGCTATCCCGGAGGAGACGAGAATATAAGACACATGTTTGGAATAAAGCTTTTTAAAACCATAATTGTGCAAATAGGAGGCAAAAAAAAGGTTTTAAGAGGGGAGGGATCCTATTGGAACTACAAGTTTTGGTTTTAGCAACTTCTTGAGTACTGTGATTCTCTGGTTCCAGAAAAAACCAAAGTACACATGATGAGTGCTAGCTTTATCAAAAAATCAGTATGTGAAAATATTTAGAGGTTAAAGATGAATTGGAGCAGGACTCTATTGTGATGGTAAGGCTACAAGATAAATGCAAATCTTAGACATAGGATGAAAATGCTAAACAAAAAGCTGCACGTACAGGCAGAAGAGAATACAACTACCGGAGTTGTATTCTCTTACTCTCATACAAGTAGGTTTGTATCTATATCACAGCTAACCCAAAGGTATCAGTACAATCAGAGCCTATACTAATTTGTACTTGATGAGGATATTATAGCCTATAAAATATAAATGGATCTTTGTGTGTTAAATATACAGACAGCCCTGTTCTTTGATATGTGCCACATAGAACAGTTAACTAAAGACTGATCTAGTGATATTTCAAACTGTTGTTTATGTAACATACTTAAGTGAGGATCAGCTTGAAGCTCTCCTTTATGATCCTCAACCACAATGCTGAAAGGTTTAAGTACTCATTAAAGTATTTGCTCAGCATGCTATATGTACTTTTTGTCAAATTTCCCTCACACATTTCAAAAAGCCTTCCTCATGTACATTTGGAATAAGAACTCCACTGTTTATAAAGAATTAACTTTTCACCTGACTTCTTAGATGTTTGCTGTTCTGATGCTTGACTCAGTTGTGATTGATTAGATGAAAGCTTGCTGCTGCTGGAATGCGAGGCTGCCTTTGGTTTTTGCCTTGTCTCCTTAGGATTAGTACATGCTGGTTCTGACTCCTCTGTCTGTAAGGAATTCTATCAAAACAAAGGCAAAGAGAGTTTTAAGCCTAAGGCTGATCCATTAGATTTTTTTCCATTAGCATCAGATTACACTTGATTTGTCCAGTTTTGCAAAAAATCGTTCTGAAGGTGTTCTCATATTGGCATTTAGATTCCTGTCACTCAAACTACTACTGCTACTCTGCATGAGACTATGTAGATCCCTGTCACATCCTGTTGTAACTTTAAAACAGACACATTGTGAGAGAAAGCCAAAGCAAGTCAGTATTGACTGAGAATCAAGTTCTCTTAAATCAGCAATCCTAGAATGTTGAGCACACACTCTTTCTCCAGAAACCATGGATGTGAGACAACACAAACATGTGATCTCCACCCTTTTACAAGGAAGTTGCTAAGCTTCCACCAGTGCTGCCCTTTTATTCTGGAAATGAATTTTCACTGTACCATTGCTGAATTGCATTCCTGTTACAATACCACCTGACTCAGTTCAGTTTCCCTACAACATTAAGTAGGATGCTACAACTATGAGCAGATACAAAAGTAGTCTGGCCCATTTCATTAGGTCCCTTATAAGTGAAATACGTTTTCTGTAAAGTTCCTTGGACTGAAAGTGCAGTAAACTTGAGGTCCATGTAACATGAGACATTATTTCTGAATAATTTTACTCTTACTTGTAGCCTCTGCTATAACCATAGCCTTTTTTGAACTTTTTTATTTTTCTACCTTCAGAGAAAGGTTCCTGAAGAGTTTTATTCTTGTTTTTTTCACCAAATTTGTTTTTCTGCTTTGTTCATGCTTAGCAAAACTTCCTTTGATGCTCCAATATTATCACATTGAAGTACATATGCAGTTAATTCTATCTCTAAAACAGGCCATATACTTAACTTCATTTTCTGATAAATTTCTTAATATATACTAAAAGAAAATTCTGCTGCTATAAAATTAACTGATTTTCTCTGTGCTGCTTTTTAAGAAAGAAATTAAGGAACTAAGAAATATGTGTATAAAAGTGTAAAAATTCATGGGTAAAATTCAACAATAAATATTACTGAAGTGCTTTAAACTTGTATTTATTTTGAAATTTGAAATGAGTTTTAATTAACAATCTGCCTTCAAAACTGCCTTGCTTCTGTGGTCATAAACCAGAGCTGTAGTTTCACATTTCTGACAGGCCTGTCTGCAATTATTCCAGGAAATTATAAAGAAGGATAAATAATACATCAAAACCACATAGAATTAACTCATGGCAATCTCAAAACACAGCTGGTCCAAAGGCCAATGACTAGGGTTATCATTATCCTTCTGATACTTTATATTTGGAGACAGAACTAGAAGACACACTGTAACATTTGACACAACTACTGAAATTATCAGTTACACAGCTACAGTAATAGGTTTACATAATTAAATGTTTATAGCAGCTTCTTTTTCAATCATTTAATGTTTTAAAGCATAATCTAAGACTACACATCATGGATGCTGTTACACCATAACATTTCAAAGGAGACCCAGGCTGCACAACTGTGAGTAACAAGGACAGTTATCATAATCACATAAAACTTCAAAAGCTCCAAAAGATGTATCTATGCACACTACACTCTACATCTCAGATATTATCTGTTATCACTGCTCAAAGGAAGAAAACAGAAGGGGAGGATGCAGCTCTTAACGCCAAAAGCTGTTGCACTATATGCAAACACTGCCCCAAGTGATTGATCACAGCGTCTCGTCTTCACATGAGACACCAGCTCCCTCATCCTACTGAGATCTCACAGCGTAACTATGCAACCTCTGTGCAAGTCAGCATCTTCCAAACCCTTTCCTCTCAAAACCCAACACAACTTACCCTACACAGAGGCAAGACATAACTACCTACTGCTACAAGCCACATAACAAATTGCAGTTTCAGTCAGGTTTCTGCAAGTAAAAACAGGCACTGATGTACCATGCTTTCCGTAAAATAGCTCTGCAGCACTTGCAAAAACAGCAAGAACCACCATCCATGAGACACAGCTGATTGCCTCTGTCTTGCATCTTCATGTGGCTCCACCTTACCCAAGTACTAGTAAGGATGAGCATAACATTGACTATCACTCTCAGTCCCTGAAGGATTATCTACTACATTGTGTGCTGGTATTGAAACATACTGCAGAAACAGTCATCTGCTTTAGTTTACTGAAGACTGTTATCAAGCTCATAACAGTTTCCCATGAAATTAGAATTCTTTGAAAAGCTGTACCTGGAGCTGGTTTGCATCTTCTATACACTGAGTATTTAACATATTCTTTGAATCATCTCCACCTGATATGAAAATGAAAGACAGAAAAAAACCACAATTGAAAAGAGATCATAATTTAATTTACATATATACGGTCTTATGTCTACAATATTGCATTTAACATGACTTATGACATTTATCTTCCAAGAAAAATTACCAAGCCCTTAAGTGTTTTATTGGAATCTAAAACATTTCAAGATATAAAATATTTAGAAAATTTTGTAGTCTAATTTTTGTTGCAAATACTCTCACCAAATCTGGTTTCAAGAAGAGGTTAAAGATTGGCATCATACTTCCAAATTTTCTTGATGATCAGTGACCTGAGCAATTCTTTTTGAAACTTAGCATAATCCCTGGCTCCTCTCTTTAAGACTTAGTGCTTCAGGATACCCAAGGCATCCCAGTGCAGCAGGATGAGAGCCCTCACTAGCACCGCATCCATCTAACCTTCATGTCACCTGACAGCTTCTCATGGGCAAGTCTTATATTATTCCAGTCTCCCTTCAAGTCTAATTTTGAGTCCATGAGCCCTGCCAGCTTATGAGCAAAGACCCTCTTCCTTCTCTGACAAAGGTGAATGCCATCTGGTGCCAGAAGACCTGGTGACATCCAGACCATACCTTTACTGACAACCCCAGAATTTTGGCAGTGACATTAGCTATAGAGTCATGCATTAATAAACTGGGTTTTTCTGCTTCTTCCAATGGCCCTGCTCACAACTGGAAGAAGAGAGAAAAAAACTACCCTTACCAACTATCCTAAGGCTCTGAAGTCTCTTCTGATTATCCCTGGACTTAATGTTACAGCTTTATTGCCAACTATGTGGAAAAACAGTAATGGATAATAGTCTACGAGACCGGGACTCCTTCTGACTTAAACATACTACTGCCCACACTGGCTCATGGGTATCCACAGTCTTAATCCTCACTCTAATCAAGGTTTATCTTGTACCTGCTTCTAATCAAACCAAACTTTCTTCACAACTTAGTCTGCAAGACTATACTAGGCCCAACTCTCTCCTTAGCCAATCACTAGCTCTAATCCAACTTTGTCCTTATAAACACTCTAGCTGTTACCAAACATAAAATATTCCTGTACCCAGCCCTAACAGTAGTTAAGGCCTGGCAACCCCTAAGATCTAGATCTAATCCTAGTTTCCCATTTTTTAATCTGATGGATCCTTCAAAATTCAGACTTTATGCCAGTTTAAAACCAAATTTTATCCCTATCTCTAAACCGTACCTCATGCATCAGCAAGTCAAGCAATGCTGCATCTTCCATTTAGACAGACAACTATTGTGTTTCACATCTTCATTTCAAATTTAAAGGTAACTCCAGCCCACGAAACAGCTGGACCTCATTATCTTTTATACTTTGTCAAAGTACAGCAACTGTGGAGGGTAAGGAGTGCTCACTGGTAACTCTGGCATGAGACAGGCAAAGCCAGAGAGTTACTAGTAGTAATTAAGTAAATACAGTTTAACAGATATTCTAAATTTCTCCATTTAGTGGTGACAGCATGTCAGAATAATTCTTTCCTACCTGCTACTGAATATCTTCTGGATTTTGCTACATAACTTTTAAGAAGTTTCCTCATAGAGGGGTCAGAAGCTTCTTCTAATGCACACCTTCCCATCTGGTTTTTTAATAAGGGATCAGCTCCATACCAAAGTAATAAGTTCGCCATCTAGAAAAGTAAGTTTTTCAGATAATTTCTGTTCTGACAGTATTTTTCATAAACCTTATGGATTCTCTCTCTTGTACTTGACAACACGAGCAACTAAAATCAAATCCCTCTTTATTCTAGTTCATAAACACCAAGCATTCCCCTAGATGCATCATTATCCTATAGTCTTATTATTTTTATTTTTATAAATTGTTCCAGTTACTAATTTGATGCTATTAAGACAAGGTCTCCCAAAACACAGGGTAGGATTCATCCTCCATAGCTCTTAACTGGCAGAAAATAACAGGTGCTTTTAGGGTTCGAATCAACTTATACATTTAGGATATCTACTTTGGGAGAAAATAAATAGTGCTCTAGATGTGTCTATTGGGACTCCTGTCACTGCAAGGGAAGCTTTGACAGCTATTTCTGATTTACAACATAAACCTGATGAAAACACTTTCAGATGATCTTCCTACCAACATTATGATTTTTGTATAAATATAAAGCCTGAATCTGTTTCTATTCAAGAAATTACCACTTAAGCAAAATGTTCCATCAACTTTTGCAAAATGTATTTTTAAGACATGGGAAATTTACAGTCTGATTATTTCATTTCTGTGGGTAAGCAACCTACAATCTTATTCCAGCATTAGCGTGATTTTACTTGTACCTCTGCATTTCTCTCCTCAGCATCTGTTATAATTTCAGACTGAACCTGACTCACATCCTTCACCTGCATGTTCATGTCCCTCATTACTTCAAACCAGACTGCTAATGAGAAAATTGTTAATGAAATTTTCCTAATTCATACATTCTCCTACCAACAGAGTAAAATAAAAAGGGTTCAGCTGGCAGCAAAAGCCCTTTTGGGTTTCACAAGTCGTCCCAAGTCTTTAGACTTTTTTCCATCAGTAATGTTGAGAACACTTCTTCCGTAATGGGATCATTAGCTGCACATCATACTTGTACGCTCTCCCCCTAAATTGGACTACTAGAAAATCTTTCCTATGTTTACCTTTTTTTTTTCCTGAAATGACTTGATTTTGCATATTGCAAGCACAGAAAATAATAAAATAGTTAAAAGGTGTGTTTCCAATCTACAGTAATAACTTCACACAGAGAAAGCAGCTTTGAAAAACACAGCTTCAGATACCATGTTACTGAAAGTCATATTACTGAATCACTATCACTATTTTGTTGCTAGCCAAAACGCAGCAAAATTAAATCTAACAGACTACTGCAGTAAGACAATTTTATTGGTACTGAGTAAACAGAGCAATGCATAAGTACAGCACCACCATGTAGCACCACTTCCTCTAGATATACCAGCTTGCATAACTTCAACTCAGCTCTGTGCTGAATAATCTTGGTGTGCCTCAAGAGGACATAGTTGAGCTCAGTGTTCTTCCAGTATCCCTCAAGTTGCTGGCCCCTAAGTATTATTAGTAGAGATGAAGAAACCTTCATCCACAACCATGGAAATGGGTGTCTTAGGTACAGTCACAAAACTTAGAAATATTTCATGAACCAGCAACAGTGTATGATGCACAAGCTGCAATTCATTATTGGGGCTCTCAGGTCTCAGAAAAAATTAACCAGAAGTCCATCTTTCCTCTTTGCTCCAGAGAGACTTTTACAGGAGAAACAGAGTAAGTCTCGTTTTGGTTGTGAAAAAGACCAAATGTTTAGGAACAAAACTTATTAACCACCCTCCAAAAAAACCTTTACAATCTTGGAAAACAGTAAGAACTAGGCAGCATACGTACTGGTCTACAGAACAAAAACTGCCAGCAGATAAAAGGGACACATAGAACTCCTACATAAATTTGGGCCACCCTAGGAACATGCACAGACAGGCAGAGGTGACCATTGTCAGACTGAAAGAGGATCTGCAATTCAGACACAAGCTTATGAAACCACTGCATTTGGCAAGAAATCTCACAATTAACACAAACTGACTATTCAGTTAGCTTTCAGTTTAAGACTCTACAAAATATAAGGCTATTTCTTCATAATCCTCAGTGTTCTGTTAATACATTGGTGTGCATGGCTGTGATGACATGTCATATATGCATGATTCCTAAATCACGAAAAGAATGTCACTAATAGTCCAGAAGACTGCTTAAGTCAGAAGTTACTCTGCAGGGTGATTACAAAATCAGCAAATGAAATAGTATTAAATGGTAGCAATCTCCTCCTCAGTAGTACAGCCATTGTCTGAAACAGTTAGAGAAAATTTCTCCTTTCGGACAAACCTTGTTAAGCATGGAGTGATTTGAATAAAAATCAGGCAGAGAGGACTTGAAAGCTCCTGAATTCATCTATAATCTAAAAAGATCAGCCCCATAAAAAAGTTATGTGACCTTCTGGCACCAATAACAGGACAATAATTTCTACTCCTAAATCATATTTTGTGTTCAATTCGGAATATACCTCATAATGACCTCCTTTAACTGCATCTTGCAAGGGTGTTATTTGTTCCTTTTGTGTAGCATTAACATCAGCTCCTGCTTTTAAAAGCAGATTTGCTATCCCATAAAAGCCTTCCATACTTGCTATATGTAGTGCAGTCAAGCCTACGAAAAAGAAAAACATGCATTTCACATTTGGGTGAAAGAAATTCTAAAAATTTATGCCAGTTTTAGATTGTCTCTTTGATAAAAACTTCACAGAGTATATTGAAATAGCAAAAATGGATGTGTTCCAGTAAGATGTATTAAGAAATGTTCATGAAAATGTCACAAGGGTTGGGAGATCTCATGCTTTTGACAAAATTTGCACCTACTGAGGAAGTAGATGCTGGTATAAAAACACTAGTTTTAGATTTGATAGTTCTGTTACTGTCTTTGAAGTGGGTTTAGCATAGCCATGCATCACGTCCTTGTACATGCAGGGTGACAGACATAAGGAAAAAACATAGAGGATTTTCCACTTCTTATTTTCCAGCTCTGAAACTAACATGCTCTCCAGAAGATCACTTTCATGGATAGCCTTACTCTTCAACAATTTTCCATTATCAAAAGGTTGTCAGAGCCTAGTTCACACACAAAATAGGTGAATTAATAAGTCTTAGTAAGATTGTTTCAGTCCCATTAAGCAAAATTACCTTAATTTCACTAGAGAGAGAAACTCATGAGGTTCTTTTATATACAGTCCAACCCTGAATATTTTATATTCCCAGTTACTAGGTTTATTATGAAATCTGTTAAGGAGATAATAAAAATTTTCATTTAGAGGAATGTACTAATTTCTCTCTCAGTAAGAAGTATCCTCTACCTGATATAATAATAAGACCCAGAAAAACTGCACCTGCAACACATTCAATTAATAAACAATAGAATTAGCAACATATGCCTGCAAGGGCACTGTGTAGGCTCCAAATAAAGGAGAAACACAAGTCTCACTGCAACTGTTTCTCAGATCCCTCAGGATATTGTGAGTCAAGACTCAAACTTAGAGCACAAGACAGTACCTCTAATATGTTGTCCATATCCTACATGCTGATGTCCAGGAAATAAAAAGGCGAAAAAAATCCCAAAACAAAACAAACAACAGAACATCTCAATAACTCAGTTAGGTACTGAAGCAGAGTACCATAGCATAGGAATAAGGAAAAAATACCAGACTAAGATATGGATAATCACTGGGGGGAAGCTTTAAAGGAAGAGAATGGACACAGAGGCAGAATATAATACTCAGAACAATGACCCAAAGAGACCAAGATGAAAGCACATGTCAAAAGGACGTAAGTCTGGTAAATCTACTTCTTTCTGATTACACTTGCCTCATTGAAAACAAAAGAAGCAGGGTCAGATCAACTTCTCATCATTTCAGGGACTATAACTAAAACGTATTTTGTGCAGCTCTGCTCCTTTTACACGAAAAAAACAGCAGCCAGTGTCTGGGGGATGAAGAAATGATGGCCTAGCAAAATATGCAGAGGCAGGAAAAGGAAGCAGCTGTGACACCAAAATCTAGAACCCGTGCACTTTAGTACACTTGCCTACTGTGGCTGCAGCTGAACCCACACTATCAGCACTTCTCGGTTGTCAACGAGGGCTCTGAACCCCACCAACAAAGTATTTTCTCATCTGCCTCTAGCACAGGTTAGAATATTACAAGTCACTCTGTTAGCTCAAACGCCTGTTCTGTAAAAGTCTGAGATTTGCCACTGACTCAATCTATCTCTCAATATATCCCAGAAGACAGAGAATTTCAACCTTAATTTTGGTCTGTTATATGCTTTCATTATGCAATAGCCTGTAACTGCAGAATGTGCATTTTTTTTCTTTCCCACAGGACAGTTGTGCAATCCCAGCTGCTAGTTCACAATATGGAAAGACTGCAAGAATGAAGTTTTCTAGCAGAAGAGTGCAAATTCCTTGTTACAGGATTTTTTCACAGACTAATGGATGAGACAGGGAAGTACAAATAAGGAATAATTTTATATTTGAAACAATCAAGTAATAATTAAGGTTATGTCTTTGGCACTGAGTATCACCCACAAAACTGAGTAAGCTAAATTGCTTGAATCAAATAGCTGGCTGCTATTTGTCAAAATTTTTTTCCTGCCCAAGATGTATTAAAAATCGAAAATACCAAGTAAACATAACTTTAAAAATTCAAAACAGTGCTCAACTTCCCTCAAGATGTAAGTGGTAAAATCAAAGCTCCTGAAAAATTAAACTGGAAAATCTACATCTTGGCATCTCAAGCTAGCCATTGAAATGGACAACGAATGGACCCAAACTTTAAAACCTAAGAAGTTGATTATTTAATTAGGGACTGTTTTGTTATAAACATGCATGGAGTCATTGAATTAAGGCTATGGAAACTTAATTGCATCACTCTGTAACTTTTTCCCTCAAAATTTTCTTTTCTTGTATACTTTTATAACTAGATCTACATGTTTTTTCATGAACAAGTACTAAGTTTAACCAATAAAAATTCAATAATCAATTGACCAGTCACAAACCTACAACCTTATACACTGCACAAACTCATATGTTTTTATTAGTTATAGGCAGGTACTTGTATTGAAAATAGTATTTTAGTACAACTGCAACTTACCAGCATAATCCTGAGCATTTACTTTTCCACCAGCTTTTATTATCCTACGTACAAGATCTATGTCCTGGTGAATAACAGCTCTATGCAGTAAGTTCTCACCATAAGCATTCCTCCTGTGGATTGTTGAAAGTGAAAGGGGGCGAGTTGGATTTACAGATTTACTACCAAAGGCTTCTCGTCCTGAAAAATAATGTAAAAGATTTGTTGCACAGAAAAGTATCTTTTCCTTTTTATCTTGGCTTCACTTTATATTACAGTTAGCAAATAAGCTTTCTGAAAAAACAAATGTTCCTCCAATCTAGTAAAAATTAAAATCTCACAAAACACATCACAAATTGAATAATAGTATCATTTAATAAAATATGTCATTGTGCATTTCATAACAAAACTCCAATTGAAATTCAACACACAGAAATATGACTATGTGGAAGTGTTTTAACTTCAGACTTCTTCCTTTCTAGTGACATTTTTGCAAGGTGCATTGCTTACAAATGGATGATAAAACCACTCTTCTGCATACAAATCATTCTAAAGTGATAATTTCAATAACCAGACAGTTATTCAAGAACTTAACTTTTCTTAAAAGTCAAATTTATCTACCATTATTTTTCACTCATCTATCTTTTAAATCCTCTGCTTAGTGAGCAAGTGATTAACTCCCTCAGGTTATCTTTTCTCATTACTTCACAACCAGCTCAGTCATTTCTGTAATGAATGAAAGGTTAATATGAGATCTAAATGTAAAAAATGTAAAATTTAAAAGAGACTGTTTTTAATGTTTAGTTTAGTATTTTACAAAACAAACACTATCTCCCACAGTTTTCAGCTTGGCTGAAATTATATCCTGTACACAGACGAGCTGTTCCATACTTCACCAGCAGTGCCACTCCAGCATCCCTTAAAACTGTGGAGAAGAGAATCCTGGCTACTGCCTCTGACAAAAAAACAAGGAGGGAAGAAAGAAGGGAAGAAGGAAAGAATAGGAGAACTGCTTGCAGATAAACATAGTGCAGGCCTAGGCCATTAATTCATCTACTAATGAAAATTCTTGTGAGAGCAGGCTGTATACATTGCTCCCCTCCACAAGCTGTAGCAGATGTGCCCCACTGGCCCTAAAACTCCAGCCCGGTGCCAGTAATGCCTTGAAGAACCTGGAGATGAAAAAACACACTTTTGGGATAATATTAGTATAGGAGGTAATATAAAGGCTGGTCTTTATTGGAGGCCTCCAGGGGCAGATATGGAAAATGCTGACCCCCGCACAGGGTGAATAGAGTTTTATAAGTTTAGCAAATTACCATAACTGACAAAAATCCCCATTTAGAGACATAAGTGGTGAGGCAATTCCCCCCTGGTTCAATTCTCTTCTAAATCCCCTCCCCTTAGATAGGAACTAAACTTTGTTTATGAAAACGTGCCTTGAAGAGTTGGTTTCAACCTCCACTCCTAGGAAGAACCAAGATAGGATAGGGGCCTTGGAACCCCAGCTTGGAGTCCCTGGAATGTGTTTTGTCCTTCTGCCTCTTGGGGTAGGGAAAAGGTAGGGAAAAGCACTGGGGCTAACTACAAATACAATAATGGGCTACAGAGCTACAAATACATGTGTGAAGAATATAGAGAATATATAAAAGCAAAAAAGGCAAAAATTAATTCAGCATCACCCGAAATAGACCTTAAAACCCATAGCTGTTCTAGAGCAGTAACTCACACAGCTTGATGTTTTGTGCATTGCTATACACTGTGAGCTCAGACTAATTCCAAACATTCTAAAATTCTTGACTCTGTGTAGATTTTTAGAATCTAATAGATAAGGGTTTCCCTCAGCTGAGCAAACAGTCCCTCTCCTCTACCTGTCCAGCCTTGCAAGACATCAATCATTTAAGACATGCAGTCACTAGTCAGAACTATCGAAACCAGTAAAGCAGTTCAGGAGGGATTAGACTTGCACAGATATAAACAAAACAATGTGCAGTTTACCTCAATGTCACACTTTACCTCATTAAAATCTTCCTTGAAGGGCTCTATTTCCCATCACTTCCACTTGCCCGACCTTGTGCAAAACAAGTGACACGTGCAGACCAAACCCAAAGTTTATCATGGGGCTGTTTTTAGAGCGAATTACCAAACCAAGATGACTAACAGGCTCTTGATAGGTCTGATGTGAAAGGGATGTAAGCTTGCTAGACTGATTTAATGTGAACCTCTATAGGCAATGAAACTCTTTCTGCAGAAACCATGCTAAAGAATCAATAACTTGCTTATTGAGTGGAAACTACCAAGTCCATTGAAAATAAATGAGCAGTTAGTCATTCATCTTTAAATCTCATCAAAATGGTGCTTCTACTGTGAATTATTAAAATCCTAACAAAAGAGAATTAAATTCTGTTAATTGGAGGTGGACTTCTTCATGTTTTTTCAGATCTATAATGCAGCTGTTACAATTCAAATACTTACAAACTTTGTAACATCTTTAAATGATTGTAGGTAAATGGAAAAATTCATCTGAGTGGACTTAAACAAAAAAAAAAAAAACAACAGATAAGACTCAATCTTAAAGGTGCTGGAGTAAACATTTAAGCAAGGAAATTCTCTATTCTCCCACGAAATTCCTCTGCAAGGTAAAGAATTTCTCTGCATGTACCTTCTAAGGATGAAAATTAGCAATCCTTCTCTCTAACAAAGTACATTGCAAGTAAAAATATTTCAGAAGAGTGCTCTACAATTGCGGTAGTAAAGGCCCCATAATCCTGTAGACAGGGTAACAACAGCAGGCACTCAAAACAGAATAAACTGTTTTGTATGGGTCAGTTCTTGAGGATGGCACTTCTCTGACAATGACGTTGCACACAGAATACTAAATGGCAGAAGGATATATAAATGTAGCGCAGGATCTACCTTTTCACTCTGCAAAAAAACATTTCTACTTTTCAGAACACACCATAATTTTTTCGTACAAAACACTGTAATACAAATTGCATCCTGAAAAACATCTCCTTATTCTTAAGGAGCTTATGCAAACAAGTTAACTGTAAGGTTGCTAATATAAGGGTTTTCAGAAGAAGGGAAATTATCAATAACTTTAATTGATAAAATGATGGTTTATATCATATTTTTAAAAGAAAATCACACTAGAATTTATTGGAAAAATGACGAATTATATTTGATTCAGTATATTTGTTCAAATAATAATCTGATATTTGAATAAAATGATAACAGCATACAGTAACTTACTCCGTTTGTTGTCCATTCTCTTGCTCCTTCTCCTCTGATTAGCTTCTGCATGCTCATTAAGAATTATTTCTTGCCATATGATGGTTTCTAGATCCTGCTTGTCTTCAGAAGCAGATTTCTGAATTTTACTGACAAGAGATTAGCTTAGAATCAACAAAAATTCTCTATATAAATCAATGTTTACAGTAGAGCTAAGAATATGAATGCATTTGATTTCAAAAGGAACTCTGATAGCTGGCAAGCACATAGGCTAACTTAGGTAGTACTAAATAAGGAGTAAATCAGGAGAGAAACTAACTCTCAGATCTGTAAATAGCAGGTAAAACCTTTACCTTTGATCATTTAAAGTCATTCACATGACAAATGCGTACTCCACATGAATCATATCTATTACATTAATATATTTTTTTAAAGAATTTAAGAATTATTATGCATAAATTTTTCATACTCAAAATACTTAAATTTGTTTCTTGTTATACTGCTGTTGTGAGCCATTTCCTGCTGTCTCTTCTAGTATTTGATGGTGAGAGGAAACAATCTCTGTACTTCCCTGAGGAGGTCTCGCTTACCTTGGTGCAGTTTGGGCTGTTTCTGCACATGCTGCAGACTTCACTGAATGTGAATGTCTCTCACCAGTTTGCTTTTCACTAAAGGTGGCATCCAAATAAACTGAAGTTACTTCTTCCTCCCTCTGCTGACCACCCACAGGCTGTGACAAAAAAAAGAAATATCAGAAGACTCTGGTATGCATGAAGATAAAACAAAGGCTGTATATAAAAGAGCTCCAAGAACACTCTCTTTTAAATTGAATGTGCGCTCACAGAGAATTGTGGAGTTGCTTAAGTGAATAACTGGAATTCTACAGATATAAAAGACAGACGCTGCCATAGGAGAGGCAATCCTGAAGTAGTATGTCAAGCAATGTGCTCCTGGCAGAATTAGCCAAGAGAATTAGGCTTCTCAGAGTCACAACTTAAAACATAAATCTAGGCTAGATGACAGCAAACAAAAGCTGTTCTATCTGAAAATTATTTGATTGGACATTTGAAATGACAATAGATTCATTTTAGTTTCCTATGGACATGAGCTCCTGTCCTAAAAAATAATATGATGCTTGAGATGTCACAAATAGCCCATCCTATGTCACTGTTGCAGAAGACTAAAAATTTACACAAGTTGAGATTTATGTTTCAACTGAAGGTCAGCAACTCCCAGCTATGCAGTTATTTCTGAAGACATACTATCCCTGAGCTAGAGCCACTACAGATGAGAGTCACTTCACTTACCTTCAACCTTCTAAAACCCAGGCATGTAGATGACACTAGGCATCCCCATTACTCCACCACTTGTAAAGAGGAAGAGCTACTCTGACATTATAGTGATTCACCTCATCCTATGTTTTGCAAACGGGAACCTAAATGACTCATGTATACCAAAGACTTACCTCTAATCCCACCCTGAAGACAGGTCACCCCATGGAAGTTAATTTGACTTACTTGAGTTTATTCACTGTTTTAGCCATGTGAGTGTGACATGCTGCTATGTGTCACTCAAGCTCCTGAAATCTGGGTACTCATTAATTTATTACATAATTGAGTAATGCTGAAAGCTTTTAGGACACACCCTCAGCACACACGCATAGAAATTCCTTCACAATGATGTAGGAGAACTGGTTAGTCCCTTCTTGGGATACACACAGAAATGGAGAATGCACTGATTAATTTTTTTAATTGACATATTTAGCAGAGAGAGTTACTGAAGAGGGGAATTGCCTTCTTAGAAGTGGTCCCTCTGAATCAAGAGACAATGCATGTTAACATGGGATCTGGGGGTGTTTAGCCCAAGGAAAAGAAGTCTCCAGCAGTGCCTTTACTGCTGTCTACAACCAGTTTGCAGTGAGGTGGGGGCTGGTCTCATCTTTCAAGTGAAAAGCAATAGGACAATGGGAAGTGGCTCTAGCTATGCCAGAGGTTTAGATTGGATACAAGGAAAACTTTTTTCATTGGAAGTGTGGTCAGGCACTGGAAGTGCCTGGAATCACCATCCCAGGAAGTGTTCAAAAGATATGTGGATGTGGCACTTGGGGACATGGTTTTGTGGTAAACACAGAGGCTCATGGTTGTCAACTGGACTCGATGATCCCAGAGGTCTTTTCCAATCCTTAACTGGGGAAAATCACATATATTAGCTTAGAAAACTATCATAGCAATACTTTCCATGGATCCACATCTGCGATGGGAGCAGGGTTAGAAAAGGAGAAGAAAACATTTCTAAGAAAAAAAGCCCATACTTGCTTTATAAGAGACCATATACTAAAATATATGGGATATTCAGCATCCTGATTGCCTCTACAGCTCAGTACATGCTCTCCTCTTTTGGATACTTGTTTCACCACAAAAATACTCTGAAGAAAGAAGGGTGAGCAAAGACCACAGTGAACAATATACTGTTAACTTCAACAGTTACTGACAAATTAACTGGGATTTTTTCCTCAGTCAATTGTTTCCTTACTTTCTGTCTTCCAGAACACAGATAAAGGCACAAAGAAACGCTGAAGTTGATTATTTGGCAAGAGGTTAGAGATCTCCATTTCCACAAGACTCTGCTTCACAATTTTAACTGCAATTTTGAGTAAATCTATACATTAATCTTCAAGCAGCTGTGCTACAAGTTTCAGAAATCAAAACTTCACTAAAAGAGCTTTGTAAAGAGCTGTGGTTCTGAAACAATTGGCCTACAGACCTCTCAGCATCTTGAAATTAGCCATGTTTGTGGCACATTTAATTACATGATAGTATTCAATTAATACTACTAGGAAAAAACAAAATTAATCTATAGCTTTTGGATGCTTTATGGTATTGTGGGGAAGTAAAGTGGTTGTAAAACCACCTGAAATATCCAGCTTTATATGACTGATCATTGATTTGCAGCTCCAGATTATTCAAAGACAATACAGAGCAGAGAATCAGGTTACAGGTTAACAAGAGATGCTTAACATACTCTGCAGCATAAACCTATGTCTCCTATCTGTCCTTCTCTTTCCCTTATTATAACCTAAACAAGAAGAGATTATGGCTTTCTTTTCAGGCTCCTCTCCGTATTTTTGCATTGGTGTTATTGAATAGAAATGACCTGTTACAGAACACCTTCACAGCACACAAAGTAACAAGAAGGATCCAATACTGTATCCATACACACCACCTTCTTCAGGGGAGGACAGGAACATATAAACACATGCCTCCTTTTTTTCAGTATGTCTCGCATAGGCAGAACTAAGCATAATAAATACACTTCTAAATATACATGTAAAAAATCCTTTTTGAATAGTCCTCTTAGTCTACAGGAATGACAAAGCTGTAATCTATTTTGTAATACTTGCAAAGCATTTACATGTTACAGCAGTGAGAACTTTGACAAAAGAAAACAGCACACTATTGCCTGGATCAAAAACAGAACAGGATGCAGTAGGAACCTGGAGCTGGAATTAGCTAGTTTATGTTGGTATGATACAATTAAATAAAAGAATAGTGTTTTGAAGAGAACATGAGACACAGAAGATGTACAGGGGGTCCAGGAGTTTTTAAAAATCTCATGGTAATTCTAGGTTTTCACATCAGTGAATAAATTAATTTTACTAAGATTTCCCATGCCAGAAAGCTCAGCTATTTTCATAACATGGATACATCCAAACTGGAAATACAGTACCAGACTTTTAAAACAAGAACAACTGAAATTATTTAAACATGCAATTTACTGATGCTAGTTTATTCTTTACTAAGATTCCCATCTTCAAGTAATCTGGCTACTTTATACAATACTTTATGATAAACATAAAATTTCAAATATGAATTAAACTGTGGATATACTTGCTCATTTGTTGTGCTCTGCAAGTTAGGTCCTGTGAAGGCATTTATTTCTTCCATCTGAATTGTAGCAAGTTGAGGCTCCATCATGTTTGTTATTTGCGTACAGTCATCATCTAGCTGCAGAACACTGGCTTCTGAATTTACCTGCTCTTCCTTGGCATTAAGCTGCCTCTCATTTGGCACTGCAGGAGTGGCAGCTTGTACCATTGATCCTGACAAGGCATTCAGAGGTGCCACAAGCTCTGCTGGCAGGGCATCACTGCTCTCAGCTGATGATGGATTGATGGAATAGTCATGATCCTGACACTGCAACTTGTCAGGCAATAGGGTTTTAACTTTAAGACTCTCAGAATCACTAGGGTATCTCAACAAATCACTGATATCAACTTCACTAGTCTCTATATTCTGTTCAGTGAATACCTCCATGAAAATCTTCCTTGGGGATGACAGTGAAAGATCTGTATCATTATTAAGGGAGTGCTCTTTTACTGTGTTATCTGTGCCAATAACGGCCATGCAGGTTCTGCGGCAATTATCCAAAACACATGGAAATGTATCTTCTGGTGTCTGTTCCTTTAGAACTGTCGTTACATCTTCCACAGGAGCATCTAGACAGAGGCTTATTTCTGGAAAGCAATCTTCATTACTTAATTTTTGTGATACCTAAAAATTAAATTAGAAAGTTTACAAAAAGGAATGGAGCAATTATTTCTAAAAAGCATTTAGCTATCATTCACTTTAGAATTCACCATACGTGTGGACGTTTTATTATCAATTTTTGCAAAATCTACGAGACTCAAAGCCTTCCTTCATACAATCTATTAACAAGAGTTAGACTGAGCTCTCAGTTTCAAAAGAAGTTTCAACTTCAGCTGATGACTTCTATAGCAGTGAAAATCCAGAGCAAAAGAGACTAAATCTGCTCTAGTCAAAGATACTATGACATTGCCAATAACCTGAGCTTTTTACAAGGCTTTAAAAGAAAGTCATTAAAATTTGCTGTCACATAGAAATAATACAAGTGAACATAGTCATAATAACTTAAAATATCTTGTTAGTAAAACACAACATAGGAGTTTTGATTATGAGTTTATGTGGATCCAATATAGGTATGGAGGACCTGCATCTCACAAACGTCAGTTCAAAACCTGAGGATTTTGAAAAGTTTGCATGCTGTGGTTTTCACACTGAGTACAGAACACAATTGTAATTGTTCTTGGAAAAGTAATATTGCTACTTTTTTTCTCATCCCTTTGAGCTTCACTCAACAGAAGCACCTATTCTTACACAAAGAAATAGCTTTTCCGTTTTTTTTACTTATTTCTGTTTTAAATGCTCTGCAGAAAAAAATATGATGCCTCGACAAACCTAAACCGTATTTTCTTTCTATATAACACTTGTATATAATAATGCTCATACTTAGAAATACTGGATCTACAAAAATCTTTCAATGCATTTTTAGATTCTTGCTGCCAGCAAGTGGCAATATTGGGCAATGCAAGAAACCTTTAACCACTGGTGTCACGATTTAGATAAAGCTCACACACAGTGAGGCAGAAAGGGCAGAAATCTGACAGCATAGACTTGCATTCAGTTTGCTAGCCAGTATAAATCCCTGATTCTTTGCTGAAAAATTATTCCTCCACCAGCTATTTCCTATCTTTTACATGAGCATCAAATTGTTTCTAGGTACTTACTACTTCTTACTTGCTTTACTGAATTACACTTTATTTTTATACCACTTCTCTAACTCATCCAGACCTTAAACAACTGGGAACAAATAAAAAATAACTCCACTGGTGTAACTTTTTTTACTTTAAGAACTATGGTCTAAACAGCATGCATATGTATCACAAATTTCCCAAGAAAAATGCTCAGTGCACTTGTTGAAGGGCAGGTGAAATTTTCCAATATCCTAAAAACCCCAATGTCAACTGAAATTCAACCCTTAAATGTGACATTTTCACAAAACTCCAGACACAGTAGTCCAGGTGGAGTCTCACAAGAGCAGTCCACCAGGATTCCAAAGTCCTCCTTGGGCAGAACTACTTTCCTATCAGCTGTCCCCAGCAGCTGTACTGGTGCCTGGTGCCTGAGGTTATTTCTCCCCAGATGTAGAACTCTGCACTTTCCCTTGATAAATTTCATGAGATTCCTCTTCACCCAGTTTTCCAATCTGTTCAGATGCCTATGAATGACAATACACAACTACCTGGTCTATCAGTCATTCCTCCCAGCACCATCTCTGAACTTGCTGAGGGTGCAGTCTGTTCCATTTTCCAGGCCACTAATGAAGACACTGAACAGTACTAACCCCACTATCAACAGACTAACCACAACAGAAATCAGTGCTGCTACATCATCAATACCAAGAAAACTCATCAAGACTGTATGGCGTCAGAATTCTATGCATAAGTAATCTTAATTTATAGACTTATTTCATATTTTCAGGGATACACAAAACTAAGATATTCAGTGACTCACTGCTGGTTGTCAAGATCACTCTCTTCAAGAGGGATCTTGCTTCAAATCAGTACATGGAAGCCTTTGATGGCCATTGGTTCATCTCACTAAAGGTCTTTCTGCAAGACTCAGATTTTGCTAGTGCCACCATCAGCCAATAACCAAAAGGTAAAATTCACTGCTGTGATTATTTCCAGCCTTCTTACTCCAGGTTCCTAAAATATCCTCTCTGGAGATACTCTCAATGCATTCAATCTGTCTGTTCTCCAGAGGCTATTAATAACAGGCAACCTGTGTTTCAAGGCTCTGTTTTAGTGTTTGTTCTATTTGACTAATTCCGTACAATGAGAATGTTTCATTAAATAAACCTATAGTTTTATATTATTAGTCATATATTTTTCAGAAAATAATAGCCTAGGAGATTTCATCTCTTCCCTTTGTTCTGAGATGGAATACTTGACGCTGTCATTGCTCATACTTGCTGGGAGACATGAACAAGAAGGACAGTAGAACAGAACCACATTCTGCTCTGATAGGGACAGCAGAATAGAACAGCACAGCCTTGGAGAAATAGATAAAGGATGTAACTTAGGCAAACAGAAGCCATGCAAAATGCAAGCAGGACACCAGCTCAGCTCTGCAAGGCTGACAAAGTAAAAGTTATGCAAAACAATGACATTGTGCTTACTCAAAAGCAGAGATCAAGGAACAGGCACCTAAAAAGGACATGAGACGTTGAATAACACCAAGGAAGACCCCAAAGAACCACGTAAGGACTTCGGATAAGGAGTGTAACTATGTAAAATAAAGTAATAGACACACACCAAGTAAGGGGGAATAGCTAATGAATGTGTGATCAGTGTGTAAGTTAAACACACTGCTCACCAGACAGGGTTCAGGGCACTCACTTGGAGGAAGGATTCTCCGAGTGACCACTGCTACAGTAAAGAATGCCTGCTCTCTAATATTCAAAACTGTGTTAGAATGTTCTAACCTGGCTGATTTTGGCATCAATACTGGTCTCAAATCTGCCTTTGATGAATTCTACCAAGTACTGCTTTTTCCCTGACATAAACCTCAATGAGAATCCTTGAAAAAAGCCAAGTAAAATCGATTTATATAGAATTCTAACATTTTATTTGTAGGTACAAATCAATGGGACTAAATGGAACAGTCATAGTGATATGATATCTGCACTAAGCAGAGTCTTTCACAGCAGAAACTCTGCTACCACCTATTTCTGGCCACAAGTAACACTCTCCCAAATGAAAGGACAGGTACAGATAAGCTGTCCCTCCTCAGAGACCTTCCAAGTGCAATGCCTGTCTCATAGCTTTCACTGGTAGGAAACATTTTAAACTGCTAAGTGTCTTCATTACTTTAGCTTAAGTAAAAGCCCTTATAGATTCCATCTCATGATGATGTCTTTCCCACCTCACTGCTGTGCTTCTACCCGTGTGTTCTGCAAGCTTAGCAACTACAGTTCTTACAAAAAAACCAAGAAAATAAAGCTTATCTTTAAAGTTTTTTCATCTAATGTGCTCAGTGTGAGTGTCAACACCTACGTGTTTGCTTACATTTTCTTCTGAATCTTTCTGAAATCCATTCAATTTGATACCTAAATTGAGGAGAGAAGATAAATATTTCAGTTTTACTTTCCACTTCCAAAAGTTCTCATCATCTCTAAAAAAAATTGCATCATTTCCTAATTAAGGCTTAAGTTTCAAACCTTAAAAATTACTATAGTCATGCTACCAAAGTGGAACTGACCATAAAATTTCTAGTTAGGCTCTGTTAGTCACCAAATTATATCACAGAGCTACTTTGTCACATTTCTTCACTGTGGTTTAGAGTCCTGTGTTTCCCAAGACTATCAGCAGGTGGAAATGCCACCCATTTCACAAGATGAGACCCATCCTCTGCCCTCTGTAATTACAATGCAGTTAGACAATACTGCTAAAACAATCCAGTAACTTACTGCCTCTGGATAGGGGCAATCCCAGACCCCTGCTCTTATGACCCTATTTCGCTCATGTGACTCCCTGGCAATTCCCTAATCAGAAATAAAGTGAATGTTTTTCTGCTGGATTACCAAAAATAAGATCAAGTGGAAGACAGCAAAACAGATGGGGCAGTCCTGCATGGCTGGGAGCACTGAGGAATGGAAGTACAACTTGCGCAGCAGCACATGACATACAGATCAGGGGAATAGTAGCATTTTTGTTTCTCTTCTCTTACAGATGCCTCTGATTCCTGGATATGTTAGAAAGAAGCAAGTAGGAAGCCTCTATGACCTGTTTACCTTACACATCCATAAGGCATTTAAGCACCATGTGGCCTGTAACCTCTGTCAGAAAATTCCACAGCAATGAAATAATTTTAAACTGTATATATACCACTGCCTTGAGAAAACAGTTATTTCTTCAAAGAAATCTAACAGAATACTTACAAAAACAGAACTTGCAGTCCATGACTACAAAAAATGAACAACTGTTGTAAAAATACGTATAGTCAGATTCTATGCAAACCTACATGGATACTCACCTTCAGCTTCTCAAATTGTTTTTTCAAATGATTTTGCTACAGCTAGCCAACTCCTAGTTTTGTACAAATACAACATACCTACAGAATTATTCTGCTGTTCTTCTGCAGAATTTAATGAAAAACCAGGCTTAGAAATATTTTCAGTAGGTGATGAATGGTTCATCCAACCCCTAGAAAATAATAAATAAATAATACAATTAAAAAGTTCTTAAGTAATTGTAATTTTCTCATCTTACAAAAATTTTTACAGTACTTTGAGGTGGCTATTATCTGTGGAAACATCTGCAGTTGGTTTAGAGGTATACTTTTTCTTTACAAGGACATGTAATAAATAAGACTTCTGGATTTCCTATGTGGAGCCAAGTATGTTTGTATATTTGTTCTAAAAGTGAAAAAAAATTGCTTTTTCTGTTATTACTTCTTTCTCTATTCTTGTTATAAATCTATCTTCTACTGAGATCTTTCCATAGTTTCTAGATTCTGGAAAGATTTCCTAGAATTTTTTTTCAGGAAATAAAGGTCTAAGATTACTTATTACAAGCTTTTGTTTATTTGTCTAGTGGTTTTCCCCAAGTTCTGTTATTCCTGTTGGTTATGTTCTTAAACCATTTAAGGTAGTATCATCAACAAAAATAAATCCAAGTATAGCTTGATCCATACTGGACACCAAACTACTGCTGACATAAATGCAGATCCTTCACTAAGCAAACAAGAAAACTGTTTCTCAACAGAATACTGGGAATAAAATATCATTAAAAAGTATATTCTATATATAACAGAATTATTTAACTACATTATGCCTGACTGGAATTCCTGTGTGATGTATTATACTCACTTCAATAGAGACTGAGACTGGTCAGACATGTATGTCTCTTGAAGTATCTGAAAGAAGAAAAAAAAATAACAAGTTAGAAAACAAAGTACCTAATTATATATTTTCTCAGTTTTATTGTAGGCTTCTTATCTTTTCCTTCTGTAATTTAGCTGGGAAATAGAAGTCATAGATCCAATCATTACATACATTACTACTAAGATACAAAAGCATTCTGCTTCAATCTTTTTTTTATTTGTATTACTTGAAAAAAAATGTTGAAAAATAAATCAAGACTATAGAAGAAAACATTCACCCACAAAGAAAACAAACTGTTGCAAGTAAGATACAATTGCTTCAAACTTAAGATGTTTTATACATCAAAGGACCAAAACACAAGTTATTTTAAATTCAACTCAGTTTAAATCTTTTTTTGTAACAATTACTTTTTTTCATTAAATAAGACAGGGTAGTGTTCCAAAGACTGTGATGTTTAGTATACTGCTCTCAATATCCCTGTAAATATCATATTTAAGGAACTCAATACTTGTAAACCAGCCAGTTCTGAGTGGCAGGGCTGCCACAAGCCAACACAGGAAAGAGCAGGTGGGTATGGAGAGAACTGACGTCAGAGCAGGAGCCAAATTCCAACCTTTATTACAAAGACCTTGGATCTGCTTTTTGTGCCTTTGACAATAACACAGAGGTCTCCTTCAGTATGGAAAAAGGAGCCGGTATACAAAGTGCAAATTAGGAATGATTAAGATATTCAAGTGAACCACAGAACAGTTCTCTCTCTGATGAGCTAAGACTGGGTTTTACTGGTGAACTATCCACACACTGGCTGCAATTTTAAACAAATAATTGACTTAGAGTGGACAACATTAACAGTACTAGAAGAGAAAGAATACCTTGGTGTGGACACTAAGTGACAGCTTCTCTGGCTTGCACAAGGTACTAGCCACACAATAGGAACAAACATCTTAATGGTTTCAAGAGCAACATGTGGAAATTGCCCAGTAGCAAGGACTGCTAGAAGGCGCCCTGGAACAGGGCAGATTCTTTAGTTTGTGCAACAAGTATTGACTGATGTAAAATAAAACATGGCAATGAGACAGCTCACAGAAAGTTATTTATTTTGCTTAAATAGACCCTTCAGGCAAGTTAGCCTAAATGTTTACACAGAACATTATCCAGAGACCAAGCAAAGTCAGGAGACTAACAGAACAACTACTAAACCTCTCTATCTGGCAAACATTGCTCAGACAGATGCTTTAAAATTTTAGTAAACTACCACTATAAGTCAGCAGAAGAAGCTGTTTTGTCTGCTAAAAAAATTAGGTTCTAAGCAAAATCAGTATACTGCTCACCAGCTGAGAGATCTTCTCAAACCTTATATGTTACTGACTGAAGTACTGGGAACAGCCTTTCAACCTGCCCTCATTTTTGGTGAAGAAATTCCTTCAAAATTTCAGTAATTTTTCTCACTTGAAAACTTATTTATACAGACAACTATATGAGGGTACTCTGGATGTTTTCCAAAAAACAAGACTAATGCTTAAAAGCCATTAGCTGTTATCTAACAACTTTTGGTGCACTTCATCACACAGTGTAAGACAAAAAAGTATAAAAAGGGGGAAAGCACTGATTTAACAAACCTTAACAAGCCTGTCTGAACAAGCCATAGAATAGCATGTTAACAGATAATGAAAATGACTTGTTGAAAAGAACCTGGATCCTACATAATTTGTATATATGTCCACTGCATCTCTGGTAGAGAAAAATTCCTAATTACAATTTTTTATATGATGGAATCAAAGACAGGACTGCATATCCTAAGTCTCCCCCGGCCCATCTAAAGTACAAAGAAAGCTAAGACTCTCTAGAACAACTGGAATAAATGTTACATTTCCTGAAAACATTCACAGCCATCCACTCTGTACATACACCATTATCACATCACATCTAAATGCTTTATTCGTATATGATCATTTCTGAGGACAGAGTAGAAGGAAAGCTTCTACAAAAGTACATTCCATGTTAGCTCTTGAAGTGGTTGAAGAACCACATTGGTGCAATGCATACATGTGGGTATCAAAGACAACAGGCCATGGCCATTCCTTAGAGTATTTAGTGAGACTTAAAATTTTATACTGTCCCCAGGCTGTACATGACCAAGCTGCCAGTGTCTTGCTGTAAAGGTCTCATCAAAACAAAAAATACTAAGAATTGATCAAACTATTTGGTGAAAAGTACTAGGTTTCTCTGCTTTTCTGACTTTTTCTTTAGTGGACTGGGCATTTGTCCTTAGATTTGGGATTGGCTAATCTGGTGAAAACCATGAAACCAAAGACTAAGGTTAAGAATCAGTCAGATCATCTCCCAGAGGGGAAAGAGAAGCAGCAAATGGGCATTCCTCTTGTTCCCTCCATCCTTAGAAAACAATGACAAATTTCAGTCAAGACAACCCTCAGACATGCAAGGAGCAAAATAAAGTTATGGAGAGAGGTTTCTGAAATAACAGAATCTTTTGGATTTTGTTCACTGTTTCCCACAGTCAGTTGAGACAAATTTATTTGCAATTCTAGAATGAGCTGTAAAAACATTCACTTCAGTGGAAAGCATGTCTTTTTTCAGTGTAACTTTTGTCATGTAGGAGGCAGTCTAGCTCTTTTTAGAAAACTCCTCTTTTACTGGAATAAGGATACACATATTGTGGGCTTTGGACTGGTGAATCCAGGCTAAAGTCAGTGTAACAGTTAACAGTTAACAGTGTAGTCACAGTTAAAAGCAGAGAACCTGTTTGTCTCTAATAGTTCCATGACCCTGTCATATGCAGGTGGAAAGCTAATTGCTCAACCGAATAGAAGTTTATGGGCTAGCTACCAACCACAGCAAATACATTAAAAGATACAATAATTAGCAGATTAGGAAATGCAGAATTATCCATAGAGTAAAATAATTACCTCCTCACCATGCAAGTGGACATTTTATTCTACATTTTGGATTATTACCTCTTTCCTTTTGACAGAAACAATCAATCAATCAATCATTCCATCACAGCTAATCTCATCATGAGTAACCCAGGGTGTATTCTGGCACAGTCAACCCCGATGATTATCCTTCAGCTACTGCTCCACAACTTCTTCCTCTTTGTCCTGGGCTTGTTCCTCAAATTTGAAATGTTATAATCTCTTGAAATACCAGACAAGAGTCTTGGATACATTCCTGCACACTATGTGCTACAAAGGTGACAAGATGAAACCAAATCCAGCTGTAAGCCACAGAACTCTTTTGCACATAATGAAGGAAAGGCCCAGTGGGTTTATTAATAATTACTCCTTAAATATGCTTAGAGAAGACATTATCATTGCTGGACTTACTGGATTTATCTGTTCCTCCTTATGACAATATGGGTGGTCACTAAATTTCTGTATAAAAGAGATTTCTGGTGAAAAAGCTCCTAGAAAAAAAAAAAATCCCCAGTAATTAAAATTTTGACTGTCTTAATTTCTTTGTAATCGTCCATAATTGTGTAACTTTTTACATAACTCAGTAACTGAGCTACATGCATCAAAACTTCTGATATGCAACGAATTTAAGTGGCTAAATAGTCTATCAGACTAGATTTTTGAAACTACATGAATGAAACAGAATTTAATAAAACCAACCAGCAGTAGGAATTTATTTCACTTAGTGTTCCAGGATCCTCTCTGAATTTGCACTGCAGATTAAGTCTTTCCTCTCATTTTTTAAACTAACAACTGCTATTTTGGTAACCTGACTGACCCATATGACTAAAAAGACACTTGTACTCCTAGATGGCATATTTTTTAATGACTATACAAATGAAGACCTTCTCTCAAAAAAAAAGAGAGAAATCCTTAAGGTTGGACCCTAAGCTTGAAAAGATGTTGCTATTGACACTAACAAAACACTAATCAAATTAGTGTTTACACTATGTATCTCATCACCAAATTACTACTATAAAAGTATGCATGAAAACATGAGTGATGAAATTCTAATTCCAACTTACTAAATATAATATGATGCAGGCAGAATGCTAAAAATACCACCATCTATTAGAGTTGAAGACAAAACTCCCCGCTCAACTCTCAAATGCCCATTCCACAAAGTGCACACAGACATGCCTCAAACCAAGTATGTTTTTGTGAGGATTTAATTCCGGTGGACAACCACAGGGAAGTTCAAAATGGGATAATGCTTCTCTCCTCACTTAATACTATTAAGCAACTATGAAAGTCCAGCATTAGGAAATCATATCCATTGGAGTTCCTGCAGATTTCAATGTGCTGAAGATAAGATTTGTATCAACTCAGAGAAGGCTGATAAAAAATTATGGTCCGCTCAGATCTTCAAACTGGCAAAAAGATAAACACAAACAAATCTGGAAGAACACCATGTGTCACTTAATGAATACCCAGTCTGAAACATCGCTGAAATAAAACCTATAGGATGCAAGTCAAATGGATTATATAAAAATACCAAGGAAATACTGTGAAACTGTTACGTAACTAAAACATGCTCACTCGTGCAGTCTGCTCTGTAGGAGTTATTAGCAAATATTTTAAGACCTTAAATGAGTGTGCATTCATTTATGCTGAAAGCAATTTAATGATACACTAAACATAATACAGTGAAATAGCCCTACACAAACTTTTTATGTTAAAGACAATGGATATACTAACAATATAAAAGGGGTTTTTAAAATAGCATAAGTGGCTAGAGTTACATATGACTTATGCATATAGAATCCATTTATTTTATTCTGCTCAAACATGTACATACAAATATATACATGTAAATAAAAAGGATATTCTTATAGATAACAATTTATATAACATATTCTAATATATTAGAATAAGAATATAATATAATTATATAACAATAATATATATTTTATATATATGTATAATATCGCTTCCCAAGCCAGGGATTCTTAGTCATAGTACAGAGGAAGAATAGAGAACTCATGAGCAAACCTAATCAAATATTAAAAATGTGTTGGAGAATCCTTTAAAACATGAGCTAAAATTATGAAAAAATAAAAGAGCACACACACAGTTCTTAAGAATGAACTTCATGCAACACCCAAGTCCAAACTTGGACTTAGGCAAAATCCAGAGAAACAGTTTAAGGAAAAAAACAACACAGACCAAAAAAAAAGAGTCTGTCCTACCTTTATTAATACTTATCTCAGTTGTTAAAGCAATATCCTTGTTAAGAAAAGCCAACCTTTGCAAAATAAATAAAAGGTCGTTAAGCAGTTGTAAGCATTACAGTCCTATAAACTCAAAGGGCACCTGGAAGCACCCATACCAGCCTCTGCCGTGGGGACACCCCTGGGCGAGTGCTGACACAAACAATAAAAACCCCAAACTGTAGGGTTGCATGTGATTTTCTGCATAGAAAACCGTAACTAGTGAGGCACATTGCTGCTTTAATTATGTCGAAGAACTACCGTGCCACAAAGCCAGCATAAAGATCTGCATGTGGTTTCAAACCTTCGCCACGTCTTAAAGGATACAAGAGATAATATCATGAAAATTACATCAAGGCAAAGCTGCAGGGAAATAGAGTCAGCACAAACTGTATTTAACAGTGTTTATTTTCTCCAAGTTGTTTTCTGGGACATTTCACTTCTGCGGACTAAAATGTAACTAAAATGATGGGTCCGGAGGCATAAGCTCCAAGGCACACAAGGTGTGTGAAAATAAACGGAGCTATTCGCAGACATAAGAAATACGGGGTCTAAGAGCATATAAAACGGCTCTAAACAGAGGGAAGAAAAAAAAAAAGGGAAAAAAATAAAAAAGGAGTAGGGGAAGGAGAAAGCAAAACCCTTCAGCTCGAGAGCGGCCCTCAGCCGCCGCCCTCGCACAAGGCAGGTGGGCAGGTGCCGCTCGCAGCCGCACCGCATTACCACCTCCTCCTATGGAACTCCTCTTCCTCCACATCACTCTCCGTCACAGAGCCCTCCACGATGGTCGCGTCACTGTCCGTGTCGCTGTCGCCGCCGCTCCTCCGCCGCTTCACGGTGCGGCCGCTCCGCTCCCCCCGAGCCTCCTCAGGCGGCCGCCCGCCCCCCTCAGCTGCGGCCGCCATCTTGTGGCGGCGCCTCGCTGCCCCTCGGGCGGCACCGGCCTCGCCGCGCTCAGCAGAGCCACAGAGCCGCAACAAACACCGTGCTATGTGTCATCAGATGGGGCTCACTTCACCCAACTTGTGCGCTTCTGACGCTGACATCTCAAGAGTCAGAAACAGTCATCTGCTCAGAGTGACAGAGAGTGAGAAGGGGGTTGTGAAACGTCTTGCCTTATCAGTGAAAAAGGCTGCACAGCCTCAAAGAGGGGGACACTGAAGGAAGGATTACTTCGGCTTTTACCATACAGTGGGGTCTTAGAATCAAAGAATGTTAAAGGGTTGGAAAGGACCTTAAAAATCTAGTCCCAACTCCCTCTTCCATGGGCAGAGGCACCTCCCACTACATCAGGTTGCTCCAGGCCTTGGCCAGCCCGAGCACTCCAGGGCTGGAGCATCCACAGCCTCCCTGGGCAGCCTGCTTCAATGTCTCACCACCCTCACAGGAACTATTTCTTCCTAATATCTAATCTAAATTTCCCTTCTGTCCGCTTGTACCCATTACTCCTTTTCCTATCACTACAGGTCTTGACAAAAAGTTCCTGTTGAGTTGTTGGGTCCTGCTGTGCTTATTGTAACCTGGCTGGCACCACAGGTTCCCGTGCTGTTTGTGTGCAAGGGATCGGTGGCAATTCACAGGCTCTTAACTCTCACAGTGAGAGATCTCGACCACTGACTCACTGACCACCATCTCAAGAATATCACCTACTTGAGAACAGGTGAGCATGAAGATATATTGGCATGAGAAACAAGAGAATCATTCAACCAATAGAAGGTAGAATATTAATTATAAGGGAACTAATTTGTAACCAATGAACTGTGATTTCTTTGTTTGCTACTACATATATATTTAGTGCAAAGTTTCAAGAATTTGTGTGCTTTATTTGTGGAAAACTCCACCTTGTACCCTGCTCAGAATAAACAATGTCTCTCCTTTCTAAACTAGGCTCTGTGTCTGTGTTTAGACAGTTCCTAAACTGGCAACTCTTCTCTACCCATGGTTTAAAGTAGCTTACTTCATTGCTAGCGATGAATGGTTCATGTGCTCATGAGTGGGAACAAGTTTGAGGTAACCACATTATTAGTTGACAGTATTTTCAGCATTTGCAGCAGCACTCTTCAGTGGTGGTCTGAATCACAAAAACGTTTTTCTCAGCTGAGCCATTCTGGGTCAGCTTTGCCCACCACCTCCTGCACAGTGGGGCAGTGCTGCTCCCATGGCCTCTCCCAGCACCGGGCCTGGCTGCAGGGAAGCCACTGCCAGAGCTACTGATATGAGAACTCAATGTCAGCACACATGGTGTCATGCACTTGCAGAAACTACAAATCACCGTAGTGACTCCTGCTCCCAATGAACTTGGTAAAATTAGCATTTCTAATATTTGCCGAATCATTTTGATGGAAAAAGTGGGAAACAGAGCAAAGATACATATTAAAGATCATCTTAAATGATATATGAATTACACATAATTGTTGAAACTGTATGAATTGCTGTTTTGCTTTGTCTTAGGTCATATGGTATGCAGTTACAGCAATTGCTGCACATATTAACAGACGAGTCCAGAAATCTCACTGCTCATACTATATACTTTTCAGCTAATAAAGGTGAGATACTGAAAAAAACACTAGTGTTAGGAAAGAAGCTGTCAGGAAAGATGGCTACACAGCAGTAAATTAAGATTTACAAACATCACATCGAAGACGAGAATGAAAAGTGTATTTACATGTTAAAAGACTGAGCTGGCATGATTTCATCACTGACAACTACTTTGGGTGGAGTTCTTCAGAAACCTTTTCAATAGCACTTCCTTTTTTGAGGATCACATTCATGCTTCACGGCACAGTGTTTTGAGAAGCTACTATAAATATTTCCAAGTGAGATCGCACATGTGGGATACAGTTTGAGGAAAGCCAGGGCGCGGATCATCCACTGCAAAATCCGTTGCAGGTATTTGTTTCGCAGTTGACATGCTCAGCCCCAGAAACACGGAGCGGCCCTGCCAACCTGCAGGGCTGTTTTGCAGCCACTCGGTGCCCAAGAGAATCACACAGCCGTTAGGGCTGGAAAGGATCTCGGGAGATTAGCTAAAGGTCACCTAGCACAGGTCACACAGGAACGCATCAAGGTGGGTCTCACGCTTCTTGAACCAAAAATTGCACTTCCTCTCTGGCCGAAAGCCACAAATACAAATACATTGCTTTGCCTTTTTTTTCCCTCCCGGGAGTCAGGGGCACCGCTGCTTCCCACAAGCAGGACCTGTGAATTTCCACGCTTTCAACAGCTCAGCAAAGCGCGTTATCACCGCGCGGTAATGCAGGGCCACAGAGGAGCTGCCCTAAGCCCCAACTCGGCCGCACCGCCGGCCCCGAGCGCGGCCCGGGTCGAACCCCGGAGGCGGCGCCAGCGCTCCATCAGCGCATGCAAAGGAGCAGTTACCGCCGCCCAATCAGAGGCCGCGGGGCGGGGAGCGCGGGGCCCCATTGGCGGGCGGTCCGTGGCGCGATGGCGTGTTCGCCGCTCCTGATGGCGCGTGGGGCCGCGCGGCGCTCCCTGGGCCGTTGCCGCCTCGACTCTGCCGGTGACGTCCGCGGGCGGGGCGTGCCGCGCGCTCGCCATTGGCCGTACGATCGGGCGATGGCGGCGCCCGTGTGTCCTTGCGCGAGGGACTGGGCGCGGCGCGGGGCGGGGGCGGGGGGGCGGAGCGGCGAGGCGAGGCGAGCGGCGAGGCGAGCGGCGAGGGGCGGGGACGGCGACGGCGACGGTGACGGTGACGGCGACGGCTGGCCGGTGCAGTCCGAGGCGCGGCGGGACGGACTAGGGAGCGCGACTGAAGCGCGGCGGTGAGCAGGGGTCGGCAGGGCTGCGGGCGTGGGGCTGGCAACATGGGTCTTCCGTGCCCGGCGGGCGGGCCCCGAGTGCCTGTTCGGAGAATGGGCGGGTCGCGGCGGTGCGGGGCGGGTAGCGGCGGTGCGGTTAGCGGCGGTGCGGGTGGCGGCGGTGCGGGTGGCGGCGGTGAGGGGCGGGAAAGGCGCCATCGCCGCGCGTAGGGAGCGGTGGCCGCCGCGCCTCACCGCCGCCTTGGGTGGCGTGCGGGGGTTGGCCGTGTCGCCGTCCTGGTACCTTGACGCCGTCGTGCTGCCCGCGGGCTGTGTCAGGGTCTGTGTGCTGTCCTGTACGTTCCAGGTGAGCTCTGCACAGGTTTTCGCTTGGTTGTTTTTGCCCCTCGGTTCCTGCAGATATTGCTGAGTCGGATAGCAAGAGATGAGGAATTTGTGCTGATCTAATAGATGGTGTTGTAGAGGGTGGCTCTGAGGTTAGTGAGAGCTGTCTGACAAACCTTAGGAATTTGAGAGGCTAGTCGTACAGTTCCGTGGTTTATAATTGGCTCTAAACCATTACGTGCAACCGGTCTAGTTTGCTTTTTACACTCCGGTTGATTTTTGGAGGGAGTCAGCTTTGGGGTTTGTTTGTATTTTGCATTCTGTTTTGATTCCCCAAACGGATTGCTTTATTTTCTAGTCTCATAGAAATTTTTGATTGAAAACAAAGGCCAGCAGGATTTATAAAGAATACCGTTTGAACCACCATTTTGAAACTCAACAGAATTACATAAATGTTGAATTTTAGCTTTATATTTAACGTTACATCATGCTATTTTCAAGCTACAAGTCAGTGTGTGTGTATAAATATTTTAAACAGTTATCAGCTGATGTTATGCACTGATTTTTTTTTTTTTTTTACAGTTGACACTAATACAGGATCAGGGTGTGAAATCAATATTTTCTGGAAGAGTCAACTGTATAGCAAAAAGCACCCTGCACTTTGGGCAGGTAAAATAAACATGAAAACTTAAAAGAATCCTTTTGGGGTAGGAGCTAGCATCACTTAGCCTCAAGATGAGTGATGAGGCATTCTGTATTTCAGGATAGCAGCAGTTAATAATAAAAGTAAGATATGATGGATCATTACTGTAATAAATTAATTAATGGATTTTCCCCCGTAAATGTGAAAAACAAATTCTGAAGAAAAGATTTTTAAATCTTTCTGGCCCTCCTAATTGTTTTTTTGATTGTCAGATAAATCATAATTCCAACTTGCGGAATTAGTTGTATTAGCAGTACTATTAGGTACAGGACTGGTAGAACTCTGTAAAATCATTTAGTAACTGCTAGTTCTGATTTTCCTGAAATAGAGTGGTATTCAAAATCATTTGTATTTTCAGAGGATGTTGCGATGCCGTTTCTGGTTTTTTTGTGTTGTTTCAAAATATTCAGCACAGGTATACTTCTGGCTGGGTTTTATTTAATTTTTCCCAAATAAAAGATAACTGCCATTGTGCAGTGAGGGGAAATAATACTAGTTTGGAACAGCTTTGCAAGAACATAAATTTACAAAACAGAATGTAGATTATATGATACAGGGGAAAAGAAGAGTGAATATCAGCTTTAAAAAGAGAGGTTTGTTTTTTAATTGTATTTTTAAAAAGCATTTGATCGGGAAATGAAATAATTTGTTCATAAGGAAGACGGTCTTCTCAGTTATTTTCCCCATTTGACTCCATGAGCCACAAACATCCTGCCACACCTTCACGGTGGAAGGATGAAGAAAAGTAGGTAAGTGCTGCTGATGCTCATGTGATTCAGATTGGGATTGGTGGGAAACCAAGATGATTCTGGTATCTTCAGGAACACTTAGGCAGATAGATTTCCCCTACTATTTTCCCCATTAAATGTCACCTTCATTTTTAATGTCCAAACAAAAGAAATAATACCAGAATCCCTGTGGATGGATTGTTGCATTTAGAACAACACAAAGAAATTTTTTTCAATCCACTTTGAAGTGGCCCTGCGTAGAGCCTTCAGTCCTCCGTGGAAATCCTGCAGTGCTAGGTTGGAACATGTAAATACTGAATTACAGATTTTCCCTGTTAGACAGGCTATTAATCATTTTTTGAACTTTACAATGCAGTTTTGTAAGCTATTGTTTTTTGCAGTGAGGAAAGGGAAGTGCAGTTACTAATGCATGTAAGAGAACGTTACAGCATTTTGTTTCCATGCTATAAAACATAAGTAAACATCTTTGATAAACCTGCACAGAGCAGGTAGACCAGGATGTTGTCTGAAGGATGTGTTCAACATTCATGTTGTTAGCTATGTGAAAGACAATTGTGAAAAATTCTGGTAAATGTTTGTTATCTTTTGGAAGCAAAGGAATGATGAAATGCACCAGTAACCAGGGAATAGCAATGAGTGGAAAAGAACTGCCACAATACTGTTATGTGAAGACTTGTATGCTTCAGACAAAGAGGGAATATTTTTGAATGTAATTAATTAATTAATGTATCATGGGGTAATATTGAACAGAAAGTAGGGAAGACACAGTCAGAAGTGCAATTCCTGTTGTTGAGCATTACCAGTAATGGTTAATTGATAATTTTTGTCGCTCATCAGTACTTCTGATAGGAAGAATGAGTACAGAGAAATAACAGAATTTGGTGAGTGTTTACATAGATGATAAAAAAGAAAAAAGTGGGTCAAAGCAGTATGAAAATTGTATGCTAGTAAGAGTCTGAGAGATCTGGTGGGAGTAGGGAGGCCTTACTGTTAGAATCACAGAATCTTCCAATTTGAAGGGACCTGCAAGAGTCATTGAGTTTAGCTGTTAAGTGAATGGTCTATATCGGGATTGAACCTTCAGCCTTGGCGTTATTAGCACCATACTCTAATGAATGACCTAATCCCGTGGCAAAGACCTTGAAGAAACCAGGGAGTTGTGTATTACAAAAAAAAAGGTTGAGAAGACAGGAGCAGATCATATTATTTTTAGGAATATTATAAATAGATGTGTTTTACATGGAAGGTTGAAGGAAAGGTGAAGATTAGTTTCCCTACTCATCTCTGATTTACATGGTTTTGCCTTTTATTTCCTGAAGGATGTCTCGCAGTAAAGTGTAGAGCTCTGTCTTTTTTCACTGAATCTTGTACTTAGATAATGAGATAAAATATTCCTTTTTTTGCAGGTTTGCTAAGTATAGAAAAACAGCCTTGAAAATGCTGTCCAGACTCTTCCGAATGCATGGCCTTTTTGTAGCCTCTCATCCATGGGAAGTCATTGTGGGAACAGTGACTCTCACCATCTGTATGATGTCTATGAAGATGTTCACTGGGAATGATAAGATCTGTGGCTGGAATTATGAGTGCCCCAAACTTGAAGAAGTAAGGATTTAAATTAATTTTATAGTATTTGGTGTTAATCAGTAGTTTCAGAGTTTTCTATAGAATATGATCAGGCTGATGTATTAGGAATAAAGTAGCCACGCAGAAGCTTATTCACTTACTTCTTTTCTCATTTTGGATATTAAAGGTGTATGCAAACCATGATGTACTAATGAACAAGCATTTTAGTATTTTATTTTTTAAGGGAAGACTAGCAGTGGTATTTATTTTATTCTGAAACTTCACTTTTAGTACAGTGTCACAATGGATTTTTTTATTACTGAAACTTAACAAGTTATTCCTTAGCGTACAAGCTAACTAAATTGCTTTGTATTTTGTACAGGATGTTCTGAGCAGTGACATCATCATCCTGACAATCACACGCTGCATAGCAATTCTTTATATATATTTCCAGTTTCAGAACCTAAGGCAGCTTGGATCAAAATACATTTTAGGTATTGTATCTGACTTTTGTATTTGCCATATGTGTTTTGATTGTTGGAGAGTGTGGTTTACTTAAATTGGTGACAAATAGTAAGTTTTTAATCCTTATGTTTAGAACAGGATTTTTAAAATTATTTTCTGGATAGCAGATAAAATGTTTTGCCATATCAAATTGCTTTTTTATTTTGTGAAAGATTGTGTAGGATTTTATAAACACTGAAAATGTTATTCTCAAAATAACTGTTTATTGTGTGAAATGCTTAAAATTACAGAGATATATTGAGAGGATTTATGGCTTATATTTCTGAGTCTTACTTTGAATGTATCACCAATTTTAGATTTTAATATCTATAAAAATAGCATCTACTTCAGTTTGTATCTTGACTGCTGTTAATGCACTGGACAGAAATTCTCATTCATTTGTCATGATTGATCTAAAAGTGCAGGGGGTTGGTTCTTTATCTTTTCCTCTTCCAATATACATAAATGAAAAGTTTCCTCTTCTCATCTGTTTTAAGGTATTGCTGGCCTCTTCACAATCTTCTCAAGTTTTGTTTTTAGTACAGTGGTAATTCACTTCTTGGATAAAGAACTGACAGGTTTAAAGTAAGTAATGAATTGTTATTCTGGATATCATGCTTACATTATTTTTTTCCTATACCATAAACCTTGAATTTTAACATATACCTCTATTTTTTCAGTGAAGCTTTACCATTCTTCCTGCTTCTGATTGATTTGTCAAGAGCAAGTGCATTAGCCAAATTTGCACTCAGTTCCAACTCACAGGTCAGGGGAGTTATTTTTGAGGGTTTTTTGGTTGGTTGGTGTTTTACTTGGGGTTTTTTGTTTGTTTGTCTTGCAATGGAGAGTTTTAATTTATTGTTCAAAACCGAACTTTATCCCATGGCAGGGGATTAGAACCTAGGCCATCTCTAAGGTCCCTTTCAAGACAAGCAATTTTATAATTGTATGAGTAATCCAAGTGGAGAGACATGCCGGCAAATACTGTCTTGGGGATACATAAATAACAATCATATTCTATCCAGATTCTGTATTCTATTGTCTTCAAGCCAGGTTAGTGTTCAAGTGAACAGTAACATGGTAAAATTAGTGTGCACAGCCAAGTGCACTGTTAATTGTATATATGAGCATGACTTCATAAAATTGAAATTTTAAACCAGCAATGCTTACAGCTCTTCTAAAGAGGCTAGAGTTCCTAGACAAAGTCTGCCTTAAAATGGTTATTGACAGAAAAGAAGTTAATTTCTAGGACTCAGGAACAATGTATAAAGACATATCTAACGCTACAGTTCTGCTACTGAAAAAAGCATATTGCTAGGCCAAATGTTAGCAGAATGAATGTAGCATATGTGCTAAAAGGAACATCCATGCTCTAATACATTTAATGCAGCACAATAGGAGAGATGGACAGGACATCTTGCTTGTCATACCCAGTAATGTTTGTTTCCTATTAGTTTGCGTTCAATCCCAAAGTGAGATTGATTTATACTTACAAAATCCTGTACATGGTATTTGCACATACTAATTGTGACACAATATTATCTATTATTTTTTAATTTTGTGTGTATTACACTGTACAGTTTCTATATATGCAATATAATGTGTTTTATATTATTTTAACTGCAAGCACAAAATTTTTTACTAATTTAAAAGAACATATTTTACAAATAGGTTTCCTCTACAGTTTGGGTTTGGTTTTTTTTTTCCCATCTGTTGCCCCAAAACCACCATCACCAGGAGTACAGTAGCAAACTCTCTAGAGTTTATCATGCGTGCCTTCTGGAGGAAACCCCTTTTCCCCTAGCAGAAAGTTTTATGCCTTTTGTGACGTCTCTTCTATCAGCTGAGTCCACAGAGTTAAATATAAAACACTGAAGTAATCGTAGTGAGGGTACAGATGTGGTTGTAAGAAATTTTGAAATGCCAGGGCACAAGTGCCTTCTGTTTCATGTCTTCAAATTTAGAAGTGTTGTTCTTTTGTATTTACTGTGATTAGTGTCTCTGCGCATTAGTGTTGTAGAAGCTTAGACTATTGATGAAGCAAAGGTAGAGAAATTAATCAAAATGAAATAATTTTGTGTTAATAGGCTGACAAAGTATAATAACTTAAAGAAAATAGAATACATTCTGTATATGCTTTCTCATAATAGTTCATTTTCAATGTATGTTTACAAGGCCTCACCACCATAATACTATTCAGCTTACTAGTCACGTTATGTCTAACTTAATTTGTTTTTGTCTTCATATTAATGGACAGAAATTTTTCTGTTTAGGATGAAGTAAGAGAAAATATTTCACGTGGGATGGCAATATTAGGCCCTACATTTACCCTGGATGCACTTGTGGAGTGTCTTGTAATCGGTGTTGGTACCATGTCAGGTGAGCCATACAGTCTTAAGAGTCTAAATATTTCCAGTTACAAAAGGCTTTTTGAGATACATTAGGATATGGAGAGTTTCAGATAATAGGTGTTACCCATGAGAGTGGAGTGACTTAATTTATTTATTTATCTCCTAATTAGCTTATTTTCCTGGTTTCTTGCAAGTATGAATAATATGTACATGTTGGACCAAAGTCTGAAATACAGGTAATGGATTTCCTTGAGCATTGTGTAGTAGGAATGAACTTCAGTGCGTCTGCTTTCAAAAAATTTGTTTGGGGTTTTTTTCCAGCTATATTTCATACATTAACAGCATCTTCCAGAGCACTTGCTCTTGCTCTTCAAATAATTTAGTTTCTTTCAGAATATTGTGTATTTATAAGCTGTTTTCTTCTTTATATCTTTGGGACAAAAACTCATTTTGGTATGGCATATAGGTTTTTTAAAACAGTTTATACTGTTAGCTCTTTCATCCTTACTAAGGCAGTGTTGTACTCAACGTGCAAGATGGCTAACGTGGCTTTTTCTGGATTCTAGTGAAGGAGTAGGCAGGATGTATACTGTTTCTTTATGCCTGAACATCCCATCGTTCAGAAGGGAGTTGAACACATAGTGTTGGCTAATTTTAGTTTGCTTGGATAAGTAAGGAGTTTAAAGCTTTCATTGTGAAGTTTTAAAATCTTGGTGAACTTTATTTGTATTCATGTAGAATACATGAATACAAATAAAACCTTAAAATACTTTTCTGTCGATACATAAACACATATTCTGCTTAGAATAAGACAGTGCACAATTACTAGAGATTAAGATGCTTGTTTTTAATTAATCTAGACAGTTTCTTCTGTAGTCTGCAATGTCAGGTTAATGATTTCTTTCTTAGTTCTGCAGCACTTCAAGTATAGCTAATTGCATATTTAAATGTAAAAATTATCTCTTTATTTAGGTGTACGACAGCTTGAAATTATGTGCTGCTTTGGCTGTATGTCTGTTCTTGCCAACTATTTTGTCTTCATGACCTTCTTTCCAGCTTGTGTGTCCTTGGTATTGGAGGTAAGACCAACTTCAAGACAACCTCAAGTTTAGTATTCAGCCCTGTGCTTCTGTAGGCTATACTTTTCATCCTGGAGTTAACATGCTAGCATGTTTGTCTTCCTTTCTAAGTGTAATGGTGACAGTAACTTGTAAATATCACTGGAAAATAATCACACTCAGTAGTAGTTCTGATGTGAAGCAGAGTAAACAGATTGTACTGTAACTTACTGTCTGTCCAGGCATTTTCACAATGGAAGTCTAGTGTAAGTTGAACAGTAGACTGTAGACTCTTGGTAATTTCTCAATGATCAAACAAAAATGCAATGAATCTTAATTTTTGGTTTTTCTAATATGTACTATATATGACGTATTTTTAAATTTTTTTATTTTTTTGCAGCTTTCAAGAGAGAGTCGTGAAGGGCGCCCTATATGGCAGCTTAGTCATTTTGCTCGTGTCCTGGAAGAAGAAGAGAATAAACCAAACCCTGTAACACAGAGGGTCAAAATGATTATGGTTTGTGGCTCTTTCTTCTGTGGTTATGCAATCAGTGAGGTGTCCTGGTGAAAAAAATCAAGCTTTTGTTTCCTATAGACCTGTATTCTGCAGCCCATTAGTCTGACTTACAGTGGTAGTTTTTAATAACTTCCCTTCTATCTGCACCTGTCCTTTTCCTGCCTGTGCCATTTCTGTGCCAAGCACTTAGGGCTCTTTCATGTGTACTAATTCCCTCCCTCTTACCCCTGCAGTACCCTCAGCTTCCTTTCCTTATTTCTTGAGCAAGAGAAAAAAATGTGGGTGGGACACATCCAAAGCTACTATACAATAGTGTCACAGTAGGCCAAAAAGGGGTAAGAGGTGTGGAAAATCAGCTTTTAGAATTTATAGGCATGGGAAGCACGGGGTAAAAAAACACCAAAAAAAAAAACCAAGCAAGAAGAGGACAGTCTTTACTCTTAGTAGGTTAGATACCAAATTACATTTGAGAAATTAATACTTGTTTTGTGTTTTTGGTACAGTCACTGGGTTTGGTTCTTGTTCACGCCCACAGTCGTTGGATAGCAGAACCAGCTGCTCAAAACAGTACTGTTGAAAATTCAGTGGGATTGGATGAGAATGCACCAAAGCGAATTGAACCTAATGTTTCACTGTGGCAATTCTACCTTTCTCGGTGGGTAGCTTCACAGAAGTGTGATCATGCTGTAGTTCTACTGCTGCCAGGCTAGAAGCTTGTTGTCCTAGAGCACAATACTTGTAGACTTGCAGGTCTGACCACTGTAGCATTTCTTGGAACCAGATGTGATGTTTCAGAAGAAATGCCAATATTATGCCATTTGTCCAAACCCTTGAAGTAGTCGAGAACATGATCAAGAGCTAGCTGTATGCATTAAAACATTGTCTTTTCCCACTAGCATCTTTCACAGCATACTGGAAGATAAACTTCAGACTGCATTAGAGTAATTACTCAGAGCTTCTGACCATTCACACCTAAGTGCAAAAAGTGCAAAACCCATTTTATACTATGGCTTTTCTCTTTTTAACAGTAATTCAAGTTAATAACACCTGTGGTTTCATGTTATTTCTGAGAACTCAGAACCTTCTGGTTTAGGCAGGGTTTTTTTCCCCTCTTAGCAGTTAATTTTGCATCATAGTATTCATTATTGGTAGAGGATAATAAATAAAACTTTGTTTTGTGGTGGTACAGGTGTTAAATTAATTTGATGTAGCTGTTAGTGAAATCTTTTACAGTCACTTTTCCTTACTGGGGCTGCCTTCTAGCCAGATTTAGCTAAGTCTTTAATGACAGCTGAAGATTTTTATGTTGGTAATAGTATGAAGAATTATTTTTCCACCCTAGCTTAGCATACTTTCATGTCCTGGTAGAATATATCTTTTGACTGAAATTTCTTTAACTATAAATGATGATGGAATTATCACCCTTTCTGAAGCAAAGAATGTAAGAATGCTGTTACAAGCAACAAATTGTATGTACTATGTATTTACTTTTTGATCTTTTTTAGAATGGCCAGTATGGATATTGAGCAAGTAATCACACTTGGATTAGCCCTTCTCCTTGCTGTCAAATACATTTTCTTTGAGCAAGCAGAGACTGAATCTACCCTCTCACTGAAGAATCCCATAACATCTCCTGTGATGGTACAGAAAAAGGTCCCTGAAAATTGTTGCAGGAAGCAGACTGGACTTCTGAAAAACAATCAGAAATCTAACACAGCAGAAGAAGCTTTCATTCCCAAAGATGGAAGTGGTAGGTAATTTTTATAAATCTAAAGACTAGACCAATTCATGAGTATTTGGAACAAATAGTTCAATCTGTGGTAGTATGTTATATTTGGTATCAAAACTTCAAGATTTTGTAAACTGGAGTTCATTTTGGTTATCTTTGTGCAGCTGAAGTCATAAAACCTGTATTAGCAGAGTCATCAGCCAAGGCTACATTTGTGGTTGGCAATTCCAGCCCTGTGGAAACTTCTTCATATCTCACTGGAAAAGAGGAAGAAATTGAGTTACCTAAAGAGCCACGTTCTATTGAGGAATGTGTTCGTATACTTGGAAATGCGGAGGTATGGAAAAATAACTTTTTTTTATTTAATCTCTACTAAAACATCTGATTTAAGAATTGTTAGAGTTCTTTTCTCAGCTTTTTGATTCTCCCATTGGTTTTAATATAATTGTTCAGAAAGTTACATGGCTTTAATAACTTGGAGGGTGTGGAGGTCATGACTAAAGCAAAACCCTTTAATGAGTTACTTCTTGAGTCAGTTGAGAAGGGTGGGAGGAGGGAGCAGCTTCATCATTCATAACATACCAAGTCTTTGGGGCTTCATCGTGTACACCTACAAGTGGGTGTCTGATCATGAAAGTTTTTGATCATATCCTGGCCTACCTGATGTTGGCAGTTGACTCCTTCAGCGAAGTTGTTACCCTTTTTCCTTTGGAAACATTTAAAAGGATTTTCACCAGGAGAATCTGTGTTGTCTCTCTCCACCCTTCATGTTTCCAGGAAGGAGCAAAATTTCTTACTGATGCTGAGGTTATCAGCTTAGTTAATGCTAAGCATATTCCTGCGTACAAACTGGAGACCCTGATGGAAACGCAGGAGCGAGGTGTATCCATTCGCAGACAGATGTTATCTAAGAAACTTCCTGAACCTTCCTCTTTGCAATATCTTCCTTATAGGAATTATAATTATTCTTTGGTAAGTACCAAGTAGACCAACAAAACTCACTGTAAAACTATTTTCCAAACACATGAACAAGGAAAACATGGACCTGTTGGAATGAGTCCAGAGGAGGCCAATAAGTTGATCGGGGGTTGGAATACCTCTCCTGTGAGGACAGGCTAAGAGAGTTGGGGTTTTTCATGCTGGAAGGGGAAGCTTTGGGAAGAGCTTATAGCACTTTCCAGTACCTGAAGGGGACTTACAAGAGAGCAGGAGAGGGACTTTGCACCAAGGACATGTAGTGAAAGGACAAGGAGCCTTAAGCTGAAGAAGGGCAGATTTAGATGTTAGAAGAAATTCTTTACTGTGAGTGTGCTGAGACACTGGAACAGGTTGCCCAGAGAAGTTGTGGATGCTGCAACTCTGGCAGTGTTCAAGGCCAGATTGGATGGGACTCTGAGTAACCTGGTCTAGTGAAAGATGTCCCTGTCTTGGCCAGGGGGTTTGGAACTAGAGGGTCTTCATGGTCCCTTCCAGCCTTGGTCAAAACTGATGTAGAAGGAAAAAAATAAAAGGCAAACATAAGGCACTACCTTTAATTGCTCTTGATGTTTTTTAACCTAGGGCAGTGGGTGAGTTTTGTAAGATATCCAAAAAAATATTTCCTATCAAAGTATGCAGCTGCCTTATCTCAGAAATGCAGAGTCCTGCTAATACTGAGCCACAGTTCAACTGAATGATACTCAACTACCTTGAGCTCAGAGTTAAAACTGAAAATTATTTTAAATTAATTTTTAAATTTTAGGGTTATTTAAATAACATTTAGTACTGAATAAGATTCAGTACATCTGCCTAGACTTGAATAGTGTTAGCTGTCAATAGCTGTAGCTGTTAACTTTTTGAGATGGCAATGAGTTGCTTTATGGGTAAATTTGTGGGTGTTTTACTAAGATATCTTGGTGTATTCATAGGTGTAGTATATAGTATGCTGTACTGTACCACTGGAGTGTAACCTTAGTGATTGTTTTGTATCTTTTTTGTAAGGTTATGGGAGCTTGCTGTGAAAATGTGATTGGATATATGCCTATTCCTGTAGGCGTAGCAGGACCACTGTTTTTGGATAACAAAGAGTTCCAGGTGCCAATGGCAACAACAGAAGGATGTCTTGTAGCAAGCACAAACAGAGGATGTAGAGCAATATGTGTAAGTATTGTTTGACTTGAAAAGCTTGAAAAACTTCCTGTATTATAAAACATATTGAAATTTATATAATGCATATTTTTGACTTCCTGAAAACTATAATTTCAGTAATCTTACTTCGTTCCTCTTCTGCTTTGGTTTTTAGCTTGGGGGAGGGGCAAGTAGCCGCATTCTGGCAGATGGGATGACTCGAGGACCTGTTGTAAGGTTGCCCACTGCTTGCCAAGCTGCAGAGGTGAAAGTCTGGCTTGAAAGCCCTGAAGGTTTTAAAATAATGAAGGAAGCATTTGACAGCACAAGTAGGTTAGTACAATGGCTGTTACAGCTTAATTTTCACACATAAGACTTCATAGAAGACTTCTATGGATTGTTTTTTTTGGAGCACTGCAATAGAGGAAATTACATCTTTGTTTTGGCAAGCCCATATAGTGAGTATCTAAAAGGACAGAAGTCACTCTGGCTACATACCAAGACTAGCAGTAAATATTTTTCACTGATAATGGCAAACTACTGTATATTAACAACAAATAGATACACATTGTGTAATAATTAATAGAATATTAATTTGTCTGAGCATTTAAAAAAAAAGTCCTGTAAGCTTATTTTGATTTTTACTAGGCAAAATAACTAGAACTGTAGTTACTGTGGAGAAAAAAAACCTCAAAGTTTGGTCTTTAGCCTTTCAGATGATAATATTAATAATTAATCTGTGAGGTTTCAGAGAATACAAGATAAACTAATGGCAGAACTGAAATGCTAAAAAATGTAAAACAGTGCTAAGAATAAGTCTATTTCAAGCCTTAGAATTTTTTCTAGGGTTTGTTGCTTCTTGCTGTAGGAAAAATCAGAGAGAGATTTCCTTACCTGTTGTGTTTCTTAACAAATGTCAGCCAAAGATGCGTCTGTATATTGGCCAGAATCAGCTCATGCTGCTTTTTAAATGCAGTATTTTCTGCGTTTTGAGCAACCTGTGCAGCTTACACTGTTGAAGATAGCATACTTTTTGCCTTGCTGCAAAACTGACATCAAAATTTCCAAAGGCCTCATTGTTACTTTATATCTGGTAGTTAGATGTTTTAAGGAATACAAGTGAATAAAGTTTATGTTAGCAGTTCAGGATATTTTATTTCTTGAAGTCTGGAGTAGAAGACATAAAAAGGCAGTGAATACTTTTACAGTGAATATTTTTAAAGTACTTATTCAAGAAAACACCATCCCAGAATTGTTCAAGGAATGACTACATGTTGCAGTTGGTGCTGTGGCGCTTTTGAAAAGATGGTTATCTGTCAAAAATTAGACTTGTTGGTCTTACAGGTCTTTTCCAAAGGATTCCTGAAGGAATATGTGATTCTGTATTTAGCAGCACAATTTGCAAAGAATTACTGTCATTTTGCCACTTAAAACTAATCTTCTTTTGAGGATTGTAAATAATAGTTAAATTTTGTTGCAGGTTTGCCCGCCTACAAAAACTTCTCATCAGTTTGGCTGGTCGTAACCTTTATATCCGTTTTCAGTCTGGAACAGGGGATGCAATGGGAATGAATATGATTTCAAAAGTAAGGACCAGTCCCCTTAAGTATTTTTTTAAAATGTGTATTCCTTTTAAAAGTAAAGGTAGCCTGATAACCTGTGACTACTTGACACCTGAAAGACAGATAAGACACAGTGCTCTTTGCACAAAATAATAAAAATGTTTGATTTTGACAAGTATAGACAAGAATAGGCAGAGAATCATGAAAGAAAAAATAATTTTTTATTTTAATTTTTTTAATAATTATTTAAAGAAAGTATTTTTGATATTAGGAGAAGCTAAGCTGGTTGCTCTGTTGCTTGGAGCCAAAGATTTTATCCAGCAGTAATTATTCTGTTACTATGTTTATCACTTCTTAGTAAATAAAGGAATAGGAGTGGCAGCAAGGAGGTGTTCTCTAGTTTTGTTTGTTTGTTTTTATGCAAATATGTGGAAGAACTTGAGACATAATCCCTAGATTGCTGGGATGTCTTAGGCTGTATGAAATGAATAGTCTTAAACTTTTTGTAGGCAGTCAAAACCATTATATAAGTGGATCTGATCATAGACGAGTCCTAATGGAGCAGATTTTCTAGTCTGATTTCCTGGTGTAGAGAAGCTCTTTGCACTACATCTGAAATGAAATCATTTCATGCCTGTAATGTTTCACTTGGCTCATACTGTATCTTCAGAATGGTAAGCATATGTCCATGCTCCTAGAATGGATCCAGGGAGCCTGTATGTATTGGGAAAAATCAATTATTCCCCAAGATAATTCCCAAAGTGGTTAGAAAAAAGATAGTCATAATTGTTTGGGTTTTTTCTCCCCTGTTTCTTGTTTTTTCATGAAATTGTGTTCTTTTCTTCCACTGTAACTTACTATCTGATTAGAATTCTGTTCCACTGTCATTGAGTAGCTTGTTTTACAGCCATAATGATTAATCTAGCCTATTATGTGTTTCTCTCTAACAGGGTACTGAAAAAGCACTGGCAAGGCTGAATGAAGAGTTTCCTGACCTTCAGGTTATAGCTATCAGTGGTAACTACTGTACAGACAAAAAACCTGCTGCTATAAACTGGATAGAAGGAAGAGGGAAGTCTGTTGTCTGTGAAGCAGTCATTCCAGCTAAGGTTGTTAGAGAAGTAAGTGTCTGCTCTCTTGTTTATTAAAATGCATACATTTTGCAAAACTGATGCTCACTTTACATCATAAGTATGAACTGAAAGTTGTTTTCCAGGTAATGATAGTTCTTACATGTCCTTCTGTAGGACAAGCTGTTTTTCCTGAGTCAGTAGATACTTTCTTTTTCATTGTGTCTAGTGTGAAATAGTGTGTATGTGTTTAATGGTGCATCTCTAGTCGAAGGCATCAGCATTTTCATGGTTAACCTTTGAAAAATGATGCCACATTTTGACAGATGCTTACATGTGGTGTTTGCCTGTCATTAAACCCAGTCTTTTTTTAAGCCTTTCACTCATTTTTTTATCTCACACGCACCTCGTTTTCTCTTCAGTATTCATATGCTTCCTACCACCATGAAAACAGATATTCAGATGGTTTACGTAATTTGGAGTTGTCTTGGCATCTTGCATGACAAAGGGTAACCTTTATAAGCAATACCAGTTGTATTCTCTGGCCAGCTTGTCCTCCATGGTAACAGCATCTTAGTTTCTCCTCCACCTGAGTTCAGAAGATGGCCTCCGTGTGTCAGACAAAATCCATTGCCTGTTACCTGGTTGCCAGCACTGGCCATGAGACAATGTCCAGGAAGGAGCTCACTACATTGTAACACTTGTTTAAGATCTTATGACTGGCTGTTTGCATATTTGATAGGGGGGATTTTTTGTTTGCTTTCCCCTGGTGATTTGTCCAGTTGCTTTTGGGAAACTGTGTAAACTTCTAGAACTAGTGTTCTGGGCAGAATTCCACAATCCAGCTCCACCTTGCATGAGAACTACTTTCTTGTTGATTCCATTTGATGATGCCTCAGTTTTGTACTGGGTGAGATACTTAAGACTTGTATCTTCCCTCTGCTGCTGTAAGATTTTAGAGCTGTGACACAGCCTTTCCATGTTCCCAGCTATTCTCATTTTCAGACTGAAAAGTACTAGTTTCTCTATCAGGAATGAGTAATCAGACCTCTAGCATGTCTATGCACATCCTTATCTCTGCATCTTTTACAGTTCTAACATTTCTAAAATTCTGGGTACAGGGTTGGACCCAGGATTCAAATGGTGTGTGCAAAATGGCTTTATACATTGACACAGTTCATGTCTTCTGGGGTAGTTAAGTGTTCTTCAAATTGTTGGCATTTTATAGCTGAATCACTGGCAATATTTATTACAACCTCTGGATTTCATTTCAGAGTAGTGTTGGGGAGGTAGTCATTTTATAATGGACATTGATAATTTTTAAGTAAATTTGGGAAGGTTTTCCTCAGATCCCAGCCCTGTATGTCACTACATTTACTTGTATTGAACTCTTTATACATAAATGTTCCATTTTTGTCAGTGTAGCAGACTTGGTATAGGTCTTTGTAAATGCTAATTGTTCCTGCTGTGCAGGAATATCTTAAATTTTGCTCAACAACAATATCTCTTTCGACCATCTTTGATCATTTTCATATTAAATTCAGTATAAATCTCTTACTTACTTGAAAGTTTCAAAATACAGTCAGTATAGTATAAATGTGCCACTTAATTTTATATTACTGTGCATAATGTTTATTTACCTACCTAGCCTAGTGGCTTGTGTTGGAACTTTTCAGTTTGGTTCCATATTTGTACGCAAACAAATTTGGGAAGAGTTTAGTGTCTGGAACAACTTGACAGGAATGTCACAATCGTGTCAAGGTAAATTAATGGGATATTTCTGCCAAGATGATTTTGCTTGTTTCATTCCAAATATAAGGAATACTTTGAAATTAGGTATGCAGCTTTTCTCAAAGGCCTGTGCAAGTCCAGACCCTTTGCACTGACTTTTCCATTGTTACTTGGACATCCTACATTTGAAAGTCTCCTTTGGAACAAAAATAAAAGTTAGGTATCTATGACAATAATTGAGTCAAATTCCATGTAGAAACAAACAAGGGGTGAGGACCATAAATAACCATAAATAGAGTATTTCTACTCTTGTCTAAGGAGAGGGATAGTAAAATGTGTCTATCGCCTTGTCCAGGTATTGAAAACAACTACGGAAGATCTAGTTGAAGTCAATATAAACAAAAATTTGGTGGGTTCTGCAATGGCTGGTAGCATAGGTGGCTACAATGCACACGCAGCAAACATTGTGACAGCAATCTACATTGCCTGTGGTCAGGTAGGTTTGTTTTCCACCAATTCAGATTTTCTTTAGTTTGGAAATTCTTAATCAAACACTGATTTACGTGTCTGGATTGTTTTGTTTCTCCTCCTTGATCTGAAGGATGCTGCACAGAACGTGGGGAGCTCCAATTGCATCACTTTGATGGAGAGAACTGGTTCCACCAACGAAGACCTGTACATCAGCTGCACAATGCCTTCTATAGAAATAGGGACTGTTGGTGGAGGCACCAACTTGCTCCCACAGCAGGCCTGTTTGCAGGTATAGTTCTGAAAGCTGAAAGCAACTTCTTAATCAAAGGTTGCTTTCATGTGGTGTGCAAGCAATATTGTGAGAATGGGGCTGCTTGAAACTTAGTGTATTTTACATGAAAATGTTAGAAATGTCTAATGAGTTGTTTTCATGCATCCAGTGTCTAAAGCTTAAGACATTTGCAATATTAAAGAGACTAATTGGATATAATTTGGAAAGACTTACTTTAATACTAAATATATCAAAAATTTACTTGGATTTCATAGCATAATACTGCCTATTATTTTTCTCCAGATGTTAGGGGTTCAAGGTGCAAGCCAAGATAACCCTGGTGAAAATGCCCGTCAGCTTGCTAAAATTGTCTGTGCTACAGTGATGGCAGGGGAGTTATCACTAATGGCTGCTCTTGCAGCAGGGCATCTAGTCAAAAGCCACATGATCCACAACAGGTAAAAAATTGAAAAATCTGTGTATTTCTCTGCAGTTTTGATCCTCTTAAAATTACATGAGAGTCAGTTATAATTATGTGATTGTTTGCAATGCATAAGAGCAGTGTAACATTTTAACTGTTTAATGTAATTATCTTGCTGTTTTATTAGGTCAAAAATAAATCTACAGGATCTTCAAGGTACCTGCACTAAAAAGGCAGCTTGAATACTAAAACGGCTTTGAAATGAAGAATTGTTCTAGAAACTGACCAGGTGCACAAGGAAAAAAAAAACCAAAATCTATGAAGTTTAGACTAAAGATTGCCTCCAACTCAATGATGTCTGTGTAAGAGAAACTAAGTGATCGAGACTTGAGACTAGTAATGGTTGACCTTCTTCAATGGTTAGAGATGACTGTGAAAGAAGTCCTATCAGATGTCTTGAACACAGCTTTCGAATTCTTATTCTTACACATCACTTTCTAAAGAGTCAGTCTTACATTTTTACAAGTTGACATTATTTTGCCTAACAAGGTCCTGGTAACTACTAAACTGAAAAGTAATATAATGTACTTCGTATGTTTAAAGTAACAAAACAAAAGAAGTTGATGTAAGCTTGGCTTGAATGCACTGGTCCTTGCCATCTCTATCTTCTGGTTAGACAAGCATGTTTTTTAAAGTGATGGCAAGCCTAATCACTTTCTATAAACTCCCAGTTTTAATTTGTTCACATGTAAAACAGATCTTAGGCTATATGACATTTAATTGAATTATATTAGTTTAATAGAAATCTCTGTCTATATATAGCACTTAATTTGCTGCTGCTTCAGCTGAGCAGTGTTCAGTGTTGAACTCCAAAATTTAGGTTATTCCTTTATGTAAAACTTGTGATCTGTAAAGTTCTGAACTGTTAAATATAATCTGTACTGAAGTAGGGAAGAACAGTATCTTCAACTGTTTTGTTACTTTGTAGAAAAAATGAAATGGTAACTTCAAAACCAGTTATGTGTCAGGTATTTAAGTAAATGTAGTTTCTCAAACTTCTAAGGAGTGCATTCAAACAAACAAGAGTCAAGAAGAGATGTTTACACTTACTTAAAAAGAAGTCTCTTAAGGAATCTGCATACACATTGTGTACCTTTTGTTGGGGATTTTTTTATAAGGTGTCTGACACTTATTCTCCAAGAATAGGTGCTTATCCACCGCTCAAGCTGAGATAAAATGAAGCCAGAAAACCACACCATTCTTGAAAAAACAAGGAGGGGATTTTCTTCTTTCCAGTTCCTTTTAAACTTTTGGGGGGGAGTATTTATTTTAAGAAGAAATCTTACCTTTTTTTGTCAATGAAAAGTACTAATTAAGGGGATTCAATGAAATGATATGTTAATGTAAGAAGCAGTTTTTGTAATAAAATACTGTACTTGGACCAGTGAAGCAGTCTCAGGTGTTCTTACTGTAATAAAGAAAACCCAGGTTTATTCTGGTTTGGTTCACCTTTGGGAATACTGCTAAAGGCATAGCCCTGCCTAGTTAATCACAGGAGGAAGATTATTAATATGCTTGATGATTTTTTTGTTTGGTTGATTTGGGCTTTTCTTGTTTGACTTTTTGTGGGGGGAATCAGTGGATTGGGCTGGGTTTCCTGCAGCATCATTCCTAAAGGGGTGACTAGTAGAGGTGCTCTTCTAATGTGCAGATTTGATATGCATCATGGTGGGTTGCTTTGTAGTACATCTACGCATTAATATCCATTGTAACGAGCTCATAAATGTAATGTGCAAGCATGAAGACGTACTACATGCTTAGATATGCTATGATGGCATGTAAATAGCAAATGCCATGAATGTTTATCTTCCTGCAGTATTGTTGCTGATAGCTACTATTTTTATTTAAGGAAACTTGGAATTACTTTGTTTCTATGTTCATTCCATGATTTATTTAACACTGGTCAGGTAATAAATGGTGATTCAGTGTTTATTTTGGTAGATTTAACTGATTCTGTCTGGCAGAATTAACTTTTTGTATTATTACTAAACTGTGTACATTTTGGTACAGAACTACTTTCTCAGTTTCAGTAAAACCATGGAAAACACATTGGCTTAATTGTGATATTTTAAGCTTACTTCATGACTTAGCGACTTATATTTGTAGAGAGTCTAAATTAAGGGAGTTAATGACGAGACACACTGGCAAGCAGTGCTAGACGAAGTGGGGCCATGATGCCAGAACGTCTCCCCTTGTTTGCAGATGCCTGTTGGCACTCATTTATTCTCCTCAAAGCTTAATTAGGCAGTTTGCCCATGGGGGAGAACTAACTCACTGCAGCATTAGAGATACCTTCTGCTGGGGCCTGTTTGGCAAAATCAAACCACCTGTCTATAATCTGATTTCTAGAGCTGCCCTGACTTCAGTGCTGTACTTTTACTATTGGTAATAGTTTCCCAAATATTTAAAAACCCTTGGGGGGAAAAAAAACACATTAAAAACATTAAAAATAGTGTGTACCACTTTGCTTCTCTCTTTACCTTCTTTCTCCTGTGTGTCCTGAATCTACTTTACCCTGTAACACACCAGCCCCCTTCTCCTGCCTGGGGTGGAAGTTTCAGTGCTGTGATGATTGCCTGCACTTGCCCCAGCTGCCTCTTAACCACACAGGTGCTGCCCCCTTTGATTTCCCCAGATGCTGTAAGGCCCTGTCGGTGAACTGAGTGTTACCAAGCCTTCCTGACCGAGGGAGCAGCTCCAGCACAGGGATGCACACCACCACCCGTGCACAGCTGTCATACCAGAAGCCTGGTATGGCAGGTGCTGATCTGGGGGAAGGGACTCTGCCAGGCTCCAGCACAGGCATTCCTAGGCAGGCACGCTGATTCCTGGAAAAGAGCACAGCTGGGAGACCACTTGCTTTCACACAGGACTGGACAAGTACATCTGGGTTCTGGGTGGTCAGTGCACTGACATTGGACAATTTTCATCCTTGATGTGAACCTTGCTCATGAGGTAAATACAGCCCTGAGAAAAGCTGTGGTAGATGGCCTGTCCTCCCACTCCTCCCAGCTGCCTTTTGGGGTGCAGTGAGAGCTCTGGCTACTACTCGGGAGTGCTTTGCAGATACCTGATCCTCTGTTTCTCTTAGGGCATGGCTTACCATGTTCAAGGTTATATCCTCTTTTTCCCTGTGGCTTTGGTTAGGGAAGGTTTACATTGCACAATGACACCTGCTGAAACAAGATGGTTTGGGATCCTCTCTTGCCTCAGGGCAAGCCTATCAGGTCCACCTTGCCTTTCATGCAGAGGAACACTGCTGTGCATCCAGTGACACCCCCAGCGCTGACAAATCCGTACCTTCTCCTCCTGCCCTGGGATGACTCCTAGCCCTAGGCTCCCCCTGCTTACCAGCCTGTGGGAGGGGGAAGGCCTGCCTCCAAAGTTAACCTCATCTTCGTGCTCCACCACTTTTGCAGTCTGTTACACAATGCAAAATTACGTAGCATCCTATCTTAAATAAATCCTAGGTTTTAGGTTGTTCCAGTCCATTCCCACTATAGGACCCAGGCCTTCTAGAAGAACATGGTGGGGGTTGATCTTGTTGTCCACCCCCACTCCAGCATGACAGGAAAGAGAAACTGTAAAGGCAAAAGAGAGAAGACATAGATTGAGATAGAGACTACTTAAAAGGTAAAGCTACATATGGAAAGCAAAATAAAGAATTTATTAATGATTCCCCATCAGCAGGCAAAGCCTCAGCCCACTAACAGTTACTTGGGAAGACAAGTGCCACAGCCATGAATGTTCCCCCTTTCTCATCTTTTTCTCAGAGCTTTTGGTGCTGGGCACAATGCCAGCTGGTATGGAATATTGCTGTGGACAGCTGGGATCAGGCATGACTCCCTGCATTCTCTCAAAGCCTCTCACTCACCTCCAGCCCACTCCCTGGCAGCAAATGCAGGAGAGAAAGATGCACACAAAGAAAACCTTGATGCTGGCAAACCCTTCTCAGCAACAGCCAAAATGCTGCTTTGTAACCAATGTCCTTAGTCACAAATCCAGAACAAAGCCTCATACAGGCTGCTATGGAGACAACTAATTTCAACCCAGCCCCAGCCAGTACAAAAATAGACAATCTAGATCTTGGCACCAGTATCCACAATAACAGTAGTAAAGACCAGCTCTCAGAATCACAGAATGGTTTGGGTTGGAAGGGACTTTAAGGAGCATTAATTTCCAACCCCCCTACTGTGGGCAGGCACACCTTCACTAGACCAGAGAATCACAGAATCATTTAGATTGGAACAGACCTTTAGAATTATTGAGTCCAACTCTAAACCTAACACTGCCAAGTCCACAGGCTAAAAAGGTATCAGCCTGATGGACTTGACATGTTTTCAAGGTTCTTCCTTCCTGTTACATGGCTTGATGGCACACATTGAAACAGACGTGACACAGTTCTCTTCCTCTCTGTGTATCCTGGAGGTCTTTCCCACAGACACAGTACACCAGACACAACCTGGGCGTCAACAGGAGCCAGCCCCGTTTCCTTTCTCCTCCTTGCAGTGATTAATCTCCAGCTCATGCCAGGCAGCAGTAGCAGAATGGAATAAAATAACTCTTTCTTTATCCGCTACTAGAAACACAAGATCAGGTTGCTCAGACCCCCATCCAACCTGACCTTGAACACTTCCAATCATGGTCCAGCCATAACTTCCCTGTTCCAGCATCTCGGCACCCTCACAAGAAATAATTTCTCCCTTACCCACTTTACTCTTCTGGAGAAGAATCCTACAAGGTCAGTCCATTTGCACAAGCTGGAGCACCAGGATGAAATTAACCATGCCATAAAATTATGCCAATTACCAATCTCACCTAGAACCATTGAGCAGGGGACCACAATTAGGCAAGTCTATCATGCTCAGCACAAGACAAGACATACAGGTCTGTAGCTTCTAGCTCTGCACCTGGTTCCACAACACAGTTTGCCACATTGCTTTCTACCTCCCCTTAATGGGCCGCTGGGCTCCAAAAGCAAATGGAGACTATACCACAGTGTGCATGCCATAGGCTGCATTATCCTCAATCCACATTCTCAGACACGTGGTCTTCCATGGAGGCAGACACTGCATATAGCTGCCCTAAAAACGTTCCCTCACCTTCAAAACAACTGGGAAATGTTGCTACCTTCTTTTGCCTAGCACTGATTGCCCCATCAGTGTTTTACCCACAGCCCACACCCACCCAATGCATGGGTTTAGGCACAAGTATAACAATGCAGCCAAGGATAAAAATGTTTTTAAAAAGGCACTTGAGGCAAGCCACTTAAAACTGCAATGGTACACAGAGCAGCCCATCTCACTCCCCATCTTTTCTATGTGAGAGCTGGCATAGCTCTGTGTGAGCAGGTCCAGTTTAAGAACACTAGAACTTAAAATTAGTTCAACTTTTGGGAGTACTGGCTCAAAAATATGCTTCTTTATTGAAAAAAATGGGCAGGTTATCAGGTGCACAGAGTGACACCACTGTTGGCACAGTTTCTGGATAAACAGAATCGTACTTTTTGTAGGATAATCTTAGTTTTCCCATATGAAAATTGTTCCCGGGTAAGTAAGTCTGAAGAGTTGAAAATTCTAAATTAATTCCTCACAGCAGTTTCTTTTAATATTTAACAATGCACCTTACATTTTATATTTAACTGCCCTGGCAAGTGATGCCCTGGCATCACTGACCCCAGAAATGTTACAAAAGGTGCAGAGGTGGCACCAGGGACACGGTTCAGCGGTGGACCTGGAAGTGTTAGGTTAACCATTGGACTCAACAAGGTTTGAGGTCCTTTCCAACCTTAACGATTTTATGACTCTAGGCAGAGGAGCCTACAGCGAAGGAATAAAGCGGAGCTCGGGAAAAGGGGCAAGAAAGCTGTGCTAGTGTTTGTCCTCCTGTCTCCCATTAACTTCCCATTATTGTAAACCAGCAACAAATTGATTTTCCACATGGCAAGAAGGTTCTGCCATAACAAAAAACAGGGAGCAATCTTCTTGTCCTCTTGACTCATGAGCTTTCTCATTCTCTCTCTAAGCTGAATAGGTGGTGAGCATGTCATCTTTGCCAAGGTCATCTCACCATAATTCTAGTTATTTCATTCAATAAAAATTCTCCTCTTCCAAAAGGCTACCAAAGGGTGCAATACAAAGTAATAACTTCACACACTAATTAAGGTACTTCACCATGCCTGCCCTATAAACCCTCAAAAATATCATTGATAAATGGGACTTTTTGAAAGTTGCAAGTCTGCCAAAGCAGAGCAAGTTGAAAACTCTGAGGTTTCAGGAGTTTTTGCCCTTGAAAGAAGTTTGTGAGTCCCTTTAAAATGCTCATGCTGTATGGGCTATTATTCCCATGAGACCCCATGTGAAATTTATGTTTGAATTTGTTAACCACTTGCATCTTAAGTAAGTGCTTTGAAGTTAGTCCACAGGCTCAGGAGAGACCTTATCACTCTCTATAATTGCCTGAAAGGAGTTCGTAGAAAGGTACAGATGGGTCTCTTCTCACAGGTGACAACTGACAGGAAAAGAGGAAATGGCCTCAAGATGCACCTGGGGAGATTCAGGGTGGACATTGGGAAGAATTTCTTCACTGGAAGGGCTGTCAAGCATTGGAATGGGCTGCCCAGGAAGGTTGTAGAGTCATCAGCGACAGAGGTGTTTAAGGAAAAAATGGATGCAGCACTCACTGCCATGGTCTAATTGACAAAGTGTTGTTCAGTCATAGGCTGAACTCTATGACTTTGAGGTGTTTTCCAGCCTAAGTGATTCTGTGATTCTTTGCATTGATTTCAAAAAGCTCAGACAGAAATTTGTAGGGTGGAAGACTTTTTGCTGTAATTTACCATGAGTGAATGGAGAGTACTGTATGCTTAATGTGAAAGCATTTTTGATTGGCAGACGTAACAAAATTGGATTTGGACTTCAAGCCTGTGACATGAGTGAGAAAAAATTCTGAGTTGCAGCAAAAGGGAAGAAAAAACCCTTACGTCCTGTTTACATCTAGCTGACCCTCCCTTCTGCTGGCATTATTTCAATGTGATCATGGCTGGATCGCTCACTTCACCTAAGGTTTCCCTGCAGAGCTCTGCTCTGAGCACTTGGCATGTGACAGAGAGCTGACATAAAGGCGTGGTCCCACATGGGCATCCCATTTCCCTGACACAGAGTGAGTGAGATGGGTTTTCAAAGGAGCTGAACAGAAACATAGTTAGGTGGCTGGGAATAACATGTTTACCCTTCATTTCTATCCCTGTTTCTTTCCACCCCATCCATCTGTCTGACCATCTGTTGTTGGTGTCTGCTGCATCTTATCTTCAACAGCTGCAGAAAATTGTTCTGTAGGATATCTGATATCTTTAAGGTATGTAGGTGCACCACAGAGCTTCCAAGCCCACAGTGACAAGCATCAGCAGCTGCAGAACTATGCTGTCTTTTACACTGCTGGTGAGGGTGCTTGGAGATGCTGTGGTTGTGGGGGAAAGCCACATTTGCTCACCTATTTTTTTCCAGAACTACAGGGGGATGATCACTTTGGGACAACATTTATTTTCTGGATTGCACTATTGCATAGCTTCTCAAACTGTGGAGCAAAACCAATCAGGGTTGCTTCAGCTGTGGAATTTGAAAGAATTTGTACTTCAAGACAGAAAATTGCACACTTAGGGTTTTTTTTGGCACTTGTAGTAACACTATCATGTACATCAGCTAAACAGAAGAGGCAATTTGTATCACCACAGAGAGAAATTACCCCTTTTGGAATGCTGAAATGCTTTTTTACTCATTTTTACTTTTCCTAAGTATCTTTCTCAATATCATGTTTTCCATGCAAACTGTATGATGACCACACTATCTAAAGCTGATACGTATATGACAGAAAACCTATTTTTTGCTTCTTGAAGCTTAGCAAGGCTTTTAAACCATTACTCAAACCTTTTGTTGACTATTTTCTCACTTTATTTCAACACAGGCCTCTTATCTGCAATCTGGAGAGTATGTGCAATGTGTGTTCACTGTGCCAGCTCCCTGGGGAATGGTTCCCTCCTATGTAAATACACATATTCCCCTCATGGATTGCACTGCACCCCTCAGGTCACCCCTGCTTGGCAGTACTCCAAACTACCTCTGATACATCAGGGGTGACACAAACCATTACTGCCCTGGGAGGGCACGATTATGTCACTTCTCATTTGCAGGTCTTTGGTTTGTACCGGTATTTATATAATTTTGGGGGGGCAGGCAAGGGACACCATTGCTGTGTAGATACTGATAAAGGAATGACAGACATACTGTTCACTTTCTGAGTGGCACAAAGGTTTGCTACACAAAAAAGTGCTAAAAGAAAGGTCAAATTTATACCACTATTTTGGGGATTGATGGGAGCAAATTCAGCTGGTACATACTGGGTATTTCCCCTGCTTTTTGAAAAAAGAGGTTTTCTGCCTAGAAATGCCATGCCCAGATGAGATTTCTGCCTTTCCAAACCAATGGATCATGCCCTTTGCATCCCTGATAACAATTTGTAACCCAACCTGCTGCAGGAGCTGAAGCCCAGCCCACAACACTCGGGAGCCTTGGCCCCCTTGCTGTTGCTGTGAGAGACAGATTGGGACATTTCCAATGGAGATGTTACACAGAATTAATTGCATGTACCACCTCTCCCCGTGGAGGGTTGTGGGGACAGCCAGGATGACCCTTGATGGCTGGTCCTGCCCACTGTCCTCCCACTCCCCTCCACTGTGCCCCCTGTGCTGGGGTGAGGCCAGCAGTGAGCCTCTCGAGATTTGGGCCCCTCAAGATTTGAATTGAACTTTGCATTGTTGTTTTTCTCAGTTGTTAATCAGTAGCTGTATCTGAAGAGTTATGATTAAGCAACTGCACTGCCAATGTCACATGCTTGGCTCACTCTTTGTTTCGGGGAAAAGAGAAAACAATCCCAAGACGAACAGGTTTTCTGGATGAGAACCACTAGGAGTGAAGTCAGCAGGACTGGGAGGTAACTGAGGGAAGTAATTCCAGTAGTGGATGACCGTGACTACTCTCACTAACCACCAAACACCAACCCAAAGGAAGGGAAGAACTGCAGATTAAAAGGACTCTTCTCTCGGAGAAGAAAGAGATACAACTAGCAAATAGGATTTTGAGTACTAATTAGTATAAGTTATACAACTTACAGCCAAAAAATGCTGATGCCTTTGTTTGTTAAAAGGTATAAATAGCGTAGAGTTTTGATGATCATAGAGTCAACCTTTCATGGGTTACCTCCTGGTTCCCTGTTTTGAGCAAAGTAGAATAAAAAACAGAAATACAGAATCACAGAATCGCTAAGGTTGGAAGGGATCTCTGGAGATCATCCAGTCCATCACCCCTGATAAAGCAGGATCACCCAGAGCAGGTGACACAGGAACATCTCCAGGTGGGTGTGGAATGGCTCTACAGAGGGATACTCCACAACCTCCGCGGGCAGCCTGGTCCAGCGCCCGGCCACCCTCAGAGCAAGGAAGCTCTCCCTCAGGCCAAGCGCAGGCGGAAAAAGCCGCCTTTCCGCTCTTCGGGCCTATACTCCGCCTCCGAAACCCGCCCAGGGGGTGCGGGACGGGGCCGGGGCGCCCCTCAGATCCCGCCCCCAAGGCCTGCCCGCCCCGCCCCAGCCCCGCACCGGCCCGCCGAGCCGCCAGGGGGCGCTGCCGCAGCTTTGCCCACGGCCCTCCGTTCTCCCCCCGCGCCGCCGCCGCCGCCGCTGCCGCTGCCGAGGCCGCGGAGCCGGTGCGGGAGCGCACGATGGAGGCGCCGCCGGTGACCATGATGCCCGTCACGGGCGGCACCATCAACATGATGGAGTACCTGCTCCAAGGTGGGCAGTCGCGGGGACGGGGCGAGGGTGGGCGGCGCGGGGCGAGCGCACGGGCGGGCTGGGGGCCGCTGGGGCGGGCGCGCTGCGGAGGGCGCCCAGCTCGGCCGGGAGGGCAGGCGATGACCGTGGCGCGGTCTCCGCAGGGAGCGTGCTGGACCAGAGCCTGGAGAGCCTTCTGCACCGCCTGCGCGGGCTGTGCGACAACATGGAGCCCGAGACCTTCCTGGACCACGAGATGGTGTTCCTGCTGAAGGGGCAGCAGGCCAGCCCCTTCGTGCTGCGCGCCCGGCGCTCCATGGACAAGAGCGGGATGCCCTGGCACCTGCGCTATCTGGGACAGCCCGAAATAGGCGACAAGAACCGCCACGCGCTGGTGCGCAACTGCGTGGATATCGCCACGTCCGACAACCTGACGGACTTCCTGGTGGAGATGGGCTTCCGCATGGACCACGAGTTCGTGGCTAAAGGGCACGTGTTCCGCAAGGGCATCATGAAGATAGTTGTGTACAAGATCTTCCGCATCCTGATGCCAGGAAACACGGAGAGCATTGAACCGCTCTCCCTCTCCTACTTGGTGGAGCTCAACGTGGTCGCACCGGCAGGGCAGGACATTGTTTCTGATGACATGAGGAACTTTGCTGAGCAGCTGAAGCCTCTAGTGCACCTGGAGAAAATTGACCCCAAAAGACTAATGTGATTGAAAATCTGGGTCGTTATGGCACTGGTTTTGTAAGTGTTTCAGAAAGAGATGTTTTTCTAAAAAGCTTTTTAAGGGCAAGTCAAAACAAAGGGGAATAAAATACTGTATATCAGTTTTGTCAGTTGAAATTACTGAGTAATTTTTTCGTTCACTTGTGGATATGAACAAAAGCGAACACTTTAAATTAGCACTGTTCAAAGAATCAGTAAATGTTAATATTGATAGTTTTCCTTCTCTTGCGGGGAAGATACCTTAAAAATCCCATTGGCTTACATTCTAAACACCTAAAAATGTCAGATTTATTGGAATTCATCCCTGTGTGTACCCACATCACATTGCTATCTTTAGTTTCTTTAGAGCACCATTTGTGTATCCTACCTAGTCATCCAAAATTTCTCTTTTCAGTAATAGATGAACACTCTTTGATGCAGGAAATGCTGTTTAAAACAAGCAGAAACACAGAAATCGCAGTATAAAAGAGCAACTAACTGTACACCTCTTCACCATAGTTTATGTGACAGGAAGAGCTACTTGTTAGGGAAACTATTTCTTCTGATGTAAGCAAAGTTAGAAATGGAAGAAAATCTAGTAATATTAACATTTGCAAGTGATTGTCACACCTTTTAACAGGGTTCCATTATTTTCACTGGAATTGGTTAGGGCAGTCTTAATAAGAAAGTAAATTACAAGGTACTTTTTATTACTGGATTTCTCACAGGTGACAGCTATATTGAATATTGAAGTGTTAAGTGTTTTTTATTAAAAAAATTATTCACAGTTTTTCATTAAAAATTTATTACAAAAATTTAGCAGCTGCTAGTTGAATTACTGATGATTTTGTTTAGCACCTCTCTTGATAGTAGGATGGTTAGTTACCCTAGTATTGCAGTGATAATTCAGTGTTATTTGAATTAAGTTTGAGAGTTTTCAAATACAGTTCAGTCAAAAAAAGCTCTGGAAAGATAAAGGAGCTACTTTAAATTTCTCAGGTTCTTTACAGAGGACAACCATTTTTCCCACTGCTCAAATGTGCCAACCTCCAGGTTCTCAGTGCTCCAAGTGCTTTCTGTAACAACGAAAGGCAGGGGCCGCTCCCAGAAAACCCTTCAAACAGCTACATTTTCAACTGGATCAGCGCTAACAGCCCACTGCCACAGGCTCTAGTGTGGGGCGTGGGGAACACTCGACTACTTGGGTGGTACTTGAGTACCCTTAGGCTGAAGACAGAGCAGTGATTTCCCACAGGGCAGCAGTCAGGCGTCACAAGTGTGGCTACCTAGACTACAAGTGTTTTCTGGAGGGTACAAACACACAATTCTGTTCATACTCGCCCTCTATCCTGGGCCTCCAAGTTAGAATTCCTTCACATACAGGGTATAACTTCCTAGGAGCTGCATGTACCAAGTTGCTGCATGGTTGGGTTGCAGTCCTATCCCAGCAGGTGGGAATCCTTAGGACTGTTGTCATATTTTGCCACTCTTAGCATGGGTGAGGAATCACTTGCCACAGACTTGTACAATCTGTGGCTTGTCTCTTGGCACACAAAAGTTTCGGAAGTCCTGTTGATGACAATAGGTCTGACGATTGATCAAAAAATAATAAATAATAATTATTTTTTAAATGTTCTTTTTAAGGAGAATTAGTTTAAACCTTGAAAACTGCAGCAATCCACAGTACCAGGCTTCCTTATTCTGGCTATAGTCAATGCATAGAAGAGGCAGGTGTGCAGAGAGGAGCTTACTGCATCAAGGGCTACAGCAGAGGACACTTTCAGGTAGCTAATGCTCAAAGTGTGTTGCTTTCTGTAACAAAATGTATTTTTCTCCTCCTATAAAACTTAGCTTATAAAAGGTGGAGATGATTAGCAGTAGTAATATACATTAGTAAATTGCTTGGCATAACCCTAATTATCATTCATCATCCAGGGTCAAATTATATTGTAGTTACACAGAAATGCTCAGCATCTCCTTACTGAAAAGTATGCAGTTTTTAAATTATGCACATAAGTTATGGGACCAGGAATGTGAAATGTGACTTTTTTTACTTTTTTTTTTTTTTTTTCGATTTTGGGGGATTTATTTTTGCCAGGTAAAACAGCTGCATTTTTCAAGGTCAGAGGTTACCTCAGAACTCTCTCTTTTTTGCACTATATTACATGATGCCTGATACAGCAGAGCTTAAGAATTTTTTTTTTCTGTGAAAGTAATGCCTTCTCTTATTTCAGGCAGTTACTCCAGTCTTGCATATCTGTAAGGTTTCCACAGCTTTACCAATTGCTATATAAAGAAGTAAAAATCACTGTGTAACAAATAAAGGTAGGATTGTTATTGATCCATTAGGCATCACCTATTTCTACTATTAAGAAACTTGCTCATGGAAGCTCATCTTAGTTACTAAAAATTATTCTTGCTTTGAAAAAGCCATAAGTTTACCCCTTCAGCACATCTCAGTCCTGGATTGCTGTTCTTCCCATGGAAGTTCCCAGAATCTTGTTAATTCTGTACAAATGAAGAGCTGACACGCTCTGGAAGTGCTCTGTATGATGACTACACTGTACAGGAGCACCTTTTAACACTCCTCTGATTGCTCACACAAAATTAACTTCTCAATGTATAAACTAATGTGGCATTCAAGTTTTCATCTCAGTAACCTCAGTAACACAAGTAAACTGCTTTCCTGTTATATACAATATTCTAGTGGGTGGAAAACATTTAACTTCATTCATGATTTAAAAGTTGGTTAAAAGGTAAAATATTTTAAGTAAGTTTCTCCAAACATTGGAAAGTCAAAAATAACAAAAAGCCAAGATTTTTCTTCATAATTTTTAATACTTTTAACTTTTAAATACTGGTTTTAAATTTGTGATTGTAACATGTAAGAGCCAACTTTTTTAATTTTTAAAACTTATCATTAGGATCATAAAGCTATTATAGAACAGTTACAACTCTACACACTCAAGGTACTCAAAAATATGATTCATGTTTTAAGTCTGTAAATGAACAGTGGCAATTCAAATACAGCGTTATCTGTACAACTTGACAAAAATACAGGTGGACAATCTGATTAAAGAGAATCTGCACAACTTCAGATAAGCCAGCTCAGCCCAATTAAGTAAAAGGTAAGTTTTTTCAAAGTGCATCACATTTTTCACAGATAAATTTTTCAAAGATTTTCAGGTTCTCAGACAGAATAACAACGACCATCTCATCTTCATTCCCAGTACAAGTTCTATCAAGTCATGTCCTTTAGAACTAGTTTGGCAACATCCAAATTCTCCAAACAGATGCAGATACCCAGAGAACAAAATCTGATGGAGAAGATTGCTGTATTTTCAGCCTTTTGAACAGATTCAGCTTACAAAACAACCATTCTAGAGTCAGAAGCTCTTTCTGCAAAGACCACCACAGCTGCATAAACACTCTTGATCTGTTAACAGGAAGAAATGAACTCAGACCGCTCAGACGTGGCAGTGACTGACAAGAGAGATGGGCTCAAGAGACAGGGTAAATTGTATAAAACCATAAAAGTTACATCCCCTCCAGAAGAAAAGATCTAATGGCAACTCACACAGGACAATCTGAGAGGCCTACTGCCTTTTGAAATTGTTTTTTGAGAGGTCCATTAATAATGATTTTTCAGTCATGTAACTCCTTCCATAGTCTTTAAAAAGCCTCTTACAAATCTGATTGGGCAGGGCTAGCTACAGTGAAGTACCAATGCCTTTATCTAAAAGTAAAACATATTCTTTACAAATAGTATCTGTAGTGTCATTTTATTTACAGAATAAATCGCAAAAGTACATCACATTTAGTGCAACTAATGATATAAGTTTATATACTGCTTTGTAAACTTTCCATACTTTTGTAAAATAAAGCTATCCTATTAAATTAATAAACTTGCCCGTGTTCCAACAATTACCAGAAATGGCAAATAAGGACTTAAACTCTTTATATTTTGGACTTTTCTTTTTTTTTAAAGTTCCCATCAGTGCCTGTGGTGGAATGTACCACTGCTTGCTTGATTGTAAAAAGATGAAGTACATTTGAGGTATAAGATTTTGTTTTTTAACGTTGGTATATAAAATGCTCACTGGTGATATAGTAAACATGTACAAATTTTCATCTTATTTGCCTTACTAATATTACCATGTAGGCACTTTTCTACATATTCAAATGAACAGAATAACTCTGTAATAAGGCATATTCCATGCACACCATTAGAGAAAGGCAAATAAAAAGGGAAGAGTTATGGAGCATGAAATCTGCATGCGTGTGTAATCATGTGTTAGGTACGGTTTCATCTCTACAGAGAAGATGAAGAGAGAAGTTTTTCAATACTGTGCAGATCACATTGAATCATTTACCAAATCTTCACTAAGTTATTGTATTAGATCTCTTTTCAGGCACCTAGCACACTATATAAAATAAATTTGACTTTCAGCTTTCTTTTGAAGAAAATATATCTGAAACTTTTTTCCTCAAGATACACAGTTTAGTGAAACACTGAGCAGTCTCTGAAGAGTTTCCAACAATAGGATGTGGATAAAAGATCTCACAGTCAGTACTAGCCCGACACAGTCCTCTCCAAACAAGTATCTCCAGAATCAAAGGCAGGCAAACATCTGACATTTAAATTTTCACAGCAGCTAAAGGGAACTTTCCAGTAAGAACTATGCATTCTTATGGCTCTGATGGGTTTTTGATCAAGAGGCAAATAATTTTCTATATGAACCTCACAGCACAGCTTTATTGAGATGAGGAAAACACATGCAGGATCTGAAAGTAATGTACTCATCCTCAATCTAGACTGGGAATGTTGTTTGATGTAATCCAAATTACTTCAATAAATATTATAGTGTACCTTCTCACAGCTTTGGGAAAGCCCCGGATATCATGCAAGAAAGCAGTCCACATATAGCATGGACAGGTGTCTGCAAGGTTTTAGGCAGTCTCTTGCCCTCTCATACAGAATCTTTCTAGATATTTCTGGATCATGTTTAATAACAAAAATTCTGCAGCACATATTACATAACTAAAAAATACAATAGAAATATAAAGATATCTGGAAAAAATAAAGCTTTTCACACTCTTACTCCTTCAGAACTAAAGATCGTCATAAGAGTAAGACAATAGAAAAGGCAAAGTCTTAAGGATATTGACAGCCCTCAGTTATTAACTGGCATTTTATGTAACAAAGATGATTCATTATAGAAACCAGCAGCAATGAACTGTGATTATACAAAGCAAAACAAAACCTACCAACAAGTTACCTAGGTTTTACTGAAGCCACTCCTCTCACACCCCCAAAATACCACACAGATTTTTGTGCACATAAAGCACATACAGTATGCTATATGTGCATTTGTCGCTTGTGCTTTTCACATATGCACAAAAACTGCACAGGTATCTTGGGAAGGTTGACAATGAAATTCTACAACTTGTTTAAAATTAACACAGTAGCCCATGTTGGTGATTCAAAGTTGTATGCACTCTTCTTTTACAGCAAGCAAATAAAAATAGAGCCATATACATGTTATCAATACATGTATTTATAATTACACACTGATTCAGCAAGAAAGATAGCAGGAGAGAGCTATTGTTAAATATTCAGCCTCATGGTGTTGCACCACTTCTTCACTTCAGTGTACAAAGCCTGGAACTTGGGCCATAAAAAGACTGTAGATCCTTCGTTCCAGCATGGAGTGCTCTATGCATGGTCACTTCTCCAACGTGGAATGCTCACCCAGTCTTGTTCTGATTGCTGCAGATAAGCAAAGACAAAAATACAGCACTGAAAAGTTTGTATACTACTAGTAAAATGAACTTGTTAAACACCTTAAATATCATCAGGACTGCTACAGTCATCTATTAACTGTTGGTTTGCGACACCATGTTTTTAATGCTTTACCCTACACTAGTTGTCTCACAATTTACATTTAAAATTGTGAATTATTAAAGGAATATCTGTTACAGCTGAAGGAAACAATTAAGATTTTGGAGTCTGATACTGTAAATAGAACCCAAAAATAGACGTAGCCTATATCACACACAGAAAAAGGGATAAAGACTCATTTTCAGATGTGACTGAATGAATTTGTAACATGAGGACAATTAAACAGAATTCTGTGGTTTAACATGACAGTTATAGAAAATTAAATACATAGCAGGAGTCTAAACTGATAAAAATTAGGCTAAACCTTATTTAATGCTAAGGGGCTCAGACAGCCTCCAGGTGATCATGAAATCCTCTTCTAATGTCATATCATCATCTTAACTATTCAAACAACTTTAGATTAGCCAATAACCTATACCATTAAAAACATATCCATTGACTTCAGAAAGCATCTGGATATCCCTTTTCTTTTTTAAGTTCATCAGAAAGGCTAAAAACTTAAGTCACAATCTTTTGAATACTCTAGTAATTCATGTTGGTCTGTCAGTGAAATTCCATTAATAACTTGTGCAGCCTGTACACACAAATTACATGACTGTTTTAAAAAAGTATATTGCATACTTAAAACAAGCACCAAAGCCACGCTAATCATGTAAGACATTTCTAGATAGCATACTTCCATTTGGCCTTCAATTTAAAATGGTGAATCAAGAATTTAAGAAGTATATATACCTGCTAATACTAGAATAAAATAGGCTTTCCTGCTGTTTTCTCTTGCACGTATGACGTAAAACGCTTTAAGAACTTTGGATATTCTCGTTTAGCCACTGCCCGTAACACTGATGCTGGTGCCCATCCTCCTGGGTTCACTAGAAGTAAACAGGAAGAAGGACATTAAAATGAAGCAACTCCACTAAATGCTGAAAAAACAAATTTTAGTTCATTACTCCTGCAACTCCTCCTGAAGTAACAGGAAAGAATAACCATCAGCAGATTTTTTTTTAATGCCCCTAGACTTGTTGTAGCACTTTCTTTTTGTAATACTCAAGTTCAGTCCAGATCTATGACGCTATTTTTAGAAAACATTAAACATGCTATATGATGAGTCTTGGAAAAATGCCCAAAGAGAAGAGGATATTCTCTACAGGCATCCAAGAAACAAAATAGAAAGAGACTTGAGTAACTTTTTATTTCAAAGAAAGCAAAGTCAGTATTAACTTTTCAATAATTACCGGCTTTGCCTGCAGAACTGCTACACAGGCAGCTCCCTGATAAACCATTTCAACAAAATTTGAACTGATTCTTTATTACATTTCAATTCACAGCAAAAGTATGTTGCTGAAAAAGCTATCACTTCCCACATAGTCACAGTTCAGAATTCAACAGTGAAAATCTAGTTTCCAAGTAAATTGGAAACTTTAAAAAAAAAAGTAATAAGCAGAGTGAGGTACTCCTGAAGTGTTTTGGCGCTCTGGAAGAGAAGATAGCAAGTATGCATCTCCAACAGTACAATACCTTGCTAAATATTTGGTACAGCAACAATACAATTTTGGCTTTGACAATTTTTTAGTCAATGCCAAGGATTATATCAGCTAAAAAACATAATTAAGAAATGTAGACTAGATTATACAGCTTTCAAACATCTTAATACAAAATGTATTTACTCCTTCTTGGCACCAGGGGATAAGAACTGTATCTTTAGTATCAGCAGCATTTCAGTCTAATGAGATGAACTGGGAGGAAAAAAAAATTACAGTGGTACATGAAAAAATCCAACATACCATTACTGAAACTAAAAGCTATGCTAACTGATTCCAGTTGCAGACATTTCTGCCCACCTTCCTCCACCCCAAGGTTGTATACTTAGGACTGAATTACACAGCTCTTCCATTTAGTCCTCCCAGAGTACTACATAATGAATGATCCCATTCACCAATTCATGTAGCAAATTAATTTGAGACCTTTTGAATGTGATGAACATAAATGTGATGCTATATATAGATTTAAGAGAAAAGGGCATCAAACCTTTTTATTTTGTCCAGTATTCAACTCCCCAAAATTAACATCTATCATGAATGCCATATTGAAAAAATTTATACTCACCATTAGCTACATATGTAATCTTGCACAGAATGTTGTCCCTGCTTATTTCCTTGTTCCCCTCTGGTGGGCTTACTAACGTCTGACAAATCATAGCAATATTTATTTTGGCACGGACACAGCGATTGTTCAGCTGCCGAAAATAAGAAACATTGTGAGCCTCAAACTAAATCTGTTTTATCATACTTGAGCATGAACATTTTTTCATCATGAAGTCTAAGCCACTCTAGAAACTGTGTTCTGAAAGTCTGCATTCTAGCACTTACATGAGTGTAACATGAAAGTGAGTAAAACAAAAGATACTTGGTGGATAGGGAAAGGATTCAACCAAAATGTCTGAATCTCAAGCTTCTTCTTGCTTAACACATCATAAGTGAATTATTTCAATTGTTGTGACAAATCACAGAAACGTTTCTTTATAGAAACATGTCAAGAATAATGTATCAGCATTTAGAAATATCAGTTAACTTTTCCCTTGAAAGCAGGATATGAAATAGCAATCCAAGGAAAACAATCATTCCTACTATCTGATAGAACTAAGGCAAAACTCTGTAAAATGGAAACTTAATCCTTTGTATAATTATACAAACCTACTCTTATATTTGACAATACTGAAGAGATACTGATTTGATTCCATAAAAAATAACCTCAATTCTTTAAAATGTTTTCACATCTCCAGAAATTTTGCTTCCATTCTGCTGAAATACCTTAGATCTGCCAACTGAGATATCAGGTAAGAAAGTTTCTGGCTCAGAATGCCTTCATCAAGTCATTGTATCACCTGGTTTAAATCAACGGTATTTTTGTAAAAACTGCAAAGGCATTACCACAGAACAGAAAAACTACCTTAAAAGCAGAATTTCACAGAATCAAAATAATACTTACAGGAGCACTGTCATGTTCTACAGAGAAATTGCACACAATCCATGTTTCTGGATCATTTTCACTGAATGCTGGTATCTTTCTGATGGCAGACAAATACAGCACATCCCTTTGAGAGGCTGGCCACACTCTCTGCAGAGAAACACCTGAACATAAGCTTTTCCAAGTTTGCAAATTAAGTACTCACTATCCTTAGTTAAAATAAAAAACCAAGCAAGGCAAACTAGGTCAGTAATAATATTATGTTAAAGCATCTTCAAGTTGATAATTTCATTTTCAAAACTGAAAGAGAACACAGGTGTTGTAAATAGGCAATAGACATTTCCAGCTGGCTACACTTCATACCAAAAATATTAAGGCAAAACTTTAAGACCTTTGAAACGCAGAGCGCCAAACTGCAGTGAATTTCTCTTTCAAAAAAATAGGAAGAGGCTGGTCCCCTCCTGTTCTTTCAAACTCAGTTTTGCATTTTAGTACAGTTTATACCTGACAAGTATTAACTAACGGTTAAGTGTATAGGGATACATCTACAGTTACTTATGTCTCTGGAGAGAAAGAGAGAGGAGGGTGTATTTAAAACACTTATTACTTCAAAAACCTACTGTTACTGCTACTACTTTAGTAAGACAGATATTGCAAACTGATACTATACAAGAGGAAGTTTCAGAAGTGAAGTGTCTGACAATATAAGAAAATATACAGAAGTTATTTCCCTGACACTCAATAGGAGAAAAAAGTTCTGGCTTTTACCTCAATCAATATAGATGACACAACTGTCTTACTCAAAAGTATGAGACCTGTATTAAAGAAGTTTTAACTTAACTGCACTACTGGTAAAATTGTCAAAGAAAAAGATTTGTTTTAACATTTGAATATACTAATACTCAGATACATGCAAGCCTAAGGATGAATCTGTATATTTCATTCCTATAAATTTTTAAAATCTTTACATTTCAGTTGCTGGGTTATAATACAAATGAACAGTTTTATAAAGTGACACCAGAACCATTTTGGAGGAAAAAATAATGAAGGTACAAGAACAAACATTGTACCAACAACCAAAACCACTTGCATTACAAGGTGGTATGTCAACTAATTGTGGTGAACAGTGACCTGCATTTTTGTGATAAAACATGTGATACAGTGGTGTAGGTTTCTTCCTTGTAGTCAGTGGTGATTTATTGCCTCTGTTTGCTTCGGATGACTCTGGCCTTGATGGCAGTGATATAATAATGAGATTAAAAGCAGGCTTCACTTGCTACTACAAACTCTATCAGACACTATCAGACTCTATCAGGCACAACCAATTATGTTCTCAAGAAAAGTTTGAAAAATTGATGGAAGTTGTAGTTTAATAGAGAACTTGTTCTGGAATATTGTCTGGAACAGTATTTTGTTATGCCAGTGAAGTATTCAGAATAATACTGGAACACACATGCCTCAGGGTGTCTCAGTAAGGTATGCAAATGAAGTGTTATTACCTTATGTGTCTGGTAAATGATGATTGCGTTATCAGCTAAATTTTCCACAACATGGAAATTTTCAATTGTTGCTAAAAGAAGGGGGGGAGGGAGAGAAAAAAAAATCCATCAGCAAACAGTCATAGACAATAGGACAATGTTATCAATACTACTCTTGCTGGTAAACGTGCAAAGCTGAAGAACCAATTCCTTACTTTCCCAGTCATTACGAACATCAACATTCCAGAAGTAGTGGCAAACTTCATGCCCTGTTACTCCTTTAACAGCATGGGTAGCTTTCAAAGGATCCAGAACTATTCCATTCTCTTCCACTTCTCGTCTGTATACCTATAGTCAAACACAAAGAAAGAAATGTAGAACAGAAACTGTGGAAACCGTTCATGTTTTAACTCTTCAAATTTAACCAGTTTAAAAAAACCCAGACCAACACAAACCACTTACCTAGAAGACTATCACATCAATAATTTGCCATGAAAGAGTTCTCTGCTAAGTACCGTTGAAGACATTCTTATGTGGCAATTCACATTAGAATACATTAGAGTGCTTTAAAAGTTTTTACTCCAAAAATGATTAAGCTACTACCATCATCACATGGACTCATAAGCACAGTAGAGCAGCCAACACAGTAGCTTGCTACTCCGGTTATTTTTGTACATAGAATGTACACATTACTTTGATACCAAGCTTTAAGTGGGAGGGAATGAAAAAGGAATCTGCAAAGATGAAGCTATTGCAAGAGCTACACAGGATTTTGTATGAGTAAATATATTAGAAGCCATAGCTCTCATGAACCCCAGCCTCAACCTAAACAATGCTATTCCCAGAGAGAAGTTGCAACAGCATAACTTGGGGATTAATAATATTACCAGAAAAGCACAGACTGACTTAGGTTGGAAAAGACCCTTAAGATGCCAGGGTCTAGCAGTAAAGGTAACACTGCCAAATGTACACTGGAAGTATCTGTCTTCACAGTGTATCATCTTACACAAATTAATCAAACCCTAATTGTTTACCTTCATTTCTCCTTCTTCTACCACTAGCTGCCAATTGGCATCTCCTCCTACATCTTGCAAGGAATATGTCATGTGGTTTTGTACCATCTCTTCCACCTGTAAAATAAAAGAAAACACAGGCATTTTTAATTCATTCCTTCCATCTATTATTTGGGGAGATACTGTACGGCATTGGGAGTCACAAGTTAATACTTCAATTCCTGCGCAGGAGCTGAATTTGAACAAGAGAGCTCTCTGTTAGGTTAGGAACAAAAGAAATAATGCTGGCCTTCAGAAACAAAAGCCAAAATCTTGATTCAACTTCCAATTTCATTCTTTGTGGGTACTTCCTATCCTGCCTTTGTGCCTTTAAACTGTCAAATCTCACCACTTCTACATAAACCAGGTTCTTTATTTCAGCAGATAGGAACTGCATGTATCTCTAAATGGAATTGCAATGCACTGTGAGATATTCACTGAAGAGCATTTAAAAATCTGAACAAAGGCAGCGGGTTAGGGAGGAAGACTGACAAGCTCTACAAAATCAAATGCATATCAAAAGTCATATTGGAAGAGCAGTGAAGGAAACAGTCACAAGCAAAGAATGCCTGCTCTGTTTCAATGCCATCTTTGCACAGCTGACAGCTAGAAAAAAACCCAGAAATACCTACATTCAAAGGATTATGATAGTACAGAGATTCTATAATTATAAAATGCTCATTTAAAACTTATTCAGCTAGCAACTGTGCTTTTACTTTAAGGCCAAATATTTGCTATAATTTTATCAAGTTACGTGAATACCTCATTTTTTATTCCATATAATATGCATGAAAATGGGTATTAGGATAGGAAGTGGATTTTTATTTTAGATCTAATGTATTATTGTTTCTTTGGTTCCCCACCCTTTTCCAACAGAAACAGAAAAGCAGGAAGTAGAAACAGAAGCAAAATCATAGGGTATGCATTGCTGTGTAATGCCTCAAGTATTGGAAACTCTTTAATAACTTTTTTCCACCCAAAAGGTAGATGACCACTAAAACTTGTCACAGCAAGCAAGTCCACATGGTTCACATCATTCTCCTGAACTACTGGAAATACCTTTTTTTTTTAAAAGGAAAAGCACTACAAACAAAATTAGTTAATGGGCCAACATGAAGATTAGTTGAAGAAGTCCACAATCACAAGATTAACAGTCTGAATCCTAGGGTGCTTTTGCACAATTTAGAAAAATATGAAACCTAGTGTGCAGTAAAATATGTAAAACATACTTGAGTAAGTATGAAAACAAGTAGAAAGCAAAATTAATAATAATTGATCTTTTTTTATATGATAAAGAATTGAAAGATGTTATTTACCTTTCATTTAAGGCAGTTATTTTGTTTGTACAATACACTTAAGACCAGGAAGAAAAAAGGTAGTTGAATCAAATAAAACTCTCAAAGCACAACATGAAAAAACAAAATCCATTGGATGGAAATCCTAGTTTGTTTTAGTTTAACTAAGTACAGACTTCTCTAGACAAGGACAAGTTATCACTCTGGGTTTTGGGTATTTAGTTTTTGAGTTTCAGTGAACGAAATGCACCACAAAGATACCTGTTTCAGCTTCTAGACAAGTCAACTTTTGCTGCCAGTTACTAGCAGATTTCCTACAAAAGATTCCTTTTTTTCCCCAGTGAAACAATGACAGTATAATACAAAATGGGTAAGAATGTGGGCTTTTAAAATATTCAATTTTGTAGCTCTAAGTCACGCTTCTTTAAGAAAGGAATCTTTGCTATGCTCCCAACACTTACTTACCATACACCTCCTTATGTATTTTCTATCCCACCCCAATTTATTAAGGACAAAGCTATGCTTTTTACATTTACTTTTCTCTTTTGCTACTTTTTGCTTTATATCCTAAATGCAAAGGGATGAGGGATATATCAAGGAATGAAGAGAAGAAGGTACCCACAGAAATGCAATCTATATAGGCTCTTGCTTCACCAGGAAATGCAGTATTTACAGAACCTGCTTGTGCACACTGTCTCTCCAAACTGTATTTAGTCTATGCATCACCATCTGTCAACTTGCATCTATTTCAGGGGCACAGTCAAGATGCACAGATTCTCTTCCACCTGAGAGGCTCACTATTACCTCTGGGTTCCTAGCTGGCTATAGGAACAGTCTGCAAAAATACTTGCAACCTGAACACCATACAATCTTGACCTGAACTTTAAGTGGCAAGTTCTTCCCTTTAAAGGGCCTCAGAAGAGCTCAAACTATGATAAAGCTCGTAGATGTTTAAAAGAAAGTGATCTGAACTCCCACTCAATTGGCAGAGACAAATCAGTACCTTACTAGAGGGACAATGAAGAACCAACTCCCATCAGAATACACACTTATACTTCTCAGTCTTAAAAAGAGGGTTGCAAATTGCTACTTGACCTTTTACTTCATTCACATGAAATCTAGGAAAAAAGTCACATTTATCAAGAATCAAGATATTGGCTTGCCTTCCCAAAAGCAAAACTGTCAGCCTGGGGACAGAGGTCAATATTTTATACATTTTTAATAAAGTTCAGAGCAGGTAGAACGAAAAGGTCTGCTTTTCTCATCATGCTCTCTGTTGTCTTGTTCAGTACAACTGAAATTCCAGAGCAAGTAGAGTGACTTGTTGGTCTGGCAAAAAATTTGTTTTAGGGAAAACACTTGGAGGTTGGGGCTGCATGTGGGGATACTCATACTTTCTGTAGTGAGTCCATTAACTTGAAACCGGATTAGGAGGCACTCCATCGTAACTTCCATGTAGTATGATCCATGCAGCAGGCAAAAAGAGCAACTTTACTCCAGTCCTGATTCTTAACCACAATTTGCATTATTGTGATAAGGACTTGGTCCAGATCAGGTTTGTCTTTAAGTGATTAGTTCTGCAGTCACAGTGGTGCTCTACAACTCAGGTTTATCATATGAATGCAGAAATGTTTTTTTATGCCAATCACAGGTGAAAACAAGGACACCTGTGTATCTTGGCAAGTATGAGTTTCCCTTACGCTGAATGATCTCTGCACCCTGACAGAGTACTATTTCCTGCCTTGGCAAACAAACTTGCTTTCTATTACTTATTATTCCCTTACTTTATTATCCCCTCACTTTACTAGCCCTCCTTCCAAAGTAAAAGAAACTTAGAAAACTAACTCAACTACTGGAGTACCAGTAGATAAGCCTATCACTGTCGTGCAATAGGACTTGAACGCTTTTTCCCTTCAATAAGTCCAAATTTCAGAAATAAACTGTCTGCAAAAGGTCTTGGAATTTTAGTCCACTAGCCAAGTCCTTAAGTGTTGGTCCTGCTCATGAAGCTGCTAGTAAGGTCTGCAGGTAATAAAATTTCAGGCTCTGTTTAAAAAAAAAAATTAAAAAATCGATTCCTGTTTGAAAAAAAAAAAAGATTGGTTGGAGTTTTGATAATACTTTAAAAAGTCTCCAAAAGAGCAGATCCCAGAAGGAAGCTCCATATTGACAATGACATATGGACCACAGCAAAAAGAAAGTAATAGCATGAATCACATGGTTAGTTTTGGATACTAAAAAGCAAACATGTAAACACACTTACCTAATTCTACCCTAAACTATCATCTTCCTAGCAAGCACCTGAAGTAATTTCGTACATTACTGTCATTATGGGAATATGCCATTATGGCTACATTGACATAATTCAGCATGTCAGACTTATTTTCTGAAGGACAAGAGAATATGTATATAAACTCTTTAGTATGATTTCTCATACCTATAGTAGTCTTGTAGGTCAACATGTTTAATGGCCTTTTGGTAATGAAACTAGTCATAGAGGAAAAAAATAGTAATAGTGAACCATAAGATCCAGTATATTAATATCATTACAAACAAACACTTTAGGCAAAAATCAAAGCTTTGACTTAAAAGCAAGAAAAACTATTCAATCTGAAGCAAAGACCATCTCCAGCCTCTGTAAAACATGTGTTATTCTACTTTCATTATAACTAGAAATACAAATTTTTCAAATTATAGGCATTTTTTAATGCTATTGCAGTAACTCAAAGAGTTTCACAAGATTTGGGCCTCTGCACAAGTGGTATGCATGCAAGCTGGATGTAAAGAAAGACAACCATTTAGTACAGGAATAGAGAACTCCTTTGTTTGTCTAAATGTACTAGTTTAAAGCAAGCAGTGACTGACGTAACACCCCCCCCCCCCCAGGTTCTAGAGAAGAGGATGAAATACAGCAAAGATGCAACCCCCACTTGACACATCAATACAGTACCTGGGCGCTGAATCTGTGAACATCATCAGAGGCACTGACTAGATCAATGGAAGACATGGAGGAAGAGCGACTATAGGGCTACCAGAGACAGACAAAGAAAAAACCAAGTAATCAGAACAAAGGCACAACAGAGCATTCAGTACCAACTTGCAAGCACAAGATAATGAAGAAAAGGAAAACAAAAGCACCATAAGCAGCAAGCACAGCAGCGAATGCTGATTTCATGCACCTATTATATATTATGCTCCCAGTGTTGCCCTGACAGGAGCACAGTGTTTCCAGTAGCACAAAAAAATAAGTCAACCGATTCGGATGCAACCAACTGGACTTTTTTTTTTCTTTTTTTTTTTAAATAAAATCAATTCAATGACTTTGGGTGGAGATACCTTGAAAACACTGGGGTTAGCCAGTTGGGATTTCTCCTTTATTTTCTGCCTGACAATCCTGATACAAATAGAGAATATCCTAAACAGGTTCTCAAATTGGTATTTTTGAGTCAAGACAAAAAGCAGTCTTTCTTCAGTTCTGGCTACTTTATTCGAAGATTACTCATCCACTCGAAGTTACTGGAAACACCTAAAAATCTCACCTGCCCATACAAAATAACACAGAAACAGCACAGACCATCCCATTTTTCTGAGAAGATCAGGATAAATATCCTACCATTTGCACAAACCGATGAGTCCCCACAGCAGAATATGCATCTCCAGAAGGTAAGGATGCTGGCCAGTGTAGTCTAACCTTTTCGCTTTGAGACTGCAACAACATAGGTTTAATTATTATTAGTCAGCTGCTACTGAGTGGACTGAAACAAATGGAGTCATGCTCAATCTACATAGTGACTACAACAACTAATGCTATCCATGACAGGCATGAAGCTGTCATCCCACTGGAATTCACAGTGAGTGGGCCTGAAGACTGAATTCATCTAAACTTCAGGGTGTACTTCTAAGTTAAGGAAAACACACTGGCAGCACTAAAGATCCATGTAGTACTGTCACAGTCACTCAAAACCTTTACTCTTTGCTAAGAGATCCTAACATAGGATAAACTCCATTGGGTACTACAGGTCCACTAGAGAGTCTTTTAATTCTCAAGTCATTGTTATTCAGTATATTCCTTAAGTGTAAACCCTTTTAAGACAAAGGATGCACCACTTTGTTATTTCCTCTCATTTTATAAGCTGCTATACTTTCTCATACTCCATACATTTTCTAGAATGCATCTTATCCTTTTTTGATCCTTGTCACTGAAGTGTATTTGAGAAATAGTGAAGTAGCGAGAGACTATAGAATTTTAAAATTAAAACAAACACCAACAGAACTACATCTTTCCTACTCCAAATACCACTAAAGTAAAAAGAAACTTCAGACCAATAATTGGATTTTGAGAGACAGCTGTAGTGTTTGATATTTTTATTTTAACATGGCATTAGTTACATATAAAGGTAATTTTCATACAGGATACTCATTTAGAAATTAGAAACTAGAGACATTCAATAAACTTGGCACTTATACTATTCTTTTCTAGACAAGCTGTGAAGTTGCTTTCTCAAAATTAGCATTAAGCAACTACATTTTATTGTAAAAATATTAAAGGAAATTCCCTGATCAGTGTAGAATAAAATAACTCCAGGAGCTTCAGGACAGTGTAAGTCACAGAAGTCTCCCAGGAAGTGCTCATCACTAAGACATTTTTCAAGTATCAGTACCTGTTCTTCCATTTTATCTTGTCTGTCGAGAGCAGCTTCAACAGCATCAAAGAATTCTTCTTCATTAATCAGACTATTAGGACCCTCCTAGAGCGTAAGGAACAAAACTAGTATAAAAGTTCCACTTAAATTTAACATTAGAAATACATATTTATATTGTATATGTAACTCATAGAAGCAAATTTCTTCTGCAGACCTCAAATATTTTCACCAATATTCTTGGATTACAAGTTCTCTGAAAATCTTTACTTGCTAGAGGAAGTGCCTTCCTCTAACAACAATTTTATGGTAGTTGCATGAAGAAGAAAAAAACTGAGGAAACTGAGTAATCCTTTGACACCAAATTTAGGGTTCAATTAATAAATATTTTCTCTTGAAAATGTTTACAGTGTCAGTAAAGTACATCTATTAACATAACTATGTTGTGAGACTCCTTTCAAGTATTTCAGTGCCTTAGGGCACTGATACTCAGGTATGTGCTCAAAAAAAATAACAAGACAAAATTTTGGGGATTTCTATTGAAAATTGTTGGAAATAACAGTTAAACACTAAAGAGCAGGCAGAGTTAAGACAATGATTAAAAACTCTAGTCTATTAATTAAAATAGTAATTTCATAAAATTAGGTTTACTGCTTTTACTGTATTGTAAAACAACCTAGTCCTCCAAATTAAAAAAAAAATCCTCAACCTGTGTATCAGCAGTGACACCTAAGTTCATAACCAAGTAGACAAAGTCCAACTTCCTCTTTATTTTACTCTTTTACAGTGCATGTCTCAGTGACAACAGTTAATCTAAGATCAAATATCTTAAATATCTGTACCGTACTATTTCTCAGGCTATGACTTGTAAGTAGAAATGTGTTTGACTAATGTACATGAAAGGGTCAAGCTCTTAAAAGTTATGCACACTTTATTACAGGTACATTAGCTTACATTAGTGTGGATGCCTCACCTGTGGAAGCGTTCAAGGCCAGGCTGGATGGGGTGTTGAGCAACCTGCTCTAGCGGGAGGAGTCTCTGCCCATGACAGGGAGATTGGAACTGGATGATCTTTAATGCCCGTTCCAACCTAAATCATTCTATGATTACTCTTCAAAAGGTGGTTTATGAATCTTAGGATAGAACTAAATACCTCACTGAGGAGAATGCTGATGAAATGCAATTTAACAGAAGAAAGGAACCTAAAATCTGAATTTGACAACACAATATTTCAAGTGGCAGTGACAAATGAAAAATTAATTGAAGTTAAACTTCATATTCTAGGACTGCCTCTGCTGTCAGAGTTTTCATATCTTTGCTTTACTTATCTCTACAGCTGAGCCAATAAAAAGTACAATACAATACAATTACATCTAAGTGGTATCAAATCTATTACAAAATAACAAAAACTCAACAGAAATATCTGTAAGAAACATACTTCAGACAAAAGCAAAATATCAAAGATAAAGATACACTTCTACTCTCAAGAAATTAAGCACTGAGATTCTTCATATAGTTTCAGTTTCCAAGGTGAAAAAATAAGTGTGGCATGAACACACTTATAAATCATGCTTGCACTGGCTTGTGAAACTTCACTTTGGCCCTTTGAGAAACAATCCAATCTCAAAAACGTATTGGGTTGGTGTAGGTTTCTGTAGCTGGAGTGGCTACAGGGCAGAGCTTCTGTGAGAAGCTGATAGAAGCTTCTCCCAACTGGGCCAGTGCCAGCTGGCTCTAAGATGGACCTGCTATTGCCACTGTCCAAGGCTGCGCCCATCAGAGACTATGGCAGCACCTCTGGGACAATGTATTTAACAAGGGCTAAAAAAAAGCCCCATGCAACTGCAGCTGCAGAAGAGCACAGTGAGAGTATGTGAAAAAAACAGCTCAGTAGGTACCAACAGGTACCACTGAAGAAGGAAGGCCAGAGGTGCTCCACATGCTGGAGCAGAGATTTCCCTGCAGCCCATGGTGCAGACCATAGTGAAGCAGCTGTGCCCCTGCAGCCCATGGAAATTCCATGGAGGAGCAGAGATCCACTTGCAACCCACTGAGGAGCCCATGCTGGAGCAGGTGGATGCCCAAAGAAGATGCTATCCTGTGGGAAGGCCACATTGGAACAGCCTTCTGGCAGGATCTGTGGCCTCATGGAGAGAAGCTCATGCTGGAGCACATTTACTGGCAGGACTGTGATCCCATGCTGGAACAGCCTGTTCCTGAAGGACTGCATCCCATGGGAAGGATTCAGGCGGAGCAGTTCATGAAGAACTGCAGGCCATGGGAAGGATTCATGTTGGAGGAGTTCATGGAGAACTATCTCCTGTGGAAGGAATCCTACACTGGAGAAGAGTAAGGAGTGCTCCCTGTGAGGAGGAAAGAGTGGCAGAGACAACGCGAGATGAACTGACCACAACCCCCCCTCCTCCTCTCTGCACAGCTGAGGAATACAAGGCAGAAAATTTGGAAGCAAAGTTAAACCCAGGAAGAATAGAGGGGTAGGGGAAGGGCATTTTTGAAATTTGATTAGTAATTCAGCCATATTTCCCCAAGTTGAGTCAGTTTTGCCTGTGTCAGTAATTAGCGAGTGACCTATCCCTGTCCTTATCTCAACCCAGAAGACTTCCGTAATATTGTCTCTCCCTTGTCCACTTGAGGGGAGTAGTAGAGTGGCTTAGTGGACATCTGGTAGCCAGCCAGGGTACCACTGGAAAAAGTGAAGTGTTTTAAAAAATTTCAAAAGCAGAATTCATACCTCATAGTCTGGCCCTCCAAAGTGGGACTTTTTCTTCAGTTCTGTCACAGCATTTTTGTATGCTTCTTCAATTCTTCTCCTTTTCTCTGTTTCCTGTAAAATTACATGACCATTTGACACAGTGAGAATGAATTGTCAACATGCCAATAAATGGAATGACCAGAGTAGTTTTTTTTCCAAGCAGCAACTGCAAAGCTGAGGAGTTTCTGAATTTATTTGCATATATATTCCAATATAAACTCATATATAATAGAAAGCTTGGGGAACTAAGCTACCTTGAGGATATCTTCTAAGTCATGTGGAAGAAACCAGATCAGCAAGCAAAAACTGATTTCTAGCTTAAGCATAGTTGTTAATGGTTCATTGGGGGTCATACTTTGTATGTGACCCTTTAGATAAATCTCCTTGACTCAGATGCTTGGGCAGGGATAGCAAAAGGTAAAAAGTAAAACTGCCAAAAAGCTAACTTACTGAATACAGTGATACACTAACAAGTCATGCCCTGTAAGTCTGCATCTATAATTAGGGCAGTGTGAATAATTTTGTGGACTCCATGCAGAGAGTGCAACTTGACTTCCTTCTCCCATAATAGGTTGTGACTGCACTAGGAGCCAGTCTATGTAGACACCAGATGGTGATTATAATATTGTACATTTTCAATAAAATTGCAGTAATGCCAAAATCAGATTAACTCTAATATTTCCTCTACAAATTCTGCATGCTGTCAGATACTTTCCATGAAAAAGTTACAAACAATTCTGAAATCCTTGCAAAATTCAGATTTTTTTGCAAGATGTTTCTCCGTACCCTTTCAAAATCACATCAGGTGATTAAGTCTTACAGGACACACTACTTCTTGCAGATAACCCTAATTATTTAGCAACACAAATTGAAATTCAAAGATTCAGTGGAAAACCCTGAAGCAATACTCAAAGGCTGAGTTTACCAACTGGGAATTTGGTGGTAACATTCACTCAAACACATTTTCCAGTTTACAGTTAGGCAATAGTTTTGATGCAGAACAGTATAGTTTTCCACAGGAAAAAAGAATAAAAAGCACTTTGATAGAGACAATATTGTCTTTAACTGTGACTATAGGCTTTTCCCTTCTGAAACTATCAAAGAGGCAGTACCTGCTAACAGATTTCACAAAATTTTGCATGTTCATCTTTTTTTAAAGGAACTGGAGAGTTCTGAAGATGCATAAAGCATGACTTGAGTACAAGTCACTGAGAAAAACATAGAAATTTTACCTGACTTGGAATTAAAAACAAAAGAAACCCCAACCAAAACACAATTCCTCCTCCTATTCATCCGAAATCCCCACACTTTCTGTACTTCTGCAAATTAGTTACAATTCATATGTGTCAAAATACAGCTCTCCAGATTTTCCAGCTTCTCTTGACAATAATATTAAAGAACACAGAAACAAGAACAGAAAAATGCTGCAGCAGTCAAGACAACATGAAAAGCACTATTACAAAGACTTTGCTGCAAGTAAAACAGTGGATCAAATACTACTGACAAATCCTTTCCTTGTGTATCCATTAAAAAAAAAAAGGCTATTTTAAAATATATTCATTGTATTATATACTGCACTGGAAACAAAAAGTCAAGCTCAAGATCTTAAGAGCTAAATGTAAAAGGTGGAAAGAAAAGCTTTACTTTAAATAATATTACATGCTTCATATTAATTTCATTTTAGACATTTGACTATTTTGGTAATGAAATAAAACTGACCATAGAATCTATACTTCCATCATCTCACAGTATTTATTTCCTTTTCACAGAAGTTTACACACATATCCAGGAAAACCAAAAGTACAAAGACCTACACCATTGCCATCCCACATCTCTCTATCAGAAAACAATGTCTTTTGATCAGGCCCATAGTTATAAAAACTACTCTTACAAAGTGATGTTTAAGCACTAAAACAAAAAGACAAAATTAAACTAGAAGCAGCTCTACCACTGTGGAATAGTGGTAGCAGAGGTCTGAATACAGTCAATTGCTGTCTTTAAGGGTGTAGGAATCAAGGTGCTGCTCACAGGGATAGCATTTGTGGGAGGAGAGTGGGGTTGCCTTGTGGCAGACACAGGTGGGTCTTGCTAGCTCCAAAACAGACTCACTGCAACACACAGCTGAGCCCATCCACCATGTATGTGACACTTCTCTGAGGGGAAAAAAATATAGGAGTAAAGAGTACTTGGTGGAGAGGAGAATTGGAAGAAAAAGTGAGAAACCACAGAGGAGATGCCAAGACAAAGAAGATGAGGAGATGCAGCTCCAGGGCAGAGAAGACATATATCCACAATGCAGGCACATTTCCTGAAGGAACTCTGTCCCACAAAGGATCCACACTGCAAGAGATTTTCTCCAGAGGGCTGTCACTGATGGAGGCTACCTGCACTGCAGCTGAGAAAAAGTATGAGGAGGAAGGAATGGCAAAGATGAAGAATTCTGGACTAATTGCAACCCCTCCATTCCTCACCCTGCACTGCCTGCAGCTAGCAGGCAGTAATGTTATGGAACATACTACCTCAAGTGAGAACACACAGCATATACTAGACAGTCAAGGCATCTAGTCCAACCAGCAGGGATTTGTTAAAGGCAGGTTCTGCCTGACCAACCTGAACTTCTATGATAGGGTGACCTGCTTAGTGCATGTGGGAAAGGCTATGGACGTCTCTTGTCTAGACTTCATTGGAGCCTTTTACACCATTTCTCATAGCATTATTCTGGAGAAACTGGCTGCTCATGGCTTGGATGAATACACTCTTTGCTGGTTAAGAAACATCTGTCTAGATGGCAAGGTCCAGATAGTGGTGGTGAATGGAGTTACATCCAGCTGGTGGTGGCTGATTACCTGTGTTGTTGGCAGGGCTCAGCTAGTTCCTATCTTTATGGATGATCTGGACAAGTGGATCGAGTGCACCCTCAGTCAGTTTGCAGGTAACACCAAGCTATCTGGGAGTGCTGATCTGCTGGAGGGCAGGAAGGCTCTGCAGAGGGATCTGGACAGGCTGGATCCATGGGCTGAGGCCGATGGTGTGAGGTTCAACAAGGCCCAGTGCTGGGTCCTGCCCTTGGGTCACAACAACCCCAGGCAGTGCCACAGGCTGGGGCAGAGTGGCTGCAAAGCTGCCCACAGGAAAAGGACCTGGGGGTGCTGGTGACAGCAGCTGAACGTGAGCCAGGGTGTGCCCAGGTGGCCAAGAAGGCCAATGGCATCCTGGCCTGTACCAGCAACAGTGTGGCCAGCAGGACGAGGGATTGTCCTCCTGTACTCAGAACAAGTGAGGCCACACTTCAAATCCTGTGTTCAGTTCTGGGTCCCTCAGTTCATGAAGGACATTGAGATGATAATCAGAAAAGAGCAATGGACCTGATGAAGGGTCTGGAACCCAAGTCCTGTGAGGAGCAGTTGAAGGAGCTGGGAGTGTCTAGTCTGGAGTAAAGTAGGCTCAGGGGGGAACCTTCCACTGCCTGAAAGGAGGCTGTAGCCAGGTGGAGTTGCTCTTTTCTCCCAGGTAACAAGCATAAGGAGAAGAGGAAACGGTCTCACAGCAGGGAAGGGCTAATACCCTAATAGGGTATTAGAAAAAAGTTCTTCACTGAAAGGGCAGATAAACATTGAAACAGACTGCCCTGGCAAATGGTGGCATCACTGACCCCAGAAATGTTACAAAAGGTGCAGAGGTAGCACCAGGGACACGGTTCAGCAGTGGACCTGGAAGTGTTAGGTTAACCATTGGACTCAACAAGGTTTGAGGTCCTTTCCAACCTTAACGATTTTATGACTCTAGGCAGAGGAGCCTACAGCGAAGGAATAAAGCGGAGCTCGGGAAAAGGGGCAAGAAAGCTGTGCTAGTGTTTGTCCTCCTGTCTCCCATTAACTTCCCATTATTGTAAACCAGCAACAAATTGATTTTCCACATGGCAAGAAGGTTCTGCCATAACAAAAAACAGGGAGCAATCTTCTTGTCCTTCTCTTGACTCATGAGCTTTCTCATTCTCTCTCTGAGCTGAATAGGTGGTGAGCATGTCATCTTTGCCAAGGTCATCTCACCATAATTCTAGTTATTTCATTCAATAAAAATTCTCCTCTTCCAAAAGGCTACCAAAGGGTGCAATACAAAGTAATAACTTCACACACTAATTAAGGTACTTCACCATGCCTGCCCTATAAACCCTCAAAAATATCATTGATAAATGGGACTTTTTGAAAGTTGCAAGTCTGCCAAAGCAGAGCAAGTTGAAAACTCTGAGGTTTCAGGAGCTTTTGCCCTTTTAATTCCTGGGAAAAGAAGCTGAAAGAAATTTGTAAGCCCCCTTAAAATGCTCATGCTGTATGAGCTATTATACCCATGAGACCTCATGTGAAATTTATGTTTGAATTTGTTAACCACTTGCATCTTAAATAAGTGCTTTAAAGTTAGTCCACAAGAGAACAAAAAAAAAAGTGACAAAAAGCAAATCTAAATAAATTAGAATTATATTTTAACATATATTCTTCATTAAAATATACTGAACTACAGGCAAGGAAAACATCACTTCATCCATGCTCTAAGGAATGTCTCATCAACACAAATGAAGTGTGTTTTTGAGCACAGGGAAGGCTTTTGCTAGAGGACCTAACAGTAGCCTTCCAAAATGTTCAAGGGAGTCACAAAGAAACTGAGCCAGACTCCTCACACTTAATAGCAGAAGGCTGAATAATAAACATCAAATACTGGAATAAAAGTTACTCCAACAGGATATAAGGCAAAACGTTTTCACTCTAACAACAGGTGAGCAGCAGATCTGCTCTAAAGAGCTGTGCAGTCTACAGCCTTGATAAAGCCTTGAGCAACCTGGTCTGACTCAAACTGTCCTCACTTTAAGAAGAAGGTTAGAGTAAGAGAGACCTCTTGAGGTTTTTATCCAGCCTGAACTCCCCTATGATCCTACAAACAGGCTTCAAGTCTTGGACCTACTGTAATTCCTCCAACTGCTCAGCTGAACTAGCAATGAATTGCTGACAGAAGACACAATACAGTGAGACAGAGCCAGGCCTTTGACATATGCACAAACAATACAGAAGACAGGGTCAAGGATTCAAACATGGATGTATTTTGTTTGAAAATGTTCATTTTTGAACAGTGTACCACTAAATAGAGTAAGATTTGATACATGATTTATATCACATGGAAACACATGAAACGAGAACAGAACAACAGCTGCACTGCACACCAGCCAGCAACAGCAAGATTCTAGGAATTAAAGCCTGAATTACAACCTGTCATGCCTCCAACAACAGATCTCAGGCAAGAAGACACTGCTCATTCAGAGCTGTTACAGTGGTTGAGTAAGTTCAGCATGAACTTTCACTGCCATTAGAATAATAGATATTCTAACACCACACACAGATTTAACCCATTAGTATAAAGCATAACTTAATCTCACTAATCTCCTAGAGGAGATAATTGCATCTTAAGAAGACATTTAAAGTTAAAACTGGTTGTTCTCCCCAGATTTGTCTCCACCTCTTATCATACTAAAACATTTCAGAGACTTGCACATCATTTTGCATGCATGGATAATTAGGTCTGTGTTAGAAGGCTGCAAGCAATACACTTATTACTATGAAATAATTCCAGGTTCTTTATAGATATAAAGAATATAGGACTACCATCTGAGTAAGCACTATTAAAAAAAAACTATGATGAAAAGACCTACTGTATCACCAGTCAGAATGAGGTTTGTTAACATTTTAATGGGTTAATAATGAAATCATCTGAAATTAATAAATGTTGTACATAAAAATAAAAGCAGTTGATGGAGTACAAAAGTTAATAATAGCTTACTTGAAATTTCAATTTTAAGCTAAAGAAAGTTTTTTTTTCAACAAAAGTAAAAGGAAAATGATCTTACCTTATCTAGCCTTTTTTGCCAGCTTTCTTCACGTTTTACCATGAGTTCAATACAATGAGAGAGTGTAGCAAGAATTCCAGCAGTAGTTGCCTTGAAAGTTATAGCTTCTCCTTTAAAGTCTATGCCATTAATTCCTTTGGGTGTCACATGTGGAAACACTAAAAACACATGAATGAGATCACTGCTAGCTGTCTTTACATCAAACAAGCGCTTCACATGTATGCATTATATTTGAAGACAACAGACTGGTTAGAAAGTTAGTTTAAAAATAAAAATCTAAAGTGGTAATAATGTCCACAGCTATCTACAAGATAAAGAGATTCAAAAGGAGAAACAGATCCTTGCAGCTTCATCTTGCTATACTGTATTTCAAGCCAGCTTGTAATGCTGTATTACTCTGCAAATCATGTGGGTGGAGGGAGTGGTAATAGTTTGTAACAATAGCAGTTTGACAGCTTGAAATGGGGTCTAATTAACACAGAGCAACCTTAAAACGTATCAGACTCAGCATTAAGAAAGGAACAATTTCAAAATGTCATCAAACCCAAAATGTAAAATTCAAGGCTGTTTTAAGCATGTAATTATAGATTTTAAAACCTCAAAGTAAAAAGGTATAAGATAAAAGCATCAAATGCGCTGAATTTTCCAAGTACTTTGAGTTTTACAGTTCCAAGAACTACTTCATGCTGTCAACCAGGCCATCTGTTGCTAAGGCTATTTAAACAAGTAGTTTAAAATATGTGACAAAAAAAAGTACCTATTATATGTCAAACTGGTACGTAGGTTGACATAATAACATATTAAGCATTGCACATGAATGTCAGAAAATATTACAAAGCAGAAGTACCACTCAAGTAGAAGCTGATCGAACACAGCAAGCTAAAGTAACTCCTGCTATGCCAAAGGGCAAGCTCATGACTTATCACCTAGCTTGATATAATCTTTTTTCTCTGGTCTGTCAGTTTGTCAATGTACAACTGTTATAATTTAAAAAGTACAAGTTAATATTTGAGTCAGTTTATCTGTCTACAAGAGCAAAGCAGAGCTTTCAAGCAGTTCCATTCTGTAATGATAGAGCACAGTGTCTGCACTTTGGGGACAGACGGCAACCGTCACACAGTCTTCAGCACTGGTTTTATATGCCCCCCTTTCAGAAGGAATCAAACTTTTTTTCAAACAAATGATTACAGACTATACACTACTCCAAATATCTCAAGATGCATGCATACTATGGTAGAATACAACTCTTGGGTTGGTTTTTTTTTTTTTTTTATGTAATTCAAGAACATTCCCTAAGAGGCAAAGGTAATGGGGACTGGAGGGAAAAAAAAGCAAGAGAAAGAAAAAACTGTTTCAGAAATGATAATGAGCAGAGCAGCTCTCCCACCCCAACAGCTGCAAATGGAACACAGAGGGGACTGAGACCTAAAGTGGGATAAGCTGGCAAGGAGGTGATGCAGTAAATCCCCTGAAAATAATTAGAATTATACAAGAACTTTGCCCATAATACTTCACAACTGAAAAAGACAGTTTTATACTAATAATTCCTCCTTGTAGGCTATGTAGGTGTAGGCTATGTTCACATGCAGGCTTAACAGCACAGCTATAATGCTCACAGATGTGATTTTTGTCTCTCAATTAGGAAATATGTGATGAAGAAACTGCCACCAGCAGCAACACTGTATAAATAATTTCAGAAATCTCTACGGTAGAATTTAAGGGAAATACAGTAACACAGCTTCATTTCCTGGAAAAGAAAGAGCTTTTGTCCCTTTTAGGTCTCAGCCACATCTCATTAACACATCCATACAGTTCTAGTCATCACATATTCTAAGGCACTCTTTAGCGACTAGCCTCACAGTAGCTGTGATAGATGCAGAGCTACAGACTTAAAAGTCAGTGCCCGAAGTTCCTTTCAGTCATTACAATTATGGGCAAAAATGAACATGTTGCAGAAGGATGTAAAACCTATTTCTTAGAAGGGATGGTCACTCAATAGGTTCCTTATGATGGATACAAGTATTTTGATTCATTCCTAATCACAGGAAATATCTTTCTGAAACGTGTTGGGAGATGACCTCAACCCTCACCCCAGGAACAACTGAGCTTCAGCACTTTAGTAGAACTTGTGAGGAGATTTTCTGTTTGGAGAGACCAACATCTTTCTCATTCCTTTTTTCATGTCAGCTACAGACTGATTACAGATTGATTACTTCAAAATTAAATCAGGCATCTGGAGATCTATATTGAAAGGTAAAGTCTAATAACAAAGTATTCTTACTGCTGCAACTTCTCTTTGGTTATCAAGTTCCATGCCATCAACTGAAAAAAGCACGATAATTTGTCCCCATTTCAACCTCAATTTCAACATCTTCCAAGCAGTTCCTTTTTCATTATCCCATCTATGCTCTATTTCTCATTTGTTTTCCCTTGTGCTTCATACCAAGGAATTCTTCATACCATGCTTTAACCTTGAATAGCTCTTTAGCTTTTCTATCCTAGACCTCTGTGTCTGTTAGGATAGGTGTTTTCCCTTCTCATTCCTGAGATTCTGCTTGCAATACTTTCCTACTCTTTGATCAAATAAGTTTTGCAGTGAAACAGGAAAGTATTCTAAAGATAATAAGCAGAAAGACGTTCTTTCATCTTTACCATTTTACGTCCCCTTTATGTCACTAAACTAATTTTAAATGGAAAACAAACATTTGTGTCCATGACCCATTTATTGATATCTACTGTTGTTATCTTCTGTGGATAGCAATATGATCAATATGATTCCTCTAAGAACAACTCCAATTTTTCAGTAATATTTTGGCAAATATTCTTCCTCCATTGAAAGTCCAAAAATCCATTATAAATCTCTGCTGTAATTTACATTAAATTTCTCTCCTTCAGCCTTGATACCATTTCCATATCTTTAGTTCCAGTACAAAAGACACTTTCCGTATTTCAAGGAGGTTCCTTAAGTAGGTTACACCTGTTCTTCCTATTCTTAGAAAATTTAAATCCAAATATGTTATCTTTCTGGAAGGGATGAATGGGAACATTTTGAGATGAAGTCTGTGTTTCTGAATATAAGATCCCAATGGGTAAATATGCATCAGCCAGACACCATACCTCGGTGTTTTATATAAATGATCACAGTTCTAGTTACCACATCTTTTAATTGTAAAGTGACCAATATATTTAAACAACTGCATAGGACTCTACCTATCTTCATTTAAAGATTCTAGAAAGCACACAAAAGAGAAAGCCTCTCTGTCCATATCACCTTCAGAGAAGTACACAAATGTCCATACTCACATTAACTTTTTCATCCCACCCAGAGAACAAACTGCAAAAGACAATATGAATGTGGTCCCTTAGGTCAGTCTTAAATCTAATGATTTGAGCTTTAGATTGGTGCACTAGTAGTCCGAACAGTAGGCTTAAACACTCCTCCATATCATAGTAAGATAAACTAAGAGGTTTAACCTATGCCTCCCTTCCTGAAGCACTGAGTGGAGAACTGTCTCAGAATAAACAGGCAATCATTGTCAGCTACAGTTAAGAAGGTTTTTACAGTCCTTCCAGGATTGAATAGAAATTTCAAGAACAGAGTCTGAAATTTGAGAAATCAAATTTTAACAGCTGCTCTGAGGCTAAGCTTTAAAACAGGGTGAAGTTGAAGATAAATCTTTCATTGCCAGTTAGTCTAAACTACTTTCCTGCCCAGTATGTGATCATGGCTGTCTCAACCTTCCTCCACTATCTCACCTATGATTCCACTTTATTTTTCATTTCTAATCAAGCTTTGCAGCACTCAGCTACTAAATATTTAATGAATTTAGCTGTTAGAAATCAAACTGAGGCACAGAAAAACTGAAATGGAGGTAAATATTTTCATAGAAATAATTGATGGAAAGTAAACTTAATGGAATACAGGAGTCATTAACAACTGGAATTAGAAGTTCTGCATAAGGCACTTACTTCCTGTAGTGATCTACAGTGAATCAGTTTATATACAGGTATCCATAATACCAAGTATCAATTTCTTAGCATGTAAGTTCCCATAGGCTTGATGACCAGCTGCACTAAAAATAGACTTTCCTAATGACATTCCCCATAGCGTATGCATACATATGGCAGCTGCACCAGAACAACGCAGATATGAGAAAAATGTCTATGGGTAAATGAAGCTGAAACTCCTACATAACTGTACAAAAATTAAGTTTGACAAAGACATCTCTTCCAAAATGAATCATGCAGTAAAATTAAACTCTTACTTAATATTTGTTAAAGAAGGTTTTTCCAGTTTTCTGAATTCCAGCTTAACAGTTCTCAAAAAAAAAAAAAAAAAAAAAAGTACAGTTTCACACAGACAGTAGAGTCAGTGGAACCATACACTTGCTTCAAAATTCCAGTTATATGCTACTTAGTCTCTGAAATCAGCATTACACTCAATCCTCAGTAGAATAATCTACTTATGTGATGAATTCTGGAAGTATCCTGAAGAGCTCCTTCCATTTCCTTTCCTCTTCCATCAAAACAGTTTTGGCTATGGTCTAGAAAAAGCACTTAAATATATCAAGGAAATATGGAATACACAGGAACAACAGCCAATTAAAAAGAAAACAGAAGACATAGAAAAGGCTTATTTTGCCCTGTATTTTCCAAGTTCTGATGAAAGCATTTACATTTTTAAAAACATTTCTGGTGAGGACTTTTGGAGATTCCATCACATTTGAAACTGGAAGTGCAACTTCCAAGCTTCGTGAATCAAGTCTAAGAAATACCTTAGGACTAGGTGAAGTGTCAACAAGTAGAAAGTGTAAACACTAAAATATTTCAGTCAGAAAACATGAAAAGGTCTAAGAAGAATGCAAATACACTTTAAATGCATACACAACTTCCTCCAGGCCAGAACTATCAGATTTCTCAAACAGCAACACTTGCATGAGTTCTTCCCATTTGCTGCATGGATACAGTGAGTACAGTAACAAGTTCATTGATGATAAGAATAAAAATCCAAATTCTGCTCATTATAACAGTGAAAAGGACAGCAAAAAAGCCCTAAATTCATGGTAAGTGAAAATCAGTAACGGTATTGTCTTAACCATTCCACAGCCATAGTACTTGAGAAAATCATAGGGAGACATCCCTAAGTGGAAAAGCACTGAACGCCACTAAACTCCTAAAGCAAATAATACTTGTTACGTGTTAAAAAAATCTCTGTTCGCAATATTTGAATAATGCAGCTGTTTCAGCAGAATTTTGTAGCAACATTGACTTTAGACATAGAATAGAAAATTCCAGCTTGACAAGTTTGCATTAGTATTTGTGTGAATTAAGAGTAACCCAGAGAATCACAAAAAGCTGCTAAAGAATTATAACACGACTAATAACTTCCATTCACATACACTTAACTATTCTTGCCATTTCCTGCTTAGAAAAGAGCATAAAATACCTGTCTTGTATCAGACTTATCATGATACCATTCACTTTAATTTTCATCAGTGAAAAAATTGAAACACACTTACATTTTTCCTTACTGCTGTTACTGTTATGTACAAAGTCTCCATCAGGACGTACTGTAGGGAAATCATCTTCATCATCTTCTACCACTAGATTTGAGAAAGAGTGTATTATGGGAGTGAGAAAGCTTTTCTAGTTCTTTGGTGTACAAGAAAGAATTAAGAGCATCTTCACGGCTAGCCAGCACTTTTTCCTGTAACAACAGTCATGAACCTTCCCTCCCTTTTGGGTTTGGTTTTTTTCTTTTTGACCCAAGACCATACCAGTGTATTATCACTGTTACAGTTAACAGCAGAAACTAACATTGCTCAGCATTGAAGTTTAGCACTCAATTCTCTGGTAAGAGCAACCAACATATTTTGGTGTTACAAGTGGATAAGTAGGAGCCATGATTCAGTAGCTATCTAATCTTCTAAACTGGAAGATCAAAAAAAAAAAGTGGAATTGCACTTCTCTGAGGTTTTATTACTACCAAAAGTTTCACACTGCCAGAACAAATGCAGGGATGATTATAAATGCCTCAGCAGAGTGCACAGATATGGTGACAAGCTGTACTCTGATATAAGCTATTCAGAGATATACAGACATCCACACCGTAGTCTAGTATGGTCTCAAGTGTGCATTCAGTGCTCTTTTTCCAGCCAATATGTCTCAGAAGCATTACTTAAGGCAGCAGTTTTGACTTTTTTAAAACTGTGTATAGTTTCTATCAAAACTAATATCCCATTTGGTTTTCAAAACAACAGGTAAGAGACAGCAATAAACTGAATTCATGAGGGTTAGCAGTTGGTATTCTATAATAAAACACTTTTAAAAAGCATTGCTTTTGTACAGTTGACACCTACAGGTTAACATCAAGCAGATTTTTAAGCAAATCTGAATTCTAAAGTAAAAATAGTTAATATGTTTATGCATTTATGGAAATGATTGATCCTTTACTAAAGCAAATTTAAGATACATATTTTATTTATACAATATAAAATCATACTGTAACTGAATGAAGCGGTTTCCTAGCTAAAAAGATACATTCTGTGGAGGGAAGAGTTTTCAGTTACAGTGTTACCTTTATCCCTCTGGAGTTCATCTTTGGAAACGGCATCTGCACAAGCATCGAAGTATTTCTGTAAAGTATCAACTTGTCTACATAAGATGTCTCTGAAGGTTTCCATTTCTGCAAGCTTCTCACGCAAGCTATGGCCCTTCTGAAAACACAAATGTAAAAAGCCTGGAATGTTTCTACGTACTCACAGTAGCTTGATGCATTAAAATTAAAATTTAATTTTAAAAATATGTTTCTGCAGCTATGAAGAGAAACTGAAGTACATTATGGGTATTTTAGGTATCAGCAATTATGAAATACTGTTAATGTCAGAAGAAACCATATCCGAGTATTTCTTACTCATTGAGACGAGTCACTGGTCTCAATGTTTCCTCTTGACTGTACCTGCTACTTCAGAGCATTCCACAAAACCTTACTAAAAACAGGATCTTGCATGCTATTAGCTTTATATGTACTTGCCTGAAAGCATTCAGCTCTAGTGTAAGATCTTTGTTCTGATCCTTATTCCCTTTTCTTGTGCTGCTCCTCTTCTGCTCTCCCAGAAGTACAGCACACCCAGTTCATACATTAAATATTCATATGCATGACACAAGGAAAGCCATAATTTGTCGACCAGCACTGTATCATATTTATTAAGCTACAGAATTAGTGTTCGTTTTCATTTGGAGGCTAGAATATTCTGGTGAGTAAACCAGAAAAAAGTTAATGAACACACTCACAAGTTTGATTTTCTTGCCACAGAAGGTGACACCACAGTTTAAAAGGGAAGATTGCACAGAGGGACAAGAGAGCCTCCTGTATCATCTGTTCACCATCATATGATGGACCACTGTTATTTAAACTAAATATTTTGTATTTTTTCTATAATTATGTGAATGAGTCTTCACATGTTACTTCTCTTCCAGCTGCACATTATTTACGCACAAATACATGGAAAACTTTTTGCACCAACCTTGAATGAAGAGGTGGATGTTGCAGAGTATCCACTTGCTCCAGAGACAAGAGACACCATGGAGCCATGGCGTCGCAAACTTGACTCTGATCCATAGCCAGATTCAGTCTAAAAAGCAAACCACACAAAAAACTAGAGTGCTGAGGCTTTTGATAAAATAGAAATAATGAAAATAAGAATAATGTCATTTTCTCTGAAACCTACCCATTTGTTTTTTGCAGTAGAGGTTTAAATAATTCAAACTGTGCCTGCATCTAAGATGTTGATGCAGTATCCATAAAGTTATTATAAACTTTTTTTTCTTATCAAATTGATTTGTAAAATAATTTGTTACCTACAATGAATTTTCTGTCCCCAAAAGGACACAGCAAATTTATATTTAATGGTTAAAAAAGGGACAGTGTTTAATTATTTTGGTTTATGTAATTCCTAAGAAGTAACTTTCACACAGCCTATTAAAAAACTTACATTACTCTACAATTAATTGTGGAATTAACATGGTTCAGCCTCAAGACCATCAGCTTCAGCCAATCCTTCCAATCATACAAACAGTACCACTTTCTTTTTAAAAGCAACAAAACAGATATCAAAGAAAATCAGACAATTACTTCTATCAAGTTTTTTTCCTATTTCAGGCTTCTATAGCAAACCTATTTATACTAGATTGAAATTATTTTTTTACTGAGAACAAAGGTCTACATAAAACAAGATAAGACACTAAGAGATAATACAATAATAGCAATTAAGTAAATAATGAAAAAAGAAAAACATCTCTTGATATTCTAGAATAACATTTAAAAGATGTAAAAATGGAGTTTGACAAATTTCCTCACAAGTCAAACAGAAGCAGATACTGAAAAACTGGAGGAAAATAAATTTCTCTAAATATTAACGTAAATGGCACATGCATGACAAAGGACATGAAAAATCCTGATAGAGAATGTAAGCAATAAACAGATGGTTCAGAATAATAGATGAAATTCTGTTACTAGATAAATTTCATCAAATAGACAGAGATAAGTGTGAAGAACCTTTGACAGAAATACATTCCACAGTAGCACCAAAACTCAAATGGGGTGGGGAGAGGGGAGAAAAAACAAATGGTATAGAACAAACAAGAAGCAATGATAAAATTCCAGCTGTTGCACATTTTATGGAAAAACTGGAAGCTGTATAGGCTTTAGGAAGGCAGGAGAGTGTGGATAAGTTAAAAAGCAGAGAAAGGTAAGTGCTGAACTGTTGGTTAAGAATTTGGACAAAGTGGGACAAAGTATGTATGTCTGAGCTACAAGTAAGAGTTTAGGCATACAACTGCTTTGTTTCAAAATCATGTAATGAGAATAAATCTGAAAAGAACATTTTACAAGAGTCATCCAAAACTTTGAAACATTTCTTTTAAAATTTCCTTTAAGCACAAATACAAAAAGACTTCACTGTTCAATCAGTACTTTCAATATTTATTTAAGCATAAACTACAAATCTTAAGGTGATTCAATATGCTTTTGAGTCAGTTTGACAATGAAGATTCATTTAATTTTCTCTGTAAGCTGTACACATTCGGAAAGATGATAAAATTTCATTTCAATAGGATAAGGCTTAAAGAGCAGATCAATTTTAAAATTAAGCCAAAATAGCAATTTAACTAAGGATAGCAAGCATGTTCTGATTTCCTCCAGTAAGTGAGAAAGTGAGAAAGACACACCTATGCAAGACCTTGCTTTAAGCTTAGGAAGTGAAACTTCTGGATTTCTTGATTTGAGATTTAGTCAAAGCCACATCTTAATAGTCCTACTTTAGAATTTCCAGGAATAGATGTAAACTTAAAAGTAGAAAATCTGATGCTTTATATTCAACATCTGATTTAGATCCTTTTCTTCTAATATTATGCATACAAGTCAATGCTCAGCTAATTTAGTTCACAAAAAAAAAGCTGAAGGTGAAAGAAAAAAGCCCAACCCTTCTCTCCGTATCAATAGGTAAGCTTGATTTTTTAAGGTACCTTTTCAGTAGCATATCTATTTGTCCCTCTTTTATGCTTGTGATTATTAATTCCACTAAACAATTTACCCACACTACAGAATCATACACATAACAGCATACACAGTTATATGGATACAGCTATCAACTTGTGGAGCCTACCAATAAAAAGGTACAACATAGGTAACTATTTGCTACTGAGAAGCAAATTCAGCAGGTATTAATATCAGACTGAATAGCACACAACATGAATTGAAAGCATGTGCGTTTACAGACCATGTTCACAAAACTGTGTCAGACATTTATGTTCAAATAGCCAAGAGGAAAAAAATAAAATTACATTGAGAACACTTATTTTTCACAAGAATCAGAAAATAAGTACTCATTTCTAACTGATGCACAGACAAGCCATCCCGCTCACAGCAGACACATGCAGGCAGATGAACACACACAAAGAAAGCATGAATCATGCAAAGCCCCACCATTCTACTACCGCAACATCTAAATGAGAGCAGGTCACTGCCGCATTTATGTCTTGCAAAGCAGATCATCATTAACTATTCACTGCAGAAATAATCAATTACATTGAGAAGAGGAATGTAGACCCAAGTTTCTTCTGTTTACACAAATTTATTTTCCCAAGATAAAAATTGGAAAAGCACGTAGAGTTCATATGATAGAAACCACCAGTCTCTGCTTGAAAACAAAATTGTAGAAGTCGTATCACTTCATACCATCAACCACTAACACTAAATTGCCATGCTCAGTAAAAAGATGCAGTTCTTTGAAATTTCATGCATACATCACAGCTTCAAAGCTACATTAAAACTGGCATTTGATAGTAATTGCAACACCTTCAGCTTTCTAAGGCAATGCACAAAATCCATTAATCCTTTTGTTATAACAGACAAGAGGAAAGAGCCACATGATCCAAAGCTTCATGTGATCCTTTAACTGAAGCAGATCAGCGTATCAGCAACAAGGCAGTACGTCAGAAAAGCTGCTTTCAATAAAAAAAAGCTAAGTATTTGCAGAATCATATTGCAGATCTCTGTTACTGCTCACACCGATCCTTAAGTGGAAAATAATACCCTTGAGCAAAGCACAGACTCACAGCAAAGTTCTCCCACTTAAAAAATTGAATGAAGCAAATTATTCTCACGTCTTCAAGGAATTATTTTGGTTATGTCTCAATTTAGTGCCTGTGAAGCACTTCAGTGTAGGTTTGTCCGAGACAGATATACTCAGTTAGCATTATAAATTATTTATTATTTTACATAACACAAGCAGCAGGCAGCTCCTCCTTTTAAGGCACACAGCTCACCCTAGAAGGTGATGAAACAGATATTAGGACACAGTGACTCTAATCTCATTGTCTACAGTACTTGTGAAAAATCTCACCAAAAATCCAACAGATCAAGCTACAATATCATATGAAAAAACCCAGAATATATAAAAAAGTAATAACACAAAAGAGCTGGAAGGTACTATGAAAGGCTTTGTGGAAAATAAGCAGATAAGATCTGTAAAATGACTATGTTCCAAAGGCAATTTTTAGACTTGCTGCAAGTGCTTCAGCAAGATGGGTTAGTTCTAGGATGAGCCAAAGCAGGGCTACCCTAGCAAATGACTGCAGAGACAGTAAGAACACAACAGACATTACAGGCAGGGCAGTACAGGATGCATTTTTGAGGACTGAAGTTAAAGATATAATTATTATGTGACTGGAGGTCTGATTTTTCAATTATTCTGAAGCTGCCGACAATGGAAATTTAAGGTTGCAAAACCAAGGTGGTAGCTAGCAGGAAGGCAGAGATAGAAATTCCACAATCCAGGTCAGAGCGGCTGGATGATGATGCCCCGCCCACAGCCCACCCAAGCACAGTGCACATGACTACTTAAACGGAAAGAGCTTCTAATGTGACCTTTCTTGAAACTGCAAAAACAGGGAAAGACATTGTGGACATAACTTTCCTCCAGCAGTGATACATATTGCAATTCCACAGTAAATATGCATATTATGGGTAAAGGAGGAAACCCCAGGAATTCCATGTTGAAAAATAAGTATAAGAATAAAACTCTTCACTGAGCAAAAGTACCAAAACCCAAGCTGTAACATTTAGTGCCCTTAGTAATAAAACTAAAGCTTGTACTGCTGGGTCATGAGATGATAAGCAAGACTGGGGGAGGCTACACTCATTCCTCTCATGAATCTGGGCTGTCTGGAGAGGGACAGGTAAGGTCTGTATTGTTATACAAGAACTAATAAGCTCCATTCTATTAGACACCGGCAGAAAAACCACCGATGTTTTGGCCTCAGCTCCCAATGCACTGAAGTAACTATTCTTACTAGTTTTCCTGATTTGAAAGCTAGTGGGAATAGTTACAGATTTTAAAGAATGAATTAGTTCTACATATTGTCTGATCTTGGTTTAAGGCTAGCCCTTGTGCAACTGTGCCTTTAGAAACAGGAACAGTTCTGATCTCAACTGAAAGCACTAATCACACCATTCTTTTTAGCACTTATATAAAATTGCATAATAGTTATATTAAACATTATTGCATCATCAGGATGTGTAAAATTCAAAAGGGAGTATTGCCAGGGTTAATGCATAAGTGTCAGCTAAGGCAGATGAGCCAGGACGCAGCAGAAAAGCTGCTGCAGGAGTTCGAGAACCAGCTCTCCCATGGAGTATCCACTAGGTGGAGGGAAAGCCCGCGCCTTGCAGGCACTGCGCATGTAGGGTTATAACCCAGCCCATCTCAGCAGCGGCACGGAGCAAGGTGGACTAAGCCACACACCGTGTTCCCAGTTAAGAGGCATTGAGGCAATCTTACTTACCCTTCAAAACGGCAGGGAAGGAGTGACTGCTTCTTACTCGGATTGTTGGTTTAGGTTTATTTTTTAACCTAAGCTAGTTAAAGTAGTATATTAATATTGCCTCTGCAGAACTAGAAAAACACATCCACCATCTGTATTACGGTGAAGAATCTTGTGCTAAAGATCATAAGGGGATTTGAAAGAGCATAGTTAAACAGCAGTGGGAGAGAGTTAACCTTTGTGAAAAGGTACTTGTTGCAAGTCTGAGACCGTTTTGGATATGGACTTGAGAGGCTTACACTTTACTTAATCAGAATAAACATTTTGTTAACCAGAAACCCTACAATTCAAAGTACAGGCACAGGTAAGGTTCTTACTTGCACTAAAAGAAATGGAGTATAAAGAGCTTTACAGCAACATAGAACACATATATCAACAGATAAATATGCCCAGCTTCTTGTCAATAAGAAGAAAAACTGCCAAAGCAAATGCTCCTGCAAAACCCTTTGCTCCACAAAGTTCCTTGCTCACCTAGTGAATTAGCAGGTATCTTGTCACTATTAAACTCATTAACAGATTGTTTTTTCCCCTTCACTCAATCCATAAAAATTCTTTTAGCCATCAGAACAGAAATATCTATCAAATGGCTGGCATACCTCTGAGTATGAAAGATATAGTAAGCTCTGGAGGATAAAAAAAGTTGGAATTGTCAAATTCCATAATATATTTCCCAAAGAATTCAAGAAAAACTATCTTGCACCCTAAGGAAATACATGAGAACACATGCTGTTTAAATGGCCATCTCCTAACAGTTATTTCAGAAAAAAATAGGGATAAAGAAAGGTTTACTTTTAATACATTGCTTGTTTTGCAATGTATTAAATCTATCACAATTTTCTTCATATTCAAAACCTATTACCTCTTCTTATTTTTTTCTTGTTATAGATCTTATCAGCTTTCAACACCTACTTCCCTCAAAAACAACAGAGGCTCACTGCACCTATTACACACTTCAACAAAAAAGTTATATGAAATAAGGAACCCCAAGACACACAACTTTTTGCCATGTTCCTGATACAGCTTCAGATTCCTGAAGTTGTATGAGGTTGAAAATTCATAAAAACCAGCCTTCTATTAAGTAAAAGCCATGTTTGCTTAAAAACACAGCCCAGTCTGGTTTAAAAGCTCTTCATGCAACAGCATTCTGCCATCAGTAGAAACTTTATGTGCATTTCTAATCATACATCAATTGGACAACCTAAAGATTCCATATGTTAAGCTCAAACTATCTAGGCAATAATTCTGTCCAAAGGTAATTTTCCTTTTAAACAAAACATGAACATATCGGATAAAGTATCAGAGTTCTGAAGGCATAATCCTCTAAGGACAAACTCAACCATTTCACATGACAGGTAGAAAATAGTAAGAATTACTGAGGTTGGAAAAGACTTCCAAGATCATTAAGTCCAACCTTTGACCTAACACCACTATGCCAACTAGATTGTAACATTAAGTCCCACATTCAGACTTTTACTGAATGCCTCCAGGGATGGTGACTTCATTACTTTCCTGGGCAATCCATTCCAACAACTGACCACCCTTTCAGTGAAAAAATTCTTCCTGATGTCCAACCTGTAGAGCTTTCCTACTCTCCAGCAGATCAACACTCCCACCCAACATGTCACATGCAAACTCAGTGAGGGTGTCCTCGATCCCCTCATCCACATCATCCATAAGGATATGAAACAGAACTGGCCACAATGCCAGTTAACAGCACTGATGACCAGCCACCAGCTGGGTGTTAACTCCATCCACCACCACTCTCTGGTCTTGACCACCCTGACAAGTTTTTTACTCAGTGAACAGTGCACCTGTCCAAGCCATGGGCTGCCAGCTTCTCCAGGATAATGCTATGAGAAACAGTGTCAAAGGCTTTAGTGAAGTCTAGACAGACAACATCCACAGCCTTTCCTTCATCCACTAAGCAGGTGACCATATCATAAAAGGAGATCAGGTTGTTCAGGCAGGACCTGCCTCTCACAAATCCATGCTGGCTGGGCCTGATGCCCTGGCTGTCCTATGTGTGCCAGTTATCACACTCAAGATACTCTGTTCTATGACCTTCCCCAGCACTGAGGTCACCAAGATCAGGCTAACAGGCCATAGTTCCCCAGATCCTCAATTTGACCCTTCTTGTAGGTGGGCATCATATTTGCAAACCTAGAGTAATCTGAGATTATCCCTGGTTAACCAGAATTGATGATAAGTGATGCAGAGTGGCTTGGAAAGCTTTTTCATCAGCTCACTCAGTCCCCTGGGGTTAATCTCATTTGGCCTCACAGACTTGTGAGTGTCTAAGTGACAAGGGAGGGCACATCCTACTGAGTTACAGGAAGTCTATTCTGATCCCCATTCCTGTTTAGCAGCTTGGGGGCTGCTTGCCCTGAAAATATTTGGTCTTTCTGTTAAAGATTGAGGTAAACAAAGCATTAAGTACCTCATCCTTGGCGACAGAATGTTCCCCATCCACACGTTCAAGTAAGAGGATGCAGATTTTCCTTGGCTCTCCTTTTGTTGTTAATGTATTTGTAAAAACATCTGCTCTTATACAGCAGTGACCAGACTGAGTTCTAGCTAAGCTTCTGCCTTTCTAATATTTTTCTCTATGTGACTTACCAACGCCCTTGTACACTTCCTGAAGTGCCTACCTCAACTTACATAGGAAGGAACACTTGCAAGATCTTAAGTCAAAAGCTGGTGAAGGGTCTGGAGCACAAGTTTGATGAGGAGTGGCTGAAGGGCTGGGGTAGTTCAGCCTAGATAAAAGGAGGCTCAGAGGAGAAGGAGACCTTATCACTCTCTATTGCTACCTGAAAGGAGGCTGTAATGAGATAGGTGTCAGTCTCTTATTCCAAGCAGCAAGTGACAGGACAAGCAGAAATGGCTGCAAGTTGCAGCAGGGGAGATTTAGTTTAGACATTGTGAATTTTTTTTAATGAAAAGGGCTGTAAAGCACTGGAACATACTGCTCAGAGAAGTGGTGGAGTCAACATACCTGAAAGTGTTAAAAACATATGTGGATGTGGAACTTGAGGACATGGTTTAGTGGTGAACATGGTGGTGGTAGTGGGTTGACAATTGAATGTGGAAGTATTAAAGGTCTTTTTCAATCTTAGCAATTCTATGAAACATTTGATAAACAATGGCTGTAAAGTTACACAAAACGAGTTTTTTTACAAAGAACAGCACGACATGATTCTATAATTCCCATTTTAGTTTACGGGTTAAGAACAAGTCTAACATGACATAAAACAAAATGCTAAAGGGATAAATTATCTGAATACACTCAATGTTTAGACATAAGACCTAGCCCCAGATATAGAACGGCAAAGATACGCATATAAAGCAGATCCCACATCAAAAAACTTCATAAAAAAAACTCAGATTATGCTAAGAGCTTTGTATATTTCATGTAAAAGACACATTTGGATATCTAAAAGGATAAAAAATCAGATAATTTCCAAAACCTTGGTGAATCACCAATTCAAACCATGAGAGTATGTCCTCTTGTCACAAGGTTTCACAGTCTCTGTGGTCAGGACTGGGAAAATTAAGTTGTCATATGCTCGTATTACTTTCGGGTTAGTACCAGTTTATGTGTTTAACCGCTCCAAATACGTGCTGTGTGTGACCACTAGAGGGAAATAGCGGAAAAGAAACAGACATGGCTGGAGGTTACTATTGGTCAAAGACCAACAGTAACCCTTACCCTGTTTCTGCTTCAGTCCCCGGACATAGAAACCTCCTTTTCGTGGTAGACAATTAAAACCAGAGCAGTTTTACCTTTAGCCTTTATAATTACATTTGAGACACACTGCTTAGTGAGGATAAAGTTTTCCATACAGTATGCAAGTAGTAACAATGACATTTAGTACTGAATGGATAACAGTAAATTAGAAATTGTCATGGAGATTAAAGAAATTATTCTGAAGTTCTATTCTATTCACACTTCTCAGCCAGTTCAAAACAGTCAACCAACTAAGAACACATTCATTTTCAATTAAGATTGTCCAAAGACATAGTACAAATCAACTAACAAATGTTCTGGCTCAGATTTTTTAGAACTTCATCTAACAAGAAGTAGTTGGGCTCAATAAAATTTAGCTTTAAAAAAAATTTAATACTTGACACAGAGAAAATTTGGCACATCAATCTCAAGCACCATGTCCAAGTAGAAGACTTTTCTTTACATTCAGTTGTTTTTGCATTAGTCTGCAAACACACAGCTCATCATGAGAAGAAGTTTTACATACCAGCCAGAAGAACAGGCTCTGGATTTCTTCATATACAGGTTATACATTAAGTAGGCCCTCACCAAACTGGTTTTCCCTGTATGTATGCACACTTCAGGAAGCATCAGAAGAAACAAACTTTTAGTTAAAGCCTACAGAACCCATTAAATGTCATGAAGTAGTATACAGACATATTTCATCGGAAATAAGTTATTTACTATATTCACAACACTTAAAGTTTATACATGCTTACTTGGGAGTTTATAAAACTGTTTTATGAAATGCAACTTTCAGAAAATTCATCTTTGAAAATTAAAATATTAGCTGATATTACATTCAATATTAACAAACACATCAGTAAAGATATTAAACTCATTTTCCAATATAAAAACAACCTCCACACTGTCATTGTTCATTGAGGCAAAAAGAAACAGACTGCTTTTATTTGCTGAAAGCCAACACCCACTGTGTAATAGGAAAAACAACTTCAAGTATGGCACAGGTCTCTACAATAACCTGCCCTACCCTGCCCTTGAAGGAAAAATCTGGAAACTGTTTGGAAAACAGCTCACAAAAGGCTGCTTCTAGTACATTAGAAGAAAGCAAATCAAAGGATCTGGGCCCTAAAATGTTCAGGACTTAGAAAATAAGTGTTATGATCATGAGTTTTACACAGAACTGTAATACTGTTGGTCCTTATTAGGCTGTGCACTAACCTTTGGGACACCATTTTGGTCACACTTTGCTTTCCAGAGGGGTAGAAAGTATGAACAAGATAAAGGGTGCCAGTGCAGCACTGGTACCAACACAAAAACCTCCCTGTGATAAGCTAGAGAATAGTATAATAAAACAAGAAGTTTAGTGCCTATTTTAACTCAAGTCTTCTATAACTAAATTATCGTATTTCATCCTAAAGTATGTTTGTTTTGTACAAGCTGTAGAGGTCTTTCTGTAAGAACTTGTGCATTAATTGCACACTGTACTATGAAAAGCTCAGGCAACTGCAGAAACACATTCAGTATGTATGTCATCAAATATTTTGTAGACCCATACTTTCTAAATACTGTTGAAGTCCAATCCCATTGTTGGTCTTCTCACAGCAGTGTATCCCTGAATAATTAATTGTGAGAAAGCTACACGTGTTAAGAGCTGACAAACTGAAACACTAATGTTATTGCCTGCAGACATAACAGTGTGCATATGGGGGTGTGACCTAAGACTTCAGGAGAATGGCCATATTCTTGCTATTAACTGCTTTGAACTGCAACACACTCAAAGCTGACTTCAGCCCATTGTGAAGTGAGGGGAGCGAAACTCCCACCTGATGGTAGGTAAGGTGTTGTTTCCTGACCATTCTGCATGGCAGTGACAAAATTAGTATTCTGTCAGCAGATCTTCACAATCTGACAGATCTGCTTGTAGTCCGGTTCAGACATTGAAAAAGCAGCAGCCATAAAAATGGCAAAAGTGAAGCTATTGCATCTACATCCAAAAGAACTCCATACTCAAATCTGCCTCACAGTTGAGAACAGCAAAGAAAAATGGTAGATTTGCTGTGTAACACAGGGCTCTTATATTGAGACAATATAAATTAACAAGGAGGGCAGAGAACCTTTCCAGTCAAGTGTAACACAAGTTTTTCTCCTAAATGCAGCCTCAGAGCCACATATTTTAGAATTTCTTTCCATATGACCAAGTTCAAACCCATAATGGAGCATGTTTTTCACTCGAGGTACTATCTACTCAGGTGGATACTCCAAGTTATGACTAGCACTGTCAGCTAACACTTTCCATCTGCTGAAGATGTGTCTAGCCAGCATGACGGCCTCTTTTCAAGAACTAAAACACAAACAAGTCCAGTAACTCTCTGAAGTTCAATTAGATATACTTACACAAAACTTAAGTCCTACCTATTGTTTGATTAATTTATGGGAGCGATAGTCTAAGTTGCTGTCATCTTTGCATTTTCTTGGTGCTTTGCAAAATTGGCATGTTTACCTAACAGATTTCCTCAAACCCACTAAACACATGAATTATATATTTTCTGTTTAACCTTGCTTAGTATATTTGGGGACAGGTAGAAATAAGAATGGAAATAAGTACATGCTGCACTTTTTGAACTGTGTAAGAATAAAGCAAAACTTGAAGGTGACAGAATTTAACCAGACCTTCTATTTACATCTTAAAAGTCTGAGAACCAGCAAATTGAGGCAAAAAAACTTCATCTTGTTAAAAAATAACTGTTTCAAGACAGAGGAATTCTTTTGCTGGGAAGCAGAAAATATTATAACACAAGCAAGGAAGAGTTAACTGCTATATAAGAAATGTGCTTTACCATAGAATCGGAATGACTAGGATGCAAGACCTCTAGTACCACCTCCTGCTCAGAACATGTCCATTTACATACTCAGGCCTACACCCCACAAGGATGCATTCTTCAGAGAACTATAATATCTCTTTTCAAAGTCAGAGCAATTGTTACAAAACATAACTAGAACACACTAGGCAAAGAAAGACTGGGTTGGTCAAAATGAAACAATCTGCTTTGTTTATAATTAATCAAGTTGTGTTGGGCTGGAATGGACAAAGTTTTAGTCCAGCTTTAAACAGTACTAACTGTAACTACTTATTAATAAAGCTGCAATTTAACAGCTGTTGTTCGAACATGGGCCCAAGAATGGCAAAAGGGTGCCAAGACAGACAAAGAACTATTGTTTTCTGTCCTGAAAGGGAAGTTTCAACAATTTGGAAGTGACAACATTTAGGTTTGCTGCAGCAAACACGCTTGTGTAGTCAACAAACTGCTGATTCACTGGCATTCCCAGTGAATCATAAAGTCTTCTTTCAGGAAATACACAGTTTTCAGCAGTAAGTGCACTTAGCAAATTTAGCAACATCAAATGACATGCACTATCGTATGTATTAGTTTCTGCTGATACCAGTGCTAAAATAATGGAATGTACAAGACATACCCAAGCTTAATTTTCCTCATTGAAATTTAATACATATTTAATTCAATTGTAAAGAAAGAACCCTCTGTTATTGACAATAAAGGAATAATAACTTGAATAATCCATTTAATTTTTCCTGAAAGTACAGCTTCTTACAATACTGACAAGTTTCAGTACCAGAATCATACTGTAAATCAGAGCAAGTAATTCTTAACATCTGAACAGCCTCAAGTGTATTTGTTTGCTTAAACAAGCAATTTTACATTAATACACAAATCCTCACAGATTATCCAGATTACCAAGGGGATAGAAAGATGGACATCTTTCTCTATTAGACCCTCTATTCCCCCAGTTTTCTGATGCCTATGTTCATATCAAGCAATATGGGATTTAAACACTAGCAGTTAAATATTAACTCCCTTCTTCCTCACCTACTATTTAAAATATGTATGCTCAAGAGTAGGACTTTTGTTTCTTCCACAGTCAGTCTGCACATAGATGACATTAAAATAACAGCAAATGCATATTTTCATGCTTGATCTGTTTTCAGAGAAAAAAAAAAGGATGTTTTTGCTGACCTACAGTGAAAATTATATTGGAAGAATTACCTTAAGAGGTTCTGATAAATGCCAAGGACATTATATTAAAAGAGCAGGTGCCCCAAGCCATGCTGTGTTTTCAAAAGAATTCTGCCTTTACAGTCACACCAGCTTCTGAATTTACTCTCTTTTTCAGGAGTTTCACTGGAGGGTAGTGGTGTCCGTGCCTCTCAGAAGAGCCAAAAGGTTACCTCTATTAAACGTTACTATGTCTCATTGGTACTTGTGCACTCCACCCATGCGGCTGAGCACTCCTCCCTACAAGAAGATTAACTATTAGCTGTTAATACCACCTCACCGAGTTTCACTGTAATGAAAGCTCACTGAAGAAAAGCCACCTCCTTAAAAGTTCTTTTAGAAAGCAAAAAAGACTGCCTTTGGTAGATTGAGGCATTCAGAGTTATCCAAGATTTTTCTATTAAGCTGTTAATGCACAGTATTTTTTGAGGTGATGAGTAATAATTCTGAGTAAGCAGCATACAATCTTTGGCAAGTGTCAACTTTTAACTACTCACTACTTTTACACTGCAGCTCTCTGTTCTTGACACCAAGATCTTACCCTAATCTGAAGGGGCATTTATCACTGAAGTCAAGCTTGACAAAGGTCTGTCTCAATAAACAATACTGTTTTCAGGGAGACCTTGTAAAAACACGCTATCATTCTGCCATGGAGAACTCAGATTCCTAAAGATAACTGCATGTCATTCTGCTGGTGACAAACCTTGACATTCCCCTTACTTCTATTAAATGAAAGTATACACTATCAAAATTATTTACCACAGTTTTTACGAAGTGAATTAATAACACTTTCGGGCTTACTATTGGAATCCCATTTGCTTATAGCAATAAGACTGGCTATTTACTGCACAGCCAGCTGCAAGTTGACTCTTCTAGTCACCTTAAGACTGAGCATTAGTCTTGAGACCAAGTTTACTTCAGCCATGTACATCACCCTTAGTTAAATAGCACTGCAAAAATGTTGGCTGACATACTCTTAACAGCTTAGTGAAACTGTAGTGTCACAAGCCTTTCACATTATTTGATACTGAGCTAGCAGTTTTGCAAGTGTTTTCCTTCACACAGTATTGCACCCAAAAGGCAACACTCTGCTAATCTGCAATTTGAACTGTAACTTTCAGGCATCTGTTAGCTATTTCAGAACACCCTGGTTCACCAGCCTGGCTATGCAGTGATCAAAATTTTACTTTAACCCTTCTGTGCATTTTAATCTTGAATCAATTAGCATATTTAGCTAATTTGTGGGAAAGATAGGAGTAAGCCATCTTAACTATGTTCACTACCTTTCGCGGGCAGGGGCTTGAGAGGAGAGTTCAAGACCTCTATTAAGACTATGAAGACTACCTGTTAATGCTCTGACTAGACAGTTTTTAGTTAGGAACGCACAGGTGATCACAGCTTTCATGGATACAAAGATTTAAAATTATCTAAAGTGCACATACATGTACAACTTCAGATTCAGGTAAACAGCTCCCAACAAAGTAACAGGCAAGCTCAGCTACGAACTGAGGTTAGATCATTTAGCAGTTTCTTCATGTAGACAGTGCCCATACTTTACAGAGCACTAGAAGAAGCACAATCACTTAAGAAACTGAACCAAACCCACACAGCACAACAATTATTACCCCAAACAGCTGAACTGGAAAGACTGAAGTTGACAGAAGAGTAGTATAAAGTTAACCCTTATGTACACAGGAGAAATATGGAGTTCAAAGCTTACTTGGTTATAGGAAATATTGTACTGTACATGTACAGGACAGGTAATGATCTGCAAATAGTTCTAGAGATGAATCAGATTTAGTGGTTCTCAAGTTGGATAAGTTAAAAAACTCATGGTGTTGTAAAATGGTAGCATACAAGATCCATTAAATCATCCTATGTCCTATGCCACACCTATAGGATCCTAGTGGGAATGCTGAGTTCTGTTTTAGTGCTATACTTTTCAGAAAGACGAGGACGGAGTTTGGAACAGAGACATACAAGGTATCAGAAAGCTGTAAAAGAAATCCATGTGGACAACAATTGAGGAATGGGGAACTGTTTTAACAGAAAAAGTCAAGAAATTTTAAGTGTTTCAAAAATGAACAGAATAATCTCTCTAGATTTACGGTAAGACTACTTAACAAAGGAGAACAAATATTTTATGAGGATAGCAAGAAATTCCTTTGACAGCAGAAACAGGCTAAAATGATTCCATAAGCCCTTACAGTTTCAACACTTCCCAATCTAACTTACAGTGAAACACAGCACCTAATAACGATGACATTAGCTCACATTAGGGGAAGAATATGACTCTTTCTTCAGGAGGGTACTTCAGTTTATTTCTCTGCTGATATCTATACCACTCAGATGTCATTGAAGAGCAAAAAGAAAAAGATGGTATTCACAATTGAAGGACAAATGAATTTGAAAAGCCAGACAGAGTGCCCAGACTTGAGACAGTTGCATCCTTCGCCTAATGTATTTCTCACACTACCTAAGGTTCTGGCCAAAATCCAATATAAATAAGCTCATTACTGCCGAGTTCAGAAGACTGTGCTTGAACATATTTTGTTATTTAGTTATCAAGGAGCAATTTTGCAAACACCTCAAATTCAGCTTTGCTGGGAGATGTAAAATGTGAATACACAAGAACTTAGGTTACTTATTTAACGTTAACATACAACAGTGACAGAACAGCAACAAAAAAAATCTAAGTTCCTGCATAAGCTTGAGCAACAGTTCATGGCTTTTTAGTTTCAAACTAGTACAGGGTTTTTTTGCAACACCTTTAAGTGTGTGTCTCTGCTATTCATCAGCAACTTGCCTACACATTTCAGTCTTTTAAATAGGTAAACAGGCTTTTAAAATAGCTTTGGACAGTTTAATACAGGTATCTGAATGCTGTCCCCCAGCCTCCTCTCAGGCAAGCTGCACTACTGCTGCAAGCCAGAGCCTCACAATGTCACAGTGAGAGAGGGTCACTAGCTTCTGAAGCAAAATGCATTACCACAGAAACAGTTAAAGTGTATGCTATACAATCTATGTCAGCATCAAAAAGAAACATTTAAGACTTTGTTGTGTGCTGCAGAGCATTAGACAAAAGAACAAGGAAATTCAAATCTGGTTAATAGGAAAAAAATAGCTGGCATCAAGATTACCCAAGAAACTTGTTTCAACACTTAGAACATGGATATCAACACAGGCAAAAGGAGGCCTCATCACCAAACTCCTCCAATTCTCATTATGAACTTGATAAATAAAATCAAACTTAACAATATATATCTCCTCCCACATATCCCATGCTTTCCTTCACCTGCACCGTTGCTTCCACTTCCGTCAGTCTTATTTGTGAATGGGTACAGGTGGAATTATGGCCAGAGGAACTAGTATTAGTAAGAAACACCAAAAAATTAAAATACTAGGGAGCCACATTCTCTTTCCTTTTCAGATCTCAGCAACAACTGCTGAGGAAGCAAATGCTTTAAAAATCACATATTACTGAAACAGCTGAATGCCAGGAGAGGAAGTAGATGGAGATATGGCAACAGAGACTGTTCCTATTTCTCCCTCCTATATAACGTATATGAAGTCAAACTGCTGGAAAGTTTTTATTTTAAAATAATTAACAATTATTTTATAATTTTATAATTATCAGTCACTCATCAACATTAGAATATTTACCATTGCTAGAAGTTGACAGTGACTAGTTGTCAATATAGTAAGCTGATTAAAAAACCCAGATTTATAAAGGTCGTAACATAAAAAGAGACTTCTGAAGACTATTTGCAGCATTTCATTATGCACTTAAATACGGTCTACACAAACATCCAAAATACTTGTTTCAGTGATTCCACAAAGGTCTGCCAGAAAATAGGAATTCTAAATTTAATGTACAAAACTATTCACTGATGGCAGAAACTTATGCTTCTCATTTAATATCTATTTTTAAAGCTTGTTACATTAGTATGCTGAGTCAAAATGTTTCTGTATAATTTCTCTGCATATACTTTCATATTTATTCTATATTATCTTACTCATACCAATTTCAGTCCAGATCAGCTTTGGTGTGATTTATTTGCATGTCTTTACTGCCACTATCAGTATATTAAATCAATTCTAGGACAAGATTAGAGAGGTGTAAAAAAGGAGGAAACTACCCTGTCTTCACAGCCGTCAATGTTACGGCTCTACTTAAAAAAGCTGAAAGCCTGTGGAAAAGTTAAAACATGTACTACCCTTCTGTACTGTTGACAACCTGAGCTCATTATTTCACAAACCGAAAATCTGATATTGGTTTCTGATAAATGGCTCAAATTTTTTTGCTATGGCACCCACTGCTCGTAAATATTACTTTAAGAAAGTTACCTCTATTTGCATTTTTCAATGTTTTTTTAGAACAGCTAAATAAAAATAATCTCATAGATCAATATTTACATACAGTATTCAAACAAAAGTTTGACTTTAAGCATAGTTAATGTGAAATTTCTTAAGGCATTAGGAGGTTGAAGGAACAGGTAGATGCACCTGGGTCTCAGTCTGAAGGTGATATCATCCAATTACAAAACAAAACCCAGGAACTGAGAAACCCTGGGTGCTTATAATCAAGTTTGAAGTGAAATTTAAGGCTTCATCTGAGTTTAATAAAAGTTACTCATGCAGAAGCTCTTAAGTTCGTAAGAGAAATAACACAAAGATAGAAGGCAATTTTAATTTATAAATACTTCAATATTTTACCTGAAGTCCTTCACCCTGTTTATCCAGAAGCCGACTTGTATTACCAACAGATTTAAGCAATCTGACATTAACTCAACCTTTCAGAACTGGAACAACTAGAGCACTTAGAGAGGGGGTCCATTAGCTCTGGGTAGGGTACTCTGTTATTTGTTATTAAGATGCTTCTCAAGTGTTCAACATTGTGGTGCTCTGGCTTTAGCCGCTGGGAGTTTTGCTTTTGAATAGTTTTGCAGTTGTGTTAGAGTAGTAGAAGCCCACCTCTACCCCTTGTCCTCTCCACCTGGCTGTCTTTTCTGCTCCAACATCACAATTACTGTTGTTAGTAATATTTTTCTATGTGTAACAGCACATTCAGTAATTCTTTTAGAACAGTACATTGACAAGGAAAAACAAAACACGCAGATGACCGTAACAGTGAATCTAATGACTCTTATAAATATGGTAACTGCTAGCTTTTTTTAGGTTACTTGGGAAAAAGGAACTCCATTTTATGTAGTGAATTTTCTTAAAATTTCATGCTGATGATGCTTTTAAGTTTCTCATAAAAATATCCTGAAGTGCCCTTATTGACTGCAACCAAAATTATGCTGTTTAAAGTTTGCTCTACAGTTTTCTAAATTAACTTATGAACTAGGATCAACAGTCAGAAAACGACCACCTCACAACTATATTTCTCAATTCTAGCTTACTTGTGTGAAAATGTATCACTGTTCAAGAAATTAAATAATCAAACATTTCATTTAAATGAATTAAATTAATCAAGTTAATAATTACTTAACTTTCTCTTAAATTTGAATTTAACAGACTGCCAAATCCAGTGGTTTGTTTTTTTCCCACCCTTTTAACTAGATCTGCACTTAAACAATGTAAAAAATGGTATCCAAAACATCTTACTTGGTTTGACAATTGGTATTTTAAGAAACAAGTTGTAGTATACAAAGAATTGAACAAAATTGGAATTACTTAAAAGCTAAACTATCTTTGACCCCAAGGTTGCCATGTCTCCTCCCCTGCATACAGTGAAAAAAAAAGCTAGAAAAGGAGATACAAGTTTTAGTCTTCTTTATGTTTTTGTATACCCCTATTCTAACTAGCTAATGCCTCCCCCAGTGTCTAATCAAGAGTAAAAACAAAAAAGCAGTAGTCACTCCTTCTAGGAAAATTCTCACGGAGGGAGACAGGCCACCTTCATTTAAGGTGGACAGGTCTCTTCATCCCAGAAAAGGGACGTTTGTCAATTTGGTTTGGAAAATAGCCACCCAATGCCTTTCACAGTCAAACTTTGAGATTCATGCCTCCTGCTCTAGATATAAATACCTTGTACATCATCACTTCAAAATGAAAAAGAAAACCTACCTAGTCACTACATGTCAACTTGTTGGATATCTAGGTACCCCTCTGAAAAATTACCTTTTCCAGTTTGAAACAGCAAAATCAGATATTGTAAGAAGTTCAGCAAGACTTAAAACAGTATTTCAGTTTGACAAATGAAAGATTTTGCAAATATAAGACCAAAAAAACTAACTATTTTGCTGAGGAGCCACAAAGTCAATAATGAAGACATGAAGAGTCTGTGTGCAAAAATAAAAACTATGATGGAACAAAATGGGACAAAGCTTAACCAATGTAGTTACTTCTCATGAAGTATTAATTTCTAAATAAATTCTCATCAAGTTCTCAACTCAGGTAGTAGATTAATATTACAAGAAATCACTACACGGATCTCAGGAGTTCAAGTTCATTTGCTCAAAATAAGTTTACTTATACAGATGTTTTTCACAACAAACAGCAATTCACTCCCCTCATTTCCTCACAGCACTGAACTAACAACATTCAAGCCAGTTCATCTAGTATTAGGTTAGAAATTCCAAACTACATTTTGAAACCATGGGAGAGACGTGGAGAAGGCAGTCTTTCAAATTATTATTAAGAGAGTAACTTTTGAAATACATCAGCACTGTGGTGGTCAAGTACCATCAATGTTTAGACACCAGAGAAACGCCTGATCAATACATTTAATGAAACATTTAAGCAGAAGAACAGACTCCTGGTTACACAAGAACTATTTCCTTGTTTGCTTCACATGGCTTTACAGTAGTTTTAGATGTATCCTTCCTCCATTCAGGGCCATGAACAAACATTTTAGAGCTATACTTGAAACACTTAATGTAGTAAAGATCCAGGACCTCAATACAAGAAAAGAAAAATACAATTATAACCCCCCCTGAAAATTCTAATGGTTTTTATGTTTGAACATTAGCTGTTTTACATTTCTCAGCCATCAGCTAGTCATTGGTTCTGCTAAGCATGAAGTTTTTCTCTGTCTGCTTATACTATAAAATTAATTTTAAATCAGTGTTCCCTCTGTTTGGAGCACAATGAAACACAGTTAAAAGTTTCGGTCTATTTTTCTTACTCTGAAGATCAAAAACCTTGTGACATTCTACTTTAAATCTCACAAACACACTTTTGTTAGCAAATAGCTAAAGCAGCCTACCAGAACTACCTACCCACTCAGTAAGCAACAAAGAACTTCAAAAACAAACAAAAAAAGTACTTCATGTAGCAGTAGACTAATATTAATAAAAATAACTGTTTAGTACAGGAAATCATTTCCTCTCTCGATTTCATTCAAACTATAATGTGTCATTTGAAGGATCTGGTTCTCAAACAAAACCCATTTTCACCCGGAAGGAACAGCTTCTTAAGGAACTTTTTCTTGAGGTTTGGTAACTTGATCAGAAAGTTCCTTCAGAAAATGTCAGAGTAAGCAGAGACAAATCTGAACTTTTCACTGAATGAGATATTTTGCCCATCTTCTCCCACCCTCAAACAAGTTTTTGGATATAAAACTTGCATGAGCCAAAATAAAGGATGGATGAAGGGTTACTTAAAACTAAGGCTTATTTAAATGTTGTCCATATAAATTTGAACGAAAAATGGAATTAACTTCCAGACTCCATGAAATACTTTTTCAGATCCTATCAAAGTTATATTGGAAAAATGTTGTGTTTCTTAAGCATTTTCCATACAAACTGATATAAAAATTACATGATATAGCAGTAACCTCTCAATGAAAGTACAGAAACAAGACATTTTGAGACGTATTCTTCAAGAGCCACTTATAATAATCAGAGTGAAGACTAGATTTGGACACTTCTGTGTTGTGTTTAATTGTACTGAACACCTATTTATGTAAATACAGCAAGGTTTCTGGTGGTAAGATTACTGTATATTTTCCTGAGATCAGTTAGAAGGAATAGACGCACCTCTACACCTACAACATTTATCACACAAAACTCCTCCTCTGTATTATGAAGGCAACGGAATACTGCACTGGAAGGAAGATGTTAATAACACTGATTTTCCATTATATACTTTCAACTTAAGCCTAAGCTATTATTACAAGATTGCCGTAACTTCTGCTGTTTTCCTTGCTTTGTCTTGATCATGATATTCATGATATTTAGTTGCATAATACAAAAAGGATGCTTTTAAATAACGTATTGCTTTAACTACTAAATGTTTATTTAGAAGAGATGTGTCATAATATTTTCTACTCCATTCAAGAATGAAAACAATTGCTATCTGCCTTAAATGCTGCAAGAACTAGAGAGTAAAAAGGAGTATGAAAGAAAGTGAAAAATGTCAAATAGCCATGAAATTGCAAACTACACATACTGAAAAAGCCTAAGATTCACAACAGTCAAATCCACTGTTACTATTGTAGGATAGCAAGATGCAAATTGAACTGTTTCTAGTGAGTTCAGCATATACAGAAGGATTTATTACTACTTCCTAATTCTAGACATACTTTTCTTCTGTTTTTACAACATTCCAGAACATCCTCACTCTTTAAAAAAAAAGCTGAAAGTAACTTCATTGAAATAATGAAAAACACTCTCATTATCCCTATCCCTATAATAATTCTAAATAGGGGGGGAAAAGGGGGTAGTGGAAATAACCAACCCTTCATTCTACTCCTTTAAGCATAAAGGCAGAGATCTGGTACAATTTATTTATTTAAGTAACTACCAAATTCTTGCAAAGCATGGAAGTTTCATCTTTAAACCAAATTTACATCAATGCTAAAATACTATTTTTTGAAGTGGAAAAACTGTATAATTAGCCAGGCATCTTTACAAAGGGAGGCCTCTTTTGGACTGCTAGAATTTGTACTCCTCAATACTCATTCATGATCTGAAAAGGAGGTTGACTAAGACAACTTAAGCTTACCAATAATACCAGACTGACAAAGCAAAATAAACAGATACCTCATTACAGGGGCTGAGCACTAATGGAGGTAAAAAAAAAAATCAGTGTTGAAAAACACAAGATTTTTTTTTAAATATTTCAGAGAAACAATTCCAAATTGACACTTAAAATGGCAAACTCTAAACTACCACCATTCAACGATCACATATTATAAGTTGGTGATTCCACAAAGCTGCAGCTCAGAACTCAGCAACAGTTAAGATGAGCCTTACAAAAGGGAATAGAAAAATAGCATGTAAAAGGTTTGAGGTTGTGATGCGTAGAGTTTAAGGATCTGTGTTTTTTCATCACTCATTCCTACAGGGTAGCATGCAATGACAATGATCGCATTTCTGCTTATCCGGATTCAAGTTAAGTTCTGTATTTCCCCAGCTAAACGATTCAGGAAACCTAGTCTGAATTTTAGCCTACGGCTATCAAGTTTCATGACTAAACTAAACCATACCTGAAGACCCCCAAACCTATAAACCAGCATTTGAAATGCCAGTTCTATGGAGATGCAATCTAGCAACTTGTTCAGTGTCGCCTCATGAGAAATTTCCCTCAGGTATTGCAGGAGGAATAAATTGCAGTGTTGTTGTCTCAAGAACACTCCACTCCATCATTGACTTCATATTTTTTCATTAGACTACAGGAAAGAATCCTGACTTTGCAACTTGATTTCTTATGCTTTAATGTTACCTCTGTATCAAAATGAAGGCAAAATGCCAAGATATAAAGGAATGATGCATAGTCCAATTGAGATGATTTTTTTTTAGAGAGCCATTATCAAAAGGTATCACTTTAAATTTAAGAACTGGTACTGCTTACTGAAAGCAATGGCCAATAGGAGGCAAAACATCTTAATTACACAGTACCTATACAGACAACACTTCAAGAAGCTCAAGGTAAAAATTCATACCCGCTTGGATATCTATTGTAATTTGTATTCCTGTAATACCTATGTAACCCATATTGAGAGGCCATATTGTGCTAGGTATTGTAGTTTAATGCTACACCTTGGGACAGTGCCTATCTTGTACCTGAAAACATAATAAATGTTTTGTGTAGTTTCTACCTGACATGAAGGGCTTGAAGGTCAGGTACTTTGAAAATTAAATTAGCCAAGTTCATTGGAAGATATAAGGAACAGATCAAGAGCTGAACTAAAATGCTGATGAAGAGTAGTGCCTTAAAAGATAAAGAGAAAAATGCCAGTAATCAGATACAGTAAAAGAGGTCAAATGATGAAAAAGAGGAGCCTAAAACTAGAATGATAACCTAGAGAATTGACTCTAAGACTAACAAGTTAACATCTAGGATAGATAAGAAGCAATTCAATGATCAGTTAGACGATGGACAAAACCATGAGAACGTCACCTAAACATAATGAAAGCTTTTCTTGTCTAAAGCTAGAGAGCTCAAGACAGGCTCACAGTTGTTAGCTTCCAGTAAAGTCTTATCTATGAAGAACAAGTAAACCAATTCCTTTGAAACATATTTAACACACAGCTTCAATCTTGAACTTTTACCTGTCATAAATAGTGTGAGTACTTTGATGACTGTACAGAGAAGCTTAAACTCTCTGCAAGCATTATGCTTGATCCAGTGAGGGAATGAGAAAGGAAATTAGAAAACAGAAAATTACATACCTTGTGTTGTTCTATTGCATCTACCCACTGTTGTCTGTGGTCTGGGTCCTGAGCCCGGAGGTACCAAACACTGTCATTCACGCTGATATCAAATCTGCATTCGTCAAAGTCATGGGGCTGTGACAGAAGAGAGGGCAAGAGCAGCAAAAATTAGTACCTCAATCAATGTTACCTCACATGATTTTGACACTCAAACATTGATTAGAAAATCTGGTCTATATTGTCTTGAATTCACCCTGTATTCTGAATTCTGTGTTGTGTAGCTGTCTCAAATAATAAACATACTCTCATAATGAAAGATGCTGGTCTTCTGAAATAGAATAGCCTGTGTAATACATTCTTATTAAATAAAATTTTCATAAATAAATTTCACACACATATAAATTCCCTGTTTTCACTTTGAAACAAATCCTTCAGCAAAATATTTACTATATTAGAAAATATGCCTAGATATACATTTTAATTTCAAAACAGGACAAGAACTCAATAACATTACTGTTATCAGTATTCATTTTAGATGAAATGCATACATCATAACAAAAAAATACCAGGATAGAAACATAAAAGCAGAGTATATCTAAATGACAAGCCAGAGCAGGAACTTGAGGAAGCTGTGACATGCTCTGCCTCAACTATTTTCACCATTAATATTTCACAGATAATTGGAAGCCACATGCAATCCTTTCATACATCTCCACTCAACTGCATCTAACTTTCAGTTCACGTCCCTTAAATACTAATAAACTTTTACTAATGAAACAATGAAACTGTTAAGGAAAGTACGGGGAAAACAATGATCTAATCTGCCCTGTACCCTGACACTGTGAGTTCAAAGTTACTCCTTAGCAAACACCCAACTCAAGCCAATATTCCCCACATTCTTCATCTTTGAATGCCATTCTTAAAAACACGTAATACAGGTGTAGCTGAATACCTTTTTGAATTTATAATTACAGGAGGTTAACGGGCTCCAGGATAAAGGCTAGTGACACAGTCTGAAGGACCACAAATATTGATACTAGACAGTGAAGACAAGTCTATGCATGTTAGGAATATCCTTTACAACACATGGACCACTCTGCCAATACAATCATCTTGCAGACTAAAACACTGACTCACTCATAAAACACTCCACAAAAGAAAACCTAGAAGTAAGTCTCATTTGTTGTTGTGCACATCATTCTAGTGTTAGTGAGATTTTTTTTTCCAAAGAATTGGCAAACCAGAAGCTACTTAAACATAAAAAAACCCCAACAAAAATCCTCAAACTTTCTCTTTCTCTGTTTTTAATACACTAAGGAAGAAGAAAAGTATAACAGAATTCCAATTACTAAATAAAAAAATGAGCAAGAAAGAGTTTAACAAAAGTGCATTAAAAAACCAAAGTGTAAGCTTAAAGCTTTGTGTATTTGGTCAAGCATCTGAATGTTCAATTTTAGAGAAATTTAAATTTCTCATAAGAAAAATCTCCAGCAACTGTAAGAATTTACAATCAAGTCAAACAAACCTAGCTACTAATGACCTAACATCTGTATTGAGTTAATTAAATTCAACCAACTTTCAAAACTGGTTCTATACACTCCTTTGCATTCACTGAACCAGGCAAAGGGGTGTAATAAGGGACATGAGGTTGTTTGACCCCAGCTGGATGCCAGGTGCCCACCAAAGCCTTAATCACTGGAAAGGGGAGAGAGAATATGACAAAAGACTCGTGAATTGAGATAAGGACAGGGAGATCACTCACCAATTAATGCCACAGGCAAAACAGACTTGACTCAGGGAAAATAGTTAAATTTATTACCAATCAAATCAGAGTAGGATAATAAAAAAATTAAAGGCACCCCACTCCTTACCAGCCTCAATTTCACTAGCTGTTTTCCTCTACTTCATCCCCCCAAGCACTGCAGGGCATCAGGCAACAGGAACTGCAGTCAGCCCAAACACTTTCTGTCATTCCTTCCCCATGCTCTTTCCCTGCTCCAGCACAAGAACTTTCTCATAGGATAGAGACCTCTGTGGTCTTCTCCAACCTGGGTCCTTCCTAAGGGCTGCAGCTCTTCATGAACTGCTGCAGTGTGTGTCCTTTCCACAGGGCACAGTCCTTCAGATACAGCCTGCTCCAGCGTGGATCTCCCATGGGGTCACAAGGCCTGCCAGCACACCTGCTACAACATGGGCTCCTCTCTCCATGGGGCCACAGGTCCTGCTAGGAGCCCACAGATGCTCATGGGCTGCAGGGAGGCAAGCTGTCTTACCACGGTCTCCCCCATAGGCTGCAGGGGAATCTATGCTCCAGCACTTGACTATGTCTTCCCCCTCCTTCCTCACTGACCTCTGTGTCTGCAGAGCTGTTGCTCTCACATATTCTCAGCTCTCTCTCCCAATCCCTGTTGCACAGCAGTTTTTACACTTTTTAAAGTAGGTTATCATAGAAGCAATATACCATCATCGCTGATTAGCTCAGTTTTGGCCATCAGCAGGCCCATCCTGGAGCCAGACAGAACTGAGTCTGTGAGATACGAAGGCAACCTCTGCATCCGCACATAGAAGTGGTATCTGTACCCTCTCTGCTACCAAACTTGCCACATAGACCCAATACAGGACACCAAGTCTTCTAGACCAGGCTCCTCTTCTTCAAGCTGCATTTTGTATAATTACTATATATGTAAAAGAAGTTCCTCTGCTTTAGAACAGCAAACTTGCCATGGCAATGTGTCATGCTTATATGCCTGTTCCCAGCCACTTGTCTGACAGGCCCTCCTTTGGTCATGTGATGGGGAACATGCATCTACAACAATCGAAGATATTCCAAAAGATCAGCCAGACAGAAAGTGTAGGAAGGTTAGCTACCAAGGTTTTTCCTGACATGACAGCATTCCTCAGCTTGATCTCTCATTCTTGAAATCTTCTGGGAAGAGTTATAAGCAATTACATTGTACATGATTAGAAAGACTTGCCAAAATTGATCTTAAAAGCCTGCAGCACTACTGATCCCACACTTCCATACAGTGCACTTACTTCAGTTCACAACCATCCTTGCTTTCCCCTGAATCTCATCTCTAACCTAAACATTTTCTAATGCAACTTAAGACTATCATCTCTGTTCTTTTCAAAGGCAGGTTTTTGTACTCCCCTTCTTTCTAAAGCAGCTTTGAGTATATTTGAAAATCCATGCCTTGTTGCTAAGACACGGCAAGAAAATGTTTTCTCTGAGGTCTAGTGAAAACTTTGAAACACTTTTCTGGGCCATTTGTGGCACACACACTTCTGCATTACATGTAGTTAAGAGACTAAGCCATCTCTTTCCCTCTCTATATATAATTGACCAGTCAGCCAAAGGAAGAGATTGTCCTGTTCTGCTCTGCACTGGGGCAGCCTCACCTTCAGCACTGTGCACAGGTTTCAGGCGCAGCAACATTAGAAAGACATAAAGCTACTAGGGAGCATCCAAAGGGGGTCCACGAGGATAGTGAGGGGTCTGGAGGGGAAGCCTTATGAGAAGAGGCTGAGGACACTTGGATTGTTCAGCCTGGAGAAGAGGAGACTGAGGGGAGACCTCATTGTGATCTTCAATATCCTTATGAGGGAAAGCAGTGCGGCAGGCACTGATCTCTTCACCCTCATAAGCAATAAGACTTGAGGAAATGGCATGAAGCTGAATCAGGGGAGGCTTACGTTGGATATCAATAAAAAGTTTTTCACCCAGAGGGTTGTTGGGCACTACCACTCCCAAGGGAAGTGGTCACAGCACCAGCCTGACAGAGTTTAAGAAGTATTTGGATGATCTTCTTGAGCACGTGGCGTGATTCTCGAGGCTGTCCTGCATAGGGTGAGGAGTTGGACTCAATGATCCTGATGCATCCCTTCCAACTCAGCATATTCTGTGATTCTATAAATCAGATCTAGGGTAATACTCAGCTCACTGTGCAGTTCCATGTTATAAAAAAACCAGCTGATCAGGTGATCCTGTTAGACCAACTTGCTTACAGAAAAAAACCATTAACAAGGCTAAATATGCTTCAAAAGGAAGCTAGGCAGGGGATACATTATTTGCTGTTTACCTATTTAACACCCTATAGTATGTATTAATTGACTATATTCCATATTTTCAGCAACTGAAATAATTGTTTATCATATTTTTCCTCTGGTTTTTTGTTTTGTTTTTGGAAAACATGTTTCACTGGAAGAACCCTGAATAAACTCAACACAAAAGACAAATAAATCACCTGAATCATGTGATGTGTTCTTTTCTTAACACAAAACAAATCCAGTTGTTGATTAAACCCTCTTCTCAACCAGTACAGAGTTCACATTTCATTTTCACCAATAACTTGGCAGATTTCTGTCTGTAACATTTTGGCATTATCTGTTACATTTGCCTCCCCACAAGCTATAGACAAATTTCCTTGGTTTACCTCTGGCTGTAAGTGCATATACTATTTTCTGTAGCTGCATCTAGCAAAGATCACGAAGTGTTATACACAACTTCTCAGGTCCATCCATTATTTTTCTAACATTCTCATCAGACTAGTTTGACTCTCTCCTTTATGCTTCTGGGAAGTTTTTCCATTTCTCTTCACTTACTTTCCTGTAGACCTCAACTCATTTCATTTAGATCTCATTTTTTTCTGAGGTTCACTATTTCTAGCCTAGTGTTCCCTTCCCCCTTCCACTCAGAAGCTGTTATAAAATGGTACAGTTCTTAGCCAGTCACATGACAGGACTCTGGAGGATAAATAGGGATTTTCATCTGTAACAAGCTAAGGACATGTGCTGAGGCCAGGATATGTCCTAATGACCTTTCACTACCATGATAAGGCAAGAAAGAGGAATGTTTTAGTTATGCAGGGAAGCAGGAAGTAAGTAGGAGTTCACCATCTAGCCTGAGGATTTAAAGCACCTTGGAGAACTTCAGCTGCTTTTTTCTAACTCACAGCAGTCTCAAGCAACATACATAAATTGAGAGGGCACTAGGGAGTAAAACCCTGATCAAGACACTTTAAATGGTGGCACCAGAAAACATTTACAGCATTTTCAAAGCTGAGTTGGACAGACTTAAGAGTCTGGGGCAGAAGCCACCTCTGGGTATGCCAAGGGCTCCTTCAAGAGCCCACATGAAAAAAAACCCAAACCAGTAAAAAGGCCCCACAGCTAAATCATAACTCCATCCAAGAATGTGCTGCAAGAAATAGGCCTCCACATTCTCAAACACTCTTTCTGTATGACTCCTAAGCTTTTTTCCAAGGCAGAGAATACTGTAGAAACAAGGGCAATTCCAAGTATTCAGGCATCCTAGATCCTTCCAAAACCAATGGATACTAGCTCTTAAATTCTAAACATTTTTAAATAAGAACCATTTACAGGAAAAAACACTTACTTGGCTACAATTACCAAGGAAGTTGGTAGCCAGTTCAAGTCTCATGAGTCATAGCTGATTGCATTGCCACAAAATCCTTCCTGCTATAGAGCTGTCAAGCCTGAGGTATCCATAAAACAAGCTTCAGAGCAGTATCTGCTTGAAAAATACTGGTTCAGGTGCTTAAGACAAATCACACAGGAAAGACTGAGTGTTATTATATACTTTATAACCCTCAAGAGTATTCTGTGGGAGAAAAAAACCCCCAAAACTAAACCTTGAATGAAGAAATTTTTGCTTGCTCTCTCACTACTCCAAATAGTGTTAATGGCATTTTGTCCTTTCATTACAGAGAAAAGCCAGAGTGGATCACAGCAGATACAACTCAAGTCTGCATATTACAATTACTAAAGTGTGCTTCTGCTACTATTCTCACTGCAGAACTAGAATTTATCTAAGGTAAAATTATTTTTAAATTTTGAAGGTTTTTCTTATTAAGAAAACCCTGAGCTGGGAACTCTGACACAAGACAAACAATAGAGGCCTACAGAAAATAAAAACTACAATTTTTTAGTTCTCCAATATGAATGTCACTAGCCTAAATTCAACAGGGGCTGTCATATAGCCTAAGCTAAAACATGAAACCTGACGTTCCCCCTTTGCTTCTCTTAGTGCAACTCAAAGCAAGTTAAGAGAACTTCACATTTTTTTTTCCAAATAGGTTTGAGCATGGTGTCAATCAGAAGATACTTAACTGAAAATTGAGAAAACCACAAGTTTTGGGACAGATTTTTTCTTTAAAAAATGGCCTACACATATATGCCTTATATCAGAGTACTTTAATCTACTAAAAATGCCAATACTCAGCTTTTAAGAAACAAAAAAATGCCCTGTCAAGTAAAACTGACTTTAAAGTAAAGTGTTTTGCATATATTTCATTGACGCAAACGCTGTAACTTATGCCTGTAGGTTTTTTTCCTGCATGTAGCATGTTTATAGGGACAAGCCACTCTGCAATCACTTCTTTTCCTCTAAGAATACAACTTGGTGCATTCTGCCCTTTGCTTCATCTGCTGAGGCAATACCAAAACACCACTTTAGAACTCTGATTTGCAAGAATATTTCATGTTAATAGGCCTGTAAATCTTTCAAATATAGCCAACTCCACCAGTTTCAACTTAAACACCTCTTATGGAAGTAGACATGAAAAGTTATACCCCAGGAAATGAGATACAAGCCTGACTATAGCTATTCATAACCAATGCTTCCAGCTCATGAGAGCTGAACACACAACTTTTCCCACGTGAACAATGTCACTGTCCTACCATGCAAGGTAAAATTTATCTATTGGTTAGTTTTTTTCACCATTTGCATGGGATTCAGGAAAGAGTGTCCTTTTTGCACTGTTCTTCAATTTCCTGAAATCCTCTAGTTATAAAATACCTGAACAAACTACCACTTCCTCCACAAAAAAAAAAGAAGTATGTTCAGAGTAGTTACCACAAACCTACACATTGGCTTATTTGTTTTCACAGATCATTCAATAGGTTCTGGACCTGGTAGTATTCATTCAAATGCCAAAACCACCTCTAACCTCTCAAGTTTTCAACAGGAAATTCAAAAGATAACTCCAGGATAATATGGATAGGACAAGATCAGAATAATATAAATTGCATCTGTAACATGGTATTTCTTTTGAAACATTCAGAAAAAGAACACTGTATTCACCATAAGCAAGGAAACCTCACAACAGAAGGCAGCAAACTGGACAAAGGGAGAAATATGCATGGGATAACTTACAAAGCAATAGACAGAACCAGTATCCTGTGTCAAAAAGGAGAAGGCACAATATATGATAAGCCATAGAAATAAGATACTGAGCACCTTAAAAATTAGTTTACCCGATGGAATAGAAAAAGGGAAAGCAATGCAATGTAGCAGGTAACAACATTAAATAAAGAAAACAACAACAAAAAAATCACTCCATAATTCTCAGTAAGCAGCATGTATGAAAGCAATAAAATCATTGCAGTTACTGAGAATTGAGGCCAATACCAAAGTGCTTGGGAATAAAGGAATAAAGGGGGACTGTGGGAATAAAGGAAAAGAAGAACTTATTTGATACCAGAAAAAAAAAAAAAGCTATATGCACACATTCTACATGTACCTATACTGAGATGCTAGCAAAAACCCCAAAATAAAAAGTTTACTTTTAAAATTTGTGCTGTATGACTGAAGGAATTAATTCTAAAAGCACACACGAAAACTGCATTTCAGCTCCCATGCAAAACCAGTTTGGAACTGGCAAAAGCTGTGGTAAGCTAATGAGAAAAAAGCAAACCAAAAATCTCAGCCAAGTTTCAAAAAGTGCATGTCTTAAAATAATTTTTTGAAAGCATTTAATTCATGAGAGATCCAAAGTGTGAAGAAATTGTCCTCTGCTTCAAAAATATAAGATGTCTGAAAATATGCTAACTTATGAAAAAGCTTTGAACAGAAAGACAGCAAGATGAAATACCACTGACATGATTTTGAATTTGCATTTTAGGTGGTGAATACTTGAAATTATCAATGGAAAAATCACATCAGCTGAATCACAATATGTATTTTACCAAATAATATAATACATGGCTAGGATTTTACCAGACAAGACCAGTTAGAACACTTTCATGCCTTATTAAATAGTAAATAGTAGTATTTTTCAAGTTAGAGTATTTCTCTCTAGAGCCACTGAAAACCTCATGGGTCAAGACAAAGACAGGGAGATCAACTACCTACTGCCAGCATGGTCAAACAGATTTGACTTGGAGAAAACTGACTTAAATTTATTGCCAAGTGGAGTTGGACGGCGAGAAACAAGACAACTAAAAACACAGGCAGAGGGGGATTGGGAATGCGGGCTATGGTCAGTTGGTAACACTTAATTCTGCCACTCCTTCCTGATGTTTTCACATGCTCCAGCAAGGACTGTATCCATTAGTGCAATTCTTCAGAGTAAACCTGCAACAACATAGACTCTGGAGGCTGCAGTCTCTGTCACGACATTTCCAGCTGCCATGGCTGGGTTCTAAACAGGTTGCAAGGTGGTCCTTTGGTCTGGTGTGGTTCTCTACACAAGTTACACAAAAATGCCTGCAAAATGCTTTCCTATACAGGCAGCAAGGGATCTCCGCTCTATGGCCGGAGCATCCTTCCTGCCCACACAGCTATTTTCTCACACCTTTTCCTCACTCCTCTCTTTCCCACACACTGCTGAGCAGCATTTTTGCCATTTAACTCTGTTTACCTTGAGGTATCATCACAGTGGCTGTGGGGCTCAGATGTGCCCTGCACTTGGTCTGCTGAAGCTGACCATGTTCTGTGCAGGACAACCGGGAGTCTCCTCAGAGAGGGTGCGTGGCAGACCCCAGCCCCGGCAGGTGCGCTTAGTCCAATCATAAAAGCTCATCAAGATCCTTCTATCACTATGACTTATTTTGGAAGACACTTGGCTTTAAAACTATAAACATCTACATTTTGCAAGGATTTTTTTAATATCAATATCTATCCTAGATCTAAGTCTCAGGATGGAACAACTTAAAGCATTATACTTCATTGCTTATAATACATTTTATTAAAAATGTACTGAAGTCCTAAAAGATATTGCAAGTTGTAATTTCTGATATTTGTAACATTTGCCCCCAATACTACCCCAAGAAAAGCCAAGTAGATCCACAAACCTGGTGAATTAATGTCTACTAAGAGTCACAATACAAAATTCTGGTTTCCCTTTCCAAGTTCTAAAATCAGTCAAAACCTAATAGAAACACTGGATCACGATGTCTTGCCTTTTCTTGTTGTTATTCTTAAGCAATAAGAACCCACTTCTTAGTAACATTGACTGGCTGTATTCTTTTTACATTTATTGGTACCGTATTTTTTTTACAATAGTATAGGAAAACCTTATTACAAACAAGCAGAAAACAAGACAGCTCTATGCCTTTTGAAAGTGATAAATCTTTAGGGGCAAAATATGGGATATCTAACTGCTTGTTCATTACCACATTACAAAGAAAATCTTCTCATAATGGTATATTTACACATGTAGAAAAAAAATAACTTATCACGAAAACAGGCTTAATAATACAAAAGCCTATTAAATGTTTTTACATTTTTGCTACTACCCAAATATTCACTTCAAGTCTTTAACCAGGATATTTTCTTTTCAAAATACCTTTCAACACTTTTTTTTTTAAAATAACGATCTTATCTTTTCAAAACTTAGTTAAAGTAGAGGCCAGTGAAAGCAGAAGCATGGTAAGCAGAATTTAAAATTAGTTTGATAGCATGGTATGTAAATTTAAAATTAGCTTGCTTTAATCCATTGCAAAGAAGCTCTCTCATGTGAGAACCGCCCTTTTAAGAACAGATCAAGTATACGTCATATGTTACTTTAGTACTGAAACTACGTTTAAAATTTGAAATCTACAGACCTCAGGTGTAAACATGGTCAATCTGGTTTTCTGCACACCTGCTGAATAGTTTTAGATGCAAAAGTGATCATATAAAAACAATTTTCATATTTTTTGTGAGGAATCATCTATCTCACAGGACAGTATCTTACAGTACACGATATTTTAGATTAGTATTTTATCAAATTATTTCTGCGTTAATGAAGTAGAATACATAGTATCAAGTCATGCTGTATTGGTTTATAAGTAACCATACCCAGAACACTGCTATTCTCAAGTGTCTATTAAAAAAAACAATTACTTGTAATAGCAAGAATTAAAGTGTAACAAATGTGCACTTGAAGTGTCAGCTAAACTTTAGTCAAAGACATGGAATGGTACTGTGTTACTAGAAGAAAGAGGGCAAGACTGAAATAGTTGTAAAATAGCCTGTGCTTGCAGCCATCACCCTAGGCTATCTACTAGTGAGAACGGGTAAAAGCTCCATGGATTAGTGAGTTGGTATTAACAGATTTAGATACTCACAGAGAGAAATCAAGATATAACTAACGGGCCTGTACTGTTTAAATGTAATCTGAAGAACCTGAAACTTCGTCTAACTCATAAAACTTACCTTTTGAGCTAATTATCAGTTATGAAAATGGAAGCATACTTGCTATTGTTTTGGTGAGAACTAAGTCAAAGTGAATCCCTTGCAGACAAATCCATATGATACTTCTCAGGTTTCCAGTTGGAGCAAAATATTTTTGCATTATCCACCAACATGTGTCAGCCACAGGAAAAAAAAAAAAAACCCAAGAGAATTATACTACAGGAAAACATCAAGCTAGAATTGATTAGGAATCACCACATTAAATTTCTTAAGAATCCCATAATATACAGCAAGAAGCTAGAGTTATTAACCAGGAAGGAAGCCAAGCAATTTTAGAGAAACTTTAGAGAAAGCAGAAACACATCTGAGCCACTGTTTTTAAGTTTATTTTTATTGGACAGTCAAATATAAGAGCAGGAATCACACTCACACTCCTGCGCCCCTAAAAATAACTATTTGTATAATATTTTTTTAGTTGTATCTCACATGATGTACTGCAGTGGGGCACAGGAGACCCAATACTCTGACACACACCAGTGGCAATGGAACAATATGGATTTCACAAGAAAATCATGAGTGAGTATCCAGAGAAGGTACTCTACCCTAAGAGAAAAGCCATGCTTCACAACACTACACTGAGCTGAAGGATAGAGCAGAGCATTCCAGACATAGATTCATGGTGATGGGAATGGAAATTCCGATTCTGGGAAATCAGTGGTATTCCAGCTAGAACAGAGGCCTGCTGTACCTGTGAAAGCACCATACTAAGACTTAAGATTAGCTTGGTTTGAATCCAAACATAAGCAACTTAACACAATACAACTGTATAAGCATTTCTATAAATGCAGTACTAACATTATTAGCACAGCACTTATGCTAACTATGCAATTCCCAGTCCTGATCTGATCTCATTATTAACTTGTTATGAAAACTGGCTCTTTGAACTAGACCTTGGAACCAGGTGTCTCTTGTTATAAAATTTAAGCATGAGCTATCAAAGACCTTGAAACTATAGACACAGAAGCAAAGTAGAGGCCCCAGAACCATAAACAATTCCTTAATGGTCAAATACTGGTCAGAGAAAACATGCAGCTGGGAAGGCTGTTCTTGCTATTGGCAGCAGCAGCTATTTAAAAAAAAAAAGCCCAAACAACTGAGCAACAGGGCAAGGAAGCAACAAGGCTGCAGGCTGGGAAAGGAGCACCTCTCCAGCATCACACCACATGCAGCCCAGTGTCAGGTGCCTCAATCATATATTAAAAGATGCTTACAACAGATTCTAATTTAGGCCTGTATGTGTGTTTTGGCAAAAGATGCACACTTCAATTCTATACTTGTCCTGTCATCCACCTCCCCCCATCCTTCCCTGATGAGCTCTTCAATTAGGTTACCTTCGCCTCAGCAAGTAGCACCATCAACAACAAAGATATCAGGCTGGAAATATGGTACTGGCTCCATGGCACGACACAGTTACAGATAATTTAGGATGTAAGTCAGATATAAGTGACAACTTTGAATTCATAATGATAATGGTTACTGTGTAAGAACTAATGTATAGCAATAATTAACAATGTGTAAGAAATAATTAAAAGGACAACCACGTTGTTAATGAATGTCAGTCTAAAAGCTTTCATTCTAAAGTTTAAAATTGACTTGAATTGTCAGTCTAAACTCTGTCATCACAGCTACCTCTAATTCTACTTTTGTTTATATATAGTTGCACATGTGTACGTATATAGCTAAATATGCGCACATAATTAGTTTTGAAAGAGCTGAAGAAGAGAACTTAAGAAAGAGCAACCCTTGTCCTTAAAAGACAGCAACCTAATAAGCTTTAAGACACCAGTTACAATATAGGCTCAGTTAAGTATCTGGAGACCTTGGGTAGTAAATTCTGTTGCAACTAGTCCTCTTAACTAAGCAATGATGGACTTCAGCTGAGAGGAAAGACACATCAAACAGATTTAAAAAGTGGCAAAGTTGGCCACACTATTTGATCAAAGTCACTCTGACTAGAATTCAACAAAAACAATGGAAAATAGCCACTAAAGTACATGCTTAAAGGAGGAGTCAGGAAGATGAACTGGGAGAAGAAGAAAACAACACTCAAGCGGTCACCTATGACAAACTATTTTAAATGTATGAACAGAAAGGATGGTTAAGCTAGCGACTTCAGGAAGCACCTAAAAAGAAATGGCCAGGTAGATATCAGTAGATAAAAAGTATTCTGACTTTTAAACTTAGTATTCTATGAATGCACATCCAAAAGTGAGGTCTAATATTGTACAAATCCTCAACAGAGCTGTTGAAAATGTCATTAATGGCTATCACAAGACACATCAGATAATCAACAGCAAGTTGTTTAGGAGGACTATTGAGCAACATTACAGCCCTGGAGAGGGTGATATATGATCCAACTGTACTCATGAACAAGAAATCAGCTGTAAATCAATCTCATGAAAATGCACAGAAATTCAGATTCAGTAAGAATAAGGACTGCAAGTAGCACAGAAAAATTTGCTAAGTTATAAAATCACAGCTTTAATACCTAATGCAAACATGAAAGAAATTATTTAACATAATAAAATTATTTAAGACTTGGTATACATGTTGGAGAAATACTCCACAGCATGAAACTGCTCCAATATAAAACACAGGCATGAATTATGACCCTGAAGTGTATGTCAAATAATGAACAATGTTAGCATTTAATTATCTTAATAAAAAAGTAATGTGGGAGAATTATATTCTCACTGATAATAAAATGACAGAAGACAGCTGGATTACAGCCCTCATTTCAAGTGTATGGTAACACATGATTATATCCAAGTACTAAAGACTAACTCTTCAGCAATAGTAAGTAGTGCTAAAATATTTGGTTAATGTACATTTGTAGTGGGTTGAATCTGAGTTGATAGACAGATTTTTAGACCAATGGCGCTTCTCGAAAATTTGCTCATTTAAGGCACACAGAAAGGCGGGAGTTCCTCTTGTTCCAGCACACCTGAGGCAGGTCGGGAGGCCTCGGAGCCTCCGGGCCCCGCCGGGCCGAGCCGGGCCAAAGCCCCGGCCCCCTTCTCCTCTTCCTGATGCCGCAGCACGGATCCTGGGCCGCTGGGGAAGGAGCCATCCCAGAGCCCAGGCAGCTAAACTCAGCCATGGACTGCTAAACTCAGCCATGGACTGCTAAACCCAGCCATAGACTGCCAGACAGCTGGACCCAGCCATAGACGGCTGTGCAGCCACGATCTTTCCAGAGTGGCTTTTTAGGACCGGCGAGTTCTTTCACCTTCTCCTCCCCCTCTCCCCTGCTCTCCACGTGGAGCCGGTGGGAGCCGGCAGGAGCCTCCTTTCTGCAGGCAGCACACTTCGAGCTGAACCACCATGCAGCCAGCAGCACAAAAAGAGCGAGGTTTTCTTCACCATAAAGCCTGCATAAGACCATTTTTGAACATAGAAATTTCAGAGTCAGAGAGACTGAGCCATGTGAGACGGAGCTGAAATGACGGCGGAGAAAAGGGGCGGTGTCACGTTCCTTGCGCGGAGCTTAAAAATCCTTCTTGCATGTGGTGGTAAGAATCTGTAATGTCTCAAACTGTTTGTCTCTTGGATCCATTTGAAGTACATGGGGGGATGGAAGACTTACGTGTGGCCCTTGTAAAGAGAGAGTGCCTATGCCAGGCTATATAGAAGCAGTGAGAGGCTTTTAAGGATTTGTAGCAGAAAAAGCCTTTGTGTTCAGGCCAAAGTGACCCATCCTTAAAAAGTTGATAACCCCATGTGATGGCCCAGGTGTGTGGCAGTGTGAAAAAAAATGATATTTTGTCATAGAAGAGATGTATTACACCACAGCAGATTGTTTCTTTCCTGGCGGGTCTGTTGTTGGAGGGCAGTTTGAGAAACCATGTGAAGCAAGAAGAAGAAACCCTTTTTTCCTTAAGCATAAGAAAGAGACTTTTTTTTAAGAACTGTAACACTGACTAGAATCCTATGTTGTGTTACCTTTTGTGCTAGTTAAAAAAGAAGAGTAAAGCACTGAGAAGAAGAGAGCCGGGGGGAGGCTGTGTGTGTGTGTGTGTGTGTGTGTGTGTGTGTGTTTTAATTTCTTGTTATATCTTTTAACTTTTAATTCTGTTAGTAATAAACTTTTTTTTCTCTTAGTACTGCAACTGTTTAAGTGTGAACCTGTTTTTTGCCTTGCAGCCATCTAGTTTTCCTCAATATTTTCTTATTTTGTTTTCCTTATAAAATAATTGATATTTTAGATGCTTGACGCTCAGTTGTGTCAAACCACAACAACATTACAGATTTTTTTAACATCTTAATTATTATACAACCTGCATCATAGTACAAAGAATAGCCTCACTGAGCTGATATGGAATTGTATTTTTCCATTTCTGACTTAACTTCTCCAATACATACTACAGAAGAAATCATCCATTTCTCTACCATGCCAAATAATTGTTTTTTGCTTGACAAGGATATCAGCACTTTATAGAACTTTGATATATACACACATTTTCACTTCACATCAACCCATTGATGGCTGGTTCAGATAACTCAGAGGCATACATAAATTTGTACAGAGGATGTGAATGCCAAAACTAATTGTCCAGGAGAATCCCATATTTCAAGCAACTTCCAAATGCTGCACCACCAGCAGGCCAGCATCATTATCTCCTAGGCATTTACTTTTTTTCCCTTCCTCACTAACCTGTTGCTCTTTGGCATTTTCCTCTCCAGAACAAAATCACCTCAGGCGTTTTACATATGAGTAAGTATTCCTAAACACATTTGCGTCTATTTAGAAAATCCATTTCCCATTTAGCCAAAATCTCCCACCAGTCTAGATTTAGCTACTTGATTGAGATGCACACCAAAGCCTAACAGTACTGATTGCCACATGTTCTAAATAAACCCCAACATAGTTAGGGCTTGTATTATATGTCTAAGCTTAACTCAGGTCATCCTTTTAGTAGCAACTAAGGCTGAGGAGGCACTTTATCAAATTACAGAAAATTAATTATTCAATTAAATGCCATCACGTCATACTAAAACTTACTGTTTCCCAACCTCAGACAGTTGGAAACAATATTTTCCCAAGCAATTAGCAATTACTACAGATTTACTGCTAATGTTTCTGCCCAGGGCATGGACTTCTGGCTTAGCTTTTTGAATAAAACTTTCACCAACTAAAACCCATCAGCTCCCATTCAACTTAACTAGCAATGAACTCAAGTAAACCTAATAGTAGACAAAAACTGCAATTACAGCATTCTTTTACCATAAGCAGGTACATTAGCAAGATCAAATTTTAAAGCAGTAGCTAGGAAAAAAAAAAACAGTCCAAACTTAATCCACATTAGTCCTCCAAGGGGGTCCACTTCTATAGACTACTGCATCAACTGAGTTCAAAATACTGTTTGATTTCACATTGTATAAAATGTTAAAGAAACACCTCAATATACTGTTAATGTCAAGGTGAATTTTTGAAAGTCAGTTTTGCAAGACATGATTCTTCATGCTACTAAGAATATTTCTCTAACACTGATATCTCCTTCAATTAAAGCGATACATCTTTATTATAAAACTTAGAGATTTGTAGGGTCCAACCTTTCTGTGAAAAAAACTTATAGGAAGGTTCTGCACGTGTTTTAACTGATGAACACATGAAGCATTTTCTGTTAACTTGCCAATCTATTTTTAAAAATGTCAATCTGTACTTCCTCTCACAAGTGCCCAATTATTAATGGTGGTTGGTATTATTCTATAATACTACTAGATTGAGGAAAGGTGGCTGTTTAACTAATTGTATCTTTAAAAAGTAGAATAAGTTTTTTTATTTTTTGTGGCTGATTACTAGATACAAACATCTCAGTGTCTCATCAGACTATATATAAGGAAATGAGAAATTTAAAACTGAAAACTGCCAATTTAGCTCTTTCATGTACAGTGTTCTTGTTCTTTTTGTAAACTGAAACAAACACGTTTACATCTGCCCTAATTTATAAAATAAATATTTACCAAGTTCTTTACAAAAACAATTTTTTACTACTTCAGGGGGAAAAAGGCTAAGACAATTCACTAAGCTGCCCCTCAGACAGACTTCCATTTTCTATCTTCTTGCTTGTCCTGAGCTCCAGATATTCACAATAGATACTCAACCCCCACACCTTTTAGAAGTCCATTCTAAAGATAAATGGCTGGCTTACAATTTGTATATCAGTATAAAATGTCATTACTGCCTTCATTAAGCACATGTGCTTTCCAATCGCTGCATCTGGAAGAAAAAAGCACCAACAAACTAGTTTACTTGAAAGTATCTCCACTATGCAAACTGAATTTATTCCTCAGTCCTAGTACAGGCAGTTGCACAGAGCTAACTGTCTCTTTGCAACGCAATGAAAACAAAGTACTCGAAAAACCCCAAACTAAAACCCAATAGCAACTTTCCATAAAGGTTTTGATATGCATATACATCATTGCAATATAACCAAAGCCAAGGAAAACTATTGCATCACAGCTATTGCATCTTATTTAAGCAACTATAACCAAGAAGTTTTCCTGCATCAATAATATACACAGGAAAGAAGATGAATACCAACCACTGGATTACAGCAACATAGCAAATATAGATTCTATCAGTGGAAAAGCGGAAGCTTTAAACTGGAACATAAGTTTTGGAACTCTTCCTCTGCAGGCAATCACATCTAGTGACAAAAAAATACCAAGTTCACACATAGCTGAGTTTTAGCATTCTTGAAACCTCATCATGCATTACATTTCTCTAAGCATTTTTCAAGATTCTCTGTTTAGATCCATGAAGAACTATCCTGACCAGGCAAATTCTTTCTGAAAAAAAACCCTAGAATTCACCAGATAAACACTTTGTTATTAACAATTTTATAAAGAAATTTGAGAATCTATTACAGAAATTACTACTGTGATTAAATCAGTGCTGGTCTTCCTCTTAGATTGCCTGAAGTGGAGGCACAACATACCATGCTATTCTTGATTTATCACACTATGACTACATGAATTAGTGCAAGTCACTATGTACAACAGTGGTGATGGCTCTCTAAGAATAAACACAGCCATCAAGGCAAAGACTATACCATCTTAGGGATCAGATTGCCTGAAAAGCTGGACGTCCAGTTCTCAAAGCATTTTCTCTTCGTTCTTTTACTAACAGACCCTAGACTTTCCAACTCCAAAACCAAGGTCCCAAGGATCCACGCTTACAGTACTGCCATGAACATGCATTCTTAATCTTGTACACAGAATTCCCCACTGCAAGTTTGACTTCAAGAATGAAAGAACTACAAAGCTTTAAAATAAAGTAGGGTATCCTTAATAAAGACTAATTGGCACTGACTGCCATCAACAGCAGGAATTTATTATGTCCAGGCTAGATTAATCTAACAAAGCTTAAGTTTATCCATATATGAACTTTTTATAATAACCATAATTTCATCTCATCCATGGACTACATAGCAACAGAGCATTTATCTTCAGTTTCAGCCTCCCACCTATTACAACCCAATTAAACACCTTTGAGGTGTTTTATCTTACCTTGATAAATGCAACTCAGCATCATATATTGACTTTCATCAACCTTCCCCAAACTTAATTCATGTGGCTAGTTCATTACTTCAAGTAATCCAGTGAGTGTACAATATTCATCCTTTGGTTCTCTACTCCAGAGAAATGAGCTCCTTTCAGTCTCAGTAGTCCAACCAGATCCCATATTTTTCATTCAATTAAAGACTACTGTCACGAGGTCGTACCTGTTCTGGACGTATGACAATAGAATTCTGCACTTGAAACACACAAAAATGCTATGCTAATAAGTTAATTTAACCAGCATTCTTTCATCAAATAAAGGGGAGAGATGAGTGTCTTACAAAATATCCCCGTAAAATTATTTATCACTCCCTACCCAGTGCAATACAAATGATAAACAAGAGCAAAAGCAACTGTGGGCTTCTGCGTACAACATTCATGTCTCAATTAATACTATGACTTAAAATTAGACTCATCTTCATTGCTGAAAGTACAGTAAGACTACCCAGTGACAGCAGCTTTCCAAATTTATGCTTATACATTAACAAAATTTGAACATTCTATAATAACAGTAGAATTAATTATGCACAGAAAAATCATTACATTCCCCATCAGACTGAAACATGCATACCTAATCTGAGTGCCTAAAAGAAAGCTTCATGAAAATCCAGCCACCCTTTCCTACAAGGGAACATTACAGTCATCAACACCATCTCATACTACTCATGTCCTGCATCATGCCAAAGAAAACTTTATTGAAATACAACAGGGTAAGATAGAAGTAGTTAATATGACTGACTCTGGATCAGCAAGATCAAGGGAACCTGATCAATCAAGAACTTACAGTATAGTGAAAGATTGCTGAAAAGTATTAAAGATTAAGATCTCAACTACATCAAATCAGGGCAACTGAACATTAAGCCAATAAGAAATCTGATGTTGCCTCCTTACCAAATTAATTACGAATCATTCAGTAAATAGTAAGTTCCACTGACAGCAAAAGTAGTTTTCTCACATTAGCATTTCAACACTTAATTTATCATCTGCTGGTGTTTTCCTATGCATTTAAATACATGCTAGAAAGCTTATAATTAGTGAAGATTAATTATAATCAATAACATCTAAGGATACAGAAGTAAAGATCAACTGTTCACTTCAGGAAAAATATTTTAAACATTTATCTTTGAGCATAATCAATTTTTGACTTAAAATATTAGTTTAAAAAATACAACATTCAATTTGCTACTAAACAACTATCAAACTGGAAGTACTGATGCTAAAACTCTGGCTTAAAAAGTAAAACTCCTGATCAATAAAGAGAGAATAATTACAGGACAGTTTCAAAAGTATATTTCTATATCCTAGAGACATGAAATGATCCAATAGTATTCCTCAGCTTCTGAAATGTACACAATAATTTTAATTGCAGCTAGATATACTTAATTGGAACTTACTAGCTTTCAGGGATACCTTCTATCAACTGAACTGTCAAATACCATTCACAAAGCATGAGCCTGAACAAAAATGGAATTAAAATATCAGATTAACCTTCAGAATTGCAGCTGCTTTTGATTCCTTCTCCATGTATTCAAGAATTCAACTCCAAGTTACCAGACGTAACAAGTGCAGGGAGAAGAAGAAAAAAGTTACCCAAAAGAGGTTTCCAGTGTGGCATACATCTTAGTCTGAAGGTATGCTCACCAGCTTCCCTTTATAAACTGCAATGTACCAAAACATTTCAGCAGCAATAGCAGTGTCACTCCACCACAACTGGAATTCAGGCTGCTGAGATGTCCTGTACAGCATGCCTGCAGATTTCCTTTGGCTACATCCTTGCCAGCACCTTCCCGTCTCTGCCTGGTTGTCATGCTAAGATCTTGCTACCTTAATCTGAGAGATTTTTGGAAGTTCTGATCATGGGTTCAACAGACTGCCACAGGTACACCTCAGTAAGAACTCCTAGAGACTGTAGTGTACAATAAATTCCTGATTAAGCTGCATCGTGAGGAAGTTTTAAAAGTTCAAACAGTTTAAAAAAATAGTTTAGAATACATTACATGATCAGTTTAAATTTTTAGATGACTACAATACTTGATAGACATCTAAATGTAAAAACCTCCTTTTCTTCACAAGCTTTTCTCCAAAATGCATCTGGTTGATGTAATCAAGCCAGTCTTTATTTTCCAAACAAAGAGGTGTTTAATAAAATTCTATTTGTAAGCTGGTAATTAGTAGGGAAGAATACTTCTTGTTTGTCATCCTTTAAGTCAGCTTGAAAAAACTCTATATATTTGGTGGAATAAGAACATACATGCTAGAACTTAACACTACTACTCTAGGAATTTGTGTGCTACCTGAAAGTCTGGCTACATTTACTCTAAATCACGTAACCGGACTGATTATTTAACGGTATTGCAGAAAGACTACAGTACACTTTTTGACAAGCATTAGTCATAATGTGTATCATAATTCTGAAAGACAAAAACACAGACTTTTTCCTTCTCTTCTAAGGCAAATTCATCTTTTTAAGATTTCATGGAGTCATAAAGGTTGGAAAAAAACCTAATGTCATCCAACCATCAACCCAGCACCACCACCACGTTCACCATTAAATGATGTCATCAAATGCCATATCCACACTTTTTTGACACTTGCAGGGATGGTGACTCCACCACCATCCTGGGCATCCTGTTTCAGTGTCTTACAGCCCCTTCTATGAAGCATTTTTACTGTGTAATCTAAACCTCCCCTGACACAACCTGAGGGCATTTACTCTCATCCTTCCACTTCCTATCTGGAAGAAGAGACTGAAACACACCTTGCTATAATCTCCTCTCAGGTAGTTGTAGAGGGCACCAAGGTCTCCCTCAGCCTCCTTTTCTCCAGGCTAAGCCACCACCAACCCCCTCAGCCATTCCTCTTAAGACTTGTGTTCATTTACATACATATAGGCTCTTTACTCTTATCAGTCTATTCTGAATCTTTTAGCATTAGACAAAAACAGCAGCACACTAACTTGTTCAGAGAAAGAATCACAGAGAACATTTTCTCTTGGAACTCTCTGAACACAGTTGTGTTCAGAAAGTCAAGAACCATAGTCAAAGAACCACTATCCTCTTGCTAGGAAAAAGATGGTGAAGGATGGTGCCTACTCTGGGAAATTGGTCTGGGGTCTTAAACTGACCCAAGGAAAAAACTTTGCAGCCTTCAGAGGCAGACAGTTGTCTATCCACCCACAAACCCCTCTAATGTAAGAAATGAAAAGCTGCTTGCTGAAGCCACAAATTAAATGAGTTAGTTTTCACACTAGGAATTCCTTGCCCAGCTGCACAGTGTTCCAGTGATGCCACTAAATGTCATAAGTAGATGATCTAATAGAATTTGCCATACCCATGTTTTCTTTCACAAATATATAGCACCTCAAACATGAATAATGGCAATAATAAAAATGTACTTACTGTAATCTCAGCCTTGCTCAGACAGATAGAACCTCTGCAGCCATACTCTGTTTCATCTTCAGACTTGTAATAACTGAGTGTGTTGCTTTTCAGAACTACCCATCGATCCTGCCACCCATGAATGTAGTTGGTCCACTGTAAAAAAATTTTCCAGAGATCAGCTAATGGAAAGTCAACAGTAAAAGAAGAATGATGGATAGTTTTGAGCACCCGAAGAAAAAGGCAACTTATTTTCACAAGTTCTTCCCAACTGAGAACATTTTTCTGCTCACAGCTGCTAGAAGAATTTTACAAACTCCTAAAGCCACAAAAACTCAGTTGTTTTGAAGGGTCAGTAAGACAACAGATGTCTGGACTCCAAACTGCATTGCCAAGGCTAGTTAAAATAAAGGCAATAAACATACTGATAACACAAATTGAGGAAAGCAGGGGAGGGAAAAAAACCCCCAAACATTAATAACTAAGGTGAGCTTAGATACTTGATTTGAAATCTGGAGCTAGGCCAAAACACTTAAGTGCAACACAGAATAATTTATTTTATATAAAATGTTATATAAAGTTCTCTTTATATACATACAAACATGCCATTATCCCACAGTACAGTAAATAACTATTGTAGTGCTTAGAGAACTCAGTGCTTTATCAATTCAATACTGTCCATAGCTACTGCTTTAGGTTTTAATTCTAACTACTTTCACTAAGAAGATACTTGCTTATCAGCAGACATCCAATCATGTTTTTGCCATTCAGATTTTTCTAGGACTCCACATTCACACACTGAATAAAACCAGTATTCTGAGAACAAAGTGTGGATCAATACTAGAGAGATCTAGTAAGAAGTGACCAAAATTTCTGATTACTTTTCTTATATTCATAACATCTTTCACACTACACTTTGTAGAATCATATGAACTTCATAGAATCATCTGACACTGACAGAAAATCAAGACTACCCTGTAATTCTGACAATACACAGACACTTATTAATCAATCATGGTGCAAGTATTATAAATTAGATAAAAATAGAAACAAAAGCATCAATACCAATCTTATCATGCAAGCATTTCTTTGATTTTATCAAATGTTCTTTGATGAAAAACTCTGGCTAACATTTAAGTCTAACCTTTATTCAACATTTTGTAATCTAAAAATGAGGGGGAAAAGTCAAGTAACAGCCTTGTTCCCACTTCAAACTACATACTTTAGCTAACACATATTCCATAATTACGTGTTACCTTTAGCAATAAGATGATGATGTCTAAGGAAAAAAAATATAGCCGAGAAATTCCTAATAATCTTCAAATGTAGGCAAGACCTTGATTTGCTCTTCAAATGCAAAGCCCTTTTTCATCTCTTAATACATCTAATTGCTAAATACAGCATTACTTAAAGAAAGCCTCAAGTGTGCTTAGTGCATAAAGTGGTAGCACAAGCAGTCATAGAGGTGTGTTATTTCCTGCCTTCCTCTTTTCCCATCTCTCATGTTCCCAACTCCTCCCAAGATGTGAAAGACAGAGTCCAAAGTTATCTTGGGGAAAAAAAAAAAAAAGCAAGGAAAAGTACCTTTCCTTCTCTGAAAAAGTTAAGAGAAACATATACGGCAGCGAATCTTGCATCCACTGTTGCAATCAAAGCTTGCTGTTGCAATCCAAATGTGCCATGAATTAAGAGATTCCTTAAACTATACTTAGGTAGGCATGAGGCAGAGAAAAGACGTGTGTTTTTCCAAGCATCTATAGCCTCATGCTTCCTGAAAGCCTCTTCCACACTAAGGTTCTTTCTTTGTATCCTCCTTAAAGTCATTAGCAGGAAACACAATGGGAAAAAAAGCCTAGAGTTTCAAAACATTTCAGAAGACCAGCAGGATGTATTTCTAACAAGTTTCACTTACCAAATTACTCCGTTTCCTTCAAAGTTTTTCTCTTTACTGAAGAGCGGATCTACTGAAACACTACTAAGCACACAGTGAACTACAGCTTGTTTCTATGATTTTAGAACTTAACTATACCCAGTAAGTTACTAAAAATAGATATTTCCTTAGTAGAAAGTTCAGTATGCTACCATTCCATTTTCATTAGTTTACCTCAATTATTACTGAGGTATCAACTGACAAAAGGTAACCTTACCCCTCAAACATATTCACTGAGACAGGTTTCGCCATACTTAACTATTCAGATTAAATTCCAGGTTCTCATGGGAAAGACAGTCTCTGTTACACTCAGCATAATCATCCAGAAAAGTAAAAAGTTAGCAGATATCTCAGCTAGAATGTCTGAAGCCATGGCTTCACCTGTTACACCACTAAGAAAGAGCACCTGGACTTTGTACTTAATTTGCAAACATAAAAATTAATTATATCCCACAAATTACTTCCTTTCTGATGATGGAAGCATCTTACCCAAGGAAAACTCTGCTGTGAAAAAAATGCAACCAAAACAGCAAAACGACACCAAACAATCTATTTTAACTGCCCTAACACCATCTCACATCCATCTCATCCCTTCCTTCCCCCACCCACTACTAGGTAAGAACTCGTAAATGAAAGCAGAGATCCTTCTTTTCTCCAAACCATTCCTCTTATCTCTAGGGTGAGAAACATTTTCAGGCTGGAAGGAGTTCATAAAGTCCTTCACAATAGTGTGAGCTCAGTTATGGTTGTTTTCTACTCTTCCAGGGCCGTTTATGATCTCTGTATCCCTTGTCTCCTTCGTTGGCTTGTGCCGAGACTTATCACGTAGGGCAGGAAAAAAATTCAAAACATAGTGCTTTAACTTACAGATATTTCAATGTTATTCTGAATATACTTTCTACAATAAGAAAAATTAAATACCCGTATTCAAACAAATTAATTCAATATTCAGCTCCAAAGTTCTTTCAAAATAAAATTTCCCGGTATAAACACACACATACTAGAAAGTCACCTTAATATCAGCGACAAAAGAGAAAATAATTATGGTTATTTTTAAAAGGGGAAACAAGGCGTAGAGCCATTTTCCTTTTCCGCTCCTCCCGTTATCTCTTGCCGCAGGAGTATTTCATTGCCCTGTTTAGATACTTGCAATAAAAGCCGTGCCCGCTCTCGAGGAGCCACCACTGGCCGCTGGTGCCTCCGGGAGCTCCGGGGCAGCCGCGACACCCAGGCCCGGCGCAGCTCCAGCCGGAGACCGAGGCGCGGGGAGACGCCCTCCTGGCGCGGCTTCCGGAGCCCCGCGGCGAGCGGCCGGCGGGCTCGGGGGGCGGCGGGGACCGCGGCTCTGCCCGACGAAAGGCTCCTCCCGGGCACGGGGGGCGGCGGGGCTGAGGGAGAGGGCGCCCGGCGCCGCCGCGGCTCCGCCTGGCAGCGGCTCCGCCGTCAGGTGGCGGTGCCCCGGCAGTACCAGCGCCGCCCGCGGAGCCACCCGGCCCCCCCGCCACCGGGCCCCTCGGCCCGACCCTCGGGGCCGTCGGGGCTAACAGCGGCGAGGGTGGGGGGTGGCAGGGCGCAGGAATGGGGCAGAGGCGGCTTACCTTACTGAGCACCCCGCAGAGCTCAACAGGCAGTCCGAGCTCGGTCTCGGGGTCCTCCTCGGAGCCGGAGGAATTCCAGCTCTGGTTGTCCGACATGGAGACCGGAGCCACAGCCACCGCCGAGCTGAGAAAGAGCCGGAGCGGCCCCCGCCCACAGCAGCCTCCTCCTGCCGAAGGGACCGGAGCGCTGGGCTCTACTCGAGCGGGTGCCGCCACTGAGCGCCGCCCGCCCGCCCCTGCCAGCGACCGGCCAGCAATTAGGCTCGCAGCCCCGGGCTCCCCTCACCGCGGCCCCGCAGACCCCGCCCGCGGACAGAGCCACAACACCGGGCAGTGAGGGGAGGAGGGGCAAGCGCGCGTCCGCCTGCCGGGCACCCGCTCAGCGCGCGGCCGCCGCCATCTTAGGTGAGGCGGGCGTTCTATGCCGCTATCTACCAGCACTCCGCCCCGCCGCGGCACCCCACGGGAGTTGTAGTCCTGCCTCGCACGGCCGTGAGCCCTGGAGCCATTGCCCTTCGCTCGTGCCGCAGGACTTGCTGGGAGATGTAGTTTTATTCCCGCCGTGGACGGCCGACATCTTGGTTTTGTTGTTCCCGCGGCGGCGCCGGCGGGTCTCGCCTCAGTGCCCCCAGGTGAGGGGAACGCCGCTACCAAGGGCGACGGTGCTGCCCGAGGCGATGTTTGCTTTATCTTTTGCGCAGAGGTATTCGCTTTATCTTTAGCGAGGCGAAGCGTCTCTCCGTCTCTGCTTTCTTTCAAGGGTGAGGAGATGTAGCCTCTCTTCCTCGCCTCAAACCAGCGGGACTCGGGGAAAGGGGGGACAGTTGAAGGGGCGAGCGCCAAACTTTTTCCTAATCAAAGATGGTGGAGGCGAAGGGGCGGGAGATGCTGCCGGCTCTAGGTGAAACGTGAGGGAAGGGCGGGCCGTACAGACTCGTCCGTGTTCTGCTTCCCCGGCGGTGCCCAAAGACGTGGGGTGGGCAGAGCAAGGCAGAGTAATGGGTCAGCGTTCGGCTTCGGTTGCGAGGTACTACGGTGTCCTGTCATCCATTTATTAAACTGCTTTCGTAGTTAAGGGAACAAAACAGTAATTTCTTTCTTCAGACTTAGTCTGAAATACGTTTTTTCGTCGATATTTATGGGTGGAGATATACCTTGTAGAAAGGAAGAAAGAAAACCCTGTTGAACCTGTCACTTCACGATTTGTGGACAGTGAATATAGTGGTTTGGGAAAGTCTTAAGGTTTGTACTAACTCATCTTCCTCGTGATATCTTGGGGGTGGGAGGGGCGGGGAAAGTGTGTTAAAGAGTGTTGGTTGAGGAAATTTCAGTTTTGGAAGACAAACTTCTGTTTATGTTGCAAGAGCAATGCTGCCCAATTCTACTTTCTCTGCCTTCCTCCTTATGACAAATCATTGTGTAATTTTCCCGTGTTAGGCTGTTCCAAAGTTTCCATTGAGGGTATATTACTTTTTTTGAAAGAGCATTGACACAACTGCTTACGTGCATTCTCTATATATAGCAGCTAAAAGTTAAATAATATTTGTACCTGCTCAGAGTCTCAGATATAAGGATATTTACAATGAATGCAGAACTGAGGATGATTCAAAAGGCAGCATCATTGTCCTAAACTATTAGAAATAAAGAATTGTTATAGACATCTTAATACTTGTGTAATCACTGTTATGCACAGGAAAAATCTTCTACAGAAGTCTACTGTGGGTGCTACTTTAGACAATTTTTAATATATAAAACGTTGCCAAACACTAGTGTTCTTTGATTCACTACGTGTTTGGGAAGAAACCAAGTGCAATTTTTTCTCTTTAGCATCGGTTTCAATGTACTGTATTTGTCAAGTAAGCTTTGTAAGTGTTGATATGTATGTGAATAATTTATAGTTCTTCTCTGCAATATGTTGTTCAAGCTAAGTGGCATCACCTGTAAAACTAATTGTGTTTTCCCAGCTAAACTCTGAATGAACTTCTTTTCAGGAGCTGAAGAGACATGTCTGGGCAAGTCCTTGTGGCAGTCGTGTGTATACAGACATTCCCTGTCATGCTTTTGATCCTAAACTATTCGCTTAGTTACAGAAATAGCTTGCTTTTGTCCCCCCCTCCAGAACATTGAAGCAATCAAGTGTTATAAACTAAAAATGCCTTGGGTAGATATTTATTCGGGTTGTTCAACAAACTTATCCATCTTTTTAGAGAATTTTTTGGATTATTGATTATGGCTAGCATATGACAAATTTTAAATGAAAAAATATTGGATGTTAAAAGGTTTGCCTTTTCAACTTTTCATATAATGCATTGGCTGTGCTAGGTAATAGATTTTTGTTTGCATCTGTTACAAGCTCCTAATGTATCTTGTTTTTCAACAAAGTGTCACCAGTATGTGTTCTTCCAAAATCTGTATTGGGATTGTGAGTACCTTGTGTAAATTACCCCTTCTTTCTAATGTTCTGACTGTTTATTAAAAGTATAGCATACTGTCTGTTACTCTTAATGAGATCAGGCCATATTTGTATCAGCAAGCATGGGATGCAGTAGGAGTAGATTTGTAAAGGAAAGATTTAGTGCTGAGGACTTGAAGTTCTTCTTACATATGCTTTGAGAGGTGTTTTTTCAGACTACAGTAGTTTGATCCCTTGGAGGGCACCTGCAATAACAACTGTTGTTTAGCAGGTATGCTCTGGAAGAGTAGTCTTCCAGTTGTGTGTAGTTTGAAAACAACCTGGTTTGCCTGTGCCAAGACCAATCCAGGATGCAAACCAAAGCATAGGAAATGGAGAAAATCATACTGGTATCCTGATGCCCTTGCTCCTCTCTAGCTCCTTTTATACCTTTTCTGTTGCACCTTTATTTTGTGCTTCATTGCTGAATTTGTTCTTTCATAGCAAGTGTCCCTGTACTCAGTGCGTTCCCCTTCTAGTGTCTTAGGGATTGCAAGAAATTTACAAATTACTATTTTATGTGGAAATAGTCATCGACATTTTTAGAAAAGTGGAACAGATAGTGTTCTGTATTGCTGAAATACTACTTGTAGTACAAAAATGAGGGATGTTGAGTTATACTTCTAGGGATGGCAGTCATAACAAGCAATATCAAGTGGATAACTTTATAAATACCTTTATTTTTTTCTACTCCATTTTTGTATATGTTCTTTCCACTGCCATACCTTATATTTTAGAGTGTTGATTTTATGTTTTTAAAACAGTCACTTTCTTTTAAAACATCACTTTCAAGTGTGTTCATTCTTACCATTATGTTTGTTCTGAAATTTAAGACTATTTTTCTTAAGAGGATCCTTAAAGGAACTTTGTTCTGCTGCAGCCTATTGCCTAATAGCATAGGCTCAGAAATATTAATGGTTCAGACACTTTATTCTGAAACAGTTTTGCTCTCTGTGAATCACTGTATTAGGCTTTTATTTCTAAGTAAAAAAAAATTAAATAAACCATATATGAAACCTTATGTGAATTTTGGCACTTAACATGTTCTGTAGAGGCCAGGTTGCAGATAACTACGTTACCTCTGGTATTGTTTTTACTGATGAATGTTCAGTTCTTTCATTATTTTCTTTATGGATTAAACTGCTAAAACCTTTGTTTTCAGTAATCTAGACGTGCAAGGAAAACTTAAAGACTTGAGATAAATCTTTGAGTTGAAAAGGTCTGTATACTCAATAGAGGCAGAGGAAGATACCATGGTTCTCTGCCCTTCGAATACACTTAGGTGTTCTAAAGACATGAGGAGTTTTTGAGAGAGAAACTGAAAGCGGAATTTAGAACAGAATTGCATTGCGTCTTGCCTAGAGAAAATTTATAGGGAATGAGTATTCCACTTGTTTTACTTGTGTCACTCTTCAAGTAAGCAGAGAATTATTCAGACAGTTTGGTGAATGGCAAAAAATATTTTGACATTTATTTTTGAGCGTTGTCAGAAGCAGTCTCTATTAAACTGTTAACTTTTAGTGTGAATTATTTAATTTTTAAGGGATAGATTTGTCTGTAGTTTGTTACATCTTGAAGTCAGTGAATATACAGAAGACATGATTCTAGGACCTTGTTTTTTCAGAGCTGATTCCAGGTCCTTGTATGGGAACTTTGTTTTTCTAAAATGCTGAGTCAGCTACTGCTTTAAAAGTAGTCTCATTCATCTGTGTCAGCTTGAGCATTTGGAGTTTTCACTTCCATTAATTCTGGCCAGTTTTCTGTTCAGTATTAATTTATTGTGTGTTCTGGCTTATTGCATTTGCAAAGATACTACATCTTTATTAGAAGCTTCTTTTTTTTAAGGAACTTGTTTGTATTATATTTTGAGAGAGAGAGAATAGTGAAACAATAGCAGTTTTGAATGCACTAGTTGGGAATCTATGTGGTTAACACTATGTATGTTAAATGTATATATATTAAATGCTGAGAGTACTTTTGCAGCTCCTTCTGCCAGTTCTTGTAAATCACTATAAGATAAGAACTGACAGAAGTCCTCTTCTCAGGGCTATTCAGAAACCAGGCCTCTAGTAAAAATCAAACCCCCTGTGGCTAAAAAGAATTGAGCAGATAGTTAGGAAAGTCTGATGTGCTTCCTTGAACATGTCTTTGGTGATGATTTGCCTGCTGAGAAAGACTTCAGAGCAATTGATACTTAAAGCATTATCAGAGGAACATGTTTTTACAGGAAATGAGAGTTAAAGAGTTTGCTAAATTTGATCCAGTCAGCCAGAATGTTTCCTCGCCAAATGAATGCTTACAAAAGACAAGTGCACTTCTTTTTTGAAATTATGCAATATGCATACTTTATATATGTAAGTATTCTCTCAGGCACATGGTGTGATTCTTAGGGTTGTCCTATGCAAGTCCAGGAGCTGGATTATGATGTTCCTTGTGGGTCCCTTCCAAATCAGGATATACTATGATTGATATAATGTTACTGTGTTAGCATAATGTCCATATCCAAGTAATTGATTGATCAAGTAGTATGAAATAAAATCACTGCTGGAGTTTGCAGTGTGACCTTTGAAATATCAGAAATGTTGAAAATACTCTAGCAGGGTTGAATTTTCCTTGTTTTTTGCATTTATGTTTGTTATTATCTTAGAAATTCAAGAAATAAAGCAATGCATTTGTGGAAAACCTGTTGTTCAAAGGATCTAACTATGGGTGCATGATTTTCTTTACCAAGATGGGTTAGGTGGGTTTCAGTTATTTAGCAATGCATGTGTTGGGTGCATGCCCAACATGGATGAAGATACTTCTCTGCAGTGAGTGGAATAAGAAGTGTAGTACATGGCTACAAGTTCAATCTAAATTAGCAACTGGAGTGAAACCCAAGTGTTGTCCATTAAAAATGCTTATTTCAATGAGTTCTGGCCTTATTGGGAAGGTCTCATGTAGTCTCTCTTTTTTATTATTTATAGTATTGTTTCAGTAGTACCCAGAAGCTTTGTTTTGCTTCCAGCTGCAATCATTTCCAGTGCAAAGGAGGCATTAAAAAGGTTGGGAATGAGAGTTACTCTTGAATCAGTCTTCATGGCTTTTTTGTTCTGCATATCACTGTTCAGTTCATTGTTCTTCTGGTACTGGTCAATGCTTGGCAAAAAGTAATGAAGTAGGTGAATTATTTCAGGCTTACTTGCAGAGTGTAGTCTTTGTTACAAGTGAATTTCATTTCTCTCACAGAGTATCCCCATTCACTTATAGCAGAGTGTAACAGCTTTCCACATCTCTTGTCAAAACAATTTTCCTTAAGTTGTTTGTTTTCTTTTAATTTATTGTTTGTGTTGGCACGTTGTAGATGGTTTGTCTGTTTGTTTTTAAAGGCTCGATTTCATATACTTTTATTCAGTATATGTGTAGTTTTCTACATAGCATCTTTGGTGTAGATTTTATATTTTACGTTAATATAAACCAAAAGGTTTTGCAAAAAGGTAAGTATGAGATGTTGTGTTTGAGATGTAGAGCAGTAATGGCCCATTAGTTTAAGGGGTTTGGTAGAGGAACCTGTTTACAATGCTAAGCTGAATTCCATGTCAATACAAAAGAAAGTTACTGAAAAGAATGCTTATTAGTAACTTTTTTCTTGGTAGCATTCTCCCTAGGAAAATGCACTTATCTAGCTTGCTTATTTTATTAATGTTACTTGTTTTGGCTTATAGGTTTTTTGTTTGGCACAATTGTTTGTTGTAGTAAGGTAATGGCCCAGCAAAGTTTTTGATGTAACTGAGATTGGGTGTTTTAGTCTTAGACTACTGAATTGCCCTTTTACTGAAGATATAACAGAGCTAGATTATTTAATATGAGGCTTTTCAGGGTCTGTTGAATGCTTATGAAGTGTTCTAGGAGTTTCACATTATTCACAATTGTCTTCTACATGGATGTGATTATCTTAATTGTTTTAAAGAAAGAAATTTTTCCACCTGCGCTTGTAGTGAGTGCTCCAAACTTTAGTAGATTTTGATAATCGGTCGTTTTTTAAGTTACCATGAGAAAAGTAAAAAACTTGGGATATTTGACAGGAAGTTTTTTTCTGTCTTTTTTTTTCTCTGTGGTGTTTTTTGGTATAGTCCTAACTTTAGTGGTATGTAACTTTTGGACATGGAGATCTGTATTACACCACTCTTGATTTTTGCCAAAACCCTGAGGAGTGATTCTTTGAGGTCAAAACTGGATGAAGTCTTAACTTTATAATTGTTTGTTGTGTTTCAGTGCTTTTACAGAACTATTAAGCCTTTGACCTTGTCATTGAAATGATGGGCAATATTGGTTTTCTTCTGATGTAGCCTATATAATGACAGGATTCCAGAAGCTATTGCTTTATCCATTCTCTGTATTTGCAAATCAAGTTAGGTGTTATGATTTTGCTTTGTTCTTGATAAAGTTATAATGGAAGAGTTTAAGTAAAGGAATCTCTAAAATCTTTTAATTGAGAGAAAATAGGAAGTTTATTTTGGGCTCTTGCTACAGTAAATGGTGTATGAGATTTTGATGAAATGTTATTGGAGGCTTTTATGTGTTTTACAGAAATTAGGAAAAATATTTAATTTAGATCCTTTTTTTAGCCATCCTGAAGGTAATAATAAAAAAAAACATTTGGGAAAGAGTCTCTAATATCTGTGTTGCTATTTGCAACAATTATTTAATTTTTTTTTTATATACCATGAAGACTTACTCAGGACAATTAGGGTGTAAAAGATAGTCCTTTATGTCTGTAGGATATGTTTTGATGCCTATGTTTAGCTTTTGAGCTCTGGGCTGAGTAGGCAGTTGTGTATCTTAGTAACTGCTTTCCACCTCACATTGTCATGAGCATCTGTGGTAACAAATATATTAGAATTTGTTTTATTTATGAGTACAGGTACACAATTTATATGCATTAAATAATAACTCAGTATGGAAATAAATTATTTTTCAAGCTTTTCCATACTGGTGTAATTTTCCAGTCTTAGTATTTCTTCCCACGTTGTTAACACTGTCAACAAAGGTGAACTGTTAACCTACTTTGCAGATATTAATAATGTGCATAATAACACTGAACGGAATATTCTTAGAAATATTTTGTATATTTTGCATTATTTTATTACATGGAAATTGTAATATAAAGGCATTAAACTTTTCACACAGCACACAGGGTTTCTGTTGCTGGAGTTGGAGAATTTTTAATGAAGACAGGCTGGAGGAGTGGCACAGGATCAAATACAAGCAATTTCCTTTAGATTGGTTCGCTCAACTGTTAAAAAAATGCTAGATTTGAATTAAGATAGAGGCATTTGAAATTAAATTGTTGCTCTAATTTTATTGCTGTGTCAGTCTCCTGACACTTTCAAATACTACATAACCCTGTCTTGCCAGTTCAGTTGAGTTTCTATGCCTGCTTCTAGAAAAGCTTGATTGCCGTTTTATTAGTGATCTTTTTCCACTTGTAAGCATCCCAGTTTACTCATAAAACTTCCTTTACAGCAATATTTTGTAGTTACTTTCAAATTTTTTGTGTGGTGGTGGTGTTTTGGTTTTTTTTTTACATTAACTGTTGACATTCACTGCCAAAGTTTTTATCTTTCAAAATCCTTCCCTAGTAATTGGAAAGTTCCACTTACGTGTGATTTTCCTGCTTCCCCTCATTTCCTAATCACAGGAATAATAGGGTAGTATATTATTGTAGACTGCCTTCACAGACTTCTCTGGTTTTACACCTGACTTGCTCAGTATGATACTGAGAGAGATGCCATGTTTTCTGTTAGAGGAACAGCTCAGTCTTGCAACAACTTCTTGAGGTGACAGCGTGCCTGTAGTATGTCACTCTGCATGGACTGTTTCCTTACCTTCTAGTCCTTTACCCACTTTTTCCAAGTTTTTTTAGCAAAACAGTTTGTAACATTGCGTCACCACAAGTTCAATGTTTTCTCTAGGCTAATTAAACAGTTACTAGGTTTCTACATTGACATTTTGTTTACCTTTTGCACAGTTTAAAGCTCTGCTTCTTTGCTGTTATGTTTAAATATTTTCATTTTTATCTGTGGCAGATGACCACTGGTCTTTTCTGACAGTACTATATCAGTTGTCTTATTGTAGCTATTGTGATTAATTTCAATGTGTTAAATATTTAAAAGATTTTTTTTCAGACCTATAAATGTAAAACCAAGATAATGTTCAGGTTCTCTTCATATTAAGCACCTGGAAATTGTATCACCTGTTATTTGTGTTTTCCCTTCTATACACCTGTAAGCTCCGGTGGAGAACTAATGTCATGTGCTCAGATAAATGTTTTCTTCTTAATTTCTGCTGAGGTACTATTTGATATTTATACCTTTTCTCATATGGGGCTAGCAATATATTTTGTTCCACACAATAAACTCAAAAGATAAAATACATCAGGTGATTGCCATTTATGAGACTTTATAAAGACTATTATTTTTTCCATCACTGGTATCATCATGCTGTATTTTTTTTATTGTTGGTTACATAATAATGAGATAGAGAAGACTTTCTTTTGACTAACATTAATTAGTTTTTAAAGCCTTTGCTATAGACTGAGCCTTTAAGAGTGCTCTCAGTGAGGAAGAGGAAAGATTTATGCATGCTAGGGAGAAAAACACTTTCAGGAATAAGGAACAGCTAAAAACATTTTGAAAATACTAGAATAGGAAATGGAAGCAATCATGTTCATTCCTGTTTCTTGAAGGCAATAAGTGAGAAAAGAAGGAGGCAGAATAGTGTGAGGGATATTCACAATGATGAAAGTATTTCTTGGAAATGTCGCCCATTACTTACTAGAGATGGCCAGTAACAATGGAATTATTGGGACCTAATTGATACAGGGGTGCTTATGAGCATGAGGTGAAGTCTGGAATATTGTTTGGGATGCAGTGCTTTTTCATTTGATTGAAGTCTGGCAAACATTTTCTGATAAATATGCATGTTAACTGCAAGAGGTTGTCCAACTGTAGCTGAAAAATTTATGAAGATGTTCAGTATTGTAGTCTTTTATTTGGAAATACAAGTAAGAGCTATGAAGCCACTCCTATTCCCAGAAGCTCAAGTGCTACTAAAGGGTTAAGAGAAGAATTCTGGTCTCTTCATCAACTTCTGTTCTTTATGATACAACACACTGTATATAAACACAGCATTATGTAACTGATATTGCGTTTTTCAGCAGACACCATAAATAATAATCTGAATTAATAGCATATTATTAAAATTTGGATATTTTTGACAGAACTTTTTTTGTAAACATGGCTTTCTTTAATACCTTGACTTCAGTTGGCTAGTGTGTTTCAGAAGAACTTCAGGAAAAATGAACATTGCCATCATTAATTTGTAAAAGTTACTCATGTGGTTCTTTAATAACAGAAATTCACCTCCAAATGCAAAAATACGTAATGACCTTCTTATGATTGGTTGCTAATGAAATGAGGCCCACTTAAATACTGGCATGGGAAAGTGGCATTTAAAGGAAAAATTACACATTCTTAGACTTGTGTAATTTGTGATTGTTTAATAAAGGTGCTGGTTTTTCCTGAAAGGGTGAGGCTTCTCCAATTAGGAAGAGTTCCTATCACAGGGAGCAGCATAAAATTGAGGGGTGAATATCCATTCTGCGTGACATAAAACTGATGTCATTTATGAGTCAGTGACTTGGGGTAGAAAGAAATTATTTCTGTATGCTTTTTCAGTAATAAATACATGTTAAATAATTTAGGCCATTATCACACTTGGACTTTTTAGCAGGCTCTGCTGCAATATTACAAAGAGTAGTGGTTTTAAACTGAGGAGGATTGGTTTAGATTAGATTTTTTTTTTTTTTTACACTGAGGGTGATGAGACACTGGTGCAGGTTGCCCAGAGAAGTGGTAGATGCCCATTGCTGGAAACATCTGATGTCAAGTTGGACAGGGCTTTGAACAACCTGATCTCTAGTTGAAGATGTCCCTGCTCATTGCAGGGTGGTGGACTTGGTGACCTTTAAAAGCTCCCTACCAACTCAAACTATTCTCTGAGTCTGCTTATTTGAATCTGGCAAAAAAAGACCACCATTTCATGCTACAGAAGATGAAATTTGCTTTCTTTATTTGTTTGAGACCAATTTAATAACTGAACAGTTTACCATATAATTAAAGCCTATTGAGGATTCAACAATTTATTTTCATAAAGAACAAGGGAAGATGTCAGAAGTTCAGATATCAGAACTATCTGCATGTATAAGAAATTACCAATGGCTGTAGTTCAGTAATACTGGCTTAGTAAGTTCCACTATTTGGATACCATGGCTCAACACATTAATGGCAAAAAAAGAGTACATTAATTTTACTCTGAATTAGGGTTTTATTCAAAACTTTTAATTGAAGCCATCTGTTTTTAAAAGATGAGCTCTGACACAAAGGTTCTGCATTTGAGCTATAAATTACTGGAAAGGATTCTACAGCTTCTCTCAAGCAAGGATGATGACCAAATAAGCAGTGGTTTTCTTCAATTTAAAAAGATTCAATTTTTTTTTTTTTTTTTTAATGTAATACTGAGAAGTATTTTGTGTTTAAGGCAGTAATGTTTCATCTGACAGGATGATTTACAGGCATAAATATCATGTTCATATGTAAGGTATTGGCCTTTATATGAAGTTGGTTTGTGTTCAATTATTTCTGTAAGGGAGGTTTTTAAAGAAAGTGGTTTTAATTTAATAAAAAAAATATAGTCTTACTGTCTCCAAACACTGATAGAGTTACAGTGAGTGTGACAGGTCAGATGCTTTGCAGGAATATGAGTCTTCATATTTGTGATAAGTATGTTTTCTGAATAAGTATAAAACGCTTATTCAATAAATAAAGCAAATGAATTAAAAAATTTAATTATTGTTATTGTTCAGTTAGAACGTAAATATTTGATTACTTTTTTTTCAGATATTAAATCATAGAACAGGCACGTGTTTCCCAGAAGTACAATGGATGACATGAAAAAAGCTGCCAACAGCTCTTGCAATGATGGAGTTCTACTCAGAATGGGCCTTAATGATAACAAAGCTGGAATGCAGGGTTTGGATAAGGAGAAAATCAATAAAATCATCATGGATGCTACTAAGGTTGGTTTGATTACTTTTTTCCTGGTGCTTTATCTGTGATCTGGCACTGTAAGGCTCCCTTCCTCCCTTCCCCAAACCTTATCCCTTACATATGTACATGGATGGCATCTTCTTAGAAGAAATTCATATGTGGGGAGGAAAGGGAAGGACCATAGTTTAGTGTGCTGTAGGTATTGTTGGATTCATCCACAAGGACATGGAGAAGTACAACTAGGTATATGCTTAAGTGCTCCCTTTTTGTCCAAAGCGGTACTTAAATATCACAGCATTTTCCAGAGATAATTGTGAGGGCTGCAGCTTCTTCTTTTTCTCCCCCTTTCTATTTCTTTTGTCCACCCCATCATTAATCAGCCAAGCATATTTACTTCTTTTGGTCACCTTCCTGTCACTGATGAACTTGATGTAAACAAGTTTTTCTAGGACTTTCAGTAGAACTTCTTTGTGCTTACTGCCTGTCTTTGTGACTGTGTTCTCAGTATTCAAGATAGGTGGCCAGTAGTGTGCAGCTTTGTACTAAAGATCCACAGAGGCCCTCACAAATCTACAAACCACTGAAATATTAGTCATCCTAGTTGTTATGGGAGAGTTCATATAGAACAATATAGGGATAGCACTTTATCTGAGCAACTCAGATAAACTCAGGGTTTTTTTTACTTTTCCTTGCACGAGTGTGTATTTTATTTGGTGTCACTGTGGCCTGAGATTATGTACTTTGGTGTTTTCCTCATGAATTCTGTGTTGACTACTATTCCTCTTCGGTGATCTGCAGGGGTGGGGCAGAGGGAAGGAGAAAACATGCTGCAAACAGTTCTTATTTAACAAGCTTTTTTTTTTTTTGCTTGCAATTTTGCATTGATGATATTTTAAATACTGTCAAGTTCCTTATTGATTAGATATTTCTTCTATTTACTATGGTCACTGTTTCTTGAAAGCAGTGCTTTGTCAGACATATCCCAAATAGTTGTATTTACATAAATAATTTTGTTATAGCAATTACTTCTTCATTTCCTGGTACAAAATAGAATGAACTGTAAAATAGGATTTCAAAACTGACATACAGACATCTAACTAATTGAATATATTTCTGTCAAAAAAGTGCAAGAGTTTATAAATGCCAGGTGCACATCAAGAAATCTGAAAAGAAGCATCGATTCTGTTCCTTAAGCTTTTCTATAATCTTTAAAATTATACCTACAGACACTACTCATAGCTGTATTGCAACAAGATTTATGGCATTCCAACTGTGAAATACTGCAGGAGATGTAAAAAATCTTAATAATAATAAAAAAACTTAGTAATGTATTGGATTGCTTTCTACACCTACATTTTGGTGCTCAGTTCTTTAAATGAATCTCAACATTTTTGATGGCATAGGGGAAAAAAGATAAAAGGAATATCTGGTAGTCAAAGAAGACACACTCTTATTTGTTCTAATTAGATATTTCTCCTAATGAAACATGACATCTTACAGCCCTGCCATTCATCTCTTTTATAATTATTGTAAAAGTGGATATTTTTGCTTTTTATATAAATGCCTGAATCTGACTTGACTATGGCTGAATTCTTGGTATCAGTGGCAATTTGGTTGTCGGACACTTTGACCTAAAAATTTGTTCATTTTTGCTGATTTTACCAGGTAGTTCAACAAAAGCCTTTTGTTGTAAATATTGTTTCACTTATAAGCTAAGAGATGTTGCAAGAGAAGTATTTTATTTCCTAATTTAAATTTTTATCTTTTCTACTTCATTGTGTGTCCTCCTTTCTTTGTTATGAATCATGAGGGAAAGTCACATTATACATTCTGTACATGATTATTGTATTTTCATTACATCTTTTTGTATTTATGCCTTTTTTTGAATAAGCCATTACATATTTGAGAGCAACAGGGCTTTTTTATACCCATTTGATTTTCTTCATCATCATCTTCCAAATAGCTTCTGATTCTGCAGTGTCCTTCAAGATTAAATGGCCAACAAAATATTCCACATAACAAGTGGATTTGACTTATGCAATGTCATTGTATATTTCCCCATATATTAAACTATGTGGAAGTCTGAAAAAATGCTTAAATAAATTTTTGTTAGAGTTCTGTACTCCACATCTTGGAGGTGTTGCAAGGAATAGTTTGACTTTTATCTACTCTTTTTGAATTTTTGTTGTCAAGTGTTAGACTGAAGAAACATACAAAGTTCTCTAAACTCATTTGAGCAGGAGAAATATATGTGTGTTATTTGAAGAGAGAGATGTAAAGATGGTCTTTTTATTGTATTTTTATATGAAAATCCAAAGCATGCGTTAGAAACCATTTCTGTGTTTTGTGTTTTCTGTATTTAAAGATCAAGTTTGATTGCTTAAAGACAAGACAAAGACAAAAAGAAAACATAGTCTTTTTGTGATTTTTTTCTTTCAGGGTTCTAGATTTTATGAAAACGAACTTAAAAAAGATCAACAAGTTAACCAACGAATTGAAAAAATGATGCAGCTAAAAGAGAAAATTACAACACAACAGCTCTTGAAAGCACAGCTGCAGGTACTAATCTTCTAAAGACTTATTGAGTAAATGTAGGATCATAAACATTTTTGTGTATTCTGGTTTATTGCATTAAATTTTGTCATAGACACAATGTTAAACTACCATTTTGATGTTAGACATACAAGGAAAAGTGCACAATGTTTTGATGGTGTCATTTTAATAAAAACTTGCTGGAAGAATGGTTTGTAAAATTACTCTGAAATGTTCTTTAAATGAGTAAAATGAAACTAATTAATTCCCGTTCTTCCAAGTCTGATCAGTTTAAAGTGATATAGTTACAGTTTATGTAAAGGTTTGCTAAGTACTTTGCTATTAAGTATCATATCACTAATGGGTTTGGAATACGTGTATATTTATGTTCCTGGCCTGCTATGGAATAAGAAAGATCACAGTTGACAACAATTCTGGGTACGATTGATGGCCTTGTTAAGCCAATTAATGAAAAATCATCATGGCAAGCAGTCACAAGAAGTACAAGTGTCCTGAACTAGACAGATGAAGAGGCTTCTTTCTTTTCAAATGCTAAAAGTAGATAATAGTCTCCAAAGTATTACAGTGTATGAAGCGTTAAAAGAAAGGCTGCACACCAAACATTAACTAGGCACAACAGAATTAAAATTCCTTGTAGGAGCTAAACTCCTTTCCATTTTCATTTGTGCTGTGATTCAGTCTTTAACTAAATGATTGCTTACTAGTTGTCCTTAACAGGATTCCTGTTTTATTCAGTGCGCAATGCAGAGTGTTCACTGAGAGGGATATTATTCAATATTTTCTGTTGTCCTTGATGCTCAGTGTGTGGCCCCAAGCTTTATTTGTTGAACTTTAGTCTAATCCAGTTTTGGATGCAGAATACTGATTTCCCAATAGAGTTTTTTATGTGATACAACACATGCTGTGAATTCTTAATTCTTGCAATATTCCAGCAAAGTAGACTGATATTTTTTTGATGTGTAGATGAGGAACTGAAGCACGTGAAGATTAAACACATCCATTAATTTTCAGTGCCATTGTGACTATTAGAAGTTGAGCTTTTTTTGGTGTACAGCCTTTTATGTTAATTTCAGATATGCTAATCACTTCTGTACTTTAGATGTAAGTATTTCAAATTTGTGCCCAGAAAAGTTTGCCATTCTGAGTACCTCTGAAAAGTTCGTTGTAAGTCTGTATGCCACAATTGTTTTTAGTGAATCTTTAACATGGAGTAATTACGGCTCTGCTTGTCCAAGTTTCTTTTTTAGTTAACTAAAGTAACTTTTAAGTGATTTAAGTACAGAAAAAATACTTCTATTTCCATCCTACCTTCACTAGAGAATTTATTTTACAGAGAATAGTCTTTCTTCTAACATGAATGACAGAAATCCTATAAATAATATTATTGTATAGTTATGTAATGAGAATATGTGTAGTGCCCATAGTGGAAACCAATAAATTTGTATTGATTTATCTACCTTCATGTTGTCTTTTTCGGAACTTGATTCCTTGATATTGCAACATAATTCTATAGCCTTTTAATGTTTCTTATGAAAACTAGTTTCTATAGAACAAAAAAGAAACTTTAAGAGGTAAATTCTCTCATATGTGTCTTACTGTGACCCAAGTTTCAAATTCCATGTTTGAAATCTTCATGCTGCTTGCTGAAACAGCAGTTGTCTTTGTTTCCAATAGATAAACAGTAAAGTCAGATGTCATACTGCATGAAAACTGTCATTAGAGGCATATAGCATACACACTTTTTTGCTGGCTAATTTTAGGTCTTTGCTGCTATAAAAACATCTTGAAACCTTGGATTTTTGTTCTATTCCCTGTATGCACATAAACCATTGTTCATTATCATTGTTGCCCTCATTCTCCCATCACAGATTCTGACCATTTTGCTCTTTCCTCTCCTTTCTTTTAATTTATCATATCCTGAATTTTCCCTTCTCGTCCTACATCCAGATTACCATCAGTCCTCTTTCCAAAGCAGTCCTTGTCCCCTAGTCCTCATTGAAATTTGTGGACTTGGAACCAGTCTTCTCTCTCTGTATCTGATATTCCAAATACCTCATCCTTTTTCTGTTACTTACCTGCCAGCTACATCTCCCCAGGCATCCACCTTTCACTTTTGCAAATCTTTGTCTTGTTTGGTTTTCTTAATAATTGCTGTGTGTTGTTTAATCAACTCCATTCAGTTATGGACGTAGCAATTCTTATTATCATCTGCTCTATTGTTCTTATCTATTGAGTTTTTAACTCTTCTTTTTAGTATTACCTTCTGATAGGGGAACCAATTCCCCTAAAATTCTAAGTGGGACATATTCTGCAATTAGAAAGGTATCTGTATGTCTACCTCTGTGAACACTGTATGTTCTCATCTGCAGATGAATTCTTGTTTGTAGAATGGTTAGAGGTTCAGGTATGGTTTTGTAAGATGGCAGTTAGTTTAGGTACTGTCAGATAAAACAAAAACCCTGGTTATGTGGTGGAAGCAGTAACATACATAAAATGTAGAATCTGGAACACTGTCTTTTTTGCCATTAGAATGTGTGGAACTCATTAAGATTCTGCAGTAATTAGTAAACTAAAAAGTACGCACCTGCTACCAGATTTGGAAACAGCTGTGCTGATGTTTGCTCATTTTTATCATCCATGTTGGGTTTATCCCAGATGTTTATTCTCTAAATATTGTTGACTTGCTTCTTTTGACTTTTCTGTCTTGCTTTGAAAATTTGTATATACTACTGTGGAATAAGAAAAAAAAAAGAAGTTACTCTTCAAATTGTCTAAAAGTTGCGATAAGGAAAATTAAACTTCTAATTATAATTTGTATTTTTTAGGGGTTTGTTTGTTTGTTTGTTTGTTTTAAATATAGCTTGGAAATATATATAAAAAAGTATCTCTATTTTCCAAGAATAATTGAAAGGAGCTTTCTATAACTTGTCAGCCTGGCTTGCATCCTAGGAATTACTCCAGAAATTTTAAGGAGAGCTTTTGTAGGTGCCCAGAATTCTCCGAGTAGATCTGGTTGTGTTTTGTTTTGGCATATTACTTGTTTCATTTGCTTTTGCTAAAGAGTGGTCTTTTTGTATTTGTTATTAGTGTAACGTATTAATGCTTCATTCTTTAGATGTGCATGTTAGCTGATCAGTAGGTATGATGTTAGCAATATATATGGGGAGAAAAAGCAAAAGAGAAGCTTGTTATAAATATGATAAATTGAAATACAGAAGTTATGCAACTACAGCAGCAATTGGTGGTATTAATTAAACAATTTGAATTTGAGAGCAACCTGAAAATTATCTGTCAATTAGAATTTAAAATAGGGGTGCTTTTGATGGTTAAAATGTGGCATGAATCCTTGTGAATTAGTAATATAATGGAAATAATGTAAATACCCCACTTTGTTCGTTTGTTTGTTTGAATGGCTTCCCTTTTGTGCTTTTAATTTGTCTGAATTAGTTTTCTGGGCCTCAGAGACCAAACATACTGTACTCTTCTGTATTGAGTACCCTAGTTTAGGCCCCAGTCTAGCATTTCATCCCTCAAAGCAACTTGGAAAAAAACAAAGAAGAGACTTTGTAAATCATTAATCAGAAATTTAATTAGAACATTCCAAGCTCACTTGCCTTGGTTCAAGTGCTTTGAGCTCAAAGATGGTACTTCTGGATAAGGTTTTTATGTTTTTTTTATTAAGCAGCTCTGTTGAGAGAAATAAAAAAGAGAAGAAGCATGTAAATTGCATGTAAACATTCCTCTTCGGGGCCATAAATGCATCATAGTAAGTCTAGAGACATTTCTGTACTGGTACCTTGATGTCATTGAGAGTGTATCTGTCCTTGTGCCCGCAAGCGAAGTGAAACTTTGGTTCCTTTTTTCTAATTCCCTTTCTCATTCTATTATGCCATTGGGATTTTTTACTAGCAGTACCAGCCTTTGGTTGTGTAGATTGAGGTTGCCATAGTCATCAGTGTAGTTAGGTAGTCTTATTTTGATAGCACATTCCACATTCTTTTTTTTTTTTCCTGTGTTTCCTCTTGCTTTTAGAATGATGTGTGATGCTGCTGCTAACATAGTAATCTTAAATCAGGAGGCCTTAAAAAAATCCCACTTACCTTTTTTCATGACGGCGCAGCTCATACCTTATTCATAGGTCAACAATATTTCAGGAACAAGCATGTGGTCTGTGTGTCTTTTGGTAAAAATGCAAGCAAATTAAGCACAATCAAAGCCTCTGCCTCACAACACTATGGAGCTGATGAAGCTGTACTGCTCACAGTCTACTAGTAGACACACATCCTTAACATTTGGAGTGCAACAAACTTTGTGTATAGGCTATTCTTTAAAAAACTTGTAGTTTTCCTAGCAATCTAGCCTTTTATGGTATGGGTTCCTCTAAAAAATGGTAAGGAATTTTATTGAGGGTTTGACAGTAGCTTACTTTGTGGTAAGTGAACAGGTGTGTTTGAGACCTTATTTCTGACAAGATATATGGCTGTGTCCTGTGAGCTGCTGGTCTCCTTTTCACCTTTCTACAACAATTTTTGAAGTGTGATAGCTTTATGTAGAAAAGTTGGAAATTGTTTATTAGCATGTTTTCATTTCTTTCAAATAACTTGTATTTCTAAAACTAAATGCTTTAAGAAAAACTTGATATTCAAGGGTCTTTAAAAGTTTCTGTCTGAATCAGGTACGTCTTTTTTTTGTCATGTTATGTGGAGTTTTGTTTCATGGGTGGGGTTTTCTGCTGTTTTTGGCTGGGATAGAGTTAATTTTCTTCACAGCAGCTGACATGGGGCAGTGTTTTGGATTTCTGCTGAAAGCAGTGTTGATAATAAAGACATGCTTAGCTATTATGGAGCTGTGCTTGCACAGAGCCAAGGCTTTTTCTGCTCCTCCCACCACCCCTCCAATGAGGAGGGTGGGGGTGCCCAAGGGCTGGGAGGGGACACAGCCAGGACAGCTGTCCCCAGCTGACCACATCATGCTCAGCCTACGAAATGGGGTGTAGTTGAATGAAGGATGGACTTTTGCAGCTACGGCATTTGTCTGCCCAAGTAATTCCTTATGTATGATTAAGCTGTTTTTCCTGAAGATGGCTGGACACCTGCCTCCCATGGGTAGCAGTGAATGGATTTCCTGTTTTGATTTTCTTGCATGTACAGCTTTTGCTTTCTGTGATAAATGGTCTTTATTTCAACCCATGAGTTTTCTCACTTTTATTCTTCTGACTCTTCCACTGTGAGGGAGTGAGTAAGTGACTGCAGCAGCTTGGTTGCCAGGTGGGGCTAAACCACAACTGTGGGGTTTTTTTTTCACCGGGTTTGGGGTGATTTTTATGCCAATTGCTGCTGTAGTATTCTCTCTGAGAGCAAGTTTCATCCAAAGCTTTGTTGGGGGTTTTTTGTTGGTGCTGGTTTGGTGGGGATTTGCTTTGTTGAGGTTATTTTATTTAACCATATGCAAGATGCATTTGAGTTTTTAGGATCATCTATACTGTTGTACTTCTGCCAGGTTAGTAGTATTTCAATTACTGGTTTATTCTATTCAGGTGGACAAACTTGTGATAGAACTGGAACGGAGTCGTAACCTTAGCAGTACAATTGTACACATTGACATGGATGCCTTCTATGCAGCTGTGGAAATGAGAGACAATCCAGAGTTGAAGGAAAAGCCTATAGCAGTGGGATCAATGAGTATGTTGGTAAGGCTGAATGTTAAACTAGTACAGAAATCAATTACATTAATCTTAAACCTAGTAAACCGTAGAAGAGTAGCATAAATATAATGACAGTGTTTTATGTGAAGTATGGAAAACCCAGAAATAGTAAAGGAAGCAGCAGTTCTTAGACTTGACCACTGAAGTTGGATTTTTCAGTAAGAAGTGTACTAATGAAAATTTAAAGTATGTAAGCAGATTGAAAGGCAGGAGGAGGGAGAGTGAAAATGCATGTAAACTCTTAGCTTTGTCAGACTTTTCTGTATGGAGATATGTGATTAGAACTTTATTATTTAATACAAAACTTAAAGAAAAAATTTATTATTGAACACTAAACTTGTCTAATCTCTCTTAAGTCCACGTCAAATTACCATGCTAGGAGATTTGGTGTTCGTGCAGCCATGCCTGGATTTATTGCTAAAAGGCTCTGTCCACATCTAACTATAGTACCACTAAACTTTGAAAAATACGGCAAAGTGAGTAAAGAGGTAAGTCTGAAGGTAGTGTCTAACCAAAAGTGAGTGTGCTTGTTTATGGACTGTATCAATAACATCAGTTCTAGATAATATGAAAAGTGATAATTTAAATATTAAGCTCCTCAGTAATGTGGCTTTAAGCATAAATCAAACAAAATATCGGTGCTTTTTTGCAAGGAGATGAAAAAGCAGTGCACTTACCCAATCTGGCAATTTTACTGAAGATAGTAGTGATGCTGACAGAAGGTTTGGAAACCTCTGTGTAGTGAGCTAGTGGTAGCACTTGAGCCTTATTATTCTTCAAAGTTCAAAATCATGGAACATAATCTAATTACTAAGAAGTTGCAAGTACATAGGAAACATGGAGATGATAATTTCATGCAATGCATAATCACTTTTGAATACAAATTACTGGAGAGAAAAACAAAGAGCTTTACTGACTTATAAGTGCCGATTAATTATTTTAAAAAGAAATTACTTGATAGAGCAAAAGAAATAGGGAGAAAAGAAATCATATTTTGGTTTAATGGAAGTATTTTTACTTAGTGCTGCGGGAAATAGTTATGATACCTGAAAGCCTGTTTAAAAAAAAAAAAGGAAAAAGGTATTTTGCACATTTTAAGTCAAACTAGTACATGATACGAGACTTTAATAAAATTATGGCAGGCCTTCTTTATTTTTATGAAGCCTCAGTCCTTTCACCTATATAAAGTAAGGTTGATCTTACTTGATTTTTTTCCCTTCTGTAAAAAAAAAGGCATATATAAATGTGCATATTTCAGAATGGGTTTGAACTTGTTAAGGATCTTGGATTTCATGATGTGTATTTCAAAACGTGTATTTCATTTGTTGTTTGGTGGGGTCAAGTATTAAAGATTTGGCTTGATCTGGATTTTTAGTTATGTTTTGCTCTCAGGATTTGGGTTGAAAATATTTAAATTTATTTCACTTTGTCTTTTAAAGTTCAATAGTGAATCCTATCTTTATCCAGTTTCAGAAAGATCAAGTGCATGTGGACAAATGTTTTAATGCCTAAGAACTTGACCAAAACTGATAGAAAAAAAACATGATACAGTCAAGTTTTCCTCCAGGTTTAAAAAAAAAAAAGGGGGAGAGGAGAGAAGGTAGAGCTTTTATTTTGACCATTTATTTTACTGTGTTTCCTTCTAGGAAGATGGACTTATCACTAAACATATCCCAACAGGTTTTGCCTGTGGCATTAACCACTGCTCTAAAACATTGTCTATAAGTTCAGTTTAATGTAATTTAAAACTTAGGATTTTGTTGTTGCTGGTGGATTTTTTAACCTTTGTATATGTGATATCTGACACACCGAGCTCAGAAAGCTGCATCAGTTCATCTGCTTTGCTGAGTTTCCGGGTCTCCAGTGTTTTATTCAGTGTCTGTGGACCTAGTAGGCTTGGAGTCCTTATACACTGATCTTAGTGTCCTTTGCAGTTAAATACAATGCTCTGTTTAGTTCTCACTAAATATCTTGCTACTTGGAGAAGCACTAGTGTAATTTTACAATGTCAAGAAATAATTTGTAGTGTAAGTATCTTTAATTGATCATCTTGAAGTTTCAGAGTACATTTGTTCATGTTCTGATTTTGTGTCAAGATCTGCTCTTACAGAACAAATTTCACTATGTGTTTATCAAGGTTAGAGAAATACTGGCTGAATATGATCCCAATTTTATGCCTATGGGCCTTGATGAAGCCTACCTGAACATAACAGAGCACTTGGAAGAAAGGCTGAACTGGCCTGAAGATAGGAGAAGATTCTTTTTTAATACAGAAAGCACTACAAGAATAGGTAAGCAAATGACTCACTTTTTGTGAGGTCATCTGACACTTTGGAGACAGACTTTCTTTCTTTTAGGGATTTTAGACAGAACCATGAAAGTACTAAATTATAGTTAGAATTTAAGCTTTGTTTTCCATATTAGGATTTCATTATTACTATAGAACAGAATGTATTATTAGAACGGTGCAGAACTTTTACAAGCAGAATCAGTGTAGTGCAATCTATAAGCAGTAAAATAAAGAATTTATAATGCAATACAACTTGGACCCTCTGCAGATTGCATGATAGCACACAGTTTGGTGTATCGATACCAGAAACATAATCTAGACTCAAAAATCCTATAAAAGAACATAAGCCACTCCCTCAGTCCTCTGAGGAAGCAGATGAAGGCAGAGGTGTTCCCCTGGCCATTGGGATGTCGCAGGTCTCACTGTCCAGCGAGGGCTCTGGTCTGAGTTGCTCCTTAGGACCCATCAAAGGTGGGATTTGTGATAGTGCTCTGGGGGCTGCAGGCAGGCACTGCTCTGGGGGCTGCAGGCACTGCTCTGGCGGCTACAGACAGTACTCAGGGGCTGCAGCTTCCCAGTGCTGCAACAGGGTCATCCGCAGCTCTGGACTGGCCTGGTGCTGAGACATGCAGGTGGGCAAGGAAGGGAGTGAACATGGCAGCAGAGAGTGGCTGCTTTCCTTGTGAAATGGCGTTAGGCATTCTTACCACATTACATGGGGTTGGGAGCAGAAGTTGCCAGTCACATGCTTATAAGCTTCAGATCAGCTGCACCCGTTGAAATTGTAGATACCTAAGTCCTTCCATAATTTGTCCTCTCATATATTCTCTACCTCCAATTTAGTTAGTGTACAGGTTAACTTTCTCTACTGGTTAGCTGTGAATAAAATGTACACTTCTAATGATTTGGATTTGGAAGTTTTTTTTTTAATGTGAATAAAATGCTTGAAAAGCAGTTCAAACATTTTAGGTTTGTAGGTTCTGTAAACCAAATGGTGTCATTTAGGTCTGCCTTTACAATTCAACATGATAATTTTGAAAATAAGTAGCAGGAACACTGCAGGATTTATAGTAATGTTCAAGATATTACTGAATTTCACTGGCTCTGGAAGATAAAGTTGGAACTACATCCACAACTGTATATCCAGTCAGGAATAAAAAGAAGGAGAAATAGAAAAGGAGTCATACAGATGGTTGAATGATGCACAAACTGGAATATTATACTATCTATTAAAAAATTCTAAGTCATTCAGCGGATAATCAAGCATACACGACTACAGAAAAGTGTTAATAAAAACAAAGCAACGAACTGGCATAGTCTTTACAAAATCAGTATCACTGATGCATAGTCATGTGCTTCTTCACACTTGCCTGATACCTTTGTTCCTCTGAAACACAAACAAGTGCTCAGAATGTGAAACTGTAATAGTAATGTTTGTAGAGTCAGACAAAGGGCTGCTGACGTTACTTGTTCTACTATGCCCGCAATTCAAAGGGCAAAGCTCACCAGGCTGATCATTCTAGAACCAGATATTCTAGAAGCCTAATTTTATTTGGAGAATATTGAAAAAAAAAAAATCTGTGGACGAGGGGATCTGGCCTTGAATATGGTAAGAAAGAAAAATAATGCTGAAATCTTGATGGTTTTGCTACAGCAAGAGGCCACTAAGCATTTTGCTTTTCTGAAAATTATGTCCAGTCTACTAGCCAATCTCAGCCTAGCTGAAGTCACGTTGAAAACGAAGCAGTTACATCTCTCTGGTCTTGAAGCAAAAAACAAATGCAATTGCCTTCTCTAAATAAAAACATAAAGAAATACAACTAGTGAACCCTGAAGCCACTGAAGAAGGAAATCAGTACGTATGTATCATATGGATGTATTAAGTGTTTGTGTTTCTGTCTTACATAGATAAAGATGGTATGAATGTGTCTCCCAAATTTAATGAAGGTGAAGTGTCTTCCTCACCAATACTTTTTGAAGACAACACATCTCTGATGGATGATGACTTTGAGCAAAGTGGTCTATCAGTGGGAAACTCAGTTGTCTTTGGAACCTCTGCAGAGGAAGTTGTGAAAGAAATTCGCTTTAGGATTGAGCAGAAAACTCAACTGACTGCTAGTGCAGGTATTACGACACATATGAATAATAATTAATCTTTGTATTTTCATAATGTCTTCTATTCCCATAATACCTCTAATCTGAGAGGGCATTAATTAGGAATTTATCCTTGCCACAACATTCTTCTGCTGCAAAAAATATGCTGTCTTTGAAGGTCCACAAAGAATGTGAGTTTCAGTTATTTCAAGAGATGTCATGGCTGTCAAAGCCACTACTGTTTGTTTTCTTTTTTTCTCTTTTTTTAAATAATTGAAACAGTTACATCATCTTTTTTGCTTCTTTCTACTTGAAATAAGAGTAAGCAGTGAGGAAGAATGACCAATGCACTTGAGCTAATATTAGCACAGGTGGTTGTTATTCTAGTGCATCATGTAAATTGTTTTTGTCAGCCAGTGGGTCATAGTGAAATCTGTCACTGATTTCTAAACTGCTTTTAGTTTGAATAGCAGATCTGTGCTGTTATGTATTTCTAACTTCTCCACACTGTTCCTTGCTAAAAACAATATCAAAATTCATTAAAATGTTAGTCCTCAGAGAAGTAAATATGTGCTGAAGTTAATGAACTCTTCAATAGGTTTTTAATATTTACCAATCAAGTTTTATGTCTTGACTTCAGGCAACCCACCTTTAAATCTCAGCTATCTTGATTGACTAAAACCAGTGTATGTCTGTAGCCACTTAGTTTGGATGCCATCCAAACTGCTTTATGAACCAGGTCAGCGAGGCATCAGGCGGTGATGAGCTTTATGAAGCAGCTGCAGAAGGTCAGGAGAGTGTGGAATGTAAGCAGAGGTGAAGAAACAGCTAGTAAGCAGCAGGATGAAACTCCCTCCCATGTATGTTATCTCATGACTGATAGCAAAATAACAGTTTTGCTTGCTGAAGTTTAGTAAGGATAAGTTAGTGTGTAGAAAACAGGCATAGCTTTTATAAGTGGAAGCAGGAGTATGAAGCCCAAAAACTAAAAACAATTAGAATGATAACTGAAAAAATACTGATAATCAATAATAAATAGTTATTTCTACCATCTTGAATAATATGTTATATTAGCAAGACAATGAAAATTTAGACCACTAGGCTGTAGCAGAAAGTTATTCTTTGTTTTGCTAAACAATTTCCAGAGTTCATTTGTAAAAACAGTTACTATGATAGAGAAGAGCCATCCCTCCTCATTCCTCTGATGTCTGTGAAATATATGTAAATTTCTACAGACTATATTCCAGTGGTAGCCCACAAAATAATAAAATTTGTTAAGTTTCATCCAAAAAAGTGTTTTTGCTGAAATAGAAGGAAGAAAAGTCTCCTTCTTATTATGAATTAATCGTAACTACCATTGTAAGCATTTCCTTTCTTACCATAATCACCATCATAAAGTGTTGAATCATGTAATTGATATTATTTTTAAGGACTTGGTATTTAACCCCTCTTGACTTACTGAGGCATGTTGTTACCCTGATTATTTTAAAATAGGAAGTATACTTTATTTAAATTATATTTAATCTATTGCTTATATTCTTTCATGATGCTCACAAAGTTTCTTTGCAGAATTGTATCAAAACTAGTTTCAGTTATCATAATTCTTTTCCTTATTTTAGTCTTTGCCAAGTATGTAGGCTACTCATTTGCTTTTAAATATTGGATAGTTGAAATTAAACTTCGTCTTATGCTTTTTTAAACTACCATGTTTGTTTTTTTAAAGGAATAGCACCAAATACCATGTTAGCAAAAATGTGCAGTGATCGTAATAAACCTAATGGGCAATACAGAATTTCTCCTGAGAGGCAAGCAGTGCTAGACTTCCTGAAAGATTTGCCTATCAGAAAGGTAAGAGACACAATGACATTTACTGTTCTGTCATGTATATTTTTATGTTCTAGAAGCAAGATTTCTACTGAAAAGATAGAGTTTTCCAGGTAATCTTCCATGTTGCGTTTGATCCAAATTGTTCTTAGTAATGGATCTACAAGTGGAATGTTTCCAATACAATGTTACATACTCTCTTTTAGGTGCCAGGCATTGGAAAAGTAACAGAGAAGATGCTAAAAGCCCTTGGAATTGTGACTTGCTCAGAACTTTACCAGCAGAGAGCGCTGCTTTCTCTTATTTTTTCAGAAGTATCTTGGCGTAATTTCTTGGATATTTCCCTTGGTCTGGGCTCAACACACTTGGAAAAGTATGCCATGGGGTTTTCTTCCTCCTGTGTTAACATTTTGCTTAATGTTTTCTTTTGTATGTTACATACTGAACATATTATTTAATTGACAAGTATTATGGAAATAGGCTTGTTTAATATATATTTTTTTTAAATCTCTGATGCCTGTTATTGTTATATTTATGTCTAAGATGCAGTAGCCAAACATGAAAAAACAGAGATTTTTACAGCCATGTCTAAGTAAGAAATCCAAAGTCTCATCAGGAAAGTTGTACATATGTGTATGACAAGAAATCAAGGTAGGATAACCTTATAATTATCAAAATAGCTGAACAAAACTGAGCTGTCCTAAGCAGAGTTGTACACTGCCTTTTCTTCAAAAACAATACACATTCATTGGCGTTTATGATTATTGGATTGTAATGAAAATCACAAAGGTATTTGATCTTCTGTGGTGGTAAATTATCTGTGAAGTTCCTGTGTCTGCTATCGGGATGACATATTTGTAATAGCAACATGTGAATTTGGTGAATAGAACTGAAGATTATTATATCCTTCTTAATATATGTTCTTTAAAGGTTCACAGTACTTTAATGGTTTTTAGCCTCCATTTAGGATGGGAGAAGTCAGTCTTAGTAGTGCACATATCTTTTCAACAGTATTTGTTACTTTTAAGCCTGTCTGGGAGACAAACATGTTCTTTAAAAAAATCCAAAACATAGCATTTTCCCTTTTAAAAAATATTCCTTCCAAAAGTACTGAAATTCTATTATAAAATAGCTTGACAATGATTTGATTTCATTAGTAGTTCCAAAATGTCTTATGTACTTCTGAAAGATCTATTCTGTATTATATTTGTAACTTCTCTGACAATAATCTTCCCTTTTTTCCATTTTACTACAAAGTAATATATATAGTTATCAGTTTGAAGCCCAGTAATGTGCTAGCACAAATTTTTATGTTGTTTTTTTTTTTTTTCTATTCAGAGTTTATTGACTTGTAAAAAAATATGCAGTATGACTGACTTCATGGAGGTGACTCGATAAAGTACAGTTTTCAAAATATTTGTTTCTGTTAATATATAAACAGATCTTGGATAGTCTTTAAATAATTGGTGCGCTCTTTCTTCGTATTCACCCTAGTTAGGTGTTGTACAGTTTGGGATATCTCCCAGTACATTTAAAAAAAAAGGAGCATTTCAAAGGTCAGGGTTTTTAATGGTTTTAATGTCTAAAAGACTTTTTTTTTAAATTTTTTTTTTGTCAGCACCAACTTCATTTTGGTGTAGAGAAAGCAAGTACAAAATATATTAACACCTGCATCTTCATTAAATAGTTAAATAGTTCCTCTTACAGTTGTCTTACTCCTTCTTTTAAGAAAATCTGACAATACCAAATTTGTTATTTCCAATACTTACAAACTGAAGAATGACCTAAAAAGCAATTGCTCTGAGGGATCTCCTTATATGCCAAAGAGTTGTTAAAGAATGCTCAATTAACACTGAAAAGAAGAAAGAAAGCAACAATTTAACCTGAACAATCATCTAGACTGAAAGCAAACTATTTCCTCAGATCCTCAGATAAAGAAAATATTCAAATATTCATGTATGTGTGGGATTGTAGTAGCTGTGCTTCAGAGTTATAGCTGAGACAGCATAGGATTTGTAGTTTGTTTTGCTTTTAAATGAGACTCCCTCTGGTATAAAAGCTGAGTTTTGAGGGAGTTTTTACTTGATTGGTTTTTTAAACTGTTTTTTTTGTTATAAAGACATCTATGACTAATCTATGTCTTTACTTAATCTGCAGTTGTCTGGGTTTTTTTTAATTGTCCTTTTTGCACTTGCATAAACTTGATGTGCAAGATTTGTAGAAAAAGTTAACATCCAGACTTTATAGAAGAGACTGCTGTTACTTATTTGGGCATGATTGGTTGACTGTGAGTTTATTGAGAAGATAACATTTTTGCATCAAATAAGTATAATAAATTGTTTTTCTCTTTAAAGGGATGGAGAAAGAAAAAGTATGAGCACTGAAAGGTATGCTTCTTTAATATTGAAAAAATTACATTAACTGTTAGAACCACTAAATACCCAGTAATGCATACTTTTATTAGTCATATAATTTCATTGTGCATTTATTTAAAAATCCACATATACAACAGCTCACTAAATCAAATTCAAGCTTGCATTATTTTTTGTCCTTGGCTCCAGAATTCTGTGGAGGCATTTTTGTCAGTTTGTGTGTTCTCTTATCAACCAATTCTGCGAGTGCCTTTAATGCAGCAAAGTGATCCTAAGCCATAAGATAAGGTGGAATATATAAGGACTTGAATTTATTTTATCAATTTAAGTTTAATGTCAATATCAGTGTAGTAGCCTGCAGTCTCATATTCCTAAATGAAGTTTTTACCACAGTAAAGTTCCTCAAGAAGGTAATTTTCAAAAAAATAAGTTCTGGCAGGAGAATCTGTAAAGCACTGTAATAGTTATCATTGTGTGTTTTCTTAGAAAAAGTGGTAAGAAAATATGCTTAAGTCCTGTTTTATTGAGACTTGATATTTGTGACCAGCTTAAGTAAGCCCAATATGATTTTGGTATTATCACAGCTGGAAAATGTGTGGCTTTAGTCTTGTTCTAGTCAGACAGATATTTTGGGCATCTTTATAGTACCTTTCTGCATTGCTTTTCTTCTTTCTTTTTTTCCTCAAAGAGAACAGTTTTAGACCAGAGATGTCTACAGGCTTCTGAGATCATGAGTTTATATGGGGGAAGAGACAGCCCTGAAATAGCATTCCCTCTGTCCTGTCCCTTCCACGCCTTGGACTTTTACAGCTTCTCAAATCACTGCAGTATTGTCTGAATAGCATGAGTTATTCCTTGGATAGTGGTATGGGACCCACAGTGAAATACTCATCCCGTTAGTTTGGCAGCATGCAAACATTCATAGGAATATGAATTGTAATGGAGGATGACTTTTCAGTACAATCAGGTAAACCTAACTATAAGTTAGAGATGTGAAACCCAGTGTAATTTTATCAGCCTTACACTTGTAAATATAAAGCTTGACATGAGACAATCTATCTGTGCGACCTTTCCAAAGCATGTGCTGTCTGTAAGTTCTGCTTTCCATTTCTCATAAAACCTCAACTAACTGAAGGTTGCTTTTCCTGGTATGTTATTACTAAAAAGCAAATGTACAACAAAAAGAGAACACTATAATTTCCCTACTAAGAAGCTCTAGCAAAGGCAGTTGGCAACATTTTTGGCAGAAAGATAGCTTTTTCTCCTCTGAGGCTAGATGTAATTATACTAGTTGGCATCTTTTCCTTAGCATCTGCATTATTTATTTCTGATGCTTGGCTCTGATGTTGACTTCCAGCTCCTGGCTTTCTTCTGATGTTACGCATTACACAGTGTGTACGAAGGAGATTAAATACAAATAACTGGGCCAGCTCTGTGAATTCACTTACTGTTAGTATTCTGTCTTGCAAATACTTAAGCATCAATGACATTAAATCTGAATAATTTTCAAATAGTGAATGACAAATTGAAAGCCAAATTATTTTCATTGTTTGAAGGGCCTTTCAAATATTTTGCAAACAAAATGTTTCTATTAATAATCATTGTTCCTTGAAGTAAAAAATTGAACCTATACAATATTCTTCTGATTGTAGTATTGTTTAACTGCATAAAAATACTTCTAGGTTGCAGGCACTGAACATGTTATAGGATTCATACTGAAAAAGGTCACTTTTTTTTGTTTTAGAACATTCAATGAAATAAACACAGCAGAAGACCAGTACAGCTTGTGTCGAGAGCTCTGCAGAGACCTTGCTCAAGAACTGCAGAAAGAGGGACTCAAGGTATTTATATTATTCAGGTTACTTACAAAAAGATGCTTTGCACTCCAACAATTCATGGCAGCTTTAGTATAAATGCTTTTAGCAGCATCATACCATGCAATCTATCTATCTTCAGAAGTCTCCATTCTTTAATTTGCCTATGTTTAGAATGACTTAGACTGCATTTTGTTGTTCTGCAGGTGGCTATCTAGCAATATGTGTGGGATAGAAATTAAATTGATCAATCAAATTATTTGGCTTGTAAACATTTTATGCTAAAAGCATTCTTTATAAGGGAATAATAGAGTTGATTGTCTATGACCCATGCTTTGGTCAATCATGTAATACTAATGTATTTAAAACACTGTTTCTCTCCTGTATACATACAGGATCCAGCCTGTTCTGTAGTTTAAGAACTTGACATGTGTCAAACTTGCTGACAAGTTATTCACACCATTCAATGGTATGAACAGTAGAAAACAGTTACTTTATTCCTTCTCCCCAGGTACCTGTTAATTACTTTGAAAGAGCAGTTCGTATTTTCTTAGAAGGTCTTATAGTAAAGCAAGGAATAAAATTTAAGACCTGAAAGAATTGTTGTTAATCTTCTTCAGCCATAAAAGATTGTCTCAAAAGATGGCAAGTTGAAAGGGAAATAATCAGCCAAGAAGGACAAAGGGATAAGCTTACAAAAGCACCAAAGAGAGTGCCATTTATTTACATTTGGATGGATGTGATAAATCACACAAATGGTTTGGGAGATGTTGCCAGGGAAATATCTGTGCCAAACACAAATACTGTGTGTGGCTGTGATAGCACTATGCAGGAGGAAGTAAGTTTCAGTGAATCTGTAATGGATTATCACTTTTGCAATCTTAATAGTTAGGATATCTAGCATTGAAAATTTCCCGATACAGAAATAATTTTTTTAGACAGGATAGAAGTTGTGCCTGTAGCCAAATTATGAACTCTGTTGAACATGCACTGGTGGCAGATGGTCTGCAGAGAACTGCAGTCAAATGACCAGTTCAGAGACTTTGACTTCTGCAGAAATTTAGGGGCAAATACAGAATCTTTCTGACAAATTCTTGGGACTTCCCCTTGCTGTGCACAGATAAGCACACTGTCTTGACTATGGCTTACGGACCCTTATATAGATGCTACATAATAATTGTTTCTGTGCCATATATGACATACATGCTTAACCTTTTTTTACTGTTTTTTTTTTCCTAGGGTAAAACTGTTACATTGAAACTTAAGAATGTGAACTTTGAAGTTAAAACAAGAGCTTCAACTGTGCTGTCTTCTGTTTCTACTGAGGAGGAAATATTTGCTGTTGCTAAAGATTTGTTAGGAACAGAAATTGATAGTGTTGCTCCTCACCCTCTGCGGATAAGACTCATGGGTGAGATATTTCAAATTCATTCTTTGTTTTCATAGTTAGGAAATCTTATAGTGTTTTGAAATAACACACCATACTTTAAAGTAAAACTGGTATAAATGTATTTATCCTTTTTCTATTACCCTGGTAGTTTTTGCAAAGTGAAACAGATCTGGAGTGCTGAATGGTGACTTAGGAAGGTTTACTAATTAGGGTTTTACCTTTTTTATGCAACAGTATATGCATCCACATGACGGTAGAATCTTGACTCATAGCAATATTTAATTCTGCTGCTTTAAAAGAGCTTTTAAGTCTGCTTTGCACCACAACAACAGAAGTGCTTATAGAGGTAAAAGCGCAGAGTTCTGCAGGAGATGTGAACATTTCTGACAACACTAAACTCTGTTTTGACCCTAAGGTGTGTGCTTCAGGTGCTTATACATTCTGCTTGAAACATTTAGTGATATATAAAACTTACTTGCCTGAGATATTGGAATGTGCTGCAGAAAAAGCTATTCTGATGGGTAGAGTTCATGCAAAACTTTCAGACTGAATTCTGTGTAACTATATTAAGTTTAAAGCTTCATGTTATAATGCAATCAGTTAAAGCTTCATGGTACTAAAATTAGCAGTATAGTTGAGCTAGTACTTGGGTCTAAAATTGTATTGATGTTGTGATCCATTTGGAGGTAGTCTAGCATCTTTTTAGAGATAAATTGTGCCTTTATTGAGTGAAGGTATACCCTACAAGGTGTTAATTAGGAGTTAGTATCAAGCTTTCATAAAATTGTTGTTATATATTATTTTTCATCATTAGGTGTACGAGTATCAGGATTTCTAACTGAAGAAGAAAAGAAATACCAACAAAAAAGCATTACAAGTTTCTTAAAATCAGGAAAAGAAATGGGTTTCCTTAGGCTTCAGCCAGAGAAGTCCAACAAAGAGTATTTCACAAAAAATTCAGAAGCATCTCATAGAGGGAGTTTTTTTGATCAAAAACGAGCAGCAAGACAACTAAATAGTGAGAATATTTCTCCAAATGAAAGCAGAGGTGAGCAGCTCTTTCATGATGATAAATCATCAGCAAATTTTGTGGAAGAAACAATGAAAGTCACAGATTTACAGAATTCTAATGTTTGTAAGATCTTCACCTGTCCTGTTTGCTTTGAGGAGAAAAGCAGCAATAATTTGGAAGAACTTAATAGACACATTGATGAGTGCCTCAGTGGGATGCCTGTTAAAGATACTGTGGAAATATCCAAGAATGACAGTTCAGGAGAAAATACATCTAACTTTCTTCCACAATTTAAAAATGAACATGTTGATGAACATGAAAAAAATAAAACAGATCAATTAGCAGGAACAGACCAGTCCGCAAATGTATCTGGAAGCTCTACTAACAATAGCACAGAAAAATTTGATCAGATAATACTTGATAAATCTCCCAGAGAACGACAGCCTAGCAATCTCAGTGACATTGCTAGAAATGTGTGTATGAAACAGTCTCTCTTCCCCAAAAGAATATCACAAGACAATGAAGACTGTTTTGACAAGGCTGAACATACAGAAGGAACTAGTTCATCCCATTTCTTTGACACCAAAGAAGACACTGCTCTTGTTTGTCCAGTTTGTAATTCGGAACAGAAAACCACCAATCTTGTGTCATTTAACAGACATGTGGATGTCTGCTTAAATAAAGGCCTTATCCAGGAGCTGACAGAAAAAGAGGTTTTTCCTACTAAGACTTATAATATGGAAAATTCAAACAGAGTTTTCTCTGGTAAGTATATGCATTAGGATATATTTGATTATTCAAATTGTCCGCTTGTGCAATTAAGATACTTTGGCAGTGGTGTGCTTTGAACTTCTTGGGACTCCAAAACTTTTTCTCAAGAAGCTTATTTGAGTAAGGCCCATATAGGAGTGAACATTTTCATTTAAAAAATATCAATTTGGTTTTCATGACAAACTAGATTTATGAATATGATATTCATTTGACAGTGTCCTCCCATTTGCCGCAAAGGTGACACAGGAATTGCTGCTCATTTCTGGAAATTATATGTTTGTTACACCCAACTGTATTCAGAAGGATGTTTGTAAGGCTGCTGAGATTAAAGTGAAGATCAATGAAAACGTCTTCAGAGATTTGGTTAACAGAAAGGCTGCATTATGTCATTTGCTGGCAAAAATAGGGAGATGGTAAACTAGAGCTTAAAGGAAGAAATCTCCAACTCTGTTGTAGGTAATAAAATATATCACATAAATGCACCTGTAACATGCCAAAGCAGTAGTGTGTTTTCTGAAGTAGTTTGTCTTTTTGATGAAGATTTTATCTCCAGCCAGATTAGAAGACATGTGCAGGTAGTAAAGTATCTGGCAAAAATAGTCCCTAATCTATTTTGGGAACCTTATAAAAAGAAATTAAAATGCTAGTGTGTTAGAATTTTCAGAATATAATTAGGGCTTACAATAAGAATCTTTTACACAGAAAGTTTCAAAGTGCTATTGCTGTTGCAAACAGGCTTTAATTTAAATGGAAGACTTACTTTATGTGAAGTTTCTTTTTTTCCCCTTGCAGAACAAAAAAATTAAAAATGAATTTTCAGCTATTTCTGAAAACTGTTACAAGGTTCAAAGTAATCCCATATAATTCAATAACCTAAAGCTTTTTGGTTTTCTCTTTTAAAAATGGTAATATAAACTACAGTATTCAAGCTGCAGATAATAAAATGTTACCTGCTTCTTGAGACAGATCAAATTTTAAGAAAAGTTTTTCCATGTACATAATTTCTGAAGCTTTAAGAAAAGTTCTTCCATGTACATAATTTCTGAAGCATTCTTTCTTTATTGATGTAATTAATTTTGGTTGTCTTCAATTACTCTTAAGGAGGTTTAAACAAAGGACAGCAATGCACAAATCCATCGCAAGGAACAAAAAGGTAAGGGTTTTCTGAAAGCTTGAGTACACAATTTGTTTTAAAATATTAATAAAGTTTAGAAAAATACTCAGTGATACAAAACTTGTGTTGGTATGTGTCCTGTATTTTAACCTCTCACTGTTTTTGTTTTTTCCCTTTCTTTAACCTCAGGTCTGGACTAACAGCTTCGCAGTCAGTATCAAAAAAGGCCAAGTCAAGCAATTCCAAACATACAATTGAAATGTTTTTTAAATGACTGTGTAGCAACATGTTCTGTATGAAGCATTTCATAGAGTTTTATGACTGCAAGTTAATTTAGTAGACTGGATTCAGGTACCTGTCATTTTGGAACCATTACATGTCTGTATAACAAGAACGTGATGTCTGAGATAGAAGAAAAGGTACAAATGAAAGGGGTTTTTTTTTCCGTTTCTTTTCTTTGGAGAATAATACTTTTTTTTTTTCCCCCCACTGGTATCCAAGAATCAGAATTTGCTAGCACTTTGATGTAGTTCCCTAGAACAGAAATAATGAGCCAGGGTGGAAGCCATCAAGCTTTCATTGTTGTTACTGAAAATTACTTCAGTAAGAGTTGATGGAACAGATCTGAAGGACTTGTGGTGCACAATGACTTCACTTAAAAAAAAAGTTAATAAAACTGTTGATTGAGAGAAAGATTCCTTTAGGATACTTAGACAAATCCTGTTTGATCTTTGGCCTTTCCAAAGAGAATGAAAACTTCTTTAAAATTTGAAATTGTTACCAGTCAGTAGCACTAAATTTTTTGTAAATAAAAGGTTTCATGGTGCAATAATAATGAATTAAGTGCAAATACAAGATAATGAACCTTATTGTTTAGCTGTCTCTTTTAAATTATTTTTTATTTCTGAATAAAGTATATTCGTTGAGTGCATATGTGGAAAAAGGAAGTTGAGTGCAAATATTTAAAATACTCTTTAGATTTTTTGTGTTCGCACCAAATTGTTTAAAGACATTTTATTATACTTAAATATTTATCAGACAAATAACTTATTATGACAGTGTATTTCTTAGATGTTATACAAACAGTGCCAAACCCTGTATGAAATATAAATTGCTTTTTAACTGCAAAGTCTTTTAAAGAAGTGGCTACTGTAGAAGCATCTATTTTGCTGTTTAGCTGTATTGGGATTTTGCTTGGTTTTTAAACAAACAAATGTATATGTGATATGTTTTAGATGCCCAAGCTCAGTTCAGAATGTTCTTTCTTGTTTCCAGAATTGCTGGAATAATTACACCATCTCTGCCTGCTCATCTGCTTGTTTGTCAGATGCCACTGTACCCACAGCTCAGTCATTTGAATTCATGTCAGTGCTCCCTTACTTGCTTTGGACCAAATCAGCTGGACTAGTTCAGACTAGTAAATTGATTCAGTGACTTTTTCTAAACCAGGTCAGCATGAGCTGTTCTGTTGACAGAGATGAGATTGGTAACATTTGGTAGGAAACATGTGAAAGCAACTGGGGGAACATAAAGCCACCAATGCTGTTTAGGAAGTGAGCACCTACCCCTTTATTATTTTGTATTTCTGATTCAATAAAGTGTAGGATCTAAACATTACCTTGTCATTGTGTCTATATATCTTTAAAATGTCTATTTTTACATAAGCATTACATAGCAAAATGTAAGCTACTCGTAAGTGCTTGAAAAAAATAAGTTGGTTGGCTTAGCTTCAAAAGTTGCCTTGCCATCTCTTTCACCTAGTGTCATGAAAAGGTTGTGGATGTGTCAGTGTTAATGTGAAAATAAAACTCTCAGTGTGATTGTAGATTATTTATTGCAGTTCCATAGTGGGTTGACCCTGGCTGGATGCCAGGCACCCACCAAAGCCACTCTCTCACTCACCTCTGCAGTTGGACAGGGCAGAGAAAATAAATTAAGGGTGGGTTCATGGGTTGAGATAAGGACCAGGAAAGATCACTCATCAAAAACCATCATGGGCAAAACAGGCTCTGGTTAGAGATATTAATTGAATTTATGACTAACACAATCAAAGCAGGATGAGAAGTAGGATAAGACCTCAAAAACATCTTCCCCCCCCCATCCCTCTCTCCTTCCCACCTCTATGTCCTCCACCCGTGGCACAGGGAGATGAGGAATGGGGTTCCATTGTTTCTCCCACTGCTCAGGGAGAGTCTTTCCCCTGCTCCAGCATACTGGGCTCCCTTCCAGGGGAGACAGTTTTCCATGAACTTCTCCAACGTGAGTCCATCCCATGGGCAACAGCTCTCTGTGAACTGCTGCAGTGTGGGTCACTCTTCCATGGGACGCAGTCCTTCAAGGACAGGCTGCTCCAGTGAGGGTCTCCACGGTGTCACAAGTCCTACCAGGAAACCTGCCCCAGCATGGGCTTCTCTCTCCCTGGGTCTGCAGGTCCCTGCAAGGACCCTGCTCCAGTGTGGGCTTCCCAAGGGGTCACAGCCTCCTCTGAGACCTCCCCGTGCTGCAGCGTGGGTCTCTTCCATGGGCTGCAGGGGCACAGCTGTCTCACCATGGTCTGCACCATGGACTGCAGGGGCACCAGCGCCTGAAGCACCTGCTGCTCCTGCTTTTTCACTGACCTTGGTGTGTACAGAGCTGTTCCTCTCATGTATTCTCACTCCAGTTTTCTCTGACTGCAATTACATCTGTGCAATAACCTTTATTTTCTTGTTTAATCTGTTATCAGAGAGACCTTATCACGATTTATGATTGGCCTGGTCTTGGCCAGCAGTGAGTCCATCTAGAGCTGGCTGGAATTGGCTTTGGCGGACATGGAGGAAGCTTCTGGCAGCTTCTCACAGAAGCCACCCATGTAGCTCCCCTGCTAGCAAAACTTGGCCATGGAAACCCAATACAAAATTGTATATGTTTACTGGTTTGCAAGGCTTTTCGTCCCCCCTAGTCCTTATAGTTTCTTATACTATATTTATTACTGTTTTTATCTGAAGAAGACCTTCAATTTGTGATTAAGCAGATTGTGATTGACAATTTCTGTGGTACAATTTTTCTTGTATCACAATTGATAAATTGTGTACAATTTATCTTGTTTCTTATGGAAAAGATTGTATAAGCAATGTTTTTGGTTTTCATTCTTCTCTGTGACTGTGTGTTGAATTGATCTTAAATTAAAATCTCTTTTTATTAGTATCTGAAAGTTTCTTTGTCATTAACTTAATTGTAAATGATTTCCTGTGTGTGAGCCATTCCACACTCACTTTATCCATAGTTCTGAAGCATGTGAATAATCTAGGCTGGCAGCAGATGAGACTTCTTGTGTAGCGTGTAAGTATCTCCTTATTTAAGATATATATATATATATATATAAGTACTTTATCTTGAATTCCTCCTTTAGTTATGAGTAATAGAGGAAAAGGGTAAGAATTATGTTCTTAGTGTTCTTCCCTCTGTCAATTCTGAAGAAAGGAATTTAGACTGTCTACACATTCAACATGCTCGTGTCTTACCTTACATTTTATTTCTATATTCGCCCTACTCATTTTTATATGTATAACTACTGTTACCTTAAGTACTAAAGCAAGTGCTCAGATTTCCATCAGAGCAAGAGCTCTGCGACAGCAAGTAAGGAATATGTTACAGTACTTCCTTGCTCTGCACTTTGTTTTGGGTTCTTCACCTCGATAAGCTTCTGCATCAATCTTTCTGCAGTCTATAAGGGCTGTCTGAAAGGGTCAAGATTGTAGGAAGTGGTTAGAAGATGTGCTAAACTTGCTACATATAAAGTTTAAGCGCAGGATACGCTGTGAAATAGTATTGTGTGTTAGTAATTAGAACTGGAAATTAGCAGCTGCTGTTTCATGACTATGTAAAATTATGATTTTACTGTAACTCACATTCTGTATGAGGTCGCAAATATATCCTTCCTTTGATGCCAGCTTTGTAGGCAAACCTAATCATTCCATAGTTGTCTGTTGTCACTCATTTTGAAAAAGAGCATTAACATTGAAAACAGTGGGTCTGTATTACCATACAGAAATACAGCAGTACAGACCTTTCTTCCTTTTAAGAAATAGTTGGAACATTTGACTCACAGGAAGCAAGAAAAAGTGAAACCTCCATGATTCAGTTATGGCTGAATCAGTTGCTTGTTCTTCTCACTGGATTTACTTTTACAGGGTTGTTTTTTCTTTCAGCTGAGTAATGTTCACCTACTGGAATTACAGTTGATGAACTTGTCTTATCAGACTAAAGTGTATCAACTCTAAAGATTTTTATACATCACAGCCTGTCTATACCAAAAATGTTTAAAAGAGAAAAGAACTGTGAATTCTCTTCATCTGTGGAAAGCAGAATCTGAGCATATAGTTTTTATCTAAATTTGTTCAATTTACAAACTCTTGAGTCTTCAAGATTAATTTTATTTTGGACTGGTATGGTGTTAGTCATCTTGGAAATTAAGATGATTATGTCACTTAAGGTAAGAAAAAAATTACAGTGAAGAAACTTAGATGTGTCCACAGTTGTGCGAAGCTGAATGCTGGTAATTCTGCTTTCTTGGAACTACTTTTCCTATATTTATTTTGAAACAGCAATATCAAAAATTTAAAATAGCAACTTAAAAAAAAATATGCCCTGTTGTGGAAGAAATTGTTGTCTATGTGAAAGGAAGTACCAATTCTGGCTTAAGTAGACCAAAGTTAGTGGACTTCAAGACAAATTGAGAAATAGGTAGGTTAGATGGATCTCAGTATGTCAGTTCACAAAACCCGAATTTTTGGGGATGTGTGTTTTGGTTTTGATGGGCCTTTGACAAAAGCATATGAAAACATTTTCTACCTGAAATTGAAGAGTCTTGTGATTGGATCAATACTGCTACCCCATGTGCATAGTAATGCACAAGTTAATGGCAGAAGCACCTCAGTCTCTCACATCCTAAGGCTGTGTGCTGCATGCAGGTGTGCAGAGATGGTCACCCCTCTCCTGTCCAGTGAACACTGGTTGACAGTGATGAGAGTAACTCCCCAAAATGGTCTTCAGCCTGCAGAAGGAGCTCCATGACTACCCAGTAATTAGTAATGCATCTACCTAGCTCCAGGCATCCCATCCCAGTGATACCTCTGTGTGTACACGTGCACTTTCAGCATGGATTTTCAAACGTGCTCCTTGGTGAAACGGGACTGTCTTTTGTCTCGTGTGTGCACTTGAGGGTGCAGATTGATCCTGACACATAAAGCGCTATAGCCACTAGGGAAGACCTGGGAGAGATTGGATGGGGCAAGGATGATCCTATTCAGTGCCTAGCCACTGTCAAGAAATTGAGTGTATTTAGTGCTTGGTTTCTCTTAGAACAAATTCCTAAAGCTGCTCCACGACTCTGCCCCTTCGCACGGTGTCCGGGCACCAGCAGGGCGCTGTGCAGGTGTGCCCGCAGGGGTGTGTTAGGCCCGGCTGCGTGTGCTGGAGTCCTGGGAACCGGTTTGGCGGGGCCAGAGCAGGACACCTCCCTCGGCACACTGGCCTGGGGTCCCTTCCCTTGGCTGAGGAGGAGGAGGAGCCCAGGGCAGCGATGAAGGGTCTGAGCCGCCTGGTCCGCGCCGGGGAGGATGCCGCGCAGGGAGCCGTGGCAGCGAGCCACGAGGACCGTGAGTCCGCGGGGGTTGGAGGCGAGGCTTCCCGAGGGGCAGCGCAGTCCCGGCTTCTCGGACTGCGGCCGGCACAGCCTTCCTTGGAGGCAGCGTGCCAGGCCCCGTCAGAACTGCAGGGATCCACCCAAACCTGCTTTCTGCCTTCACCGGAGAACGAAATGAGCGCTGGGGGTTAGAAAGGACAGCGCTAAACATGAGCTGTTGTACATGTAGTAAAAGACACCAGCAAACGTATGGATGTGGGATTGAGAGCTGGGGTTTGGGGTGTTGTGTTCCAAAGGGCAAGTCTTTCAAATTGCCCACTGTCCTCCTTTATCTTCCCTTCTAAACGAATCTGAGAGGGTTCTCTGGTATTGGTCACTTCCCTGGAGCTGCGTATCTGCCACCAGTTTCACAGCTGATCTGGGCCCCCATTTTGGGAGGCACACAGAAATCAAAGGACCTTGCACTCAAAAACAAATTGCAGTGATGAGGTCTCCAGCCTTCAACCTGCAAACCAGTCTGTGAAAGAACAGACTGCTCTTGTGTGAGCTGCAGTTAGTGAAAACAGGTGATTTGTGGAAACTAAGCGGTAGTTGCCAAACGCTGCTTCGCCCCAGTCCTGTGAACACAGCATGACAACCAGGAGCCATTATCTTGGGCTGTGGTTCTTGCTCCCAGGCTGGCAAAGAGGGCAGAAAAGGAAAATAACTAATGAAATACCACTATTGGACTCAATAGGTAGTTTTCCCCGTGACTTCTTGAAATTGAAAATTCTTATTTTAGAAAAATATCCTAGTAACTTAACAATATGCCTACATTGTTCTAGTAATTTTATTTCCAATAAAAAGAAAACCTAGAGAAAACATCGAAAATGTTGTCAGATCATTAAATATATTATTTCATTTTAAGAAACAATAGGGTAAAAATATTTTTATTGTTATTTGAATCTAAATATTGTTGATGTTTTCTATTTTACCTCCATGGACCTCTTCAGCCAATACAAATTCTGGGATTTTTTTTCCCATGTGCTTTTTAAGATAATTGTGGATTTTATCTTGTGGACAATGCAACAGGAATTTAGAAACAGAGCAGGGAAGTAGCGACACACACATGCAGGGATTTTCACTGTCCTGTAAGTAATGAAACCTCAGCTGCATTTTTTGACTTCATTGGAAGTCATCCTTATTTGTGATATTCCTGAAAGACAGAATGAGCCTCTGAATATATATATGAGTATAAATAAGAAAAAAGGAAAAGATTGAAAGTACCTCACTTTTTGTTTTGAGGTCAAAGCAACTTAGTTCTTTGCACTTTTAATTACTTCCTTACTCTTCCAAAAGATGAAAAATCTAGGGATGTCTGATGTATTGCTGGCAAGGTTCTCTACAAAGGAAACCAACTCTATCAGGAAAGGAAAACAAAGTATTAATTTCAGTTAGCTCATAAGAAAAACTAGGTATAACCATTTAATTGTTATAATATCGACATGTAGTTATGATATAAGCCAGACATCTTGTATGGCACCGAAGAAAATGCCCCCTAAAAATCCTGACAGTCACACATAGAAAGGTGATTGTCACTTGAAAATAGAGTAATTGCTAGTAACAGGAGAAGTGCCAAATTCTGGAGACCCCTGCTTGGTAGAAGGCTTCCATAAATCTGTACTCTAACAGCTCTGTACTCCTGTAATTTCATCCATGAAAAGAATAATTTTTCAAAAGCATCAAAAGTTTGGGCAACAAATCAGAGTCATGGTCTTTATTGTGGTTCTTAACTCCTGAATTACTAAGAAGTATGAAGAGAGAGATATTATTAAGAAACATAATGCACAGAGCAAAAGGTCTATTTAACATTTAATTAAATGTGGCCAATTTATGGCTTCTGCACAGGAGAGAAAAGATCACTTATTAATTCTTTGTCAGAGCTATGAAACTGTCCTTGCTGATGCATATGCAGAAAAGAAACATCATTTTATCTTGTTTATTGAAGGCAGTGTTGAGTAAAGTCTTGGGATTGTTCCTGACTGTCTTAAGATGCATTTATCTTTGCATTCTCATGTAAG
>JACBWW010000008.1:13038215-13072422 GCA_020086605.1 Lanius collurio
TTAAGTGAGATTAATCCCACCCACACTGTCAAGTATCACTAAAAGCCTGCAGATTGGAACCTACTAATACACTGAATCAATCAAAAAGATCTGAAGAAATTTGGCTTGAGGTGTTTTGGTGGTAATTTCTGCCTTTGTCATTTTGTTTGAAGCATGGCCTGACAGTGATTCATCTCGCAGCTTGGACTGGAAATCTGGATATAATGCGAAAATTAGTTAAAGCAGGTGCTGATCAAAAGGCTAAGAATGAGGTTTGTTGTTGACAAATTTTTACCAATCCTAAGCAAGTTTATGTTGGAAAAAAAATCACTTACTGCCCGACTTACCATTTTTCAGGAAGGAATGAATGTTCTGCACTTTGCAGCTCAGAGCAACAGCATTAAAATAGTTGATTATTTCCTCCAAGATCTTCATCTGAATGACTTGAACAAACCTGATGGGGTACAGTGTGCTTCTGTTTATTTCTTTGATGTCATGAGGCTTTTGTTTTGGGGGAAACAATCTTGACTTGGGGAATTTCAATGAATTTTAATTTACTGACAATTAAATATACTTTTAATTAATGATTTGGATACTGAGAAACAGGTAAAAGGAACAGCCAGAAAAGCACTTAGGTGCAACACCTTTCCTCCCTCTTTGTCTGTTTCTATTGGACTGCAGACACCCTCTCTTCTGCTGTCCTTTTTTTTGCTGCATGTGGTGCTCAGTCCTGGTGAGGCAATGGGAGACAGAAGAGCTTGGATTCAGTCCACAGTGGATTCTTTTTTTCCTGCTCTTTGTTTCTTACTATTTTACTCTGCTCCAGAAAGCTTCTTCCGTAGGCTACAGTCACCCTGTGGGTGTACCTCCCCCTCTGTCTCCTCCCTTGCATCTTCTTGTGTCTCCTGCTGTATCTCCCCTTGTGCATCCTCCCCAGATTAGTGTCCAGCCATTCTTAAATACATTTTTGCAGAGGCATCATTTGGTTCTACGATGGCTTAAATGTTGGCATGTTGTGGGACAGTGTGACACAGTTTGGTCAGCTGTGGAGCCAGCTGGAAACATCTGTGAGCAGCACAGGGCAGCCTCTGACATTTCCCACGCAGCTCACCTTCACAGACCCCTGCCCTTACCAAAACCTGCCAGTTATGGCCATGTTCCATCAAGGTAGAACACAGAGCTATTTGCAGCCACCCTATGGAAGTGCACTGACTCTCCAACTCTGCCTTGTCCTCATCAGATTTTCTGTGTTTTTATTTTTAATTCTGACAATGTTGGAATCTTGTTTTGTAACGTTACGTAGCTAAGTCAGATATTTTGTCTTTCCATGAGGAAAACTTATTCTTGTGAGATCTGGCGCCAAAAGAACAAATCTCCTGTATTTTTTTTCCTGAGTTTCTTGAATTTCACTGACCCAAGAGGGCAAAATTCTGAATTCTTTTTACACATGACCAGTCTGACAAAACAGACTTGATTTAACAAAACATACCTTTGAAGTTTCAGGCCTTGGGAAAGGAAAGGTGAGGAAGCACCTTCTCTTTGCTGAGGTTGTGTCATAACTCTCTATTAGGTGCATACATTTTTTTTCCTAGGCATTTATATAGGTCTCTATGAGGCATGATATGAAGCCATTTTATCTAGCTGCTGATATGCCTCAGTGTCTGAACAGTGTTATGGTTTTGTGTCAAGACAACTTTCTTGTAAACGGTTTGAAGAGTTTTTATTAGTTTCAGTACCACCAAAACCCCATACAGCGTACAGTGCTGAATTCAGGCCTCCTGGATGAAACTTCTGAGATATGTCAGTTCTGGTCTGTGTTTGCAGAATTTGGATCAAACAAATTAACCTATGGAAATAAATCTTGCAATGTCTTTGCTGCCTGTTTCTGAGCATCCTCAGACTTTTAATGACAGAGTTATTTTGATAAATATTTTTGGAGTGAGAAAAAATAGGATTAAAAACTTTTGAGTGTATTTTCCACTTTTTTGCCATTCTAAACAGTTCTTGTATATTTTATTCAGATATGCAAGATGTATAATCTGTTTATTTACACTAAGTATGTTTTTTAATTACTACTCTTCTTCTATTTAATGACTGTTGTGTTAATCTCCTTAGCTAGGTGATATGTAAATTTTAATGTAGGATACACATACACATATGCATGACATATATCCAGTAACTTGAAGTAAAGTATTTCTACTTTCTGTAACACCATGTTTCCTTCTATAATTGTTTTCTAGAAGGGTAGAAAGCCATTTCTTCTGGCCTCTGAAAAAGGCCATGTTGACATGATAAACAATTTGATTGCTTTGAAGCTATTTACACCTGAAAAAGATAAGGTAAGTGTTTATTTTCCACAGAAGTACAACTACAAGTATGCTGATGAAAGATTATTTTGTTTCACTGTAGTTATTATACAATCAAAATATCTGAGTATGTTGCCCAGATGCTGCAGTGCTGGTAGTGATATATTTGACCAAACAACATAAAAGGATGATGATTTTTTAGTGATAAAGGGAAGACAGTGGGATGATTGCCAGGAGACTTTTCCATACACATCCATAATTCATACAAAGCAGGACTAGCATATGCCTGTCTGTTGAGAGATGATCAGGGTATCAGCCTGAGAGATCATCTTTCCCAGTGTTTCAGTCTGTTTGGCTGTGTCTGTGTGTCACTGCCTGACCATTTTCAAAGCTGTTTAAATACTTCAGAATGTGATCAAACACCTCTAAATTTTTTTTCAGAGACACCTTAACACTTCAATCTGATTGAATTTTCTTTGGCACTGTATTTTAAGGTATCTTAGTAATTTTCAAAGTCTGCTCTTAAACTTACTTTTCCTTACTTGACTATTTCTGTAATGAGCAAGTTAGTATTTCTCTGCATCAGAGGCATTGTGAGGACAAATGCATTAAAAATTGTGAGATTATCAGATACTGCATTTACAGAATTATATAAGTAAGTGCTCAGGAAGTAATGTTGGTTTTTTTAGTATTCTGGTAATAGTTTAAAAGCTGCAGTGCACCCAGAACTCGGCTGTGCTAAGCAGTTTATCAGCAGAGGTTGAAAGATAGTGTTGTCCCAGACATGTAGCAGGTTAAAAGTGTAAACAGCACTAGGAAGTGCAGCTGTGGTCCTTCAAATTAGGTAGAAAACTAGGACAGAAACTCATCTCCTGGGTCACTAAGCCAAATCATACTGTAACCATTGTTGTTAAAAAAGATTTCTGCTTCTTCCCATTCAATGCTCTGAATGAAAAACTGTTCTGGACTCTCATTTTCTGAGGATTAGAATTCTCCTCCTATTTTTTAGCCATTTTTACATTATTTTGTATTCTAACATTTTCTTTTAGTTCAAAACCTGCTGCTCTTCCTGAAGTTGTTCTTTGTTTTTATTTGCTTGGTGGTGCAGTGTTTTGGTTTTCTTTTGTTTCTGTTTGGCATTTCTTAATTTGCTGGAGAGAAATTGCACTGATGGAGACAGAGATCAAAGATTGCAATGTTGATATCAAAGCCATGACAAACTTCTATGCTTTGACGTAGGTGTTTTTAGTCTTTAAATCAGTGATCTCTGGGGCTCAGTGTAGTTCCCATCCTTGTGGGAACCAGTACCAGAAGTATTAGTTTGATTCATTTGTTAGGAGTCAGAATTTTTGCTAGTATACAATGAAGTTTTCAGACAACCAACTAGATCATCAATGTCATGCCTGCATACATGTGAAAAGGCTCTTTTCAGATTAAACTGAATCTTGGAACATGCTCTGTGGAGCTATATCCATCTCCTTGTATGTAAGAGAGACTTGTATATAGCAGACCAAAGCCTTTGTGTTGGTTTTAGTTAATATCTTAATTCTGAGTTTTAAAATATATTATTTGTCATTTTAATTTCAAGGAGGGAAATACAGCATTGCATTTAGCAGCCAAAAATGGTCACAGTGAAGTTGTAGAAATTCTGCTTGAAGAATGGGAGGAAATAAATGACCTCAATCAGGTGAGTACTCTGAAACTACCAAAAGAAATAGTTAGAGATTTGAAAATTTTCTGAAAAATCAAATTTAAAAGGAAGAGAAATGGCACTGAGGAGATTTCATTAGTCTTGCTGGTTTCCTAGTAAATTTGCATCCTGTTTCCGTGTTCCTTGTCCAATGAATTAACCTCCATTACCTCCTTCAATATCTCTTCCTCTGTCCTCTATTCCTTACACATATCCTCCTCTGCATTTGTCAAGCCCTTACATAACTACTGGTGGAAGAAAACAGAGAAAGGCCTTAACCTCCCTTGCTTTCTGTTATCCAGCATTTTTAGCCATGTGATCCCATTCCTTTTAACATCCCACTTTTAACATTTCTGGCACTTTTCAGTACCATTTATTGAGCCAGTTTGACTTGTATACCAGGCACATACTATCACATGCACTTCAGCAAAGGGGTCTCAGATTTGTATCTTGTCCATCTGAACTCAGTTGCATGCACAAAACTGGCTGCAGACACTGCCTACCCAATTTGCTTTCCCAGATTAGTGTTGGTGAGCTCAGCCATCGTATTGGTCAATTGTGTATTAGCTGAGAATGTTGTGTCCCTGAGTTAATGCACTCATGAGCTTCATTTTAAGGCTCAAACAAGGAGTGGAGGAAGGAAATGCACACTAAATGCTCATCTCAGCATTCTTGCTTTGCAAAGGGTTCGTGTCTCTTCTGTTTTCTTTGTGGACACTCTGTGGGAACCTGCCATGTGGTGGGTGATTTACTCTGCTGGGCCAGTGAGCAAAATGAGTAACTCCTGCCCAAGGCCCTCTCCTTCCTTTATCAGCAACAGATTGATGAGTTGAGAAGCTGTCTCTTATCCAACCTGTCTGCTGTTTTCAGTTGTGAGGCACAGGAGCCTCTTCGAACTGTGGAGCCCTCTCGTTTTCAAGGCTTGTCTAAGAGTGTTGCCTCTGCACACAAATCTTGTATTGCTTGTGCTTCTGTCTTGGCATGGCTAGTGGGGTGACCTTCCTGTCCAGCTGGAGATGTTCTGATCTGGGTATGAACAGATCTCTCTTTCCATAGCATGAGCAAAGTACTAAAATACATTAAGTATACCAGAGTAATGTCAGGATTTTAAGCAAAGAAAAATTAGGATTTATTGATTGTTTTGTGATTGTTGAAACACCAGAGTTACTTTCATTAAACTTTTCTGTATTTTAGGTGTTGAGAAGCAGGGATTAGGTCATTGTGTAGCTGATGTAACCTATTTTAGAAACTTGCTGTGGAGACATGGAGACTCTTTCAGTGTGAAGATTTGAAATAAATATGACACAGGATTATTTCTGCTAAAAGTTCTCCTTGTAACAGGCACTTGAGGTTGCAAATTTGTCAGAAATATATGGCAGTGTACTGACAGAAACTGATATGCACTGTATGTACTAACATGCCAGTGGTGTTGCCTGGTGTTTAATGGCAACAAGTGAATTGTTGAATGGCAACAACTGCTGCCTGCCACCTTTCTGTCTGTGCTTCTTGCTAGCAGTCTTCTTTGAAAAGAGCATGATTATGTTTATGAAATAGTTTTCTGTATTGTAAACCTTACTGTACATCTGCCCAGATAAACATCATCTGTCACTTAACTGTAGGTGAGTTGCCATGTCATTCATGAGGTAATTTGGGAGCATTCAGGTTGTGTTCTCTTGGGTCCATCTCTCCTCTCCTATTGAGCTGGATGAGCCTGATGGGGCCTACCAGATGTGTTTTGTGTCTCAGTCTTATAGTCACATGTCTTAAATTGGAACAGACACTTTGTGTCTTTTGTTCTAGAACGGAGAGACTCCATTTTACTTGGCTGTTGAAGGAGGTCATGAAAAATGTGCTGAACTCTTACTGGAGGCAGGGAGTGACATCAATGTTTTAACTCAGGTGTGTACACAGTATCCCTCCTAGTGGGACATACTAGACTGTGGAAAGGACCTTATAATCTAAGGATATTTGCTCTGCTTTTTTTATGAAATGAGGAAAAAAAATAGAATGGGAAATGTGGAGAGTACTAACAGAATAAATCTGATATGGAAGAAAAATAGCATCAGATTTATTTGACTGGGTACTGTGGTGGAGCTTTTAATTTCCTGTATGCTCACTAGTACCACATATGACTAGAAAAGGTAACCAACTAGGATAACTAAAAATCATCCTTTTTGGCAGTGTATATGACTGATCTGATGACAAACTTTTTATCTACATGTGGTTCCTGAGCTTCAGTCCAAGTAATATCTGCTGAACAGCCTTGGTTAGCCTGCTGCATGATGTTTATGATTACAGAAGAACGAGAATTTTTTTGTTTAAGCAGAATTATTTTCTAAAATGTTTTCTATTATTTTTTTATAATTTATTTTCAAATAATTTGTATTTATTTTTTCTATTTATTTGTTAACTATTCTGGGGATTGATTGGTTAATATGACTGTACTTGCTTGGTAAAGGTCCAACAGACTAGGAGACATGTTGTCATCGTTGTCCATGTCCATGCATATATAGATGATGCTGATCTATCTCTTTCTTAAGAGAAGTTGAATGAGGCTATAGGACACTGGTGTTCTTTAGTATGTTTGTTGTGATATAGTAAAAATGTGAATTTCCTTCACTGTTGACAAAAACTTCATAGTAACTGCTAATTCACTTCATTTTGTATGATTTTATCAAAGGGTTTTATTGGTGGACGGGATATGAACGCAAATTTAAATGCAAGATTATCCTGTATTTGTACCTTTCTTTAGTACTGTTCTTTTTTTGCAGCAATAAAAATGTAAGTTTTTCTATCTATCAAATTTCTTTCAGAATGATACCAGTGCTTTGCAGGTTGCAATTCAGAATGGGCATCTATCCTTGGTTAATTTTCTTATTGATAAGAATATTGACCTGATTCCTAAACCCGAGGTGAGTGTTTATCAGAATAGCTCTGCTGCTGGTGCTCAGCCTGTCCTGTGTTTCCTTGGGAATTCGGAGAGCTGAATGAGACTAAGTAGTTCCTTGAATTTTTTCCTATACCCATTATTATTTGGTTTCTAGGTGTAGTTTGGCAACACATGCAGACCAATAGAGACAAGGTCCTGTTGCCAACCCAGCGAGTGCCTGAGCAGGCTGGTGCAGTGCAGAGTAGACTTGGCCAGGTTAAGCCAAGGGCCAGGCATTTGGAGAAGGTGAGCAAAGCACCCTGCTTGAACTTAGCAGTAGTAATGCTATGGGCAAATGGTCAACAATCATAGCTGATTGTGACTAAAGATAACTAAAATGTAAATAAATGCTTCAGTGCTTTCACCCTCTGCAGGTAAATGCACCCTCATTGCCTTCAAAATCTGCATGCCAACATTCCTTGCAATTTAAAAAGAAAGAGGAATTTACATTATCCAAATCCTCTCTCAGTTTAGATATTACAGATATTTAAGATTCTCTATGAATAGGAAATTATTTTTCTCTTCTACAGTACAGGATGAAAATAGAATCTAGACTTCATGGCTTATGCCATGATCACTGGCCTCTTGCAGAAAGCTTTCAAGGAAAAACAATTTCTGATGTGCTTGAAATGCTTAAAGGTCAGGCACTTGTTTTGCTGCTTGTCCGCATTAGCTTTCTGTAGCAAAAGCAATTCATAAAATTGTAACTTACATTTTAAAAAATGTTTCCAGCACAATGTTTCATAAGAGCTTGCTTTATTTTTCAGTAGCCCTGAAGAAATGGCTGTGTTTTATAAAGACAATGAACTAGGGCCTGGCACCCATGAATGGTATTGGTATAGAATTATTCTTTAGTTGTATTTCACAAGAAACTGATCAGTCACAGGTTCAACATACAAAGTGATCTTACCCACCTAGTGTGGATTTTGAACTAGTGCTGCATCTGTGCACTGGTTATTTTAAATAATCACTCAGATAAAACCTCTGCATTTCTTACTAGCTGTAATCTGTCATATTTTATAAATATGACAGCAAGTCAGTTTAGTATGAAGAGTATTTCCAGCAACAACATGTGACAAGGGTTTGCTCCTGGAAGGTAGGTTTTGACATCTGTTTACCAAATACAGAATGAGTCTGTCTCCAGGCTATGCAATGAAGGGCAAAGCCACTTTTCTAAGGGGGCATTACCCTAATCTCTCTGTTGTCAGGATAGCAGCATATCCCAGGTGGGAACACTAAAGAGGAGTGCCTTGTGGCATTCCTAGGTGGTCGCACAATGATGCACACACCATGCACTCAGCATTTCCAGTCTTCTCAGCTGTATTGGTTTATCCTCTTCTGTGGGTGTTGCAGGAGCAGGCTACCACCTTTGGTATAACTCCACACATCCAGGTGTGTTTTCTGTACTCTTGAACCTCTGCTAGAGCATGTCACCTTTGCAAGGGATGGGCTTCAGTAAGAACCTCTTTCTGGTTTGCATGAACTTGTAATATTATACCCAAGTATAACAATTTATTATTTTCCTTTCACAGCAGAAGAATTCCCCTCTCCATTTAGCAGTTATCAGTAATAATCTACCTATAGTAAAAAGACTTTTGGATGCCAATCACGACATAAACTCCTTAAATCACGTAAGAAAAATTGGGAATTTACACAGATTCATTGATAAAGTAGAGATTATGTGGGTTTTGTTTGATTTTTTTTTTTCTTTATGATACCAGGGTACAAAAAAAGAGGAAGAAAGAGGAAGTTCTTTCGTAATATTTTAGAGTGTGTACATACATATTAGTCACTGGTACATGCTGTGCTAATGTTGTTTGAGCAAGATAAGGATAGCACAATGCTGAATACTCAGAAAATCTGAGGGTAATGTACTGTTCAAATGCTATGATTCAAGTGTAATGAATGACAGAAATGTCTCATTGGTATTGCCTTCAGAGGCAAGCCCAGTGCAGAATGCCATTTGGCTGGAAAAAAGTTAGATTTTCCTTAAAGCAACCCACTGTGTGCAGTGTTTAAATCTGTGACCAAAACAGTGCTGGTAAGACACCAGTGTTAAAGTTGTTGCTGAACAATGCTTGCACAGCATCAAGGCCTTCTCTGTTTCACAGTCTGTGCCCCTAGGTGAATCGACTGGGGTGCTCAGGGAGCTGGGAGGGGACACAGCTGAGCAGAGGTGAACAACACAGCAAGACTGAACAGCAAGGTCACGGGTCTCTGTGATGCCATTGGTGAATGTGTGCAGCTGTTAGCTGAAAGGATGATGGTTTGAGCCCATCCATGGACAGATACACCTGTCTTCTTCACCTTAACCAGGATTCTTTGGCCCTGCTTGGTGTCAGTGGTCTTTGGAGGCCTGGTCAGTTGTTGGCCAATTTGCTGTGCATCAGATCAGTTCACTGTAGACCATATCCACCACCAACGTGTGCCATATTTACTTAGGTTCTGCCATGCTTAATCCTTTTATGCTGTACAAAACCTCCTATAATTGTTAATGACCGTTTCTGCTTTTACTGTGTTGTGTATCACTTCGTACTGCTTTGCCTGGTAGATGATAAAAGCACTGGCTTGTGCCTGATCTCGTGTTTTTGGGCTCTACAGTGCCACTGTCTGTACACTCAGGTAACTACCTCACAGATAAAATTAACAATTGCACCTTTTCCTTTCCCTCCTTGAAGAGGCACTTTGTTGACAGAGGAATGAATGGCATCTACTCCTTCTTCTCCCCCAGGACAGGTCTCTCCCACCTTTTTGTAACACTGCTTGGTTCCTTGAATATCCTTGTATAATCACACTGTTCATACTAGTGTGTGTATGGTTTTGATTATTGTGAATAACAATTAACAACTACCTGGGAATGCCACACTGGGATTCGCCCGGAGGCAGTCAATTCTCAGGTAGCACTGTGTGTGGATGTAATTGGACATGTGCCTGGGGCCATTACTGCCTCCAGTAGATTGGGACTCCACGCCTCAGCTGCAATGTAGTCCCAAGTAATTCATACACTGTCTGAAGGAGGGGAGCCTTGCCTGCCCTGGTGAAACACAGGGATTTCTAATGTTGTGCTGCGCCTGGCCCTTGCCTAATTGAGCTCCCATCCAGTGCCTCAAAAGAGAATGAGGGTTTCCTGATCAAGGAGCACACAAAGGGACACTGAGAAGGTCTTCTGTTCTGAAGCCACCCAAATGGACACTGAAAAGGTTACTTAGTTGGAGGTGCCCCACTGTTGCTTAACCAGAGACCCAGCCCCCAAATACAATAATTATGCCTGAGCTCCAGGAGAAATGATGGAAGTAAATGTTGGTTTGGTTAGAAAGGGAAACAGCATCTCCTCCTGAGGGGCAAAAGGGAAAAGATTCAAAAGAGGTAGCCTGGCTTGTAGCAGGACAGAAAAGTAAAAAGACAAGAATGACAACAGAGGCAAAACTACCTCATGTCTACCTCTGAAAGACCTCTTGGGTAGGCAGCAAGTATTCATCCATCACCAAGGTGAGCACACTGCTACCTGACTGCTCCAGTGCTGCGAAGGTAGGGAAGCTCAGCTGCTGGGGTCTTTCTCTAGGGACTAAAGGATTGCCAAAGGGGTCAGAACAGAGGCAGCCACTCCTAAGTCTCTGGAGATGGCTCTTACTGAGCATGAATGCAAAGTGTCTCCTCAAAGGAGATACTGCAAACCAGCAAGGCAAGTAAACTACCACAGAAAGTATTCACTATCTGAGGGAGTGGTGATAGAGGTGGACTACAGTGAGCTAGCCAACAATTTGGTCTCCAAAAATCTCAGTAACATCCAGTGCCCGTGGTCCATATGGCAGCAGATTGTACAGAGCACACAGACACTGGCCCCTGACCATGACAGACTCCAATGGTCCAACTGTGTACTGGACTGCCAGCTGTGGCACTTTAAGGAGAACCTCTCTTTCACCTCTTCATCAGTGTTGCATCTCAGCTGTGGAAAGACTATCCCAGCAGGTCTGTCGAGTCCCACTCTGGGCAGTGTGGCTCCTTGTTAGGGAAATGCATCCTTCTCTCCCTCAATGCCATGTAGGGATGCTCCCCATGATGGCAACAAGGACGAGTCTTTGAGAAATCTGTGGTTCACTCCTTCCCATTGTTAATTTTATTGCTAGAGATTAATATATAGACATTTTTGTGGAACTCAGAGGCTGTCATTTGCGGTTGGAGTAAAGTATGATGATAAGACTTTCTGGTCACATAAAAGAGAATTTTGTAAATTTCTTCAACACATCTTTTGGAAATGTTTTGTGCTTTTTCTCTAGCTTGCCTGAAGTTACATACAGTAGGTACTTATGTATCCCTAAATCTCTGAAGAAAAGAAAGTGGGGTGTATGGCTAGGTTTTATTTATGAGAATAAAAAAGTAAGGTAAATATGTGAGATCATGTGATCCTAGTGTAAACTGCAAAATTAACTGATGAGTCTTTCAATGTGGAACCCCAAGCCAGGTGTTTCTTGGAGTGCAAACTTTTAAGCTAAGATCTAAAGGCCAAAAAAATTCTCTAACCAAACCTACAGAATGTAAACTTGCAATGTCAGAGAAGCACAGGCACAAAACACTCAACTTAGAAGGATGATGTGTCACAAGAAACATACTAAGGAACATTCCCATATATGCAGGGCTTCCATAATTAATCCATTATTTGCTGCTGCATTTTACCCACAGGTGTCTGTGTTTTTTTACTCTACTTTCTGTAGAAGGATAAATAAATACATATTTGGGTATATGTAGCTGTGTAGAAACTATACAACCCTCCCTTCAGGCCCAAAGTTTTACTTGAAGCTGAATTGCCCTTTAGCTGTATTTCTTGTTAATGGTTTGGCCTTGTTTAATGGTTTTGGTTTGAGTTTTTTTGTATGTATGTTGTTTAAGGTTCACTGAACCCATTATGGAGCAGGTAGACTTCTGCTATATATAATCATTTTGTGGCAGGGCTGAATAAAAAGCTCTGTTGTGGATGTGGCATATTGTAATGTTCAAAATTATGGATGTTGAGTTGTCTTGGCATGAATTTCAGCAGAGAAAACATTACTTGAGAGGATAATATGGGTGTGGGATGCTGCCAGTCGCATGAAGACCTCTGTCCAAAGCATCTTGCCTTGAGAGGGAAGAGAGAGAGAGAGAGATTGTTAGTTTACAGTACATTAGAGAGCGATAATAGCAACTCTTTCCTGAGCCAGCTGGAACTTCTGCCTGGCTTTCCCGCAGAGATCCCATATGCTCTCTTGTCTGCCTGAAACAAAACCGGCAGGTCACTCATGATTTCCCTCTCCTCAGTATTTTCTCACCAAGGTGACCTCTTGTGAATCTATTTTAGATTCAGCCTTTGAACATGCTGCTTCTAGGAGTGAGTTTGACTTAATTCATTTATTTGGTGTCTTTAACTCCAGAGGCAGGAAACCCCTCTACATTTGGCAGCTGATCTTGGCAATGTGGAATTGGTGGAAGTGCTGCTGAAGTCAGGCTGCAATCTCAATACCATGGATAAGGTAAATTGCATTCCTCACACATGTCAAGACTACATGATTTTATTTTTTAATGTTGCTTTATTGTTTTACAATCTTCCTTAAAGAAGTGCATAAAGCACATGTTACCACTTGTGTTTGCTAAGTAAAGCTAACTACAAAGGAAGTCTCCTTTTAATACTGCCATACCTGCAGTTTGAAGAGATCTGAAATGGTTTTGTGAAGAGTGTAAAACTTCCAAGCTCCATGGTTTGAAGGATAAACACTGCTTCTAGAGACTTTTCATGGAAAAAAAGGACTAGACTTGCAGAGAGGACAATGGCCTGTGGGTGCTGTAACTGTGCACCTGCAGCCAGGCTCATTGCCAGGGGAGATGCACCTTCACCAACTCCAGTGGTGGAGAGTTTGCTCTTTAACACTCCAGGTCATCTGACACTCCAGATCCATTCAGGTGGATACTTAAACCCTGAGATGATGTTCTGCCTGGAAATAGAGGCAAAAATAGCAATGGCTGGAAGAAGTACCAAAGCAAAGTTGCTGCGGAAGTGCTTTTGAAAGAACAGAGTGTCAAACCCTGTACTTACAAATTTTGCTGAATTACTGCAATACCGAGTTTCCCCTTTTACACTTTTACCACTTTTCTTAATTTTCTGTATGACTGAGTTGATGGATTTGATGTTTATTATGAGCAAAATCTCACCCTTTCATATTTTAATAAGTAACTTTCCTGCACAAAACTGTCCTGATGAGAAGTGAAGCTTTATGGACTAGGATTGTGTTGTTTTCCCCTAGCCTGATATGAGGCCTGGGGCTCTGAGGGTGGGGTGCATGGTTGGTATGTTTTGAGAGGCTGAGGTAAGATGCTGCATAGTAGTTAAGCCTTTTCATTTAGAATCATGCCTACGCTTGCCAAAGAGCTGCAGTTCTCATAGGGGTCAAGCCAGAACGAAATCTTGTCCACTTTAAAGAGCACCTCAGCTACTGGAATATTTTTTCAACCTATTTGTATCCCAAGGGCAGACACAAAAATATTACTTATTACCTATGACTTTAAGCCTCTACAAGTCTTTGAGTGAGAGAGTGCCCTGGTATTACAGCAACACTGATAGAGTTCAGGACTTGTTAAGAGAATTTGGTTCTGAACCAGTACAACTCACCTTTCTGCATTGGTTTTATATCTTGGAGTAGCTTTTTCCTTGCTTATTTGCTGGATGGCCCCTGAAACCATGCCACTGATGGGAACTTATGTGAGTTACAGTGCCCTTTGAACTGAATTGGTGCTGAGATGCCAAAAACATTACTGTCCTTGCTGAACAGTAAACAGGAAGAAGAAGAGCCTGCTTCAATTGCACAGTGTTTTCCTGGCCTCCATGCCGTGGCAGCAGGAGTTCTCAGTCTCCAGAGAATGTCATGCATCTGCTCCTGAAAAAGCTCTCTTCGGAGCTCTTCTTTCATCTCACCTGCAGATAAAACTGTCTTTGGTTGTGAGTGATAGGGCACAGAGAGCTCCCTCTGTGCAAGACTGCTGTGCTACATGTGCATGCAGAATGCCAGCAGAGTCTGCTCTAGCACAAGGGTACAGAAACACCCCCTTTATCCACTCCCTCTCTCTCCCTCTGGGAAATAAGCACCTCCCCAGAGGTGGGCCCAAGGAGCTCTTGTGATCTCTGGACTCTTCACATATAAAATATGCCTATGCCTAAAAGATTTAATGAAATGTAAATTCCTTGGCTTCCAATGCGACGCTTTTCTAAAAACAGACTAATTAGAATGATCTTGAGCAAAGCCAGGAGCTAGAACTCAAAAGGTATAAATTAGGGAATTTTATACTATCTGGAGAGTTGAAATACCTCATAATTTAATTAATGAACCTTCTAATTAAGGGATTGGCTTATTTTAGAGCTAATTTTCTAGAATGCCTAGCACTTATTATGTGGAGAACACCCAGAATACTTAAATCCAAGGCACTTGCACTCAGTGCTGATCTGCTGGAAAAAGGCAGTTCCAGAGAAAACCCTTTAGAGCCACTGTGATGCCAGTACATCAAAGTGCTGATAGGAGAGATGAGTTCAGGTAGACTGAGCAAACCTCTGCAGCTGCAATTAAAGCAATGGCTTTTAGTAGCTGTGGCTTCCACTATACCCATGAAGCATCATCCTGTACTTGTGCTCCTTTCAGCTGTAATGAGAAAGTAACTCTCATTCTGTGAGCCACCTTCTCCTACCATCTAAAACAAGGCATAGGTTTGCCTTTTAAGTTGGAGACTTCCACCTTTGCCAGCCTATCCATCTGAGATGCCAGTTTAACCCTAGCATGGGAATGGACTGTGGTAGCTTTCAGTCTGTGATGCCTGGGCTTGCATGAACTTGGATGCAGTGACTGGAGAGTGCAAGCTGATATGAAGTATGCAGCAGTCTGAGCGCAGGTTTCTGAAAGATGATGTACCCCACCAAAAATTCTTTAGTGGGGAGTTCAGAGTGGGGGAAAATTGACCACCTCTGGGCTGAGGGGATACAGCTTATGCAGAGCATAGAGATTTGATTGTAGCTACCCAAAAGCCATAAAAATGGTAGTAAATATCTTTTCATGTAAAAATAAAAGGGGATGGGACTCTGTAAACAGTTCCTGTGTTTCTTCTATGACACACCCAAGATAATGTTCTGATTTACTGTCTCTTGTTTCAGCATGGAAAAACTGCACTAGCCATGGCATCAAGGAGCCATCATGCCCTCATTGTAGATATGATCATTAAAGCAGAAAGGTATTATGCCATGAAACAGGTAAGAGCCATCTTTCATTACACTCAGGATACCTAAGGGAAAAGCTAGTTCTGATTTCGAAGTGCCTTTTGGCTGAGGTGGTTCCTTTCAGCAGGTGGCAAGACTGGCCTTGATGAACTAAAGTAAGGATTGGGAATGGGAAAGTCTCTAGCCCATGCAGGTTTTACTGTAAAACTAGTAACTAGCTGTAAAACTGTAAGCAGATCTTACCCTTTTACTGCCTTGAGCTCTACACATAAAGGGACGGAGAGAGATTCTAAGCCAAATCCATGATGCCATCATGTGCTGTGCCATCAGCATCATGGCTGGGATAACACTGGTTTAACATTGGATAACTCTGGTACAGTTAAAATCTGTGGTTAAAAAATAGGTGAGTGAAGATGTCTGTGACTCCTTTGCTAGCAAGGGCTCAGCTACTTCAAAAGGAGCTCCCATTTCTGTTCCTTGTGTATTAATTATGAAATTAATGAAATAGAAAAGAACTTCAAGACAAGTGTGAAGGACATGGCTTAGGTTGTCTGAATTTCTCACCTTCTTTCCCTAGTTATTACTTACATGTAGGCTGCATGGTGATGGGCTTCTCTGGAGGGCGACAAGTAACTGCCATATGAATTTGTGACTTCGTTCTCCCTCCTGCTTCCTGCTGAGTTAGCCAAGTGTGTAAGCATACTGATCCTGTCCCAGAGCAGGCACACCCTACTCCTGCCCAGAGTGGCCAAATCCATGACACCTAGTGTTACAGGGCTGGTAAATCACAGATCTAGATTTGTTATAACAAAAATGCCTCCATGAACACCCTGTATTGTGCACTTGATGTGCACCAGTTCAGCTGGAGCTGTTAGGTATATTATGGTTTCTTTTGGCTTAAAGAGGAATTAGAAGTGGTCTGTTGCCACAGATAATGTGCCAAGTCAGACAGCAGTAAACTCATAATGTTCTCAACCTCATGGCACTGTTCACTGAACTTCCTGAGGAGAAGAAAAGGTGTTAAGCAGATGCTTTTCTGCAAAAGCACCAGAGATGTTGGGAAATACAAATGTGTTACTATCCTGTTGCCTGAAGCTGAGAGTGCAACCTTTTGAACAGCTCAAATCTTATGGCTATGGAATATGATGCTGTTCAGGTGGTGTTACCACACAGGGAACTATAGCATTTTGAACCATTATTTTAAGGACTGTCTTTTTCTTACATTCATCTGACTTATCATTTGTGACAAAGCATTAGTTACAAAAGGAATTGATTGTCATGTAGCCAAGAGGAAGGGCATGTGATAAAAAGTGTGAGTGTCTTCTCTCTGTTTGCCCTTTTTTCTATTTATTATTTCTACCCAACCCTTCCCTGTCATTGCCCAGGCTGGGTTTAACTGAGGGCACAATTAATAGCAAAGAGCAGCTGCGCTGCTGCAAAGATTTTTTTTTGTTTGCTTGAGTTTTTTTCTGTTGCTTTTTTTTTTTTTTTAATTAAGCATCACAAGAAAAGCATGTAATCAGAGAGACCCTGAAGCTGTCCTGTGGAATGTCCTCAACATTACCTTGCATGTATCAGGAAGCATGAAATAAAGTTTACATCAGATGGAGGGAATCAAACATACATGACAACGCTTAGTTACTGAACTGAGACTTTTTTTTCTCTCCAGGTCTCTCACAAGATTAGGAAAGAATGCTGCTGTACTTTTCTGAATTTAATTTGGGATGAAGCACTTTATGCTTAGCATTTTTAAAACGTGGCATACTGCCATTTCCTTTTTTGCTTAGTATCTGCTTTGTAATCCTCTATCAAATTCCTAAAGAAATTGTTTTCCCTTTGAAGATTGATTTGAAACAGAACTATTACATGAATATAATGAAATACAGAAAGAGTTGGAGCTTACCTACCTAGGAATGTTCCCTGGGCACTGGTTAGCTAGGGCTGAAATCACTGACTGACATGGTTTTCACCAAGGTGCTCGAACAAGGGGTAAGACCAACACTCCTGTTTCAGCTGAGCCATGTATACAGAAGCAACATCACTTTTAATCTGGAGGGAAATATCCATGTGGTTTTGTTTTCTACATGATTTTACTTATGCAGGAATGACACTAGATCCATGTTCAACATACATGTGTATATTGGTTTTTAGGCACTTTGCTGATTGGGGGTCCCCATGATAAACCTAACGGCTGATCCTGCCAGCAAAGGATCTGGAAGTCCCCACTTCAGCCAAGTGAAGCTGACAGGATGGAGGCAGGAAAGAGCTTGAGCAGGCGCTGTGCCCATGCTGCCTACCCTTTCCTTGGGGGGAGATTAGTGCTTTGAGAAGCAAGAGATAAGGGTAAGAACTGTACCAGAAACCCAGCTGAGGTCTAAACATGACATATAGACAGAGCCAAGCTGCACAGCAGCACGGGCACAACAGTTGCTGTCACTTTGCTCTTGTGTACCAAGTACCAGAGAAAGTGGTTTATTTCTCAATTAACTTAGTAATATATAGCAACACACACAGGCACTCTTTGTTTCAGTTCTGTTTCTAGGAGCAATACACAGTTCCTTTACAGGCACTGACCAAATCATCTGCTGTACAAGACACTGCTCACTAATCAAAGGTTCCCAGCTCTGTTATAAAATTTATCATCTGTTTTCTTTTTCAGACACAACTAGCTCATAGTGGTAATGGGTCAGAGTTCAGTGTGTCCTTCAAACAAGATCATAGCACACAGACCAAGCAAATCCGTTCCTCCCTTTGGAATCTAGCATACAACCAGTTAAAACCCCATGAATGGAAAAAACTTGCTGTGTTCTGGAAGTTCACAGACGAACAAATTAAAGCTATTGAAGAACAGTGGACAGGTAACAATATCTGAATGGCCAAACATAATATACAGGACAAGAAACTCCACAAGGCAGTGTTGCTTGATAAACTATGTATCACATACTGAAAGGGCACAAGCCTTGTCCCTCCTTCCTGGGAAGCAGTGCTGTAGCAGAACAGGACACTTCTGCTCTCCCTTCTGGCTTGAAGGAACCTTCCTCTTTGGAGATCAAGACTAGAAGCCATAAGCATTACAGAAGGGTCTTGCAGGTCATGCTGCAAGTGAGGACCTGGGGAACCTCATGACACAGAAAGATATTGCTCATGCTCTGTCTGCACAGCTGCCATGAAACAGGAATTCCTGGTTTCAGCCTCTCAGGTGCTGGGGAAATAATTGTACTAGTTACTACTATTCCAGGGTACATTTCCACAGCTTGGGGAAAAATGAAAGGAAAAATTATTTTAAGATGTATTAGGTGTTTTTTATCTCTTAACCATAGTGTTAGGATAAAATGTGAATTTTTTAAAAAGCTTTTGTAAGCTTCAGTCTTCATTTTTCTGCTAGATAAGAAAGGTAATAAGAGCAAATGAGTAAGTTCAAAACCTGTTGGAACACTTGGAGTGCAAAAGCACAAAATACACTGTTTCTAGCATATTGAACAAATACTTTGTGTATTACATAGGGAAAAAAAGTTACAAGGAACATGGAAACAGAATGCTGCTCATCTGGTTACATGGTACATTGCTGGCTCATCAGAATCCTGTTAAACATCTATATGAAGACCTGGTGGAAGCAGGATTTCACCCTTTAGCTGGTAAGTTGATACACAGCACATTGCAGGGTGCTCTGCAAGACTGCAGTGCTGTGCCGAGGTCCCTGCTGGTGCTGGGGAGCTGTGGCCAGGGCAGGGCTGGAGGACGCTTTCTTCTTGTCTGGACAGCCCTTCCTGAGGGGGGAGGCTGCTTGAGAAAAAGCATTAATGTCAGACAAAGATTTCTAAAGGAATAAAAATGTGCAAATTTTGCTTCCCTCTTCTGTCCTGCACACATGGTTCAATTGTGACTGGTCACCCTTCAGTTAGACTAGTGTGACCTTGTGCAAAGCAGAGTACACCAAGTGTTTTCTCTTACTTTACAGAGAAGATCAGAGCTTCAATTAACATTGGCATGGACTCCAGGAAATGTGTCATTTCATGAGCTCATCAATAAAACATGGCATATATGATGGAATTACATGCCAGATGGAAAGTGGAGTTCAAATACCCTTTTGGGAAACAAAAAACCTATTTTGAAGTTGTAAAACTTTTTCCATCCTGGAAGAACTTTCACTTCTGAAATGGTTACTTATTTCTCAAATGCTTGCTAAATTGCAATATAAAACATTTAAGAGTGAATGGCTGACTGGTAGTTTATAACTGCAAAGCAAGATTCACATTTCTTCTCCTGACCTAACACTGATAAAGTAATTCTGTATTGAAACTGCAAACTAAGCTACTTTGTGTTTGATGTGAAATGTAAATAAGATGTTTCGTACATGATAAAAATCAGATTTGATGAGTGAAAATTATGTGTATAAATCAATTAACACTTCCAGAAATAAGCTGGCATCTGGCCTCATTTGGGATTCAGGTTTTTATAAATTCTTGCTAGGATTATGACAACTCTTTCTACTGCAGCATTTGATTTATGTAGTGAAGATACACAAAAATGTCATGTGTAAAATCCATATGTGGCTGGCTGCAGAATTTTCTATCGTGGCATAACACTGTATTCACACTCCCAAAATAACATTTGATATTTAATACTTAACACATCTAGAAATTATTTACCTATTTCTTGTTCATACCTTGAATTAATACTTGGTAGTAGTGTCCTGCTGAATATGTTTAAAGGTTTTCTTATTATTGAATATATATAATATCTGAAAAATTATGTAAATGTCTATCTTTGTGATCTTCTTCATAATACAGTAATAGTTTTATCATGTAATCGAAGAACTGAATTGCCTTTTCTGTTTGCACTTAGCTAGCACTATTTTGCACTGAGTCCTACTGTTTGTATGAAAAAGGTGATCTGTATCTTAGTCTGAAGTCTTACTCCAAAATGCCCACTTGTGTGCAACTGTCTTTGAGTCGGCTGCAGAGCATCCCAGAAATATGAAGTACAGACCGCAAGATCCTAAGGTTTTGGAATCAGGGATCTAATGTACAAATGCCTAGAATCCCTAAAGCATGCATGAAGTTCTGCCTGCAACATTAGCCTGGAAAATGAAACTGTTTAAGAATCTGATAGACTTGATACCTCACCTGGCCCAAGATGGACCCTAGGTGTGGAGGATACCACCCTGCTGTTTTCCATTTAAACACACCGTTGTAGGACATAATTAAGGTGGATGTCAACTACACTTACTTGCATAAGCAATTCAAAGTATTTCTAACAAAAATAAATTTCATTTTCTCTTGAACATAGATGTTAGTATCATTGGGATGAAACAAAGAGATTCAGACAAAAATCACATTGTATCCTTTATTTGAAAGTGTGCAAAAGATTCCTTAAATAAAAAGCGTTTGTCTTAATAGTAAAAGTTTGGAGGTAGAAGAACAGTTCAAATTCTTTTGCCCCTCCAGATATCTATTATAAATGCACTTTTGCTTAAAAATCCCCTTTTTGTTTTTAAGAAAAGGGTACAAACATTATATGTACTTTAGGCCTCACTGCCTCAAATCTGAAAAGACTGGGAAGAGGTACCTTGATTAAAAACCCCTACTGGTGAGAAAGATAGTCAATCAGTCAACAACTTTTATTGACTGAACACTGGTGTGGGTTTGGCCCTGAAGCACTCGCCCAGCTTGTCCTGCAGGTCTCGCAGTGGTAGAGCCGGAAGATTGAAGCACAGTTCGAGGATATTTAGCAGCAGTGGCTTGGGATATGGTTTGCTGAAAAGTAATCAGATACATCAAAACACTTAATGGCACCAAAAATTCCCATTAAAATAGCTCTAGGTAAGATGTAGTTTAGAAAGAAAGATCTGCAATCCAGCAGACTGAAATACACTTACCAAAAGGAAAAAATAAACAGTCATTTAACAGAAAGGGTAATTTCTTTTCCTTTCTTATCTGTAATACACTTTTTAGAATATAAAGTGCTAAACTTCCAGTTAACTAAGTATCTTGAGCTTTCATCACTTCAATCTTATTTCAAGGTTGGTTCGTTTCTGTTTTTCACCATACTGAATTCACAATTTTCCCCTGTAGTGCTAATTTAATCACACCAACTTTCCTTTTGAAGCTTAGTATTTGCTATGAGGCAGTCCCTAAAACGTCTTCGAAAAGAAAAGGGTTGCAATTTTATCAAGAATTAATTTTCTGCCCATAAAACTACCCACCTTAGTGTAACAAACAGTACATTCTGCTTTTAATCAAGGTAAATTCTCTCCCCTCTCAAATTAACTCAAGAGAAATACTTGACTTCCACTTAGGTTTTTATTTGCAGAAAGGGTATATAGAATATATCTCTAGGGCTGTCACACTTACTACATTTTTAGAAATCAGTGTTTGTTGCAGTAGTTCAGGTGCTTTCCTTGTCACACTAGTCACAAAATCTGAATCCAGAAATTGTTCTTAATGAAATAATTACCAGACTGAATCTCTAACCTCCTAAAAATATACAGTTTAAGTATTTCTGCTTAATAGCCCAAATTCCTGAAAGCTATGTGCAGCCTGTCACAGGGATGTGAGTCATGGCAGGAAATGGGGGCCTTTTCTGCTTTTGGTACTGCCATGCTGGTGAGGAGACTGAGGGTGCTTGGGAAGGTGGGAGGAGACACAGCCAGGACAGGTGACCCCAAGTGACCAAAGGGATAATCCAGGCCCTGAGGCACCATGCTCAGTGTATAAAGTGGGGGATGAAGGATGAATGTTGGGAGTGATGGAGCTTGTCTTCCCAAGTAACCATTATGTGTGATGGGGCCCTGCTCTAATGGAATGACTGAACACCTGCCTGCCCATGGGAAGCAGTGAATTAATTCCTGGTTTTGCTTTGCTTGTGTGCACAGCCTTTGCTTTTCCTATTAAACTGTCTTTTTCTCAACCCATGAGTTGTCCAGCTCTCACCCTTCCGATTCTCTCCCCAATCTCTCTGGTGGGGAGTGGGTGAGTGGCTGCCTGGGGCTTGGCTGCTGGCTGGGGTTAAACATCTCCTCACCAGTACCTTCCAGACAGACATTAAGTACTGTTTGCTATTTTCAACAGGCCTCAAGTTTGAGCTTTGTCTAATTCCTCTTCACAAGATAATTTTTATCCAAACTATTACCATATGTGTTGTAATAAAAATACTATAAGACGCATAATCTGATTTACCTGAGTGACTGGATGATGTTTCTCAACAATGACTGAACTCATGGGTGGAGCAACTGCCATCACTGCTAAACTCCCAGAAGCTCTGGATCTTTGTCCCATATCAGCTCGTCCTGTGATTCGAGCAGTGATTGTTCTTCCTGCTTTCTGTTGTGCAGATGTTATTACTTTTGCCATGGGCTATAAATAAATCAAGTATTAATTGGTAAAAAATTCCAAACATAATATTTACAATGATCTAGTATTTCTGCTGAGTTTTATCTGCCACATGCCTAAACAGAACTTGTGATGTTGCAGGTAATCCAGTTACATTACACAGGACTGAATTTGGCTCCACCTGGCTGCAACCAGGATTACTCCATTTTTTTTCGACTCCTGAGACAGCCTTTCAAGCAAATGACTTGTGTCCTGAGGGAAGTAAGACTAATTTGACAAAAATCAAGCAGCATGTATAGTTTAGCTTTGCTTGCTGACTGCGTGCTTGAGTGACAGCTGAAGGTACTTCCGTCACTGTGGAAATCCTTTCTAGCAATGACAGAACAGATAATAAAAAAGCTCCTATGCTTACAATAGTGCAGCCTTCTCTAATAGCAACCTGTGTCAAGTGCTAGAAAATTAAGGAGGGCAGTTTAGCACTAAGCATAGAAAAGGGAATGAGAAATTTGAAACAGGAGTACAAGACAAAGCACTTTCCATAACAAAAGGTTATGAAGTCAAACACTGATTATTCCTGTTGTACTATACCTAAGGGTACATACATTCCTCTATTCCTCATTTTGCCACACTGCCCTACCTACAAAAAGAATTTAGAACTGCTCCTAGCATAAATGGGTTTATGTAACATAAATGAGCATTTACAAGCTAGTGTCTTCATACTGCTATATAAACTCTATGGTATGCCCTCAACTACATACCTGTGTTGCTTTGAAAAATGCACAAATAACAATACCCAAATTAATATTTGTTATGATGATGCCTTAAAAGAAGAAAAGAAGTTAATTTTAGCATATTACCAGTTTTTGAGTTGATGTTACACAAGATCCTGCTGCGCTAGTGATGATTCCTGGAGAATCAGCATCTAGCCTGGTCTCAGGAGTGCTTCCATGAGCCAGGTGGCTAGAAAACTGTGAAATGAAACCAGAGTTTACAAAGAATGGGTATTAGTTTCTAAAACATACAGTTTTACTCCTTAGATAGTCAGTTTTTTGACTATCTCAATTACCCCTTCAGCTTTAATATCTTTGCAGATATCTTACCTCTAGTGTTACTGTTCATTGTCTAATTTAAAATTACTTGTCTAAAAATTGTAGAAATTGTGTGAATAACATTTGCCAGTATTAGAATTAAAAATCTGGAGAGAGGCATGCACATCATCTCTGTTCTAACCTACTCTCCAGCATGATACTGTTTCACAGTGGCAAAGTTTTCAGGATGGCTCCAGGGCCGGTTCCAAAACAACCATGGCACTAGATGATGATCTGGCTAAGCTAACGTGACAGGACAACAAGATGAGTTCCCTCCATGTCTATATGTGTTACCCCTCCCAAAAAAGTAGTTTTAAGTCAAGCTAGCTTTTCATTTTTTCAGAGATCTTTTCATCTTTTCATATTAAATTCAGAGGCTTTTCTTTAAAAAAAAAAACCCTCTTAACAGCTTTTTTCCCGAGAGAACCTTAGAGAGCAAATTATGCTTATTGTAGTGACCTTGTTTAGTTTAATGCATTTTCACGAAAATAATTTAAAAAAAGAGCTTAATGAAAGTACAGCAAGCCACAGCTGTGTCCCAGTCACTTCATTTTCACAATGCAGACTGAACACACCTGCAGGTTTCCTTTTAGACTTGGACTTTCTTCAAAAAAGCCCCAACCAAGGAATTCCTTTTTTGTCACTAGCAAATACAATTTTGTTCCAGCTACATACTTACCATGCCTTCCATCTGAAGGGAAGCTGCTGGTGGAGGTGGTGATGAGGGCGGATTATATTGTGATGGAGGTGGCCTTCCTGCACCAGTGGGAGCATTATCATTTCTCCTGCTTCCTATATCTATCATTAGAAACACAAAATAATGGGATCAGCACATAATCTAGCTAACCCTAAGGGATGGGGATATGGAGGAAGATAAGTTACAAAAAAAATTTTAGTATTTCTTTGGGATTTTGTATAATCGAATAAAAAAGATCAGGCTGTTCTTTACAGAGGTAGGTAGGTAGGCAGATATAAAAACCCATTCCTATATTTTACCCATCTTTTGAGATGGATGTAAATGTTTTTTCAAGGGGCTTGTTTCTCTTTTATGTCTCAGCATCCCCGTGGCACATGTCACCTACTTGTAGTGCAAAGAACTGAGGTTCTCCCTACTGCTTGCCAGAACTAAAATCAGTGTGCAGAAGGTGCTCTTATCCTAAGACCCAAAATCCAGTTTAGATAGGAAAACACAAAGGTCATACTGGACTTCCCTGAGAGCACAGGATCCTTAAGGGGGCTTACTGGCAGTAAAATAAATGTTACACATTAGCAGCAGCATCTCATCCCCATATATAATTGCTGGAGAGTGGCCTCATCCTAGCTATAGGACTGGGACAATCTACAGGCATCCTATAGCTCTCATGTCCCTATGAGGGTAGGCTGGGTAAGCTTAAGCTTGAACAAAATCCATCTGAGATACTTTCATCTCACAAGGCAGACATGGGGGATGCCAGATCTGCAGACATAAGCCCAGTCTCTTTTCCAAGCAGTTCCAGCCTCTTCCTTTTAGAATACAGACTTTTGTAAAGGAAGGAGAGAGAGGTATTCTTTATTACTCTCCTATTTCTGAAGCAACTGATGCTAACTGCAGTTCCAGTACAAGAGAAACTTGCTCATCCTACTGACTAGAGTGACACCGTGTGGTAGTTGTGTTTGGTTTTTTTAATTCTTGGCTGAAATAGGGAGGAAAAATAACAGGAAGGTGCTTCAAATCTGTGCAATGCTTGTAGATGTCAAGAGTAAAAGAATGCCAGAATGCACATTTCTTACATATCTATGTATGTACACACACATTAAGCTGAAGCACAGACAGGGCCAATGCACAGTTATAGATCAGTCAGATCCGATCTATGTTACTGAAAACAAAACAGTGTTAGGATTTTTATAAGCAAAAAGTTAAGATTCTTTCGGCTTCAATGTTCCTCTAAATACATAAAGAGGTTAAAATAATCTTAATATACTATTAATTAAAAAGAAAGTCAATAAATTAGGCAGATAACTTTTACACCATCAACACTGACACTAAATATTATGAAGCCATTAAGGTTGTCATACATGCACACTATTAATAAATACATTATAATGATATATGATGCGTATGTTATCTGTTTATTGTATGCATATTAAATATACATAAAAAAAAGGAATAATAAATTTGTAAAGGGGTGAAATTCTGTTTTTATATCCAATGGCAGTAGGTGGCACTGCAGTGTTCATACAAATTTATAACTGCTGACTGATTCTGGCACATGAAGTTTTGATATCTACAGATTAAGAGACTAGAAAAAAATCACAATCATCTTCTCTGATGTTTGCAGTCTTACAATGTCCTGATCACTGTTCTACCTGATTAGGAATGCAGATCAACAGCTGTTCAACCATATTAAATAATTATGTAACTAACTTCATTAAAACCACCATCTGGCTGTAGCAAGGAAAAGATAGTAAGCCTAAGGAAGGGGAGAATGTGGTACAAGAGGTGGTACAAGAGGTGGTGGAAAATGATGAGATGTTATCTGTCTGTGAGATGTTATGAAGCCTGATTAAAAAGCATCATAGTGGATACACAAAAAAATGAGTTATGGGTACCCTAACATCCAGCACAGCAAAATCTTTAGGTGTTGCTCTGGTGTAGAGTATCAGTTACAGCTTCTTAGTAAAAATCAAGCAAAATCTTTGGTCCATGAAACTCAGGGGATGGTCACAACTATTCTACAGTTCAATTTTCTTCATTTCCTTACTACTTACCCTCATTTTTATAGGTCTACAGAAACAATGCTTCCACATGGGTCAGTTACCCTTCACTATCAGGGAGACTTATTGTCTGCTGCATGTTTTTTGAAAACAACAAACAAATAAAGGATAAAGCTTCAAGATAGAATAGTTCTTAATTAGTAACACAATGAAAAAGAAGTACCTGGGAAATGCCCTGTAATTTTATTCCCAAACTCAGTAACTTCAAGAAATCGTTCATTCTTAATAGTCTACAAATACTGACCCTATGTTCTTACTATCACACAGCTACTACACTTAGCTAATGTCATATTAATTTCCTAAGCAACTACACAAATACCACTTATGTTTAACAGGCTTAGACAGCTGCTCAGGTAAGCATCCTCTTACATTTTCTTCAGCTTTTTGTTTCCTCTTCCTATCTACATCTTTTGGTGAAGAATTTCTCTAAAGTAGTTCATAAACTTCTGTGCAAGACTGCTAAATTTAGCAACTGAAATTACTTGTCTAAGGCTATTAACCATTGCTGACAGTACAGCTGGTTGTTGAGCCACATGAATAGCTGTGACACTCCTGCTAGCACAGCTATTTTCTCTTTAACGTGGGTTGCTGCACCAGCACGATTATGTTCCCACTGGTACAGACTGTCTCACTCCAAGGGGGTGATTTCATTACATCATTAAGCATGTGCAACTCTTCCCTGTGTAGCTGCACAAGTTTTACGGGTATGCTGCTGATAAAAATAGACTGGTGTTTCCTGTTCTGGCACAGAGTTACAACTAAATACAGAACATGAGAGATTTGCTTGCCCTTTTTACATTCAAAAACAAAATTAAAAAAGAAGGGAGAGCTGGGAAAAGCTGATTTATTGCACTCTGAGATTCCAGAGCATAAAGGAATTTTCAGGATTTTGTCTCCACTGCTCCATAACTGGTGTTTTAAGAAGGTTGCCACCTTTGACTTCTTGTTCTGCCTTCAGCTGCAGGTTACTGTTCTCCCAGCAATGTGGGATGAAGAGAACACATTCCTCCTTTTAGCTACAGCAGTATGAAGTTCATCAGAGTATTTATCAACATATTCAACAGGACATTTTAAAGCGATAGAAGTTTCATAAACTCTGCATTGCCATACATTCTCAAATTAGAAAACGAAAAGAAACTCCATTAAAACAAAACAAAACAAAAAAAAAATCCCAAACAAATCCAACAAAAATGCACACACACTACCAGATTAAAGCTTTTATTCATACTAACCAGAATCTGGCCTAATGTCCTTGCTTTGAAACATGGTCATTGCTTCCAGATTCAACGCACACACACCACGCATAAAGGCTTTCTTCATGGTGTCTTCATACTGATCTCTTTCACTGTGCAGTCGCAGAATCTCAGCTTTTCTCTGTTCCAAAGCAGCAGTTAACTACGAAACAGAATGAGGAAACAGTTCTCTCTTACTTGTAAATGCAAACTACATATTCATCAATTAACTTTAAAAAGTATTTACTATAGTTACAAAGATAGAGATTTTCACATAAAATCCCTGCTTCACTGGAGATGAACAGCTCATTTCAGTTTCTTTGTAATACAGCACAATATTAGTCCTAGAACATACCAAGGACAAGACTGTATTAAAAAGGACCCTACCTAAGCAGAAATATATCTTGCAAGCTTTTGTCTTTTAGAAGCTGGCATCTGGGCACAACCCAGATTTCTGCAGAAATATGGGTTCATTCAACAGAAGAGTAAGTGTTCTCAGACAATTATTTAAGTAGAGGGTAAATTCTCATGACCAATCTCTCTTCTCCAGATACTGTAAAAACCTAAAAATGCTGAGAAAGGAACAGAGCACGTTGCTACTTAGGATTTTTGTGCTGTTAAGACACATTTGGTAAGCCTGTTCTTAAAGTTCAAGGTTTAATTTCTTGCTGAAATACAAAGCTCTTAACTGACTACTTAGCACGCACCAATGGACACATTGACCTTAAGATTAATTTCACCTTAAGATCTGAAAGTTGTTTAAGAAGCTTAATTGACAAGCTGAAGAAAAATCAAACTTTATTTCTGCCTTTAACAGAGCAGCTATTACAAAAAAAAAACGTTGTACTCATCATAACCATTTGTAATAAGAATGGTCTTCTATTCCCATTGTCTTCTTTATCAAGACCTCAAAATGCATAGCCCATATTAACAGGATGCTTTTAGAAAACCAATGGCATTCCCACTGTTAGGCAGAGATTTGCTTAATTTCAGGAAAGTCCAATTTATTTCATCTGTGCATGCAGATCAGCAACATTTTATATCAGATGCAGGGAAAAAAATCACATCTGAAAACATAACAGAGATCTTAGATCCATTCAGATCTACTTGCATACTTGAGAACTCTGTTCTGCTGGAAAATATTCACATTTCTTAGGTTTTCTGAGAACGAGATACTTTGGAGGGACAGGGATTGGGAGTGAAGGAGCAAAAGAAGGGAAAAAAATTGATTTTACCTCTGCAATTTTGGCTTCATAATCATTGGTGAGGTGAACACACACATCTTCTGCCCTTAACTGACAGGCTCTTGCTACTTTGTCTTTCCATTTTATTTCACTAGAAGAGCGCCATGCTGCCCACACTTTCTTCATCAAAGCTGTCCGGAAATGTCTGTCTGCTATGCTATTTGCATATTCCTTAGGAAGTAAATACAATCACATCATAGGAAAGTTCAGGGTTGATAAAAAGCTCATTACTCCAGTAAGGACGATTGTCTTACAGCTTATTACAGAGATCACAGTAGGAACTCCATAACAGAGGTACAGGTCCTGCAGTGAAGTGTTTCACAAGCAGCCTCAGCACCTCAGCAGCTCAGTGCTGCCTCTGCACATGTGCCATGGCACATTACTGACCTCACCGTGAGAAATTGTATTTGTGAACTCCCAGGCTACACAGAAATAGTATTTGTGAACTCCTAGGCTGTTAGTTTAATGACACTCAAACAACAATCTCACATATGCGGTGTAAGCAGGCATGTGTGAAGCCATTTGATGGATATGTGCACATTTGGACTCACTGCAGGAATCATATAAAACCTGCAGTCACAAAGATTGCATATAGTTAGAATAAAACACTTACCTTTTGAATAAATTTACACTTCAGGATTGTTTAAAAACTACTTTGAAACAACCCTACTATTCCACTCTATTTCAAAATAGTCAGCAGACAATGGGGTTTTTTTCCAATCCAGAGAGCATTTTTTTTCCCATTCTGACAGCAATGTTCTTTTTAGAACCAATTTTTCCAAACTGTTGTTTGACACTGTCAAACACATCAAAATAGAAGCATCATAGTTTCTTCAATATGTAACAGCTCTGCAGCAGCTCTGACTCTTTTTGAGTTCAGAGGTTTCATTTTGGTTGCATTTTTATTTCGTGCACATACCTCTTGTTTGGTTTTAACATGCTGAATCCGCCACAGCGTAAACTTTCTCATCAACTCTACTCTCTCCTTTTGCTTCTCTAATGCCTCGGTCAAGTTAGTAATTACCTGCAAAAATATTAACACTATTTCAGTAGCCATGATCATTGTAAGGTCAAATAGAACGTATTTTTTGTCTCAATCATGTTTCATTTAAAGCACTTGCTTTTAATGGATGCCTTCTACTGAAACCTCCTTTCTCTAATGAAGTAAGAAACAGAGTTCAAATCAGAAGTAAAATTCTTGTGGCTTTGATACTCAGATTGTGGCACTTCCATTGTTAGTTTTAGGAGATGTTCAACTGAATTGCTATTTCCTCCCACATTTGCTAGTTTCTGAGCTACTTTCTCATAATTACACGTTACTGTAGCATTACATGTTACTGTAACATCAGAAGAATCTCTTATTTCAAAGAAAATTTTTATAAATCAGAAACATTTATATTAGAATTTTTTTCACTTGTCCAAACAGAATAAACAAGCCAAGTCATTGCTACAAACTAGAAAAATCTTATTAAGAATTGTTACTTTCTTTAGAAGTTCTCATGAAAGATATTATATCGGCTTACAGCAACTAAAACATTTGAGAGGCAAGATGTCCTACTGGATAGAGACTGCAACTGGGGACTTTTACCAGCAATCTCTAAACTTATTGAGCACACATAAAGCTGAGGTTCCCCAGTTAAAAATTAAGCCAGATATGATGCAAATTTGGTACACCAAATCTGAATATTTCTCTATATTTCTGCCTAACTTCTTAAGCTAGACTCTGCCATCAGTCACATATGAACAACTCCCAAGGTCAACAGTGACTTATCATGGGACTTGTGGGAATAATGTAAAGTTACTTTAACTACTGCATACACAACATTTTATGATAATACATGCTAACATATGTTAACATTATATTGCATTTGTTACAAGTAATAATCATTGAACATACATTAATGAAATGAATGATACCTAAAATTAAAACAGAAAGCAAATTAAATCTATATATTAATTACTTTCATTGAAAAAGTGTCATATACTAACATAAATGTCAAGTTTTGATGCTGCATACACGCTGATACACTCTAGAAGCCTTAGCCTAGGTCTATTTTTGTTAATTAGGATATTTTTGCAAGTAAAAATTTGAGATTTACAATGTGAAATGAGAATTTATAATACTCATAATGTTTGTGATGCTGATGGATTTTGGGTTATGTCCATATCAGGATACAGCAGTTTTGACCATTTTGGAGTGATATATGGAAGCACTGCCCCCTTCCATTCAGGTGGTAGCAATAATAATTTTCTATTCAAATGCTTTTCTTCTTGGAAACAGAACTATAAAATTGGCTGAAGAAATAATTTCTTTGGCAGCAGTAAAAAAACTAGGGCTCTCAAGGTATCATTGAGAATTATGGCACATTAAATACGACTGACATACAATGATATCCAATAGAATTAGATGTTAGAAATGTACACACTGAAATAACCATGCACATAGGTACTAGTTACATTGTACCAGACTAATCCTGTTCTTGTAATGTTACAACATTTATATTTGCTTGGTCCGTAAGATTAGTCTGTTTTCCAAATGGACACAGAACATCATCTTCATTCATATTTTAACTCCTGCAATGTATGTTTTTTTGAAAATGTCAAAAGGAATTAGAAACCCAAACTCCATTGAATGTTCTCAAGTACTAGGTTAAATGTTCAGGCCCACAGTAAGAAGACTCAATTACATTATGTGATTGCAAAACTGCCAAGATTTTATATCCACTTTCACAGCGCTAGTTAATTTTGAAGCAGTTTACATCGCTGATAGCAGGAAAGTGTAAATCAGAGACTTCAAATGTCCAATCTCAAGAATATGTACAAATGCAGAATTCCTAAGAATCCTAAAATAGAGGCTTTTCAACACTTAGGAGACTGTTTCCCATTTAAAATAGAGGAAAACAGATCTAATAATTGAAAATTTAGAGGCTTTTAAAGTGTAAGAGCTAATAGACTCACCTAGGCCTCTGTGATCTGCATGAAATAAATAAGAAACAAGAGTAGATTCTATATTTAAGAAGCAAACAATGCAAAGTATGCACATATATAGTGTTTTCATTGTTAGTATAGACAACTCTGTTAGAAACAATGATTATTTTTCTACTTTACAGTCTGAATGTACTATTTACTTCTCTATGTTATTGCTTCAAAAATATTTTGTTCAAAGAGATTGTCCAAAGAATTTAGTGTGGACATTTTTAAACAGAGTATGAAATTGAGTTACTACCTCATCTTTCCTGCTAATAGAGATTTCATAAGTATGAAGTAACTCCTTCAGGTTTTCCATCTCATTCTGCAATTGTTTCACTTGTGCGGCATGTTTCTCTTTCTCTTGTCTCATTTGAAGCTTGTGATGTTGAATCAAATTAAGTTTCCAATTTTTCAGTTCAGTCAGAATATTTGTCTGAAGAGTTAAAAGGATGACAGTAATGCAGTTAGTTTAAACTATTCTCTCCTCCTTATTATTTTAATCTTAAAACACTTAGCAATTAAGGAGACACAAATATTTACAGTGATACCTCCATTACACAGGCTGTCTACAGCTATAAATATTACCAGACACAATGAACTATTGAATCATTATATCTGAAGATCCCTAATGGAGACAATTATTCCAAAGTTTTTGAAACAATATATTCTATGCTATAGATGCTTATGTGCAATATGCAACAACAACAACCACCATTCTCCCAGTAATCACACTGCAATTTCTCCTGCACTCACTCTACTGTACAATGATATCTATGAATGATTTTTAAGGATCCCATACAATATAAATACCTTAAGACTTCCACTCCAGAGATCAAGTATATTTTCTATTTGAGTGAGTTTTTCCTCTGGTGAAGTTAATTCAGTCACTGAGGTTTTGCTGACTTCTCTTGGACCGTGTATGGACCCTTGTGAAGAACTTGCCTCTGAAAAAGCAGGTTGTTCCATATGGGCCTGCTTCACTGATGTTGTGACTGAAAATGAAACAAGAGAATAAGGACTGACATCCTGGAAAGGCTAACTGGTCCGCATTCTGGATGGAAGTCAGAAGCCAAGCAGTAGTGAAAAGGAAATATAATATTTTTGACATCAGAAACCTCCTTTCCCCACATAAGAGAAACAATCCAATTCAAATACGTGCTTTCTGGACACAAATATATGTAAACTGATGATCCCATTGTAACATTAGTAAATTCAAAAGTACTGCTCCCGTAAAATACAGTATCATAACAGAAGAGAATTTGAAAGAGAATTAGCACAGCAAGTATCAAAAATATAGCCACCTCTAAACAACACCTCTAAGTAAAGGCTTCTTGTCAATATCTCAGGGCAAAAATATACTGACTTTTGCCTTTTTCCTTAATGAGTCTGAGGTCTGTAGTGCTCCCTAGCAAATTCACAAAGAAGCTGGTGGATATATTTCCATGTTAATACGTACCTGCATGCATTTTTCTTAAAGCCTTCAATTTGTTCATCTAATTAGACCTTAAGCAATTTGAGAAAGGAATTATCTACCATGAACTTACATAATGCCTTACACAGTTAGTTCTCACTTTCAGGAGTTGTGGATAGCTACCACTACAATAAAAGTTAATCCCTATCCAAAAGGTAATAGAAATGCATTTGAGCTGAAAATAAAGTTAATGTTTAGGTAAACTTGGGAAATAAGATATTGGTTTATATTTAGCTACTCCTTACAGAAAATTTGTTATTTGAGTAACTGAACAAAAAAATCAAAGGAAAGAAGAGGTATTAGTAGAATCCTGTTAATAATAACAACAAACAGGACAACTTCAAAAGAATACTCCCTTCTTTTCACAAACAGAGGAAACCACCAACATTCTAATCTTCACTTCTGAAAACAAATATTGTCTGATGGGTACTATTTTTTGGTTCAACCGAGAAGAGATAAGTTTAACTGTCACAAAGCAGTATCTTCAGTGGACACTAGAAAAGTATGTTTCTAATCTATTTAAGGCACAGCCTGATGGTTGATACTCTTTCACAGTTATTTTCACTGTTAGGTCTCCTGTCCCAAGGAAATGAGAAGAGCAGTCTGGCCAATACTCCCTGCCACAAAACTACTACACTCGTGCTCCAAAACAAGAAGGAAATAAGGAAGAAATGTGATGTAGAAGCAGTTACAATTGCTTTTTGGTATTTCTCCCAAGGTAATACACAACCACACATCATAAAATTAATATCAGCTTGAGCTTAAGAAGTCCCATCTACCACATTATTTCTATAGACTAAATGTCCTATCCTACTACAGAAGCAAAAGAGCATAAACAGATTATTCCCCATCACAGTCTACATTAAAATCAGGCTTTAGCTTTTTTTCAGTTTCTTTTGAAAATGATGAAAGTTTTGCTTAAGTAGTAGCAGAATTTGAATACTTGTTGTTTGTAAAACTACCCCAAATATGTGACATGCCAGACA
>JACBWW010000008.1:13082422-13106992 GCA_020086605.1 Lanius collurio
GGGTTGACCCTGGCTGGATGCCAGGCACCCACCAAAGCCACTCTCTCACTCACCTCTGCAGCTGGACAGGGCAGAGAAAATAAATTAAGGGTGGGTTCATGGGTTGAGATAAGGACCAGGAAAGATCACTCATCAAAAACCATCATGGGCAAAACAGGCTCTGGTTAGAGATATTAATTGAATTTATGACTAACACAATCAAAGCAGGATGAGAAGTAGGATAAGACCTCAAAAACATCTTCCCCCCATCCCTCTCTCCTTCCCACCTCTATGTCCTCCACCCGTGGCACAGGGAGATGAGGAATGGGGTTATATTGTTTCTCCCACTGCTCAGGGAGAGTCTTTCCCCTGCTCCAGCATACTGGGCTCCCTTCCAGGGGAGACAGTTTTCCATGAACTTCTCCAACGTGAGTCCATCCCATGGGCAACAGCTCTCTGTGAACTGCTGCAGTGTGGGTCACTCTTCCATGGGGCGCAGTCCTTCAAGGACAGGCTGCTCCAGTGAGGGTCTCCACGGTGTCACAAGTCCTACCAGGAAACCTGCCCCAGCATGGGCTTCTCTCTCCCTGGGTCTGCAGGTCCCTGCAAGGACCCTGCTCCAGTGTGGGCTTCCCAAGGGGTCACAGCCTCCTCTGAGACCTCCCCGTGCTGCAGCGTGGGTCTCTTCCATGGGCTGCAGGGGCACAGCTGTCTCACCATGGTCTGCACCATGGGCTGCAGGGGCACCAGCGCCTGAAGCACCTGCTGCTCCTTCTTCAATGACCTTCACAGCTGTTCCTCTCACATATTCTCACTCCGTTCTTCTGTGGTCACAATCACAACCGTGCAAAACTTTTTTTTTCTTCTCAAATCTCTTATCACAGAGGCGTTACTAACATTTCAAATTGGCTCAGCCTTAGCCAGCTGCATTCCTATCTTTTGGAGTTGCCAGAGACTGGCTCTGTCAGACATGGAGGAAGCTTCTGGTGGCTTCTCACAGAAGCCATTCCTGCAGTGCCCCCACTACTAAAGCTTGGCCATGCAAACCCAATACACCCCAGAAAAAAAATTAAAAAGTAAGTGCATAAGACCTCTGAAAGAGTTAAAGAGAGACAGGAGACTGGGTGGCTAGCTACAATTTTCTCTTTGGACAAATATAATACAAATGATTGAAAACAGAATATACAGTCATGTACCAAAAGAGCGCACAAGTCTAGTGCTTTGATTCTGATATTCTTTCTTATCAACAGCAGTACTATACACCAAAAAAATTCCCTTACAAAACAATATTCCACTCAAACTGTGAGACAAAATTCTTAAGTAGAGAAAGCACTGAGGACAATACCCAAATTAAAATTTGCTCCATAATATAATTCCACATAGCTGGGTTTGAAATTTTCTACTGCTCTTTTAAGAACAGCAACTCAGGTTGGGAAACAGTTCCAGCAGCTGACATTAACTGCTCTACAAATCAAGAGTTTTGCAAGTGTTCTTGAATCCTGGCAATCTGTGACTTACAACGTGACTGATCAATAATGGAAGAACATTCAGAGGAGATAAGCAATCTGCTCATGGAGCTTTGGGAAGAATAAAGGGAGCAACCACAGCTGTTTCAAAGAAAGCTGAAGTTATCTCAACACAAGGTGGGGCTATGTGTGGCCTTTGTTTTTCATAAAGGGCTGCACCAGTTGAGTGGATCACCTGGCTGTGTAAGTGGCCTTAGTTAATTGCAAACTCTGCATTTCCGTGATAGCCAGACAAGCATGGCTTGAGTGAAGACAGTATAAAAACTAAGCAACCAGCAAAATTAGCTTTTAACATAGCAATGGAGTTGAGATGGCTTTAACCCACACAGACTCTCAGAAACTGGAGACAGCTTGTGTCATGACAGTACATACACGGAGACTGGCAACAGGAGACACAGCTGCACTGTGATCCGTGTACTGCAGACATTCTGCTCATGCCATAATTGCTCATGTAAATTCTGCTCAGAATTTGTCTAGCACACAGCTCATGCTAAGGCCCGGTGCATCCTGGGAATGGTGCCATGAGGTCAAGACAAGAGCAGCAGGTAGGCAGGACAGGATGGACACAAAGGCTAAAGGGCATTATGCAGCTGTCATGACCTACAACTTGCCATCTCCCGCAGCCTTCATCCTTCCATACAGACTGTCTAGCAGTTGTGTCAAAATCTACAAATGTAAAGAAATAATATTGGACCAAACTTCCAAGTTGGAAGGTATAAATTTGTCACTTGCTCCTCTAAACAGTAGAGAGAAAGTCATCCACAAAGGTTCTAAAAGAGAAGACAAAAAGGAGGCTAAACATTTCTATAATTAAATAGAATGATAAAGAATAGAAGTTAGTTTAAAGTCAATTTTTCCTGATTACTCTTAACTTCCTAGAAAAGAAATAATGCAGGTGTAATTGTTTACTATTGCTTCTGAAGCAAAATTAACAGCAATGCAAAATTCTCAGTCAAAGCAAATTCTCAATCTAAATGCAAGTGACAGAAGCAAACAACACATAATCTCAAATACCAATGTTACTAATGTATCACAGTGAAGATGCTAAGTTCAGAGTCCTAAATACCTAGTAATAAAATAAAACTAGAATAACAGGATTGAACTAAAAGAGCAAGAATGACATTCATGTAGTGACAAGATTAGTCATTACACAAAGCCTTTTTAATGTAATTCTCCCTTCCAAATAATTGTTGTTTTAATACACATTTCTCTATCACAGCAGTACAAGTATCACAGGAAAACCAGCTGTGACACATCAAATTTCAACAAAGGATACTGTAAGTAAGGGTAGCCCTTTTACCGTTATTACACCAACCAATTATTAAACATCTGCACCACTAAATACAAAGAACTGTTAGCATATCAATGCTGTCATCTAAAAGTGATGTCAGAGAGAAAGAGAGAAAACACTTCAGGGAATATGCCTTTCTAAATTTCCTGTTGTGCAAAATGCAAAGGTACTACAGATGAGGTACATATATTTCTCAAACTGAAGCTATTAAAAAATGTAAGACATAAAAGTTATATCATCGTTCTTGTAAGCTCAATACACAGCCTTGGGCATACTACCTGGAGTTTTATGGTGACTGGCATCATCTGTTAGCTTTGAAGCTCTGTCAGCTGGTCTCTGTTCTGAGGCAGGCTCTGGCAACTTTGAGACACACTGTTCAAACCTTGGAGTCACTACAGTATAACGAAATAGCTCTTCATATTCATTCTGTTGAAAAGTGATGACAAAGAATTATGAAACTACAATTACATTGTTAAAAATTAGGCATATGTAAGAAGAATTCCAAATTATTTTCTATAATTTTGAGAGGCTTTTTTATTATTATGGTGAAAACTAAGAGGATTTCCCTTCAAGTTACAAAAGTGAGCTGTTTTCCTACAGTAATTATAATAATTTAACTTTCTCTTGTTTAAAGTCCACACTCCTTGTAATTACAACTAGATGCACTATAATAGTTGCACAGAAAGACTCTGCCAGATGCCAAAATTGGATACTATAAGGGGCCTCTAAAACAAAAACAGAAACTGGAAGAAAACTCCAGTTTCAGAACATGTAAGTTATCACCCAGTATTATTTCTAGTCACTACTTCTAGTACTTCAAAGAAAACCACGTATTTTTATAGCCATGACAAAGATGCTACTGAACACAGTCACACTTCACATTCTGCAACATTACAATTTCTTTGGTCTGGAAGTTGTAAAGCAAATCATCAAAAGAGATTTGGTTATACACAATTTTGTTTAGAGTAGCTGTAATTATTCTCACCTTACATTAATTATTTTTAAAATTATACAGGTAAACTTCTTATTAAGAAGTTATAAACCTATCCAAATGGTACACGGCATTATAACATGCATCAAAGTAAACCAATTAATATTTTTTTGAAACCTCCTAATGAAACAGATTTTCAGGATGAAGATATTCAGTATTCATTGTGAAACTGTAAACAATCTATATTATAGGTTAAACATACAATCCAGTAATTAATTAAACAAGTTCCAGTAGCAGTTATATACTAAAACCAATCAAATCTACTAATTAAAGATTTGGAAAAAAATGCCCATTGGAAACTACTAAGCCAGGTCACAAGCAGTTATTTTTTCTTCATTTAGTATTATCATACTAGTTCTGCTCAGTATCCTAATGAGGTCCTAAACCTCCGAAATCAAGTGTGAATTCAGAAACTAATTTCCCCTTCAACGCGGAGAAAGTTAGAGTGAAAACAATGAAAGGTACCAATTTTGTGTAATATGTTTTTGAATATAATAACTGAAAAGGATAATACTTCAAAGCTTTCATTGTAACTTCTATATTTTTGTGTGTTTCAATTAATTAGAGAATTTAAGAAGCTAGGTTTGGTACATTTTAGCTGAATTCTAGTTTCCATTGAAATGTCCATTTCCCATCTTCTCATCTTATCATGCCTAAATATATGTATATGAAGCTATAGAATTACAAACACATGATGTATCTTTTGGATAAGCAAGTGTGTCACATTCCATGTAAAAGGTATATAGTTAGATGCAAATCAACAAGTTATCAATTTTTTCATAGCCATATCTTTATAAATGTATACAGTTTAGATTTTATAAGATATCAAAAGAAGAAAATATATCTTCTGATCTGTTATTCAATCAGGAACTACATGGTACCATACCAAACTCCCCGCAGCAAAATTTCAGCTGAGTAAAAAAGTCAATATTTGCCTTAACTAATAAAAATTAAATGATTCTGCAGAAGACATTAGTTCACACCTCTGTCTTCTTCAAATAGACCATGTAACCAAGTAGTAACTTAAAGCCAGTTCTTCCCCACAAACAAGTTAGTTCTCAGACAGAGCTGATCCAGCTGCTTCCACAATTATCTTAGTCAATTTAAAGGACACAGTAGGTTAGATATCAGATGCAAGTTCATGGCTCACTTTCAGTCACCTGACTTATTCACTACCACACAATCTGTCCTACTAAAGGCATGCCTAGCACTTAAAATATATGTATCAAGCTATGGCAGAAAATTTCTTTCAAGTTCTAGCTCCAGTTTTATTAAAACCCAAAGAATCCACTCTGTACAGAAATACCCACGCTTCGCGCCAACAGAAAGTGTCAAAAGACAGCATCCAGTGACAAACCTGGAAATAAATGTTTATAAATTACAATATTACAACATTGTTGAAATGAAGTTCAAAGGTAAATATTAAAGAAAGCACAGTATCTCAGTCTTAACCAGAAACTTAGACACACACAAAAAAAAATCCTGGCAACAGCAGTGGGAATACATATGGAAACATTGAGTGATTATAAACACACCAACAAGCACACTGCAACTCGAATGCAATATTGACCAGTACACCTAAAATAAAACCATAATAAAATTAACAATCTCTGGTGTACTATCTTGGCTCTGTTTTAAACAAAACTTTCAAGATGTTTTCTCAACTGCAAAAAATTCTGTTCATTTATAAAATTAGTGGAATATAGTTCTATGACCTGAAGGTCAGTGGAGCTTTGACCATTTAAAGCCTTTGTTTTGTAGAAGTAAATGCAGTGATGCAATGAATAAATGGCACCAAAAAAAAAATCTAACTTTTTGGATAGGTTTTTTCTTTTTTAAATAAAAATATACAGGTACTGCAAAGAATTGCTGTCAAGGTTACTAAACAATATGACAAGAATAGATTGAATGGATAAAGTCTTGCAAAATCCAACTATAAGCAATGGAAATTCTCTAAGAGCCAGTGGATCTGTTTGTAAGGAAAAAGTAATAATCTGGTCTCTATTTAAAAGCAACATATTATCAAAAAGGTCCAACCAAACAAAACAGATTAGACCTTCCAAAATTATCTAAAAAGAGTAGAGTACTTTCCTGTCAACTTTCTAATCGATCAGCTGTTATCCCAGTGTTCCTTTTCAACAGTAACAAACTCCCACCAGGAGTAGTTTTGGGCTTGTCTAGTATGGAGAAAAGAAGGCTGAGGGGCCTCTTTGGTCTCCACAGCTTCCTCAGCGGGGGAAGTGAGAGGAAATGTCCATCTCTTTTCCCTGGGATCCAGTGATGGAATGTGTGGGAACTGTTCAAAATTGTGTCAGGGAAGGATCACATCTGATGTTAGGAAGCATTTCTTCACTGAGGGCCATCAAACACTGGAATGGGCTTCCTAGGGAGGGTGGTTGGTGTCATGAGCCTGTCGGTGTTTAAGAGGCATTTGGACAATGCCCTCTAATAAGATGCTTTAACTTTTGGTCAGCCACAAAATTATCAGGCAGTTTGTCCAATTATTGATGTAGGTCACTTCCAACTGGAACCATCCTATTACTCTGGGCATGTTCTCATTTGCAAAACAGACGTTCATTAGTGTAAGTTTATTATTCTCTACAAGGTGGCCTTGGAACCTCCTTGATAATCAACCAGATCATAACAGAAAATTCTGGTCCTTCAAAATTGTAGCATGATATTTATCTTGTTCTCTGACTACAAAAAGCATTGGAAACACAGATGCATTGATATTCTTGAACAAAGATTATGAAAACTTATCCATGAGATACGAGCACAAATAGAGAAGTAGATGAGCTGCAGAAATGAATTGCCTCTAAAAATGTAGTTTTAAAAGTACAAGTCAATCCACACGGTAAAAAGGAAAGAAGAAAACCCCTCAACTAAACAGTGCTGCTGCTGTATATGCCCATTTCACCTGGTGACAAATGCGGAGATACATTTCTACAGGGCAACTAGCAAAACATATTATTGTCAAAACTGTCCTGGTTTGGACTGTATCCCACCAAAGGAACAAAACACACAACCCACTATTCAAATAGGAATAACCAATTATTAAATGAAGCAAATCTGCTGCTTTTAGAATAATAATACAAACACTTTATCCGATATCATTGCATCCTCTTGAAAGAACGATGAGCACAGAAACGGAACCCCCCCAGTATTATAGTTACAGCACATCCTGACCTATTTGACACAAAAAGTAAAAAAAATACAAAACAAAAAGCAGTCACTTCCTTTCTGTGATTAACTTGGCCATAGTACTGCTCCAAGGGAAATAAATCCAATTTTAAAAATTCAGTTCTTACAACATCGTGGAGGAAGCCTAAAATATAGTTACTCTTCTTCTCTCAAAAATAATGGGTTTCTATCCTACTGTGTCAAATTCTGGAATCTTCATAAGACTTAGCACAAATAAAGAATAACACTTGAAAAAAAGGTAAGAAAACTACCTATTTTACTTGCAGCTGATCAAACTCTTAAATTTAGAAGAGAATTTTTACCTAATTTTTTTGTGAAATGCACAAAAAGGGAATCTAACTGAACATATTGTAATATCTTTTTTATTTTGTGGTCTACTTTGTTTCTTTGCACTAACATTTTTATTGTTTTCCTGTATATGTAAAATACAAAAAAGATGCACAATTAGTTATATTTCCTTGTAGTTATCCCTTGCCAAGTAAAATGCCATGACAGTAAATCAAATTATATTGCCTCTTTCCTACCTGAGGATCTGAAGAAACAGAACTGTCCTGAACAGAGTCTTTTGGCAAAACTGGACTTGTGCTTTTCTCCTCATCAGATGACATTCTGCACAAAGCAAGTCTATAAAACAGTAGAAGCTGAACTTCATTTTTTCGTTTCAGTATGTAAACATATACTCATCAACATTTTCCCCAGAAACAGAGATTCTGTTGTAACAACTGGATCAATGCCCATTCTGTGCACTAAACTGATTGAATAGTCTCATTATATAATGCTAGGCAGGAAACTGCCTGATGCAAACCACACTCAAAATCACAGAAATACTTCCATTAACTTATAAGAAAACCCCAAGGAAAGACTCCGAAGTAACAATGTTAGATGTTGCATTTAGAGATACCCTCCTGTGTCAATCCCTCATTCTATTCACACAGTATTGTTTTTGAGCTTTTCAGGCTGTTTCAATACAGAATTCCTACAGAGCAACATAAGAATGCATCATGTGCCCACCCACTAGACAACCTCAACCACAGCCCAAGATGAGATGATGCCCTGAACACTCCTGCTCAGTACCCTGAAGCCTAGCGGTCAACATCAGTCTCCCAATACCTTTTTGACTTACAGGCCCAGGAAGATGAAAAGATAAGGAAGGACAAGTAATACCTTAGGTTCAATAAACATCAATCATTTCAGCAATTTCTAGGCAAGACAGTGAGGCATTCTTTGAATATTTGGGAAGTAGGCAATGGCAAAGAAATGATAAGAAGCATGAAGAGGTTGTGAAAGATACATGTATCTTTTAATACACTACAGCCTTGAATAGGTCCTTCAGTGAAGAACTGAAGCTCCCATGATAAGATTTGACAGAATAAGGGAAAAAGGACTCTAAAGGATATGGGGGGGAGGGAAAGATGAAAGAAATTACAAAATGAGGGGAAACTGAATATAAAGCAAGGTGAATTTGTTAATGAATGAATGGCAGACTGATATAAGTGCCTGACGCACATGAAAGACAATCAGACAGATTGAGCAGGGAGTTGGCAGGGGAGAAGGCATACCACCATAAATAACGAGAGGAACTGACTGACTGCACATTGTAGCAAAAACTTTGCAAGGAAAATTTATTTTTAGAGAGATCCTTACAACTGTCAATTATTATATTCTCAGCTGTTTTTTTTAACAGACGCATTTTCTGACAGAAATGTAAATTTTAAATTGCGAGTTGTACTGTCATTGAACTGGCAGGAATATCCTTCTTAAACACAATCAGTGTTTCTCAAAATATCATAAACCCCATGTAGCTCTCTATATAGGAATACAGACAGAAATTAATTATGCTTTTGCTCTTTGAGCTGTTCTAGACACTGATTCTTCCTGCACCAAAAAAGCTCTCTCTGCCATGGACATTTTTACACCTTTCAGAATGGCAAGCTCATTTTTTGTGCTGATTATGGACATCTTGAAAATGGTAAAAGGACAATTTCAAATGCTGAGATTTCCTGCACCTCAAGGTTCAAAAGACATGACTACAATCTTCCTACTTCCTGCTGAGCCCTCATATACCAACCACATTTTTTGAACACAAAAAATGAACTCTAATGAAGGTTTACTTCGTACTTTTTACTCCTGTATATTTGCATGCAGATGACTGAAGAAATACTACCTTTTTCAGCTCCACTTTTTTCATTGCCTCCTGCTTTGATAATTTTCTTCTTTCCTCTTTCACATGAATTATTCCTTATATATACCCTTGGTTTTATCCTCTCTACATAATGAAATAGCTCTATACTAGCACCCTACCTTCTTTTAGCTGATAAATTCTTTCAATACCAAAAATACTTCAGTAATGCTAAAAAGTCATCTTCAACTTCATATGCTTTCCTACAGAGTTTCTCAAATTGTTGATCTTGACTACTCTAAAAGCCCTGGATCTATTTAAAGGTGTGTGTGCGTCTTAGGGAAGATCACAAAGAACCAATTGTCGAAAACTTACAGGAATTAGATGTGTATTTGCAGCCAGAGTTAGAAATACTTACTGTTACACTTTCTCTTCTCAGTACACTTCCAAAGAACTAAATAATTGATTTTTCTGAGAAACAAGATGTCAAATGGAGTTCCTTGTGAACACAGACAAGTCCAAGGAAGTGGAAAAGTTTTTATTGAAGTTTGTTCAATAGCTTAAGACCACTGTACTGACTTCTGTTTTCAGTTCACGCCCCTGACATGCTATCTAGTGGATCTTGTTCTCTACTTACCACTAAAACTATTCTCTGGTCTTACAAAACTCAAAAGGTTCCTTCATCACAAGTGACAGACCAAAGTGATGTCAGTCACTCCTCACATGGCTTCTCCTCAAGGCTCTTCACCATCTTCATTGACCTGCTTTGGATGATCTCTAATAGCTGAATGTCTTTCTTACACTGTGGCACCCAGAACTGCCCCCAGCACTGGAGGTGAGGCTGCCCCAGTGCAGAGCAGAGTGGGATAATCCCTCCCTTGCCTGGCTGGCGATGCTGTGCCTGTTGCCTCCCAGCATGGGGTTGGCCCTCCTGGCTGCCAGGGCACTGCTGAGCCATGTTCAGCTTGTCATCAACCAGATCCACCAGACCCCTTCAGTGGGGCTGCTCTCCAGCGTCTCATTTCCCAGTTTGTTCATCCATCCAGGGTTGTCCTGTCTCAAGTGGCTTTTCTGCCTTTGAGGAAATCAACAGCCCTACCCAATTTAGTATTGTCAACAAACTTACTTATTATACCTTCAAGGCCTGCATCCAAGTCAATTAAGAAGATGTTGAAAAGCATTAGGCCTAAGATGGAGCCCTGTGGAACTCCCTAGGGAGAGGTCCCCATTCTGATGTCACCCCATTCACTGTAATGCTTTGTGCTCAACCTGTGAGCCAGTTGCTCACCTATCACATGATGTGTTTACCCAGCTGTGCGCTAAAAATCTTGTCCAGAAGGATTCTGTGAGAGACAGTATCAAAAGCTTTACTGAAATTCAAAAGGATAACATCAGCTGGCTTCCCTTGATCAAGTAGGCGGGTCACTTTGCCATAAAAGGGAATAAGTTTCTCAGGCAGGACGCTCCTCTCATGAACCCATGCTGGCTGTGACAGATGACTGCATCAATTTTGCAAACCGAAGCAAAGAACTCATCTCTGCCGTGTCTGTGTCCCTGTTTGTGAGGTGACCATCCACATCATGTAACAGGCTCATGTTATTTCTGGACTGCCTTTCACTATTGACATATTTTAAAAATCTTTGTTTTCTGTCCCCTACAGTACTGCCCAGCTTCAAGTCTAATTGAGCTCTGACCACATGAATTTCCTCTCTACTGTGGAGAGCTGAATCTGTACTTCTGCTATTTAACCTGACTTTGCTTCCACTGTGCACATGTGTTCCTTTTTTGCCTTAGCTTCAGAAGATCCCTGCTCAGCCAAGCCAGCCTAAGAATAGCTTGTCTGCTTTGATCTCAGTGAACAAGCACTAAGTCCCACAAATTACCGGATAAGTTTCTAAAAGAGAAATCAAGGGATATTAAGACACTGCCTCTCGGTCAGTAAGCTAATTTGCTAAGCTGTAAATCATTACATGGTGAAAGACAAGTGAGAACATCCTCAAGCTTAGCAGGTTCTTCTAAACTTACCCAAGCATCTGTAAAAATATATGTCTGACTTCATTAAAGACAGAGTCCTGCTAACAGCAGCAGTTTCTTCCAAACCATAAGCACACAACTGCAATAGCAAGACTGCTTCTTTTAAGAAACAGGATCAACAATAAACATCTTGGTCTGACTCACCATTGTTGAATTAATTAAGCTGTGCTCAGGTTTTTATGGGTTTGGTATTGTTCTTAACTAAAGGTGATGCTTTCCAAATAATTTAATGTTTCATTTGGATCAGAGGACTCAACACCTATGAAAGAGAATCACATAGTGGGTAAGGTCGGAACAGACCACAGGGGGTCATGTAGTCCAACCCTCCTGCTTAAGCAGGGTCATCCTAGAGCACGTGGCATAAGATTGCAGCCAAGAGGTTCTTGCACGTCTCCAGTGACAGAGACTTCACAATCTCTCTGAGCAATCTGTTCCAGTGTGTGGTCACCTGCACAATGTAGTAGTTCCCCCTCATGTTCAGGTGGAACTTCGTGTATATCAGTTTCTACCCATTACCTCTTGTCCCATTGCTTGGCACCACTAGGAAGAGCCTGGCTCCATTGCTTTGGCATCCTCCCTTCAGATAATTATAGATATTGATGAGGTTTCCTCTCAGTTGACTCTTCTTGAGGCTGAACAGGCCCAGCTCCCTCTGCCTCTCCTCCTAAACCACTAAAGATAGATGTTCCAGTCCCCTTATCTTCTTTGTAGCTTCTGCTGACTCACTCAAGGAGCTCCATGTCTCTCTTGTCCTGAGGAGTACAGAACTGGACACAGCCCTCTTATGGTGACCTCTTCAGGGCTGAGTACAGAGGCAGGATCACCTTCCATGACCTGCTGCTCTTCCTAATGCCCCCCAGGATCCCACTGGCCCTTCTGGCCACCAGGACACTCTGCTGGCTCATGGACAGCTTGTTGTCCACCAGGACTCACAGGTCCTTCTCTGCAGAGCTGCCCCCCAGCAGGTCAGCCCCAGCCTGTGCTGGTGCCTGGGCTTGTTCCTCCCCAGGTGCAGGACCTGGCATTTGCCCTTGCTGAATTTCAGATGGTTCCTCTCTGCCCCTGTCTCCATCCTGTCAAGGTCCTTCTGAAGGGCTGCACAGCACTCTGGGGTGTTGGCCATTCCTCCCAGCTTTGTGTTCTCAGTGAATTTGCTGAGAAGGCACATTCCCGTTTTTACAAGTCAAGGATGAACAAGTTAAACAGTTCTGGGCCCAGTACTGAACCTTGGGGGACACTGCCAGCCATAGAACTACACACCTGCCAGTAGAGGCAGGACATGTTCGTTCCCTTTAGCTGTACCCCCTTGCAGAGCAGCGCTGCTCACGCTTTTAGGTCCTCACTACAGCACCTCCGCAGCTGCCCCCGATGCCGGCAGCGCCGAAACTGCTGCGACTGCGGCTGCCATGACAGCCAGGGACAACAGGGACAATTCGCTAAGCGTCCCACAGACACCAGCGAGGCACAGAGGTGACCAGACAGCGGGGAACACGACAGATTATGAACAGGAGATTTTCCTTTTCTTTTCTTATACAGGGCTTTTAAGGCAATCAGCCCAAACACCGGGGGCAAGGGGTTTCCACCGGCACCCTTAGGAAACTGGGGGTGGGGTTGCGGGCGGCAGTGCGGCCCCCGAGCCGGAGCAGGGGTGCTGTGGGAAGGACGGCGCGGCCCCCGGCCCCCCCCGCTCACCTTCGGGCTCCGGCCGCGCCGGCCGCCGGCACCGACGGTTTCAAACTGCCGGAGCGGAAGAGGAACCACCCCTGCGATAGGCTCAGGGCGCCTTTGCAAGGCACCCTCCGATTGGGCGGTTTGGCAGCGAAACAGCCAATCGAATCGCCAGGCCGGGGGCGGTGGGCGCCACCGGCCCCTCCCGCCACGGGCTCCTGCCGCGCGCTGATTGGCGGCGGCGCTGCCGGGGCTGTGGCGCGAGGGCCCGGCCCGTCGCCGGCGGCGCGCGGGGCGGGGCGGGCGCGGTGCTGTGCTGTGGTGCGGTCCCGCGGTGCCGGCGGGCGGTCACCGGGAGGTGCGGGGTTCGGGTCCCGGCGCCCCGCCTTGGTGACCCGCACCCCGTGCTGGCCGCCAGAGCGTTGCGTGATGGCCCTGGCGGTGCAGGGGAGGGGACAGTGCCAGCTTAAAAGGTTTGGCTTGGCAAGGTGGGGGAGCCTGCGTCAGTCCACGATGGAGAGCATCTGCTGACGGGCATTCCTGTGGAGAATGAAGATTAAAAAAAAAAAAAAAAGGAAACGAAGAAGGAATTCCTTGGTGGAGCTCCTGCATTCTTAAACGCTTCCATCTATGCTAATAATGAAGCTATAAACAGTCCCCGAACAGGGGTTTTGAATATTTTATGCCGTAATGTTGCAGAAGGAGCTTTTGGCTTGCCGTTTCCAACATTTCTCTTTAGGGCAGGCTTTCCATGAAACCTTGCACAGGCAGACAAGCGGGATAGATTGGGGAGCTAAATCCGGCCAGCCCCGTGGCAGGACTCTGTCTCACACCCCGCCCGAGGCAAATGGCTCTCCATGCTGCCATCTCAGGGATGTAATTAGAAAGAAATACAACGCCAGGTTCTAAAGATTTTAACATCAAGCATCAATGAGTAGAGAGTCCTTCCGTTTTCCAGCCTTCTTGAATCCTGATACCGTCGTAGCTGTCCTTTCTGTAATGCAAGCTGTGACTCAGGAAATGATGCAGTATTATTTCAGAATTATTTACAGCACTGAGCTCTGGCTACAGCCTGACATTGGGCATGCTAGTGCCACAAGCCTTCTGGTCAGGCTCCATAATATGAGATTATACCTTACATTGCGTCAACATTTTATCTGATAATGCGACAAAGATAGTTTGGGCGTAAAATACGGAGACAGGTACAAAACTATAACTCATAATTTGCCCTTTATAAATGTTCACAGCAATACATGCGTCTTGCTCTAGAGTCTTTTGCCTCTGTGAAACCGTTGAACAAGTAAGGAAACCACCCCAAAATTTCACGTCTCTTAGAGGCATTTAAGTCCCTCTGAAGTGAGGCTTTTCCCGTTGTCAAAGCCTACTTCTACTTTTGTTGAAGTTCTCATTTAAACAAAGTGGCAATGGAGGGCTATTTTTAACTGCAGCATCTGGCAAAGTCTACATGATTTGATGAGCAAAAATTCCAGCCTGAGGAGTCAGTCATTGTTTAATTAAGGCCTACATTGACATTGGTTGATGTTAGTTTCCAGAAAAGCATAATGGGAGAACTGCATTTGCTGATGGATTTTAGTGAACATGAAGGAGTGTTTGGTTTCAGAAATACATATTTTTTTAATCAATTTGGTTGCAAATATCTGTGATAGGATCTTCAGTTCCAGTTAAGGCTAAATTTGGGCTAAAAAGGAACTGCATTTTATAAGGTCTGCAGGATCATTGGCCTCAGAACTTGTCCCATTTCTTTTTTTGAGTGCTGAACTGAACCTGACATTTAGCTGTAGTCATATATTGGTGACCAATGTTCACACCAAAGCAAGGCATAGTTTATTTTCCTATTTTCCCTTGCTTTTCCCTTTTGGCTTTTCCAAAAGGTCACACCTGAGGGAGGGAGGATTTTGCAATAAACCAGAAAACCAAAGTATTTCTGGACAAAGGGGAGTAGGGTTGTTACTGTACCCTAACAGTAATGAAATTGTAGGACTTAGAGTTGAGGATTCATCCTTCAACTCTAAAATAAGCTTAATAAGAAATAATCCAGTTTGTGACTGGATTGAGTTGGTCTCCATAGCAAAGGGCAGGAGGCACAGTGGCATTTGTAGCCATGAAGCATGACAAGGTGTTTGGTCACAGGATCTCCTCTAAAAGTATCTGGTGTTTTAAGAGGCTGCTCTTGGCTAAGAGTGAGAGGGAATATCTTCCAAAGACCAACTCCAGGTCACTGAATTCAGTGAATCCTTCTGAGCCTTCTAACTGCTAAAGCAGCCTCCAAATCTACCTTTTATTTGGTGTCTGTTTCAAATAAGGTCACAAGAAAGCAGAACTACTGCAATGTTTGTCTGGCACATGCTAGTGAAAAAGAACATGTTTCTTGTCTCAGACTCAATAATTTATCAAAATGGAGAGATGACACATGCTTCTATCATGTTTTTCACGTTAATTTGTATTGCACACTGCTGGTGTAGAAAATATGATGAAAATTTCCTCATAAAATAATTTTTAAATACATGACTACCTTTGTCACATGAAACATAGCTTTTAAATATGTGTTTAGCTTTCAGTTTTACATCTTTGGGAAGATGCAGACATTTGAAAATTGAAGGAGTTTGCAATGGGTACTCAAACCAGTCTTTGTGATGCAAACATCTACTGCTACTTTGTAATTAGATGGATAAAAAGCAAAGGAGATCAAATGGTATCAAGCTGATTACTAGTATAAAGGGATAATTGTAGGTAGTTAGAGAGCAATGAAATGACAATAATTACCCTGTTCCCACACTGGGGATTTTATGGTGTATCTGATGAAACCTTCTGTTGAAAATTTCTGATTTTGAATTGTATTTAAAAAATACCTTCCATCTTTCATGTTGGATTCCATTGTACTCTAGAATGTACAATTACTTTCACAGAAGGAGGAGATTTTTCTATGCTTTTATGACCACATATGTTCATCTGTTGCCCTAGCTAAGCAAATGCTGCAGCAGTGATTGAAGTCAGGGAAAGTACAGTCGTCTATGCAGACTAAGAATTTATTTTGAAGCAGGTACTGTTCTGAGCTTTTGAAGGGAACTGGTAGAAGAGAGGCAGGAGGTTGAACTGATTTAATGGCATTAACACATCTAATGTCAAAAATTCACCTTTTCTTTTCTTGAAACAGTTTTTGTGGAATTAGAAGTTAAAAATAAACATCATCCAGTTTATATGAAACAATAATAAGTTTTTAGTGTTTTCTATAGTTTGTAGGTTGCTGAAACACATTTCCAATGTTATCTATTTTTCCCCTCTATTTATCATGATTATGTGATGGAAAACCAGATATTTTGTTATAACTTAAGTGTGGATACTGTAGTGATTATTGTTTGACTATACCAGATTAACTGTTCAAGTGTTTACTGTGTGAACACAAGACTTGTCTCGTGTAGTGCTAGATGCAGCTCTGGCTTCTAGGTAGATCTGTGCCTTGTCCAGTGTGGTCTCACCGTCTCTCTTCTGCTCCATGTCTCCAGGTGTCTCAAAGGGAACTGTTGAGTGTCTGGAGGCAGAGGGCCAGGCAGAAGGCACTAGGCAGAAGTCACTAAACTACATCTTTTGGGGCTCTACGTTCAAAGGACTGTCACACTATGGCAACTGTCTTGTGCAATAGGGCTGTTGTAATTGTGTGGTCCAGGATCATTCCTTTCCCACCCCATGAACTGAAATATTAAATATATGGTTGACAGAATACTGATTTCCAGCCTCACAATGAATTTTTTGTTCCAACTGCATTAAGAAATGCTTTCCAAAATACCAGTATTTCATACACAATTAAAATCCTCATTTTATACAAGAAATAACTTCAGTGAATCCTTCTGAGCCTTCTAACTGCTAAAGCAGCCTCCAATATTCAGCAGCCTACTGAATATGGGTAATGTGGCAGTGCAGTTCCCGATATTTTGGAAATTACTCACATTTTCTTCTTGTGATGATGTTGATAGTAGAAAGAAACTTTCCTTGGGAATATTGAATACCTCATTGTTTATCTTCTGTCTAATATCCCCCTCTTCTTTTGTGAAAATACTCTCCTGACTATGCTGCCTCCTATATAGTGGTTAGTGCATATATCAAGTGTGTATTCTTCAGAGAAAGATCCAAGGGAATTGTAATTAGTATTGAGAGATTAAGAATAGTCTGGAGTCTAGTGTTTTCTGTTATGTGAAAATATATTCTTTTTTTTTTTTTTTACAGGTGCATCATCTTATATCTTGATAGACACAAGACAGTATTGAAGAGCCTATAAATATGAATGGCCCAGTGAGCATGTTCATATATGTTTAAAAGTTTCCCCCAGGACATTTGAGTGTTTTTCACTCAAGTGTTTTGACATCAGTTAGTCATCAGTCTTTTCCCCATCAGTGACAACCTATCAAGACAGAATTTATGAAGAGATTTTTCATGAATTGCAAAGATGATTTTTTTCTGCTATAATTACTTATCGACATGTTAGGTAGAGATTTTCAGTTTCAGCTTCTCTTACAGTACATTAGGTAACTATACATTTGCCTGTTTTTCAAGCTTCTATCTTTTTCCCAGTGTAATATCAAAACAGATCTCTCAACAGTTACGCCAAAAAGCATTGGCAATATTTTTGTGCTTTTTCTCCTTTTAAACTGTAAAGAGCAGGTGAAATCTCTTCTCATGAGATATTAAAAGATCAACATCCCTAGAGATCTTTCAGTGTCAGGGTGCACATGTACAGCATATTTGTGATGACATATTCACCTACAGGGGCAATACAACACCGCTGTGCTCTAGAGTATTGAATGACTGTAAGAGGCAAAACATCATCTTCTTCCAAAATTAGCATTAGGACTTCCCACTGAAATATGCTATTGAAAACTTTATCTGAAGAATGAATGCTGGGCTTGTAATGGTTCCTTGCAGCAACACAGAGGGTTTTACACAAAGGTAAAACTGTATTTCTTGTAGGAGTTGGCAGCACATAAACTGTTCTTGTTGAAAATAAATGAAAGGTTTTCCAAGCTTGATTGTATTAATGATCTGTTCCTAAGGAAAATGCAATCTTTATATATAACAGTTGTGATGTTTATTGCTATCTTTAAGAAATCTGCACACTGTTCTTGCTTTTACCATTTTTAAGAGGTTCTTTGCACAAAGGAATACCAGGCAGGTTATTTGGATGATGTTTCCATTATAAAACACAGACCCTTTTGGCAAATAAAGTGCAGGAAAAGTTTGAAATGGTTAATGAGCAGCAGACCTCCAACCTTTCTCCAAGAGCATCTCATTTACTTGAGGGATTGTATAGCAGTCAAAATGTTTTAGCATCTCTTCAGAATCTGATGGCAGGACCAACATGTTTGCTGCTGACAGCTGTAAACACGTATATTTGCATTCTGATTCGAATGCTTTCAGCTCCTTTGCCTGCAGCGATCACTTTTTCTCTGCCCGTTCCCCGGCAAGGTCCGCAGTCCCTGTGCTTGCTCCGCTTCATCGCGGGCTGAAGGACACTCTCCTCTGAGCAGATTTCTTCCCGAGACGTGACTCAGCAGGCAAGGTGGCTGACGGCATTGCCGGGATGGGCCACGCAGAGATGTGCCTCTGCAGTGACGCAGCCTTTGCTCACCCAGGAGTCAGCAAGGATTTTTACATCACCTCTACACCAGGTGGCAACATATCATGCTGCTCTGCTCGTGATCCGGACTTAAAGACCCAAGGGCTTATAATATGCAGCATTCTGCAGAATTCAGTCAGTACCGATCTGATCTGATGCCCCTTCCTCTTTTTTTTTTTTTTTTTTTTAAATCAAATTAGGTATTGTTATTATATTTATGTCATATTATATTAATGCTGACAAAGGCTGGTTAAATGCCATTAACTATAACGAAGAAAGTAATTCAATTAGATGGTCTAAATGGTGTAAAAGGTACCTTTTAAGTTTTAGAGAGTACTGCTTGCATTCATTTTAAGATGCAAAATGCTATGTATTACAACAGTTTTTTCGTTCAAATTTTCTGGAACCTAATTACTAAAAATTCTCTTTGCTACTAAAGAAAGATTAATAGTATTTGACAGACTAGCACCTTCAGTTTAGATTGTAATAAAAACTTTGGTTGCTATTAAAAGGCTTTTCAAACAAGTGTTCAGATGTCTGTGACATTCAGGCTGAAATGTTTCATGTGGTATTCATACTGCCAACTTAAGGTGCTTTTATTGCAGACATCTTCTGGGCTTTTCATTGTGGATTCCCCTTATAGTTGCTTAAGGGACATCAGTGATAGACTCATCTGGAAAGTCTTCTAGTCTTTTGTACTCCTAGCAGGGAAACAAGTGCCTGCCAGGTTCAACTGATCTCGTACATTTCTAAAAGGTCAGATGGAGCACACCACGAAAGTGCTTATTGCTCTGTTGTGACTATAGAGTCTGGAAAACTAGTTCCAATATCTACATTTTAGACATTTGCATTTGCTCAGATGACTCCTATTTTTTGAATGTAACTGTACTTCAAATGGAACTACAGTCTCTCAAAGGATTTGATTATTAAGCCCCAACTTTTTTTTCAGTTTGGCATCCAAATCCTACAAGCCTGGCTTGGACATTGATCTGAGTCATTCTATAATTTTTTTGGAGTAAGGAGACACAATTCACACTACATCGTGTGAGAGTGAAATCTCGTAGCACCTGTTCCATTCCAGTTCACTGTATTAACATTATAAAAGCATAGTAAAAACAATATAAGGGAGGAGATTTTGTCAAAGGCTTAAATGTCTTATTCTTTAAGATTTGTAAGACAAATGTAAAGAGCAAAACATAGCTATTTTAAAAGAAAAGTTTGTGAAGTATTTAACATGCAGATAAGTAAACTGACAAATGAAACTTTTATGGAAGACAGTATTATGAAAGAGAATAGGAAGATAGAATGTCTATGAAAGAAATTATATAGACAAAACCAAATCCTTGAGTGTGAACTGAAATTAAGGGAATAAAAGTGCTTATGAAATTTTTGCAGTCTTAAATGAAAGAAGAAGGAGAGGAAGGGATATGAAGGGGTGTGTGTGTAGATAAGTGACAGCATTTTGGGCAGAATGTCAAAAGCTTTGACATTGGAGTGAAGCCAAACAGAAACAGGGACAGGGTGAAATGTGAGTGAGTAAGGGACTACTTTAGAATTAGTTGATTAATCAGCAAAGTCAGAAGCTACTGTTCTGGAAATCCCATAAGAAAGACTGTGTTTTACTTATTAATTTTTGGAATTCATAAGCTACCACACAACAAAGTTGTCTTCTTTCAAGGAGACTAGCAATGCCTAGCACTCACAGACCATCTCTGATTATCTTTACAAGAAGACCTTGAGACAGTGATTGAAGGTTGAGGTGGCATATGTAACTAAACACAGTGTTGTCTAAAATGTACTGTTACGTACATAAAAACATCCCCAACTCTGCCCATACCATGTTGGATTTTGAGCTGCCCATCTTTACTTGGGAACAAGGACTTTGGTTACAATAAGAACATGAGTTTGGTTCTTAACAAATGTTATCCCTTCCTCTTAAAAATAGTATAATCAAACTGGAAAAAAAAGAAAAATAAAAAAGGATGATGTAAATTGTGATGTTACAATGGAAATATTAGTTGGGCAAACCAGAGTTCTTTACACTGGACAAATATTTTTCTATGGAAATGTTAAAGAGGGCTAAATAGCCCCAAATGGTATGAAGGTTGTGCATTGAGGATTTCTTTTTTAGTTTAATTTCCAATAAAAAAGATGCTAAACCTCAGTTGAAGCTAACAGAAGTCTCATTCAAAGCAAGCAAGAAAGCTTGGTTCTTCATTTTGTTTTAGGATCTGTAATATCTTTTTCAAGAAACGCCACAAATTCACTCTACACAGTTTATATGCCTTTAGAACAGTGGACAATTTAGAGAAGGAACATCCACCAATAACTATTGAATGAAAAAAAGACATTACCCCTGACTGAGGAATTCCAAATGTTACAAATTTTTGGAGGTTAGATCATTTGGTAAAGTCTCATTAAGTGCTGTATTGTTCTCTTTTTACTTTGGGTGATCTTTTGGAGAATGGTTACTATGCTTGATGAATAGCTAGCCTTTGCTCTGAGCTAGAATCACCCTTATGTTAGAAACAAGGCTGATTTTAAATAATAATAGATTTATCTGGTAGTGTTAAACTAGAATTACAACAAAAGCATGTAATTTATATTGAGATATTTTTCAGGTAAATACACGAAATCTACCAGATTTTATTTAAGGTAGAGTGATTCCTTCTTATCCTATGTGTGAATTACAGTTTTTCTTATTGTAGTTTCAGGAGTATGCTTAAAACGGTTGAAAATTTTTGAGTATGTCAGTCCTGTAGCAAAAGCAGTGAAGATTACAAATAGGAGAATAAGTGGGCATATTATCTTTACCTTTGGTGTTTTCTAGTTTTCAACTCCAATGTTTTCTTCCTCAAAAGTGTCTATTTTGCTTCTCTTTTTTGTTTAGTTAGCTAGATTTTGTTTAATTTCCTATCTCCCGTTTGCTTTAGTGAGCAATGTGTATTTGTGCCAAACCAAGAACACTGACTTCCTGTTTTACACTGTTACCAGTGTGTTTCTTTTCCATTTATAGGAGAGCATATCTACCCAATAGTGCCAAATCTGTGGTAAGTGCTGCAGTAATTCACATTTTCCTGCTTCTCTCCTTCAGGACTGCACATTATACTTTCCAGTATGTGATGTGAATACAGATGGATCTTGTGGGAAAGAGCAGCACAGTAATAAACAATTTTACCTGGAGGAAAAAAACAAAGAAAAATAACTGTTTACTCGTGTTGTGGCTGTGTATGTGAGACTTGAGGGGAAAAGACACCCTTTCAATGTAGTTTTCATTTTAACAGAATTATTGAATGTAGGAGCATAAAGGTAGTTGGCATTACCTGTCCTACAGTCTTGTATCTGTTTGGATGCAGAAAGTCAGAACTCTTTTAAGGAAAATGGTATTCAGATGAAGGTGAAATTCCTATATTTGATTGCATATATCTGTTAATATGAAGAAAATAATTTTGAGCTTATACTCACTAAAGCCTATGTGGGAATTTCTTTGGAGTTCTTGGAAACATACCACCCATCCGTAGGCAGGTATTACAGTTCTCCCAGCTTTCCTTTCCATTACATAATCAAACAATACTCAAAGTTTGGCTGAAAAAGACTTTTCAGTAGACAACCTGCAGAAATAATATACCAAGAGATTTTTTAAAAGTGTGCATAGTCGTCAGTGACTGAAAGATTGTAGTAAGAAGCAGACCTTTAAAGAATACCTCAAATGGATGAGCTATGTTGAAATACAGAAACTGGTTAACTGGAATTACTTCCAGCAATTTGTCTGACCTGTAGACTATTGATATATGTTAGTGCTGGTCTCCTTTTGGGTTATGAGTTGACTTTGATGGATTGCAGTTAGGAGCAGGAAGAAAAAATGGAGAAGAAGATGCAGCAAAGGACAAGGATATCTTAAAAATGGTAACTCTCTCAATGTGGAAAAAGAGTTGCAAATGCAACCCAATGAATTCTCATTCAAGAAAAAAACCAGTATGCACTTCATGCTAATTTAGAAGACATTAATTTAAAAGACATCACGAACATTGGGATGAGATTTTGCTTGCATAAATTTAGTTTTATGGCTCAGATTTACATCTGAGATAGAAGCCAAAATATGTGATTTATTTTGTCCTGAAGCAGAAATTTTAAACCTGTTAGAGGATGCAGGTAACATCTAAATCTAAATGAGAAGTATTCCATTCTTTGTTAAGGTAAGGGTGCCCTTACTGTCCTGTGGTGCAGGAAGAGGAAGATAAGGATGGAGAAGAGATGTTTCTTTTTCACATTCAAAGACATAATATTCATGTTTTCATGGAATGCTTCATTGGGACATTGATCACTATAGTTTCTTTGGCTTAACAGAATGATAGTTATGTGTATTGGCTCTTCTAAGAAGGAGACAGCCTGAAAAGAAATACAAAAGCAGCAGCATGGAAATTTGTGAGGAGGATGGATATTAAACTGGAAACAGCAGTACTCAGAGAGGCATTTGACACTGTAAGAAACTGCTCTTCTGGAATTAAAGCCTCGATCTAAGGAAGGAGCCTGTTGGATGCCATGAGGTGCCTGCATCCAGCCTGTGAACTGTCAGTTCAGGCTGCAACAACACATACCCACACTTGTGATGTGCACATGTGAAGTCATGGGGTTCTTTCACACCAGTGTGTGATTCAGCAGGTTGTAAGGAGATGAACAGATCTGTGGAAAGCTAGACCACCCACACCCCTAGCAGGAGATGTGTAAGGATGGGACCAAGCTTGCCCAGATGAGATGAGATGTGTGCACGTGTAACTACTCAGAGGTTCTGTGAGAAAGATATGCACATGTAACTGTGTTGATGTGTCTGCCATAAGAGCATTTTGGGTGGGTTGTTGTAGGAGGTAGTTTTTGTTTGTGTATATTATAAGCATTTCATATGCCTCTAATATTGTGGTTTATTAGCATTTTGCTTGCACCTAATATTATGGTTTATTTGTATTGCTGAATGTTAAATATAGAGATCACTGATTGCTGGTAAATTACATGCTATTAATAAATTGCTTCAATTCTGATTTTCCCTCTGATAATGTATCATGTTTAGCAGAGCTGGGTGTACTGTTACTGCTATAAGCACAGCTGTGAAATATAGCATCACAGAAAGGAAAGGGCAGGGGTTTTGTTTAGCTGTTGAGTAATAGCAAAATTAGTATCTATGTGATAAATAAGTTTTGATATATGCTAACACCTTGCCAGTCTCTGAAATGCCTACCATTGAAACTTCCAAATTTTGCCTATTGATACAATGAAAAGATGAAGTAAGAGTCAGTTTTGTATCAGTTAACTTAAAATAGTTCTTGAGGAATAGAGGAGAATCCTTCTAAAACTCAGAGCTGGATTGAGAATCATAATTCAGGAAGGACAAGTCATAGTCCCTTCATTATGACTTGAGTGAAAAGGGAAGTACAATAAGTGTTGCTGATGGAAATTATTAATGCACCAAGAACATTTCTTTTGAGACATTATGCAAAGTGCTGCATTCTAGATTTATGGTAAACAGATTCTTCAAAGAACATAGTCTCAATTAGAACCCTGGAAATAAAAGAGGTATTTGAGAAATAACTAGAATCAAATTTTCTCTAGTTGGATGACATAGTTAAGATTTGTTTCAGTATTTTAACCATTTCTAGAATTTGTAGTAAGTTCATAGGCTTTAGTTTTTAAAATCTTATTATAATTTTAATTGACTCAAAGATTTAAACTTCCCCATTTAAGATACTATATGCAAATACATTTTGTTCCTGAAGACCTTTATTAAAAAACTGTAATGTTATGTGTACAGTAAGCCAAGACTGTGACCCATGTTGACTTTTAACATACTTTGAGGAAATAAGACATTTTTTTACCTATAATTGTGAAACACAGTTGTGCAATCCTTACATGAATTTTTAGTCATTAAGACACTGTTTGCAAGACTACATCTTATTTTTCTTCTTCATGTAGCTTCATGCTGCAGTTTTATAATTTCAGTTTTAGTTCTTCAAAGATACTGATATGTCTTGAAAAGAACTCTTTTCTTTTTACTTTTAAAAGGAACAATTGAAATGCGATATTAATGAAATTGCATAAAGATTCTAACTAGCTGGTGGCCTTGGAAACCCTTAAGAAAAC
>JACBWW010000008.1:13116974-13162772 GCA_020086605.1 Lanius collurio
CTCAGTCAAGGTCTGCAGAAAAAAAGGCCAAAATATATCTTCACTCCCCAAACCACTCTCTAAAGTGGGTACTTGGATAGTCCAGAGATTGCCTGACAGAAAGGTGAAAGATGAGAAAAAGAAAAAAATGAAGATACCTGGATACTAACTACAGTTCCTTCCAATATCCTCTTTCTTTTGTTTTCCACAGGGACAGAGTGTCTTAGAGATTCATGATACAGCCTCTGAGTGGGGCTTTGAGTCATTATTGATCTGTCTAGGAGGGTCCTAGAGGTCTTTTCTCTTATCTTGTAAGGAAGTACAGGATAATAGCTAGACAGGAAACCAAAACCAGTAGGCAGTCCTCTGTGATGGAAGAGAAAGTTGCTGAAGAGAGTATAAATGAGAAGCAGTGATAGTTGCTGACTGTTGGGATAATTTATCCTGTATATTCAGTATTTCCACCTTTGAAAGTAAAAAAGTGCTGACATATAAATTGTTAACATTAAATAAATGTTGGAGTAAAACTGGCAAAGAAACATGCTCCTGGATTCCTTTTGTCCTGAAGAGAAAAGCTGAAATCCCTTGGGGAAGCCCCTCCTGAGATTATAGCCTAAGGGATTTAAAAAATAGTCATATTTTTCATGGCCAAAGGTAATGAACTGAAAACACAAATAAATGTTTTCAGGAAAGCTACGCAGCTGTGACACCCCTCAGTGATACACTGCCTCAGGAAATGCAATCCTGTTTTGAAAAGTTAGGGAGTACTGCAGTACTTTAAGGTCTTTTAAACAAATGCAGTTGACCATGAGATGGTGCAGTAAAGGACATCTCAAGGATTTTTGATTGTGTGCAGTGATTTTAAATATTGGACTTCTTCCTAAAAGTGAAGGAACTGGACTTGGTGACTTTACTGAGGATAATTGCTCTTCACGGTGGATTGGTAAAATTTGATCTACAAAAACTCTTTGTCTAAAAATACATGAAAATAAGAAACATTTTGCAAATAATGGAATAAAAGAAGTCTTTATCTACATAAATGGAGGAGGAAGCAGACTATATAGCCATTGATCTCAGAAGCATCAATATATGAAGAAAAAAGCTAGGCAAACCAAACCAGAAAGTAAATAATGAAGGGTTAGGGAGTGAAAAAAAGAAACATGACATGGGAAAGCAGTAATTTTTTAATTGTTTCTATTCTTTAAGAGAGCTTTTAATTTTCTTTTCTACTGAAAATACTCTATGCTGATAGTATTTTAATAAAGAGTTTGGTTTTTTTTGTTTTTATGCAGAAAGAGAATATGATTTTCTGTATTAAAGGCGGCTGTCACAGATCTGTTCTCAAGAGGTGGTAGTGGGGTTCTGACCAATATGTGATGAAGAGTGAGAGAGCAGTATTCATCAGCTGGAGGACTCAGTAGAAGCTTTGGCTAGGCTAAGACACACCTTTGGAGTGTATGTCTTACACAGAGTTTGACATCACCATTCTAGAAAATGAATATGACACAGTTTGGGGAGCATGTTGGAAGTTACACAGCTCTGATTACTGGTTAGAGCCAAGTTCTGGTGTAACACTGTCTGTAAGCTGTGTACTCCCACAGAGAAGATTCATGTGAGGTCACTGCAGAGGTAGAGGTCTGCCAGTGCCCATCTCTCCCCAAGTGTTGTGCCTCAACTACACATGCACAGCTAAGGATGGGAGTTTTTAGGTGTCTCGTAACATGTGTGTGGCTTTGCTGTGAAGACCTGGCAGCTGGGCTGTGTTAAATAAGTAGCAATCTTGCTGTGTGTTTGGAGGACTTGGGTAGACAGCTGTTGATCCTCTAAAAACATTCAGCATTCTCTTAGCTTTGAGTCTGACCATGTGAAAGGGCTGTATGAATAAACATTCTCCACTTTGGAGAATCTTGAGTCCACAACTCATCATGTTGTTATGTTGGATAGTTAGAAGAAGGTGGTTTTGGCCTTCTAAGTGATTTACACCCCTTTCCCAGGTGCTTTGACAGCATGGGTCTGACTTGTGGGGACAGAAGCATGGTGGTATGGCAATGGGAAATCTTAATGTCTTGATTTCTTTTGCTAAGGCATCTAGAATTATATCAATACATGTTTATGATTGATTAAGGCTTGATATTTTCAACAAAGGGCCTTGATTTATATTTGTGCAACTCATTATAAACATGGTCATACATCCTCAAGTGTGTCCTATTCAGGCATGCAATATATAATGTACAAGGCAATTAATTGTGGGGCAGTGACGACTAAGCAGCATAAGATCTTCCAAATTGTATGCTGCTGTTTATTATTTTGGGGACTGCAGTTCTCTTTCCTCAGTCTGATTCATTCTGAGTCATACAAAACACATTCTCATTGAAATGGGGTGCACAGCAGCAAGCACTGTCATGCTAGTTCTGCACCATTAGGTAATTGTTTGAGTCTTTTCTAGTGGAGATGTCTGTAGCACAGGCAGTACAAAAAGACGAGGACAATGTGGGTGTCTGGTGGGAGGATTCAAAGTTAGAAGAAAATTACCTATTACAAAAACTTCAGCTTGAGCTTGCTTATTACAAACTTGACAGTATTTCAATTTTAAAATATTTGTACAATGTAATTAGAGGTACAGAAATGATTGTTCATATGCAGAACAAATCCTCTTTAATACAGTGAAAAAAGACCATGAAGATTCATCTGTTTGGGCTAGATTTGGGGCTCAGCTTTAATACTAGATCAGTTCTTAAGACAGACATTATTGAAATGGCAGTTGAAAATGTGTCTCAGAAATCAAAAAGGGAGATGTTTGGTGATTTTTACTAGTTAACTAATCAGTTTTACTAAGAACAACATAGCAAGTTCTATGCATTGTTTTAATCTTTCAATCTCATTCAGTAAGGATTTTAATAAGCCTATTCTGATTTACAAACAAGGTTTTCCTTCTTGTATGAAAGGTAGAATTTGAAGCAGATAACACTATAGTTAATATATTTTAAATTGATTTTCCCATCTACTCTCTAAAATTCATAAGCTGTTTACTCAGAAACAGGCAGCCTCCCCTGCTTGGAGAGATATCAGATTAAAGAAAACAGACACCTATGATAGCACATCAGAAATGATACAAAGGGAGGTATGTATGCAGGGATGAGGTGCTTCCCTCCCCCATGCTGTGAACGAGTCAAGAAGAATCATTACAAATAGCTGAAAAATTACCTCTTCCCTCATCTATGGAGAAGAAGAAAATGTCTGGGTAGCTGATTTAGAGTAAGAAGCATAGGGAAACAGAATGGCTGACATGAAATATGCTTCATTTTTAAAGCATTTGTTGAAATACAGTTGATTTGATTTGGTAATAAGAGAGGCTTATGTTAGAAACATGAACAGAACTGCCTGAACAACAAGAAGGGCTGGTTACTGTATTAGTGCAAGATAGAAAAAATGTAACATTATTTAGTAATGAAAATATTTAAAATAAAAGTAAATATAATTATTAATTTTCCTTCATTGAAATAAAGTACTAAATAGAGATAAAATGTTCAAATCTATTGTTTCACATGTAATCAATCTCTTAGTTTTTAAAATTCCTTTTTTATTTGACATACCTTCTATGGCTATGAATTATGAGAGTGTCCTTTTTAACTGTGTAGCTTTCAGTAAAATCCATTATCAGTTCTTTGTTTGAATTCAGTTCACATCATCTTCTCATAGGCTATAAAGAGACTCAATCTGTTCCAGAACAGTAATCACAGTCCATTAAACTCTGTTCCCTGTAGTCTTTGTTCCCAGTTACATGTGATACTGTAATTGTGTGTGTGTGAGAGAGAAAGAGAAAGAGAAAGATATTCAAGTGTCTTGAAAAACTGACACAAAGATTTACCAGTCCAGGCAAAACATATGCTTGTATTTCCTTTAGAATAAAAAAAATTAGCAAGTGTAAGCAACTGTTTCTCTTGCCCAATCAAAAAACCAGAAAAGCACCCCCAGCACCCCCATCCAAACAAACCCCACCCTGGAGGAGTAGATTTTCATAAAACTGTATCTGAAAAAACCATTCCTGTATTAACTCTTTAGTGTTCTTGATGACCAACTTAATCTGCACACCATGAAGAGAAGACAGAAAAATAAAAGTCTTTCATGTTCACTTCAGAGATAACGGAGTTCATGATCTAAAAGATTGTCTCCGTAGATTGAAAGCCTGATATTTTTCTGCCAGATCAAACCTGTTTTGATCTACTCTAACTCCACTGAGTTTTGTGAGGCAGGTAATAAATCTAGTGTAAGATCATAAGCTTATTGACAGATGCAAGTTAAATAACAAATACAGTAATAAAGGAGGCTAGATTAAAGCTGCAGCCCTATCTGGATTTCAATGTGTTTTCAGTACAAAGGAATGAAGAGTCTCAAAAATTAATGTCATATGAGCAAACTGATTGCAGCAGTTTAGAGAGCTGCAGAAGATTTCCAGTATTTTTCCATGTATATTGTGGAGAGCTTCAAAGAAGCTCTTTATTTAGCTATGTAAGATAAATCTGTTCAAATGATGCATACTGAAAGAATGAGTTTCATCAGAGAGGTTGATGTGATTAGCATTTTAGCACCAGCTCATTCCTGTATTTGACTTGAAATGAGCAAGTTAGGTTTGGTTTCAATGGGCTAGTCACATACAGTTCGAGTCTTTAGTTGTTTGGATGTAATGACACCAATGTGTTCTGTAGTTGATAGCCTCAAGCCTTGCAGTCCCAGCAACACGAGTAGGTCCCAAACTTGCATACTGTGGCTTGAGGTCTTTGATTTTTCCTTTAGGCTGCTTTTTCCTCAATCTGCCAGACACTAAATCCATGCAATATTGTTATAACCATATTTAATTTCTTCTCAAAATTAATGAGAAAATATTTATGTTTTGATGGAAAAATTATTGCAGCAATTTTCAAGGGAGAGCTCTGATGGTGAAAGACAAAACGCTGGTCAAGAGAACTCTTTGGGATGTCCTTTTCTTGCCTTATCTTGCTGGGATTAATGGAAATGTAGTGGGTACCTTACAAGCCACCTAGGAGTGCCTGGAATTAGTGCTGTAGTCCTTTTTGAGGAGTATTGGCTATTACAGAATGGAAAGGAGCTTCTGAAGATAATGTATTGTGAGTTGCCATAGGTGTTTCTCTTTTTACAAAAACAAGCATAGTCAAAACTACAGTATTTACATATTCTTTTCCTCCCCAAATAAATGATGTTTTCTAAAAAAATCGAATATCTGCCAGTAATCTATTATTCCTGAGGGACCATACAGAAACACACAATGTATATGCATGGAGGGAAGACAGAAATTTGGTGAAGAAATAAATTTCCATTGTTGGTATTCAATTCTTTGTTCTATTATAAAAGAGAAAACCCTATTTTATAAAAATATTTAGACAATCTCATTTAAAATGTAAGCTTTGATTTCAAGGCATTTGATTTGCAGCACTATTTTACTATGAAATAGACAGAGTGAGTATTTGGCCTGTTCTTCCTATTTTGTATAGCAAATTCGTTTAATTGAAAATTGGATAACAACTTGAAACCAGCTATACTTGGTGTGTGTTTGGGTGAAACAGAAGAGATCTAGAAAGAAAACAAATGTATGCTATACAGTGGACAGTTGCACTCTTTTCTGTTCATTTCTTAGGTCTGGGGTAGTACCTTATGAAAACCAAGGGACATAGGAGTTTATATCTTTTAGAAATTATGATTCAGATAGCTGTGAATAGGGAATTGGATGAATGAATGAATAGGGAATTGAACATGGTCATTGACCAAAATATCACCTGGAAGTGCTTCCATAAACCGTATGAGAGTGGTCTCAGTCTACTATGGAAGTGAAATATTTAATACTATTTTTTTGAAGAGTGTCCTGGTTTTTGGCCAGGACTGGGTTAATGTTTTTTTAAATTTTCACATTAGCCATGAGGGGACAGAGCCTGGAGCCCCTTAGGTCTGTCTAGGTTGTTGTTCTATACCGTGCATGTCGCTGCTGCGGGGTGAGGGATGCTTGCTTCTGAGGAGGAGCGTGGTGTGGCTTTGGTTGGGAAGGAATAGGTGGTGTGCAGACCAATCCACCATTTTGTTCATTGTCTTGGGTCTGGCCATGCTGGTCTGATCGGTGAGTAATTCTTGCATGTAAATAATCTTCTTTTTGTATAACTTTGTTATAAATATTGTTGCTGTTACTGTTTGTTTTCCTATCTCATTGCTGTTTGCAGTAAATTGTTTTTATTTCAACCTGTGATCTCTGCCTTTTGTATTTCCCACCAGAAGCGGAAAAAGAGCAACTATGGGCAGAGAGGGAGATGTCAGTAAGGGAGTGCCATTCTTAAATGATGACAGCCTTTAATTGGTGCCCACTGTGAGGCACAAATGGTCTGGATTACAACACCTGATCAGAGCAAGTTGGAAACTAATCTGATCTAAACATTTGCTCTGTTAGGTAGGGAGTCACTGTTGCCAGAGATAATTGCCCCGTTTCTATCCCTGGATGAGCTGTGAGATGGGCAGGAAGATTTCAGCCACCACTCATGAGAGCCCCTGGGGACCTTCCTGGTCCAGTGCTGCGATATTGCAGCCCATGATACAAAACCAGCCAGTAGTTAAGCCAGGCAGCTGGATCCCTGTCCTGGGATGTGGGCACTGATGAGGGGACTGGGAAGAGGACAGACATTCAGACCCTGGAGGCGACTCCTGTCAAGCATGAAGGAAAGGTACTCTCAAGGATGATCGAGTAGTGCACCCAAGCAGGTGGAACACCATGGAAAAAGGTATCCAGTAACTGAGAGAATTAACTGTGCTGGACATAGTCTGTAGGGATTTGAATAATGAGCAGTCCCTTGTGGATCCAGATGAGGTCCAGTGTAAACAATCCATGTGGCCTAAATTTGTATGGAGTGCACCATTATTGTAGACCAGCTCACTGGCATTGAAAGAAAGAAAACAGTGCTTCAGATTACTACCTGACTCTGGCAAAATGAAGATTATTTTTTCCTCCCTGTCAACCTCTGCCTCAGCTGTTGAGACTGTCCAAGACTGCTGAGAGTTGAAAGGCTTGAGCAAACTAGAGAGGAAATGTCCTGTGCCCTGCTAATACAGACCAGACTGCTACTAAGAGCAAGTACTCCCCTGTTCAAGAGATAAGGTGCATACCTGTGGTTTTACCTGCGTGGCCATGAAGAGGATGTGACAAAGTGCAATGGAAAACCCACCCCAGCAGCACAGGTACATGAGCTGAGGGGAAAAACAACCATCACAGGAAATTCTTCAAGGATAAAAGCTGATCCAGTGTCCAGTGGGCAAGTTCTCAGACAGAATAGAAGGGCTAATGTTGCTTCCGATCTTCTTAAAGGGACCTCTAAATCATATTTACCAGATGTGAACAACAAGTGCTAGGACCAGAACTAGAGAGGTCCTGCCTCCAACCAGGTGGGACAAAGTGGCAATTGGATCTATTGGACTATGTAGATCTGGAGGGGCATCCAGTACACCTGGAACTGCCCCAGCGGTAGAAAAACAGCCCTACCTGCTGTGGATTTACTACAAGTTGAACCAGACTACACTGGAAAAGGGTGAGGCTCCAGAACACTTGTAGTATGTTGATGACATTGTCATGTGGGGCAACACAGCATGAGAGGTTTTTGAGAAAGGGGAACACATAATACAGATCTAGTTTTGTAGGCCAGAAAGGTTTTTGAGAATGGGGAGCACATGATACAGATCCAGTTTTTTGAAGGCCAGTTTTACCATAAAGCAAACTAAGGGCAAGGGACCTGCTGAGGAAATTCAATTTTTAGGAGTAAAGTGGCAAGATGGACATCATCAGATTCCAATGGATGTGATCAACAAAATAGCAGCTATGTCCCCACTTCCCTTCTGGTGGAACTCCCTCTCTCAGCATTACCATCCTTCAAGTCACGGACCTATGCTGCCAGGACAGAAGCTGGTCTCCATCCCACCTCCTCATGTCTTCCTATTTGCATACAAATGCTGGGATGAAGTTTGCATAACAGCACAGACCTCCATTCCTCATTCTTTGCTTTAGAGGCTTTTACGCTTTCAAGTTTTACTGTGGAAGCATGTACACAGAAAATAGAAAATTTTGATTTTTCTCTCTACTCAGTGAAATTAACTACAGGGTTAGGCACCTCACTTCTGGTGCTATGTAAAGTGATGGTGCTGATTGAAGTCTGTGTGGTGAACTCCAAATATAGCCTTCAAAAGAGTACATATCTAAATATCTCAATCAGCATCACAAGACTTCTGACAGTTCCTGTAAGTATGAAACAATGTAAACCATACAAATAACCACACAGAGAGAGCCATTTAATGTCAGGAAATACTGGAGGTATAGAACAGTTGCACTATGCTGTATTGTCAAAAAATTCCACATACGATTAAACTTTTCCTTCATAAATACTCCCTGGCTAGTCAGCTCTCCTGTTTGTATTCTGAGTACCTGGCTGAAAGGTGACCGTGTGACATTCATTCTTTCTGTCTCTACTCTCAGAATACTCTACACCAAATTCCTCATTTACCTTGTGATCCACCTGAGGAAGTGCCGTGCCATTCCAAGTTGAGTCCAGCTACAACAACCACTGTGAATCTGCTATTGACAGCTGTAATATCGTGTGGTACTAAGGGACATGAGCTTTCCAGCCATATGCTTTTGACACCCAGACTGTAAAATGCCCTCTTATGTTCCCCTACATTGTGGGAACAGCCATAAAAGAAATTAAGCCAGCTTTACAGCAAGCAAGAGTTTTCCTTAAAATACAAAATCTCTAGATAGCTACTACTGAAGTATTCAGGGTAGTCTTTGTTTCTCTTGTGGGATAATTCTTAAGGTCAGAACCCTAAAATGCATCAGAAACAGCAGCTTTGTTTCTATTGGCAATAAACCACCACTATTTTGGACTTGTAAAGAGAAACACGATTTGGTATAAATTGCAAATAAAGCATTAATTTAGGCCTCCAGTCTTTCCTTTCTTTTTGTCTCTATTCCCCTCCTTGGTTCTCACTTAATTTTAGTTGAAAATCTAAAGAAGGGACCAGAGTGCTAAAAGGTTTTCTCCAGCAGTGTGTGTATATACTTATGTGTGTTATGAAAGCCTGTGCTGATTGCAACAGCAGGAGCCAGCTTCAGGGAACAAAAGCTGTTTTTTTTCCCTGCCATTTGCTGTTCAGGAATTAATCTTGCATGTGTGCGTGTACACTCACACACACACACATAAGCACTTTGAAACATAATGGAGCCTGGAATTTTCTTCATAAATGTATTACCAATAACTTTGTGTGAGGTAATGTCAATCTTTTTTTCCCCTGAAACTTCAACTTTTAATAATCTGTTGATTTTATGTTTCAGGAAATCTATGAAATGTTGGGGTTTTTTACATAGAATGTAATTTATTCTAATACAGCAAATCATCAGTTTTTCTCAGAGAGAAGAAGCTGTATATATCCTTCCTTTCTTTTTTCATGAAGTTTTCTGCTTGATGGCCCAGAATGAGAAAGTGGAGATAGAAGTGCCATGAGTCAGCTCTTCAGTTATCAAGGGAAAACTGGAGAGGAACATCAAAATCAGACTTTAGAGATGTGAATTATATCACATGGCAGTGTGAAAATCAAATTACAGTGTCAAATATTCCATCTTCAAAGGCTATGTATTAAAAATAACAGGCATGTCTATTTTGCCCATGAAACTACAGCCATGTAGACATTTTTAAGAACTTTTGAATTTGTGCTTCTTCACTTAATATATTGCTGGAGAATCTTATGCTAGGAGAAAACCTTTAATATTTATGGACATTAAGATAAGGAACTGATTGTTCATTTCATAGGCATTGAAGTTCAACATATTTTTTTTGTTTGAAGTCTTTTTCCATACTTGGGGTGGAAGACTGCATTTGCAGCTGATACTGGAGAAGAGTAACAATGAATTCTTAATTTATAGTTACAGGATTTGTTAAAATACAAAAGTGATGGGCAAGAATTGAAAGAATATAGCCAGTAATAACTGAGGGACTTATTAATCCAAATTCTGGGCAGGATAATAGTATACTGATTTAGCTTTTCTTTCTTAATAGTGACATACACAAACCTTTCATGGAACTCTTAGTCAGCATTTCTTCTTCCACAAAGGCATCTGAAAGAGATTTCTTAAAGCCCTGAACTGTAATAGATAGTATTTCTTACAGGTTCCTTTTGTTACCGAAACTCTGACATTCCTGATATGGAGAAAGAGGTGAGAAAGAAAAAAAAAGGTTGTAGTTAGACCAAGAGATTCTTTTTGCTTTAAATGACAGATGAAAAGGTATGGGGGAATAACAGTATTCATGGTGCTGTTGCTTTCAGCTTTTCATGGGGTAATGCTGGTGCTTGATATCCATCCATAAACAGATTTTTACTGTGCGAAACTCAGTCCTGTAATGAAGCTTTTTTTTCTTTCTCTTATATAAGGGACTGTAGTGGTTCAGAGGGACATGGAAACAGAATATTAATTAAAGATAACACTAATATTAATGTTGAGAAATGAAGCTTTGTTGTGTAGGAATGAACTTGTTTGTTTCTAGTTGGGTTTTGGATGAAGCTGTCAGCCACTCCTTGGTCAAATTAACATTGCAACCAACTGTCTAATATCTCTCCTCCAAACAGCTGTTGGAAACAAAATTTCTTGTTGAGGCCCAGTTGTCTTCTCAAAATTGGCTTTGTCAGGTTCTGCAGCGTATGAAGTAAACTAAGTAATGATTTCTTGGCTGAAGCAATTAAATGAATTGTAAAATGAACGTTTAGGAAGGGTTTTTTTTTTGTCTTCTACCATGCTCACATATGCCTGTTTGAGACCACTCTTCCATCTGATGAGAATTTGGATGCACTATTGAGAAAAATTGAAAGGAACATACTGAGGTTTTGGACCTGTAAAAGTACATCTCATGTTGTCTATCAAGTTAACCTCTGCCTCCTTTGTTATCACCTGCCTTATGTGGGAATTTGCAAAAATTATCATAATACAAATTATTTGTATCTCTAACTTTAGAAAGAACTTGAGCATATTCTTATATCATGCCTTAATTTTGTCTTGTAGTATAGGCAAGCTCTTTTATTCTCTTATGAGCAGGCAGAGACAAGTATTAACAAATGTAGCTGGTCTGTTGAAGACCGGGTATGGAGTCTTGTGTGAGTAACATAGTAGTTGCAAATTGCAAAAGAAAAGTCCCCACAAATCAGAAGCAGGAAATTATTTCTTCCAGCATTTACATGAAAGTGGATTAATTGTGCCATTTGCACACAAGGAAGTAAAAGAACTACAGACCAGCTGAAGGAAAGGTCTCCTGCTTAAAAAGAGTTGTTACCTGTTCAGCTAATTGTTTTGAGACTATCCTTCAGAGGGCTTATTTTGCCCTAAGACCCCCTGTAAAGAAAAGGTAAGAAATGCATGGTTCAAAACCATCCATGTAATGATACACCTGCAGCAAAAAGAGTGTGTGTCTGTGAAAGTACTGCTATTGTCATCCAGTTCTCTGCTGTTGTCTAATCCTGCTTCTGTCCTTTTCAAACATGTCTCTCTTTCATGGTACAGATATTGGTTCTCCAGTTCCTAGCATTCTTCTTCGTGCGTTCTGTCAAGATGGACTGCTATTAGACTGGCCAGATCCATTAGTATGTATTAATTTTCAGAAATATTTCATAGTGTTCATAGTGTAGCTTTAGTAGGATTAGGTTCAACATTTGGTGTTTGGATTGATAGTTCTTTGGTGTGTCCAGATTTTAAAAACCAGGCTCTTTTTTTCTTTTTTGCTGTTTTCTATAAATTTTTATGACCTATTTTTCAGACATGTTGGATGATCTTATTAGTCAGGATTATAGCTAAAACAGAAGTTGGTATACACAGGCTCAAAATTTCAAAAATTCAGAATAAGTAGTGTTTTCCATGGAAATTTGATTAATACACTGTCTTACTGGTAAGGACCAAAATATTTACCTACTGCATAGTTAAATTTTTTTTCCCCCTTGGCAAAAGTCTGACTGTCTTGCACAGTAACATGGAAAAGACCATCACTGTAAATTATATTATTTTCTTGAAGGTTAGAAAGTGTATTATAACTATCATCCTTGTACTGAGTAATGAGAGAAGATTCCTCTAGCAGACAAGAAACTTACATTTCATTACATACTCTTTTTTAAGAAGTTCCCATTTTTTTGGTCTAGATTTCTTCTCCTGACACTTTTTGACCATTACGTATTAAGTCTGAGTAAAATTTGGGCTGCCTTTGTTTCCTGTAGCTCTTCCTTATCTAACCTCATTAATAAAAACTATAATAATATGTTTAGGATTTATTTTTTCTGGATCACAATTAAAATCCTTACCAGTCCTTACCCCACTGTAGATTGAGGCTTCAAAACTCTACATGTAAATGAGCATCACTCAGGAATGCAGACCTTCTGCACATTTGGTGTGGTCTACTTTTGCATTATTCCTAGTTTATCCAACAAGCTGGATATTCCAGGGTGTTTTTTTTGGTCATAGTTCCATATTTTTCATTCAATATTTTGAAAGTAGTACTCTTCTTCATGCTGTTGAGCAAATGAATAATACCCCATGATTAAATTGGCTGGAAAAATGTTTTGTATTTTAAAAGATGGCAGAACTTACATCTAATTTCTATGAACAAAGGAGGGAATGCCTTCCAAAGTGACACTTTACAGCCTTGTTCCTATGTATTATGTTGCATTCCAGATGACTGATTGACCTTTAAATAGTATGACATTAACAAACCTGTAGAACGGAAGACATGTATCTGATAATCACGGCTTCTTATTAAAACATTAATGTGAATCTCATAGAGAAAGTGTATATTGACCACTTATAAGGACTGTTTTTGTCTTCCTGTAAACCCCTTATTTCCATTTACTTTCCAGTCCTGCAAGTTATTTGAAAAACTTTTGTATCACTCTGGAGGATCCTATGCGGGCCTAGTTTCATGCTTCTAGTTCCAATGGTTTAATAAACTTGGCTGATGTCTGGCTTGGATGCAGAGGGACCTGAAGGCCACCTTAAGAAAGGTAGGGTTTATTAGACAAGAAGCAGATCACAGACCAGATTATGCATCCCCTTCCATATGAAATGGAACAAAACCGGTTCATATTAGAAAGGAGGTTGGGAAATGTTTGTTTGTCTATTTGTAACAGTCTTGTAAAAAAACCCCCACCACTCCCCTAGTTTGCATGATTGTGAGAAATTCAACATTTTCACTCTGAAAATAGGATTTGGTAAAATGTAATTGCTATTTTTTTACTGAGCTTTCTCTGAAGGTCTTTCTCAGTTATGGAAGATAGTCAACTTCTTTCATGTTTTGGAGAGTTTGATATGCTATTGGGATTTATACTAGGACAGCATTCACAGTACTAAAAGAAGTATGTAGATTTTTGTAGCACATCTAATTGTTAGATTGCCTTTCACTCTTTTAAAGCAATGCCATTATACTAATAATAAACCTCCTAGGAAGCTGCCATATTAAAACATTATTTATGGTTATTATTTGGGCTTATTATTCATACAGAATCTGTGAAGCTGTGAGGTTTTAAGTATATAATCTATTGCCTTTTCTGCATGTGTGAGGTCCCTCATTCTTAGATTAATATAGTCACACAGTCTGCTTTCCAGGTCTACATCTGCAGGGTTCCAAGATTTGCAAAACAATCTGGAGAAGGGAAATGAGGGAAGAATTAATCCTATGAAACTTCTAGTCTGTGTTATATGTTGGAGAAATCCCAAGCTCCATCTGGGACTATTAGCCTTCAGGAGTCTATCGATAAAATGGATTCCCTGCAAGTCAAATGAAATAAACCCTAAGCTGGAGACCTAATGCTCTGAAAAGGCTTAATGCTAAACTTGTCTTAAGTCCTGGATGCCGAGTGGTAATAAAAGCTTAATGTTGAACTCTAGTTATGCATTTTTTCCCTACAAAAATGGTGTTCAGAAACCTAGAAAAGAAAAGCAGGGAGGACACTTTCCAGGATGTTTTGGTTTTTTCTCCAGTTCACCACCTGGGCTGACAACAGAAGACTGAGTGCAACAGCTGCTATTGATTCACTCTGTTAGCTCATCTCTAATTAGAAAAAAATACTTTCTCAGCAGCAGTAAATCTGTAGTAACTTAAAAAATAATAGTGAAAACAATGAATGAAGACATTTCCTGCTGTTTGCTCTTGCTCTCGCCTTTTTTTTAAGGCTCTTTGTACACCTTCTGAATTCTACCACTATTTAAAGAACTGCTTAAAAATTCATTCTACTAATCATTTCATAGCAACAGCTGTTACCCAGATGTTTTCTATTGGGGATACATATCTGCCTCACTCTGTAAATATAAGAAATTTAATTTTATGCAATTTGTGTGTAAAAAAAACTCAGACTAGTTTAAAAGATATTTTGATACTTAAGAGAAAGTCTTTCTGTTATATTTGAATTTACAACTTACAGGTGACAGAAGAACCAAAAACACAATAGCCATGTGTTTATCAAAATGGAGCTTTATATGTTTTAACTGAACTAGCTCTCAGAACAGTCTCCTCTGATACTACTAATCACAACACTAACTAGAAAAAATTGCAGATGTCTAGGTTAAAGGCAACACTTGTCATATTCCCTCTGTTTTAAGTATTTCTGCTGAGGAGCATAATTTTGGCTTCTTCAGGGTAGCCAGGAGTATCTGTATAACCAACTAATGAAGCTGAACACGAATTGTGCTGATGAGGCATTCCAGGGCATGGACTGTGTAATATACATATCCATATGTATTTAATGGCTATAATAAGGAGCTGATCATGAAGCAGGGCCACTAAAGGGAAGGGATGAAAATAGTTTTGCACTACATGAAAGATTTAAAAATAGGTTTATTTCCTCTTAAAATTTCTAAAGTGGACTCAATCTCAAAAACTGTACAAAAAAAAAAGTAGATAGAATTTTTTGTGCATGATGAACTGGGGCATTCTTTATCTTGCTAATCCATTTCTACTGTTCTGGACCCTCTGGTCAATGGTTACTGACCATCCTTCATCATTTATTTGCATCCTTTGAACATGCAGCCTCTGTTGATTTCACTTCCTTTCCTTTATATTCTTCCCTCCCTAGGATCTAGCCCTACTCTTTGCAAGAAAAAGCACACCATTATTCATTTCTCATTTACTTTCCCTGCTTTGTCAACAGCTCAAGCAAAATTTGAGACACCTTTGGTTTTGATGACAAAGGTGATTAAAATTACTGTAGTTGTTCACTTTCATGATTTATGATAACTGACTCAATTAAAGACTTGCAATTAAACCAGGCATTTATCAGTTCTACTCTTAGGGATTAATCTTCTGTAGGTTACTTTTAGATTTTTAGTGTGTTAAATAAAGCATGCAGTAGATGCCATTGTGTGTGTAAATACGAATTCTGCTAGTTCCAGAAAAACATAATTGCCAGTAAATAGGTTAAATTTAAATATTTTACTATTACCAATTAATTCAGAAGCTCCACAAAAAGTAATGCTTCCTTATGCAGTTGAACTTCCCCTCTCCCCAAATCCTCCTAGTTTGACCTGCTAGCCTCAGAACATTTAAATATTCCCAATGTTCATGACAAGTAGATTTCAGCTACTTTCAGTTCATATTATTTGGAACAAAATGTGGGTGCAAGAAGATGCTTGCTCCTTATGCCTAACTTAAGCAGCTGAATAGCATTTTGTTGAGTTCTGGAAATAAAAAAGTCCAGGAATAAAAAAGATTTTCCGTGTAAATAGTATTTTGTGTTGGAGTAAATGTCCTGTTCATCCTCTAAACAGATCCCATATTCCTGGCCTTTCTCTCACCCATTTGAGTACCTGTATTCTGTGTGGCATCTGTAGATCACAGTACAAAAGAAGACGGTAAATACCTCTGTTCCTACAGTTGAAGAGGGGTAAGATTTTCTGTCTGGACCAACTTGCATGAATGAAGTAATAAGGACCACAGAATCACAGAATATTCTGATTTGGAAGGGAAGCACAAAGGTCATCAAGCTGGACTCTTAAGTGAATGGCCCATATGGGGATCGAAGTAAATAAACTCTAAAGATTTTTTCCTGCAGTCAGAGGATGAAAAAGGAGATGAAAACCGAGAGTGAAGTCCATGTTCTAAAGATGAGCAAACATTGATATTGTAATTTCATTATCTTTCTAATTATTTAATCACAGATTTTTTGTGGGTTTGCTCTAATACAGAAGAGGGTGTGTGCCTTGTTTTCCTTCAATTAACTAACTAATAAGCTAAGTATTTTTATATTTCTTACTTATTTTTGATCTAGATAAGAGGAATCTACTTGGAAAAACGGAGGAAAAAGACAATACAATGAAATAAAATGTTTTTACAAAATTTAAAATTCTGTTTCAGGGTGTCTGTTTGCTGCTGACAGTGAGAAACACACTGCTTGAGTATATGTTTGAGTACTTTTTTCGTCATTGCAGCAGAGGAATCAGTTCTTTTTATCCCAGCCATATTGACAAAATTGCAGCAATATCAGCTTTCAGCATTTTTCTTTCTTATTTTTTCCAACTTGGTTTTGAAAGTAAATGTCCCCTATTCTCATGGTTCTTTTAGGCATTAAGATTATGAAGAAATTTAGGAAGTTGTCATAGAAGTTAATGGTGGAATTCTTACTGACTTCATTCAGGCTTCAATTCTGTCACATATTCAGAAAAGTGTTATGTTTTCATTTATTAGAAGCCCAGAAAAAGTAATCATAGGCCCTGGTCCTCTGTTTACTCTGTGTGCACTGAAGGTTACAGGCATGCAGAGCCTCAGTGAAGTTAACAGTGTTTCATGCTGGCACAACAATCTGCCCTCCTTTGATAATTGCCGGACTGGGACAATGGCTTGTAATTTACAACACTGATGGGCCAAACTGAAATGCTAATTCTGCCTTTGAGACTCTGGGGGAATTCAGTCTCATCTTTAGTCAGACAGCTAGGCAAAAGATGTTTGTCCAACCTATTTGGTAGGAATATTTTAGAGGTAATTTGCTATATTTTTGGAAGCATTCACACTGCATTATATGACTGCTCTGAGACATCCTAATATTTCAAACTTACTGCAGTTATTTAGTTATTTGACCTAATCAATGTATGTAGGATATAATTGCTTTCTCTCCTGTAGGAGGTAGCACAGGAAAGAAATGGCATAATTCAGCACTTCTCTCTTCTGTGGTGACAACCTGTCATTTCCTGTACTCTGCTAGGGATTATGAATAGACAATGTATGTAGGCTGAACATAGTTGCTTGGTAACTGTCTTCTTCACTTTCTTAAATGTAATGGCCTCTCTTCAGAAAAACATCAATTAGTTTAATTTCTTTTGATTTTGAAGCAATAAATTTGCCTTTAACTCCTCCGAGTATCTTAGTAAATAGAGGGGGAGGCTATTTGAAACTTTAAATTATTAATTTGCTTGGACTTTCTAAGGCAAGTCATCTAATAAATGTTAATGTGGTCATCATCATAATTAGACTTTTTTTCACTCAAGGAGAGTTTATATATAGAAGAGATTAAATTTTGAAATTATTATTGTTTTTTGCGATCCTGGAGTGAAATGTTTGCAAATTTGACAGTCTTCTATTTAAAACCAAGTTTTAACTACGTGGATATTATTATGCATGCACAGACAGGTTTACACCTTACTGTGAATGTTAAGGAAAAATACCAGGTTTGAAAACTCACAAGCAAAGTCTGAAAACTGTGAGAAATAATTGCTTAACTTCATATGTTAAAAGCCCTAGGAAGTTAAATGACCTACAATGAAGTACTTCCAAAGTACAGAAGCGGAGCATGGTCCAAAGCAGGAATGCTCACTTAATTGCTACCAACTGGGAGTAAGGTAGGCCAACCAGAGCAGTGAGAAATGCTCCTTATCTGCCTTCCAGGGTGAAAACCAGAAGACCAGCCATCTCAAGTGTGTGTATACCAATGCCCACAGCCTGGGGAAAAAGTACAAGGAACTGGAGCTCTGTACCTAGTCAGAAAGTAATTATATCTTAGGAATGACTGAAACACGGTGGGACAACTCACCTGACTGGAGAACTGATGGATGGCTGTAGGATGTTTCTTAAGCAAGATTCATCAACAGAACCTGATACTTACAGGAGAGCTCAACTACCCAGACCTTATTCGAAGAACAATAGAGGAGCTCATATGTCAACCCTGAAGTTCTCAGTATATGCAGAGGACTGCTTCAGTGTTCAGTGGGCCAGCCAGGAGTGGCGTGCTGCTGGACTTGCTACTTACAAAGGAAAAAAAAACCTGCTTTGTAATATCCTGGCTAGTGATAACCAAGGCTGAGATGATCAAAATATCGAGGACTTTGGAATTCAGCAAGGTGCAGAAGGTTAGTACTAGCAAAAGGTTTTAGAAGACCAACCCTGAGTCCACCCAGAGCTCAGCTGGGAGGAATTTCATGGGAAGCTTCCATGTAGGATAGCAGAGCTTGCAGGTAGTTCTGCAGGTAGTTTTTTGAGAATGCTTTTCTACAAACACAGAGACAGTTCATCACCTCTGATGGTTAAGGGAGGTGAGTGGAGTGAGAGACTCTTTGGCTTAACTGTGAGCTCACAAGTCTGCTCAAAACCAAACCAAAACATAACAGACATGGAAAAGTGGATGTTTCCAGGTTGTGCAGAGGTGCAGTTAGAAAAACAAAAGCTGACCTCAAAATTGGCCAGAGATGTCTAAAACCACATACAAGTTTTCTTCAAGTACATAAGAAACAAGAAGAAACAGAAGGAAAATACTGGCCTGCTGTTGAACCAGAGAGTCAAACAGTCACCAGCAATACTGAAGAGGATGAGTTTTTAAAACTTCCTTCTCCTCTGTCTTTACCAGCACTGCTCGGCCCCTGGCCTTGCAAACAGCTATCCAGGTCTGTACAAAAACAAATGTGCCATCAGAGGTGAAAGAGCTGATGTATGAGGCATTGCAGGAGCCTGGTTCTTACACATTGATGAACCCTAAAGATACCTACCCTAGAGCATTACACGAGATGGCTAACATCATTGTGAGGACACTCTTCATAGCCTTTAAGAAGTAGTGGAGATGGGAGGATGTCCCAGAAAACTGGAAGAAGGCTCATGTCATCCCGATCAACAAGTTTTTAAAGAAGAATCCAGGAAATTATAGACTCATCACTCTTACTTCAATCTCTGCAAAAGTTATAGAACAAATCCTCCTGAAGGTTATCACAAAGTGGATGAAGCATGGGAGTGTGAAAAACCAGGATGGATTCACCAAAGGCAGATCACATTTAACACATCTTCTATGCCAAAGTAACTTGCCTGGTTGATGTGGGGTGGATATTTTCTACCTGGTTTTCTTAAAGGGTTTCTCACAGCCTTTTCCCATCATGTGGACAGGTGACATGTGAGCAACTGGCTGGCAGGTAACACCCAGGGGATGTTAGTAAATAGCTCCTCTTCAAACTGGCAACCTGTCACAATTGCAGTTCCTCTGGGCTGTTATTGTGCCCAGTGCTATTTAGTATCTCCGTAAGTGATCTGGGAGATGGGATCAAGCGTGACGATTCAAGGCTCAAAATTTGCTGATGACACCAAACTGAGAGGGAAAGTGGAGGTCTGGAAAGGGAGACCCATCCTGCAGGAAGAATTGGGTAGGCTGGAAGAGTGGGCTAACAATAATTTTATGAAGCTCAACAAGAAGAAAAGTAAGGTCTTGCCCCTGGAAAAGCATATTCCAGGACTGCAGCATGGGCTGGGATCTGCCCATTTGGGGAGCAGCTCCGTGGGAAGGGATCTGTCCACTGGGGTCTCAGTGGACAAAGCTCAGTATGAGTGACCAGTGGGCAGCTGTGGTACAGAAAGGTCACAGGAGGCTGGGTGGCATCAAGGGCATCACCAGCAGAGATGACCAAGCCATTGTCCCACTGCTTGTCAGGTCTCACCTGGAATCTTGTGTTCAGTTTTGGTCCCCATTGTACAAAAAAGATGTGGACAGGCTGCAGAGGGTACAGAGAAGGCCACAAAGATGATCAAAGGCCTGGGAATCATGACATGTGGAATGACTGAGATAACTGCGTAAGTTCAGCCTTGAGACAAGGAAGACTTTGAGGAGACCTTATCACCATGTTCCAATATTTAAAGAGTGGCTACAGAGGAGATGGACTCTCCCTTTCTACAAGGAGTCACATGGAAAAGATATGATGGGTACAAGTTACTCCTGAAAATATTCTGATTGAACACAAGACGAGTATTTTTCAAACCAAGAAAAATCAGCCATCGGAATAAACTCCCTAGGGAAGGAGTGTATTCTCCAAAGTTGAACACTTTTAAGGTCAAACTGGACAGGGTGCTGGGCCATCTGGTTGAAGCCATGCTTTAGCCAGGAAAAGTTGAACCAGATGACCCTTCAGGTCCCCTTCTAACCTGATATTATATAAATCTATAAATTCTTTTGATTATGAAACTAATTTTGTTCTGCACACAAAATCTAGGGGAGTAAACTCTGGGACATGAAACACAATAATTTTAATAGGATGTGAAAAGCAGACTTCTGTCAAACTCTACCAATTTCTATCAGCAAAAAACTATTTTGAGAGTATTTTTGGTGATGTGGAAATCAGTGGAATATTTTAAATTCATTATTAATATTGATATGAGTAAAAAGAAACCTTCTACATAGAATTTTGCTAAGTAAGAAGCAGCTAGAAATAAAATGCTAAAATTTAAACATTATGCCCTTACAAAAGCCTAGACAATTTCCCAGTGCTGACATCTGTTCCAAAGGTTCATTTGGGGATCACACATTTAACAGGAAGAATCTTATTATTTTTTATTAAATAGCGACATTGTAGGGTAGACCACGGAAATGATAACATTTCAGATGTCACAAAAAAGCATTGGGAATAAAAACAAACCGTTGTCAGAAACTGGTAAATTTTTTCCTGCCCTTTACTTCTGGCTGCTTTTTCTTTTAATACTTCAACATTTCAGTCATTGTGAACCTATTGCCTTCCTGATATGAAGTGCTTCTACCCTCTAGTCAGCCGACAAAATCTTAAAGGATGAAAGGAAGATGAAATTTTATGTCATCTACAAACTGTGAGACACATTTGCAGACAATTTTAAATTACTTTTATTACTGTTGTGCCCAAGACTTATAATTAAGGACTGCAAACGCAGGCATTTTTAAAAAAAAGTGGCAGTTAATTCTAGTAATTTAGTATTGTGCATGACACATCAATAAGTGTCCAACTTTCAAGTGATTTCTATAGACTATCCCAGAAGATCTTTACTTAAAAAACTGTGCTTTTCTTCTAGGGGTAAATTAAGGACTCAGTGTGATTAGAAGACAGAAAAAAGAGTTAATTTGAAATGGCTGTGTGTGTTTGTGCAACATACAGAGTAAAGTTAGGAGTGCTTTCTGAAAAAGATAATGCCACATTGTGTACTACCAAACTATAGGGTTTTGTAAAAAGGTTCCTAGACAATTCAGAACTGTGCACTGCAAAAGGTCATCTGTAGCTAATCAGCTGTCCTTGACACAGTAAGTACTCTGCAGTAGGAAAGAGTATTTCAAACCAGGTAGACTGGTTTTGAAGATTCAGTATGTCTGAATTGAAAAGTCATATCAATTGAAAAGTGTATGTGAGTTCTGCAGAATGTGCTTCAAATAATTGTGTCTGATCTCTGGGATATTTTCCAGCTCTCCACACAGAGATCACCTGGGTGGACTTTGTAATTTTAGAAAAACAGTCTGTTATTTGTGAAAATGGTGATGTGATGGATTAGGAACTTGTAAGAGATGGTCAGAATCTATTTCACAGCTTGAAAGCACCTGATTCATAGGGTGCCTTTTAGGGATCCACTAGAAGTCATTAAAAACTTTTGAAAAGGTTCCTTGCTTTGTGAGCTGTTACTTTGTGTCATGGCTTTTTATGTTCATGCTTCACTGTGACGTGGAGCTTTCGATGGGGTACCCTTCCTTCTCAGACCAGGGTAAAGGAGCAGAGGAGGCTGCTGTTCTGCTAAATTCTTTATTGCACAGTCTCATAGTTTTATGAAGGCAGAGTTTGAAGGGGATTACAGGATAAAGCCAAGCAGAAGCAGCAGCAGGCAAACAGCAGGCATAATACAGCCTCTTCTTCTATGTACTCTATTATATTCTAGTATTATTATTTCTTACAGAAGTATGGATTATATTTGTTAATTAACCAATCAGATTAATACACAGTTCTAGTTTTCTTTTCTTATCCTATCCTGGTCTAATTCTAACAGTCGTAATTCTTACACAAGTGTTACACTGGTATAACACAAATTTGCATGTACAGTTTCTATCAGTTCTTATTGTTTATGTGAACACTCTATCTAAAAAATGTGAACAGTATAATTCTATCTATATTTGGTCTACAGTAAAAAATTCTGTGAAAGGGTGACACTGCTGCAGTAAAATTTGTGTCTAAGGTTTCTGCAGCAGCTCCTCAATATTTAAGGCACTTTTTAAGGCACTTAGCATATATCTCTCCTAAAAGGTAAAAAACCTATATTTCTACTCCACTTTGGTGTGACTTCATGTATCTTAGCTTGTCCAAACATTTTAATTCAACTCCTATGCCTTGGCTTCTCTCTCGGCCTGAGTCCAGAGAGGCTTTCATTCCAACAGTGAAGGACAAAGTGTTATATCCTGTGTTCTTGTTTTTGTTGTGAAAGCAATGAGAGAAGAATGGTTGAAATAGTTTTTATCTTTATACATTCTCATTATGAGGCTTTTGGGTTTTTTTCTCAAGCAGAGCATTATTTTTCTTGATGCTCTGGAGGATCCTCTCTCTCTCAACTTCTGTTGGAGGGATACCCAGCAAAGGAATGAAATTTCTGTTTATTATGGAAAAACCTTCTCAAAATCACACCTCTAATGTGTGATTCACAATTCTAATGTGAATTATGTGCTTCCATAATAAACTGTTTCTCTTTGAGGAGAGAGAATAAACCAGCTATGATTTTAAGTAGTAACTGTGTTCTTCAAGATATTCACACCTAAAGCAGACAACAGCTCTCCCATATTTAACCACACAAGAAAGAGGAGCACTTCAGTATCACCCCCTTACTTCTTCCCTCTTATCTTTAGCTGTAGTGTAGCTTTGGAGTTTTTTGGGTTTTTGTTCGTGGCAGATGATATGCATATACTGAAAATACATTAAAAAACAACCAAAAAAAAAGGTAGAGAAATGTTACAGATAATTGGCACTGCCTGTCAAGATTACATTGTACAGAAGAGAATAATAGTACATATAATTAAACCTTCCTGCCTTTACGGTTGCTAATTCTGCCTACAATGATGTCTAGGACAATTTTTCTTATAATCACAAATGCAATCAGCTTCCAACAGGGTTTTATTATTGCAATGTCCTCCCAAACTCTACAAAAGCAGTGCGTCTACACCAAAATCAGTAGCCTTAAAAATTCCTTCGCAGAGAATAAAAAATTAACTTCTAAATAGACCTTATAATGAAAAAGTTAAGGACTCCAAATAGCAAAGCACAGGAGTTCAACTTTATAAACTGCATGATTCATGTCTCCATCTTTCTAAGCACAGGGAATTTTTATTAGTTCTTCTTTCCCACTGTTCTGCTATTTGATCCCTCTTTTACCTATCTACTGGAAGATAGAACAAAATACAAAAATGTGTTGTGACTGTGCAAAAATGTTTAATTAAGTTTTTATGTGACATTTGCAAGGAATATTTGAAAACAGTTAGAAAGCCCCATTAGAAATAGAGATTATTTTAAAGATACCAATCATGACTTTTACTTGTAACCTTGTTTCTAAAATCAGCCACATCATGAGCAACCACTTTTGAGGGCAGTGCATCGGCTATCTTCTTTTCAGCTGAGTTAGTGCTATTGAACTGCTATCTCACTTGTAAACCTGCAGTGATTCCAGTTGCAGTCCTATGTACATGTGCAGAGAAGCTGGTATAGGACACAAAGGTAACCACACAGCACAATCATTGTCCAAAAAAGTCAAGGAATGAATGGCTGAGTTGTGACAATGGAAAAGCATAGCATTTCTGAGCACAGGTATATCCACTCTGTGTCAGATATTATGACAATACGTACAAGGAGAAAAGCATATAAATACCAATCCATGTCCAGCAGACCTTAAAATTAAGACATAGTGTGTAGTGAGAATATGTGCCAATCTTTCAGTTCTACTCCACCTATAGACTGTAGGTGTAGGTTAAACCTATGCACAGATATCTAACAATTTTTGTATCTCTGAGAAACTTCTGATGGGTTTAGAGACAGAAGAAGGAGTTCCTACTTGCTAGCTGCATCTATCTTCTATCATCATAATCAGCTGGCTGAATTTAGAACAGTCTCCAGCATTGGGACTAGTCAAAAAAGGGGGGAAGTTGCAACCTTTGACTGACCTCCATCCTAGTGCACAAACCTGACCTTATGGTTGGTAGAGATCTGCTGCTCTTGGCAGGTAAGTGTTGCACTGGCTTTGCTGGTTTAGCTTTGAGTCTGCTGTGGTGACTGGATAGAGGTTTGTGCCCAGCAGAATAGATGCAGACGTGGTTGTACTGCACAACCTGTCTCCTTTGCCAACCAATTAAATGCATCCAATGATGCTTTAATGTTTTATGTACCTTTATGGCTTACAGATATATAGAGGAGAATCAGTTTAAGAGAAGATCAAAATTGAGACTAAACTATGCATGTTCCTCAAATGAGGAATGCATTGGCAGATATTATTGCTTTTGCAAAGAGCATTAGATATAGAAAAAGAGAGAGAGAAGCTGGCAAGTATTAAAGCATAAGAAAAAGCATCTCATCATAAATAGTACCTGTTTGTTGTGTCCAACTCAAAAAAATACCAATTGGAAAAAAGGATGAATTCTTAGTACTTGTAGGTCACATAAAAATATAGTTGTTTTTGTGCTACTGTGCACTCTACTTCTTTTAAATGTCTCTAATGGTGTTTTGAGAACAGTTCTTCCTCCCACTCCTGTTAACCTCTTGTAAGTTCATAATTCCCCCATTTTTGGTTTGAATGCTGTCATAAAGAAGCAGAGCTAAATACATATTTTTCAGACCAAGTCATTCTACATGAATTGCTAATGTAAACCAAAGGGCCGATGAGGGGAACATTTTGGAAATACCTTGACTTTCATGACTTATATCAAGCTCAAAGAATGACTCTTAGTTTGGAGAAAAACTGTTGTGAGGAGAAATTTAGAGTGATTGCTTTTCTTTGCAACAGACACAAAATTGATTATTAAACAAAAATAAAGTATGTTTTAGTAGGAGAAATACAATTCAGCTGCAGCTATGGGCTCAGAAGAAAAATTGCTAGATTTTGACTCTTTATGAAGGTTTTGACTCTGCGTATGAAAGTCCCTGATTCCTGTTTTAGAGTAGATCATAACTTAAAGTCTCCTCAAAGTAAGAGCAGAACATTGGTTTAGTACTACTGCAGAATGAATGTTTGCAGAGAACATCAAAAAATTTTCCTTGTTGATCTCTTGCTCAGGCAAATGCCAGTTTTTTGCCATTGTGGAGCAGCTTAAGCTCTCTGGGCACTTGACCCACAATGTCAGTAAAGTATGGAACAATACAAAGACTGTTTTTTTCTGTCATACACTTGCATGTTCTTTTCAAAGCTGTCAAAGATAAAAAGAAGGAACCAGGAGGAGAGAAGCAATCTTCACTGGAACAACATAATCCAGTTTAAAAATGAGAGACAGATTATTTTCTAATGTAAAAATATGAGTATGGCTCTGGTTTTCTAAGTGTAAAGAAGTCATAAGGTGTATGGCAGGGAGCACAGAAGAAAAAAATACCCACACTAATTTTACTTCATTCCTTAAGACTCTTAGGTTTATAATATTTCTACCCATCAGGTAAATTGGGACATTTTTTCATACAATGCACTGGCTTTCCAAGACTTTTTCAAGCTAGTATACTCATTCAAACAATGTCAACCAAAGCAACCTGTATAGCAGCAGTGCTTTGTGATGAGTCAGATAGTCCCTCTGGAAAACTCATTCTTCTGTGTGATAGTGGGACTTTACAGGAAAATGGAAAGGCACTGCAATTCTGTAGAAGATAAAAAGCAGTTTCAAGTGCTACACAAAACTAAATTGTACATATACTCTGACTTGGTAATCTGTTAGAAAATAAGTTCATCATAATTTGTAGCTTCCACTTCAGTGAATTGTTTTTACTGAAAATGGTCTGTGTAGTTGAAACATTGATTCAATTCAAGTTCAGTGTGATAATTCTATTCTATTTTGGTATCTTTTATTAATGAGAAAATTCTGTTATGTTTTTACACTTGGTGCTCTTCACATTTGTCTAGACCATGAGATCCCTAGATCTAGTGACTGTGACACCCTGGATACTTAGTAAGACGCTTTTCTCTGCTCTCCTTTCTGTTATTTTTTTAAACATTAGTTTCTTAAATTCAGGAAGGCACAAATTGCTAGAATTACATTATTATAAGGGTTATTGCATATTGCTAGTAGCTTGTAAGTAAAACAATATTGCAGTCAACTGTTTTTGTTACATTAAGTTCTTCTTATGAAATAAATTACTGCCTTTGCAGATTTGATTTACTTCAATACATTCAAAATAGCTTGTTTTTTTGTTTTTTGGTTTTTTTTTTTTTTTTTTTTTTGTTGTTTTGTTGATGTCGGGGCTTTTAAATCTGGATTTCGAAATCCATGCAGAAGCTGCAGTTTATGCTGCATGATATACTCTTAGACAGTAGGTGTACTAATGTGTTTTAAAATAGTCTTTTGCTGTTAATCTGCACTGAATGAGAGAGAGAGAATCTATTCCAATGGGAAATAAATAATGTCGGAAAATTTTAGCCATTTTTTTTACTGTTCAGAAACTGGAAATTCATCTGGACAAATGGCAGTTAAGGATTACCATAAGGATTCAAAAAAAAAGGTGGATTTGTAGAAACCAAAAGTATTTCTGAAACTGTCCAAAAAAGACCATGGTAATTGTATAAGAGAAGATCAAAACTGTGTCCAGTAAAAGTACATTCAGTAGGAGAAGCTGATGTTTATCCAATAAGACAGATCTGAACTTTCCGTCTAAACATCAAAAGTTTAAATAAACTTGATTTCTTGTTTTTCTTTTTCAACTCTTTTTATCTCCAATAGGTAAATATTCACTAAGAACATATTCTTACTTTTATTACGTATAGCTTATTGTGCTCTTGAAGAATATCACTTCTCTATTTCAGCATGAAACAATGTTGGTGGCAGGCAACTTTTTCTATTTTTTTTTTGAGCAAGTATGATTTGTAATACATCATTTAGATGTAGATGTAATGGTAGTAAGGATCACTCAAGGTGTGTTTTCAACTATGCATATTGTGCAAGTCCTCCTATTTACCACTGCTCTTAGGATTTTGTACTTACTGACATTTCCAGTGAGTAGTTTCTTTAGTATATTCCCTGACCTTTGGGAGAATACTTTGAATATATTTTCTTTCTCATTTTCAATTTCTCTCAGCATTTCCATCTTTTTTAATGTTGAGCTATAACTTCCAAATAATTTTTTTTAATATAGTAATTTTTTTTTCTTTTGCTTTTCTTTCACAGAAAATACTGTCCTAATACAGACACAAGAAACTCTCTGAAGTCTGGTTTGGTATTGTCACTATGTACCCTTCTGGATCAATCCATTTTAGTGACTTTTTACCCCCCCGGAACCATTTGGTCATTATTCTCCCCTGTAGCTTGTGCAAATCTATTTTCTTTCCAGCAAGGATGAACAAGGATTTAGAAGCTGTTCACCAAAGCCTTTTTAATGTGGAGGATGTTCAGATGGGTAAGCAGACTTTGTTTTTCTCTAAGCTTATGTTTAATATATATAGACTTACCACTTTGCTGTAAAGGCAGCTGTTGCTGTGATTTTTCTTTGGGTGCCAATCTGTTAGTCAGTCAATGTCCCCTCAGTAGGGAAACTTTATGACTTGTTGATCATTTTTCAGTTGTTTTCCTTAACTCAAAACAATTACACAATTACCTAGACTTGATGAGCACGTCTGTCTGTCTCTCTCATTTTGACTAGACAATCGTGATGGGTTTTATTTCTGTTCTTCCTTATATAGTATGGTTTCTATCATCAAATGTTATGTTATAAAATCTGGAGTTTGGGTGTATATAACTGAGCAAGACATACCTTTTTGCACAAAGGATGTATACAGGAATTGCAGAGTTTTACCTTTTTGAATCCATGACAAAGGTTTTATTTAGATTAATTTTTATGTCAACCAAAAAGCTGTTCCTCAGAATAAAAAACTCCAGCAAAGATGCACCTCATAATTTTCTTGCACTCATTTCTTTAGATATTACTAACATGTTTTCATCTTCTGTCAGCTGTCTTTCATATTCGATGTCTTGTATATGGGATAAGTAAGAAGCTGTTTTCTTCATTATTTATTTTCTTCATTATTTCAGATATGATTTCATCAAATAATATCAGTGTGAAATTTTTTATGAAGTCTGCTGATAATACATGTATTTGTCTCAGTTGATTTTCGTGGCTCCAAGTATAATGCTTTATATTTGATGTTTGTTATGTTTTGACAATAGTGGACCTAAAAGCAAGTTCAGACATGACTGTGCCCTTAAATTATTTCCAGCGTTCCAGTGTTTTGTGGATTTTCTACAGCTAAACATCAGAGAATCATTTGAGAGGTACAATAAAGAATCATTCTATTCTGAGGGGTGTTTATATTCTAACTGTTGTTGCTTCCTGAACTGTTTAGCTGGCTCACTATTACTGTTTGTCACTGCAGTACCTAGCCAAGCATAGCATCAAAGGATAATGACCTTGGAAGGGATCTGAGGAGATCTTAGTCCATCTCCTGCTCCAAAGAGGATCAGATGTGAGGTTAGACTAGCTTGTTCAGGGATTTATACAGCCAAGTCATTACTACACAACATCCAGCAGAATGGCAGACAGTCACAAATGAGCTGGGGTTTGAAGGACCTTGGAGAGATCACACAGTCCAACCCCTACACTAGTTCAAAGCTGAGTATGTTTCTTAGGGACATCTCCAGGCCTTTTTTGAAAATCTCCAGATGTATTTATCTTGGATGAGCTAGAGTAACTTTTCTTCAGAGTACCTTGTCTAGGGCTGTGCTCTGGATTTGTGCTGAAAAATTGCTGATAACACAGGGGTGTTTTCATTATTGTGGAGTGGCTCTTGTGTGGTATCAAAGCCCTTCTGCTCCTCACATTACCCCATCAGTGAGGAGGCTGGGGTTGCACAAGGAGTTGGGAGGTGACACATCTGGGACAGCTGACCCCAGCTGACCCAAGTGATATTCCAGACCACATGACATCATGTTTGGCACATAAAGCTGGGGGAAAAGGAAGGAAGAGGGGTGTCTTTGGAGCCAGGGCATTTGTTTGCCCACGTAACCCATATATATGTTGGAGCCATACATTTCTGTAAGTTCAAGGAAATTCTCCTTCCCAAGTGGTGAAATTTGCATTCACTCTTTCTGAAATTAACGTAATCCCTCTTGGCACATTCTACCAATCTCTGTAGGGCTTTTCAGACGACCTGGCCTTCAGTGTATTCACCAATTTGCCCTGAGACCTATTACTTCATCTCTGTCAGGAATAGATAGACAGAGAATAGATAGAACTGAGATTATCAATGCCCATCTGTGTCTGGTGTTTTGCCTTCTATTTCATCAGTTTGCTTATTTGGGTCTGGAATAATATTTAGATGGAGCTTTATTTTTTTTCGCAATGGCTAGTGAAACAATTTGCAATTCCTGATCTGCTTCTTGCTTTCTAACCCTTTTCTGCTCCTTCCTATCACAGCTGTGCTATAGCTAGTCACACTGTAGTCCTTAAATTTTTAAAAGCTGCATCAAGGAGTTTTTATGTTTATTTGCCTGTGAGATGTTTAGCAGACATTGAGTTAGTCCACCAACACTCCCTGTTGACATTATTGAACACTTAGGCATACATTCAGCATTGCTGGCTTTAAAAGCTTGAAGAATTTACATACCAGGGATTTGATCCTGTCCGTGTCTGCTCATGCGCAGTCCCATCTTTCAAAAATGAAGTCAAAGGACACACCTTGAATGAGGTAGATTGGATACAGTCTTTACAAAAATACCCAGAAAAGCTCAGAAAACACTCCAGGGGGCAGAGGCCATTTCAAGGAAGGAAGAATCTGCTCAAGAATATGCTTTTACATATTTTTCAGTATTCAATTCTTCATATTCAACTTCAGTAACAGCAAAACTCAAATCTGATTAGGAAAAAGTGTTGGAGGGTAACTGGCATTTGGGAAATTCAAACTTCTTATTAGTGAGAAGCGCTTTGTACAGCATTCACTGAGCAGTGAGCAGCATGAACCCGACCTCATCATTTATCAGAAAGGTCCATCAACATGGATGTTGAACATGGAAATATAATGGGAATTTCTACCCAGTTTTGCCAAATAATTACTTACTGCTTCAAAATAACTCACAGTTTTGATGGCTTGAAAACACTTATCAGAAAGAATTAATTTTATTTCCCTGCAAAAATTTAACAAATATTGCAGCATTTCCTGGTATATGAGCACAGCACTGGTTTCTTCTCCTATTATATAGGAGATACAGCAGGTGAAATATAATGACTGTTCTATATGTGTACTGATATGTTATCAAACATATCCTAGAGAAACTTGCACGTAGACCTACAAGCATAGTAATACTTTCTCTAAGGTAATAGCATAAGTCAGAATTTATTACACAAGACAGGATTTCTACTCTCTGTTATTATCCCAAAGTGAAGAGACTGGCAGTGGTAAGTAAAAGATCTAGCTCTGCTGAAAATATTTTAACTGTAGGTATGTTCATATGGGAGATAGTGAAAAAGAACAGCAGTGTAAATTAAACTAGCTCTAAAATAATTGTTCCTGTTAACATTGTATCCACCACAGGAAGTAAAAGTGCCATGAAGCTAGGTAAATAAACACTGCTGTAACTTCACTGTGTGTCTATACAGTGGCATTTGATACAGATTTATCATCTGTTTTCACTGTGATATCCAATTTTGTGATAGCTTATGTTGTTTCTTGGGTAAGATATTGCCCTATATCTTGGGTAAAGTACAGCACCCAGAACCAGGCAGCACTGAATGGCTGTCATTAGGAGACAAAAGTTCTTCATTGCACTGTCAGATTATGAGACCTGAAACAACATTTCCTGTCCACCATAGTCTGTCCAAGTGTGCTCTTTTGGTTATTTCACTCTGCACAGGATAGGCTTGTGTTGTAGAAGAATAAGGAAAAGGAAAGACAAATCTGAGCGATTTGGAGGGAAAATTTATCATTCTTTTGGAACACAAAAAGAGCAAGATCTTGAAGTGGCTTCTCCACAGATATTTACAGTAGATAGGTCATTAATGTTGATTTTCTCCTCCCAGGTTCATAGTTTCTTTATAGACATTTCTTATATTTGGCACTATCATATTATCATATCTTTTAGAGTCTTATGCCTATACGTGACACCAAAATCTGCCCCTTCGGCAGAATCAGTGTTTCTTGAAATACTTAGCTTCATTAATGTCTTTAGATCTTTCCATAAATGGTTGGAAAATAACAGCAGTGAATTCTCACTGTAAATTCCCTCTCTGAGTTAATTTCCACTTCAAATCACCATCCTTGCAGGTAGTCTGTTTAATGCCAGATACTATCCCTTGCCCTTTAAAGGGCGAGAAATTTGCAGTGTAACTTCACTTTTGACTTTTGATTCTGTTGCATTACAGGACTCGTGGAGACTCAAATGGAGAGAAAGGAAAGTTATATTTATACCTTAACAGGAATTTCTATAATGCCATTCTGCCTGGCATAGCAGAACAGTCTCTCACAGTCTGTGACTGGCTAATGGTTCAATTGCAGTACACATGCTTTCTCTTCTGAGTAGCTGTGGGTGGGTGCTGAAAACAAAATGTTATGCGCGCTGGCAGTTACTGAAAAATGTTTTCAGCTGTAATGTAATAAAAAGTTTGTCTCACAATCTGGCAGTGAGATTTATTTTAGTACCACATTGCTCTCAGACTGATATAACAATTATGGCTCACACGAAAGTTTTTCCAGTGATTTATGACCTCTCAAAAATTACTATTTTGCCTTCTATTTTCTTCAGCAAAAGTGGTAATTTTTAATGGGAAAATTAAAAGAGAACACTTTCAACTTATTTGAGTTATTTGAGCATGATAAATGAGCTTCTCCTGTTATTAAAAAAAGTTAAACATTTTTTAAGCTGGAGTGCTTTGAGAAACATATATATTTTTTCACTAAGGATGCTTTCTTCAAGGCTCAATATTCACAGCTCAAGAAAGTGTAGCCTTAAATGAAAGGCATAACACAGACATTACAGTCAAATATTAATGCATTCTCTTACTGGTTTTCTAAAGAAAAAAGAGAAGTGAAGAAGAAAAGACAAATTGCATGTCATTAACAAAACACAGCTCTTTTGCACATTGGTTCAGTCACCATACAAATAAAGACCACAAATTCGTCTCATCCCTCTAATGATAGAAGAAATGAGCCATTATGAAAAAAAACAAACCTGCCTTCAGTAAAATCCCCCAAAAGATGCTACCAAAAAGATGACAAAAGAACACAAAAAGAGTCAAGTAATAAATTTGGTAGAAACATATGAATGCCCAGACAAAGAGCAGATCATAACCTGACATTAAAAGTGGGGGCTTTATTAAGTATAACACAAGAGTAAATAAAAAATCTAGAACCCACATAAGTCTTCAATTAAATTATGGAAATTTCCAAATCTGCCATAGTGATAGATAAAGCTATAGATGCCTTAGAAAGGAAGTGCCTCAGAAAACCAATTAGTATTAAGTGGAATAAATTAATAACAGACAGGACCAGTTAGAAATGTCAGCATTCCTATATTTCTTGTTATTTGTGGAAGAAGACGGAAATATCTGGGCTATGCTTTAAAAATGGCAGTTACACCTTTAGATAATTAAAGGAATATGTAAATAGGTCTGAATGAAAGAGACTTCATATAAAAAACATGTTGAGAAATAAAACTGGCAGCAGAGAGGAAGTGCTAGGAATAGTCCATCTGATAAATAGTTTACTTAATATTCTTGAAAAACTTTCAGAAGCCTGGAAGTGGTTCAAATTCTTCTTTAACTTTGCTTATTTATTTTAATTTATGTATTCTATCATGTTGCTTGTGTGGGTTTTATTGAATATTTCCAATTTATGAGTCAAGTATGAAAAATTAATATAAATTATGAGAAAATTGTAATAAGTGTAACTGGACTGTCAGTGCTGTCAACAGAAAACAGCGTTAGTCTGGTTTCTGCAGGCAATATCCTGCTTTGGAAAAAAACTGCCTTGCCGTATTACTGTGATATCTTGATACAACATGTATTATTTTAATAACAACTGTTACATTAGCTCTTTTCAGAAGTTAGGGGAAGCAGTCAAAGGTATGTGCGTTTTATTCAGTACTGACAAAGGCTACTATCCCAGCAAAGTTCTGGTTTTCTTAAGTTCCATGGCAGATTTGTCACTTACTGTGTCAAGCCCATGCCTTCACCTTGGATGGATTCTTGCTGACAAACCAATTAGGGCTGAACTTCCAGTAGGAACTTCCAGTAAAAGGCGTAAGACTTTACATGTTACTTGGCTGTGAAGCCAGAGAGTACCTTTGTAGTTACACTGACAGACTGTCTCCACCCTGTAGGTTACGAGGCTTCCTTTGATTAATTGCCATGAAACTTCAGAACAATGTCTGAGCCTAACCCGAATATGTCAAGGATAGAAAACCCAGCCCAGGTTTTTCAAGTTGCTCCAACTGTTAATTATTCTTCCCGTTAAAATGCTATAGTCTAATGTTATCTACTTTGAAGCTTCAGGCTTTGGTCCATGTTGTCTCCATGTATGTTAAAATTAATCAGATTTTGTATTGTAGCTGTTGCTTTTCTGATGAAAGATTGATTTCATGAAAAGGTGTGGATTTTTTGCCATTTTAAGAACTCCTATGGGCTTTTCTCTCAGCTTTTCATTACTACTGCATATGAGAAATACAATATTCATGTCTTTACAGAAACTTATCCTAAGCAGTTTATAGCCTTTTCCATGGCGAGTGAAAAGGCTTCACTTTTGATTAGAAAAAGAGCTATTGTTACATTTCTGACTAATTCTCATCCAGAAATCTAGAACTGTGCTAAGACATGACACTGTTAAAAATAATCCCAGTCTTATATAGACTATTATTATAAAGTAATGTGGTTTAGAGTATGAAAAATGTGGTCATTAAAAAGCTGATGATCAGCAGCTTTTTAGTGTATTTATCTAAATATGGCTACCACCAAATAGGACTCTCATTAAAATAAGAAATAAAAGGAATTTTTATTCATATTTTAATGAAGTTTAGGTCCTGGCTTGAATTTAAATGTTTTCCAGTTTATAAGTTTCTGTATGAGTTATTGTAATACTTGGACGAAAAACATAAATGTATTTCATCATTTTCAGATATTCTAACATTCAATATGTCTTAAGAAAACTAAAAGGGTTGTATATTTCTAAAATATTTATTTTTTGCATATACAACCTAGCAAACTGACATATTCATGCTTGATTTTTCACTAATATTTAACGACAAATACTTAATTTGCATTTTTAATTAAGCAGTTATTCTATGGTAATGACAGTCTCTTTTCAGATTTCAGTAGCTGTTTATTAAAAAGGATTGTGAAGATGCACTGATAATAAAAATATCTACATGACAAGATGCAGAGATGTGCTTTTTTTGGGAAGAGTCTTCTGTAGTACAGTTTAGTACAGTGATAGCAGGCCAGATGAGTATTTGCCAACTCCTAATAAACCCTTATTTCTCAAATTTGGTTGTGGTTGAATGTGGTTGAATGCCCTGATGCTTAGGTTGCTTCCCTGCTGACCAAGGTGAGAAATGATTTATAATACTGCAATTATTGATACTTCAGGCCTTTGTCAAACCCTTCCTTTCCTGCAGTTTCGCTACAAAACAAGTTGGTTATAACAAAGGCTAGAATAAATCAATTTTAAGTCTACTTACAGCTAAAAAGCTGGATCAAGACCTTGATCACAGCCGGAGTGAAAGATGGGAATCACTAGTTTAAATATGTTTGAAATATTTGATTTCATGTGATATGCATAATGGATGATTTTGGAGGGGGTCTATGGAGATATTGAGTCCAAGGCCCTGTTCAAAGTAAGGCAATCAAGAGCAGGATTCTCAGGGCCATGTCTAATTCAGTTTAAAGTATCTCCAAGGACAGAGACCCCACAGCCTCTCTGGGTTGCACAGTTTGGCAACACTTGCAGTACAAAAAATAGTGGATAAGTATTTTTTTTTAATGTATTTTAAAAATTTAAATTGAATGCATTATGCTTGTGTCTTTATTGCACTTGTTTGCTCTTTGTTTTCTTAATGATACTGATAAAAATACCTTATCTTGTGAGGTAGAGCTAGAAAAAAACTCAGAATTAATTTTTGCATCTTCTGACTTCAAAGCAAGATAAATTCTACTTTAATAATACCTCACAGATACTTGTATAAGCAAAATATTTTTCAAAAATCCTCCAATCATGAAAATTCCACAGTCCTAGGCCATGTGTCCCAGTACTTCACTGTTTACCTTGAGAGACTTTTCCCAGTGCTTAAGGTAATCTCACTTAGCCCAGTACTCCTTGTATGGTTTATAGAGCCATGGAGAAACTGATTCCATTCTGGAAAACATTTAAGACTCTTGTCCTGATTCTGTCGGTCTTCTCTCAACTGTTATCAATCCAGTTCTCAGTCATCCTTTCTACGTCATTTTTCTTAAGCCTCTGATCATCCAACATACTCTTCTATGAGCTTTATTTTCTGAAGGAGCTGCGTCCTTCTTGAGGTTCTATACAGTATAAAAGATAGAACTTCAGCTGAAGCCATACTGGTAATAATAAATAGAATGTTTTTCTTCACCTGTCTTGCACATTGGTTTACTCTGTTTTGAGTGCATGCATTTCATATGCTATTCATGAATGTGAGTTCAGATTTAATTTAAGATCAGCAGTGGCAACACGGAAATAAAACACTGAAATAATTGTGCATGCAGAATGTCTCTTATGCTGTGTAAATGCAGTTTGAGGCTTTCCCATCATCGATATATGGCTTATGAATTCTATACATTTGAACTTAACAAATATAAGGTACTGACGTTCATAGGGTATACCTTCAGAAAGTCTGGAGACAAGTGATATATGGTGGACAGGTTGTGATGGAAGGCTGATTGCTAACGGAGTCATGCTTAGTCCTCTTCAAATATTAAATGTAGTGGTGCGGTGTTTCATTATATTTCTGTATGTTCTTTGTACCCCAGCTGTTTGTCCGTATTTCTTCCATTCCTGTTCCCAGTTGGTCTACTGCAAATCCAAGCTGCTCCCCCAACGCTCCCTACAGGATTATCGCCATCCCCTTGTTCCAGCACCTTCCCTGTCAATCACCCAAACCCCTCCCAGAGCTTTAGACAGTTCCATGCCCATCACATAAGCCCTCCCTAATTGCCCTTGTATGGACCCTGTCAATCCCCCAAGACCCTGCCCCCACTGATACCTCCCCTTTGGAAATCCCCTAAACTTTGATGCCCCATTGGGGCATGTGACCCCTCTCCCCCTGCCCACCAAGACCACAGCACCAAGAACATATGTCCTTCCCTCTAGTGTCCCACCCTCCTAATCTTCCTATTGGTCTCTAGTTGGGCTGCTCCCCTGTTCAACCCCCCTTTACAAGGTATTGTAACAACTCGCTTGCTTGTTTGTTGTGGATCCCCTTCGAATAAAGTTGGGTTTGTAGTCTATGGCAAGCCTCCTCGCTACTTTCTATCTTTCCCCTTGTCGTGGGCTGCTGACAGCCAAAGTGCCTGAAGCCTTTGCTCCCCTGGGTTGAGCAGAGGCTCCAGAGGAGCAGCTTTGAAGCTGAGTGCCTCCGGCTGCTCTCCACTCCTGCCACACAATGCTGGAGTTAGCCCGGGCTCTGGGCAGTTGCGGTCACTGAGACATTAAATGTAAAACTTTCTGGTGCACCTAAAGAGAACATTAAAGATTTAAACAGCAAGTAAGAACTACAAGAGAAGTTTTCAAACACTGGTGTTCCCTAATTTGAAGAAAACTAAGAGGAAACAGTTATTTACAAGCATAGAAAAGAGTTTTAAATGGAGGCCAAGCTACTAAGTCCTTAATGTCTGATCAAGAAGTAAAGACCAATCTGCAAACACTGAGTAATTCAAATGGAGCATGCAAGCAAACCAAAAGGAACAATATTGTTAAAAATGAGATCTTGACTTTTTTATATTGCGGCAAAACTGTGCTCGTTTTTATTAAAAGAAAAAGAAAAACCAGAGGCGGAGACCTAGTCTAACCTGAGTCCCACACGACCACTCGGAGTATTCCACTATCCTTGACTGCGTGACTGAGGCACAGACTGTTCCCCAGAAGGTGGCTCCATAGGAAGACCCAGGACTCAGTCCTGGAGCAGTTTTCATCTTTCTTTCTGGCACGGTGATTGGTTCGTTTTTGGATCCGCGCTTCCATTGGCTCATCTCTAGGGTCCTGACAGGCCTATAACAAGAGTCATTCTTGACCAATCATTCTCTCAGGCCATCGAGCGATTGGTCAGGTGCTGGTCCAATCACAGTTCTTTAACATCGTGTCACTCTCCATGATGTCATCCTCCTCTGTTGTAGTCTCTTTCCAGATGATTCCCCCCTCTCTCTATCCCTACCTAGTGGCCAATTTTTAGCATTCCACCCGTACACTGTGTGCGAAATGGTAATTAACTTATTAACAGTACAACTCCCACCCAGTATAACAAGTAACATTCAACATTTCAACTCTCCCCTAATTTCCCTACTAACAATATTTTTTTTTAAACCTTAAGTTATTGTTGTGGTTTGACACCACTAAGCGTCAAGCATCCAAAATATCAGTTATTTTATAAGGAAAACAAAATAATAAAGTATTGAGAAAAACTAGATAGCTGCAAGGCAAAACAGACTCAAACTTTAATGGTTGCAGTACAAGGAGAAATTTTATTACTAACAGAATTAAAAGTTAAAAGATGTAATAAGAAATTAAAACAAACAACCCCCCTCCCCCTTCTTCTCAGCACTTTACTCTTTTTTAACTAGCACAAAAGATAACACAACATAGGATTCTAGTCAGTGTTACAGTTCTCGAAAAGTCTTTCTCTCATGCTTAAAAAAAAAGGGTTTCTTCTTCCTTTGCATGGTTCCTCAAACTGCCCCCAAAAACAGACCTGCCCGGAAAGAAACAATCTGCTGTGGTGTAATACATCTCTTCTATTAAAAAAAATACCAGTTTTTTCACAACGCCACACATGGGCCATCACATGGGGTTATCAACCTTTTTAAGGATGGGTTATTTTGGCCTGAACACAAAGGCTTTTTCCTGCTACAAATCTTTAAAAGCCTCTCACTGCTTCTAAATATCCTGGCATAGGCACTCTTCACAATCTTCACGGGCCACACGTAAGTCTTCCATCCCCCCATTTACTTTAAATGGATTTAAGAGACAAACAGTTTGAGATATTACAGATTCTTACCACCGCATGCCAGAAGTATTTTTAAGCTCCGCGCGAGGAACGCGGCACCGCCCCTTTTCTCCGCCGTCATTTCAGCTCCGTCTCACATGGCTCAGTCTCTCTCTGACTCCGAAACCTCTATGTTGAAGAATGTTCTTGTTCAGGCTTTATGGTGAACAAAACCTCACTTTTTGCGGTGTTGGCTGCATGGTGTTTACTTCAGTTCAGCCCGAAGTGTGCTGGCTGCAGAAAGGAGGCTCCTGCCGACTCCCACTGGCTCCATGTGGAGAAGACGGGGGACCTGCCAGTCCCAAGGAGCCGCTCTGGAAAGATTTTAGCTGTGTGGCAGTCCATGGCTGGGTTTAGCTGTGTGGCAGTCCATGGCTGGGTTTAGCTGCCCGGGCTCTGGGATGGCTCCTTCCCCAGCGACCCAGGGTCCGTGCTGCGGCATCAGGAAGAGGAGAAGGGGCCCGGGGCTTCGGCCCGGCCTGGCAGGGCTTTGGCCCGGCAGGGCCCGGAGGCTCTGAGGCCTCCCCGCCTCCCTCAGGCAGGCTGGAACAAGAGGAACTCCCGCCTTTCTGTGCGGCTTAAATGAGCAAATTGTGAGAAGCATTATTGGTCTAAAAATCTGTCTATCAACTCAGATTCAACCCACTACAGTTATTTATGACAATATTGCTGGGTGAATTGCTTGGAGTGAATGTCTATCTAATTGAGTCTTTTTTTTAGCACATTTTTTATAAAAATATTTAAAGAAGTAAGATTTTTTTCTAAACATATTCAGAGACAAGAGTAATCTTAAACAAGTGAGGTATAGCAGGCAGAGTCTTTAATGTGTGATCTGACTAATCATTGGCAGACGTGGAAAAAAATCCTGAAAATTTTATTTCTGATTGTATTATTCACATTAATAATGACATTGAAAGCATTTCTTATATTTTATATTTAAGAGAGTGGAGCAAAAACTAATGTCATGATTGACGTAGAAAAGGAAAAATGCAGTGCTCCATGATGGGTACGTCACAGTAGAGCAAAAAAAGTGAGACAAAAAAAAAAGCTTCATAGGTCAGGACATGTGACTTAGGGACTCCCATGGTGTTCCCAGTCTGGGTGCACACTGAGTCTCGCCTGTGTTTCTGGTAGTATAGACTTACAGTGGGGCTTCTTGAAAGAATCTAATTTCCCTCTGTTTGGTTCTCTGTTCTTCAGATCTTCAATATTATGCTTCCAAGATTTTTAGCTGTTGTTGCTAGACACTACTTCCACCTATACAATGGATACTCATTTAGTTGGAAGCACTTCTTATCTGGCCCGAACTGTTGTGTCACCAACGCTGCAAGCATTTTTAAAATATAGTTACTTGCTGTCTTCTTTGAAAGGGTGGGTATGTTGGATTAAATCTACTTTTTGAATGTGACATGTTTATTCTGTCTTGCTTCAAAGGAATCAGCAAGAGTAAAATCACGATGGATGCAGCCCAGGTAGAACTGGTATTCACTCTGAGAGTAATGATTCAATGATGCTTAACACGTTGACTGAAAGAGAATTTTGCTTAATTATTAGTACAGGAAAATGTAAAAATCAACCTGGAAGACTGAGTACAGAATCTGGGAAATAGCATCTTATTGTTGCAAATTATAACCTGAATTTGTCACTTTTTACCAACTCAGGTATAACCCTAGTCAGACCATCAGATACTTAATTTCTGAGCTATAGCAATATTCTTTCTCTCGCTTCCCAGAAATGTATTTAGATAAAAATGAGGCAATAATTTTAATTCCAGTTTTAGAATTCACATACTGACACAGAAGAAAGCAAATATGCTTGGAAGAGGCAGCTCAGAAAAAAAAAAAGAGAATTTCTAAAAGCACCCAGTCCTTCTTCCGTGTTGTACTAAAGCTTGTTACAGAAACAATAATAAAGAATAGATTGATACAAAGACATATTTTATACACCACATATTCAGAGCACACCTAAGAAAAAGGACTGGATTTAGTCTTTTTTATTTTCTGAAAGATAGGCAGCCTTTGATTCACTAACATTACTTTGTTAACAGTCATGATCTGATTTTTTTTCCCTCAAAATCCTATGGATTTCTTTTTCTGGCACTTCTGATGTTCTTACTTTCATTTTCTGGTTCTGTTCTTTGAAAAAAAGGCCTTTCCACTAGAGTGTCTACCATAAAAAATTTACAGACTGGCAAAAAATTAAAGAGGTAGTTTTGAAGATGCACAGAAAGCACAGTGGAAAACAAACTGTGACAAGCTAGGTAGGTTGTGACAAACACACTACCCAGGGAAAAAACTATGTTGCAATGAAACCCCTTTTCTTTACTTTTATTCATTCCTACACTTCACATTCTTGATTGTGAGTGAAGCAGCAAGGCATCTGGCAATGCCTAGTTACACAGCTGATGTCACATGCAAAGATTTGACTTTGATAGCTCCTTAGGTTACTTTGAAGAATGACGGGAGAGATAGGGGCAGGAACACCTTTGCCAACAAGAGAGAAAGACTTTAACCTAGGTCATGGAATGGTGACCAAAACTTGAAGAGAGGTGCAGGGAGGCATGATAGATGGTAAGGAAGTGCCTGGGGACACAACATGAAGGAGGCTCTCCTATTTCCAATCAGTGAACAGTGTTACTGGAGGCCTATCTCAGACACCCGTGTATCAATTCACACAGCATGGGAATTACAGCAAGATAATTCCAGGTGCTGCTGCAGGGCATCAGTCTCATTGGGGTCACAGATATGGTTTGTTTGAATAGACTGGTGTAAAGAACGGACAGTGAATCCTTAGGTACTACAGGTCAGGAAGGCAGGCAGGAGGAGCTGCCTTCCAAACAAAGGCACAAAAGACAAAACTACAAAGATCTAATTGGTGCTCTCTGGGTAAAGGAGCATCAGAGTCAACTAAAGTGACTTCGTGAGGGGCTTTGACTACAAACCACCTAATAACTAGAAATAGGTAAGGCTTTCTTTAGAAAAATGGAAGAAGTCTTACAGGTGCAGGCCCTGATTCTAGTCAGAAACACAAGCACCCTGTTCCTCCATAAAAGCAGAAGCCGGGAAGGATTCTTTTGATAGACTTTTCTGACGAAAATTCAAGCACTAAGACGGCAATATAATATCTGAATCGAAATAAAAACAAAACAATACAAAACAACGCTCCACCCCCCAAAAAAACCAAAAAACAACCAACCCTAAAGTGTTCTTATTTAAAAAGGGGAGGGCGGGAGGGGAAGGACGAGGGAAAATCAAGCAGAGAGAGAGAAGAGAGAGGGGGAAAGAAACAAAAGACGACCACAGCGTTCCCACAGAACGCCGGCTGTCAGCGTTGGTTTGCCAGACGGAGGGTGCGTGTTGCGAACCGCGGTGTGTTTGCGTAGCTCCCCTGGCAGGCTGGGCGCGATTTTTAGAGAGCAGCAGGCTGCACGTCCCTTCCGTCGGCGGGGAACAGGGGCCTGGGGTTGCAGGCGCGCTCCCGGGGCAGCTGCGGTCCCTGAGCGTGGGGCGCGGTGGCTGCGGGCGGCGGCCACCGCAGGCCGGGTGCGGCGGGGCTGTGCTCCGGGCTCGCTGCCGCGGGCAGCTCGGGGAACACAGCGGCGGTGGCCACGGCTGGATGCAGGCGGCGGCCACTGCAGGGTGGGTGCGGGCAGCACCTGGAAACTGGGTGCGGGCGGCGGCTGTGGGCACGAGATCCTCACGGCGACAAGCTAGTTCCTGGAATTGGCACAGCAGGGCAAAGAAGGCACAGGCAGGGAGAGAGTACCACAGGAAAGAGGGCTCGAAGGCGGGAGCAGAAGGGGCCAAGCCGACCCTCCGAGCCGCCCAAAGCAAAAAGACGAGCCAGACGTCGTGGTGGCGCGGCCAGCTGCTCTTATGTGCCCCCACACTCCTCCCCCAGATGGGCTTCGCGGGGCATTGTTTTCGCGGGCATCCGGGTACTCGCCTTCACCGGCAAGGGCGGGGGCGGGGAGAGGGCGGAGAGCTGCTCGCAGTCTATTCATGGAAGTTTTTAGTGTCCTGGCTGGCTGCCCGGGCAACACAGTTTTTTCATGGGAGTTTTCTTCACCTCATTTGTGACATATGTTGAGGCATATGTATATGTAGGTCCCTCTCAACGAGTTACTCAACTACTAAAGGATGTCAAGGCCAAAGCAATCCAGGAGATTCCTGGAGTACATTTAATAAAATTTCTTGATGGATAAGCTGACTAGAGAAGATGATCTACTGGCCCTGTTCCTCCCAGAAAGAACTGGCTGAGAGTGCAAAGGTCATGGTAATCTTGGCTTCAGCCGTAATGAAATAGTGCAACCTGAGATACTGAGAGAATTGAGCAAGAGTAATAACAGAATTACAAACGTGGAACTGAGGAGACCAGAAGCATCGTTACTGTCTTACTGTTTTAACTTGGTACTAAGCACCATTTCTCTGTGGAGTAATTAATTCTGTTTAGTTGTGCTTGTGTTTGTGTCATTTATTGGACAGACAAATAGAACTAAAGCTGTAGGTTCAGACACCTGTTCACATTTTTACAACTGAATATATCTGCTAAAAACAAAGCCTCTTTGAAACTTATCTGTTTATTACTTTTTGGGGTTTCTTCCCCAGCTAGTATTTTCTTGCTTTTTTGTAGATTTATTTAAAAAGAAATAATTTCATTCCTATGTGTAAAGGGTATATGACTCCCAGGTATGAATTTTCTAGTTCCAAATCATATAAGCACCATATAATGTAATGTCACCAAGAAGAATGAATGAAGAAGTCAAAAGGTGAAATATGGAACTGGAGTGCTATAATTCTGAGGAAACCACGTAGTGCATTTCCCTCATTTATGAGACTGTCATACCTTCTAACACGTGGAACCTAACTATATGAGATGATCAAGTGGTGCTGTGTTTCAGATAGACTCCTTAAGAGTTGCATATGCTTTGTTCTGAAACAATTTTTCTCCACAAACTTTTTATATATAATGATGTCTTGAAAACCTCACTAAGGCTACATTTCTAGAAGAAAAATTTATATTCAGCTTCTTCCAGCTTCTGAATAAGCTCTCTGTTTGGCAGTAGAAGTTAAGAAGCAGAGTACTGTCCCTTTTGAGAACGTTTTCTGGGTCTGCTTGTAATTTTTTAAGCTCTACTAATAGAATTTGGATTCCAGAGGTAAGTTATGTGGAGAAATTCTTCTATGTGACTCCTGATTGAGTTCAATATGAGATAAACTGATCATGCCCAGTCCATAGGTGGCTCTGTAGTTCCCTGGTACCAGAAGTGTAGAATCCTGACAATTATAATGAGAAGTATTGTAGGCCTCAAGGTTTAGATAGTGAATTTTAAGGGACATATTTTGAACATGAATCCTCAGTGTCAAATAAATAGGTAAATACCTTTAACCTCTCTAAGACTATAAGGTGAAGTGAATAGTGTACTCTTGTAACCTAAGAAACATAAGAGATCTTATAAAAATGAGAAAGGAAAATGTAATTTTCATGTATCAGCTTCTGTATGTTACTCTCTTCTTTTCTGAGCCACTTAGAGGAATTAGTGTTTCCCTTTTTTTTGTTTTTTTTTGATCTGAAGTACATGGGATTGAAAAGGCTATAATGTGCTGAGATAAATTCTGTGGCAAAGAGAAATGAAGTACTGATATCAGTAATCAAGATAAAATTCTGTGAAACTCTAAGGAACTGCAACAAATTGTCAACTTCAAGTGATTCTTCCACCCACATACTTATTATTGTCTATTATGGCACAGAGGGAAGAAGAAGGATGGGACTAAGTAAAAATTTCAGTAAGGTTATACCTGCAACCTTGTGATCTCTGAGCTGTTTCTCAAGTACTTATTTTGTGGTGCACTGGCCTTTTTGGAGTAAATTGCTTATGCTTAAAAAAGAAAAAGAAAATATTAGGGCCTTTGACCAAAGGAAATGAAAATAAAATTAATGATTTTTGTCTGAATTATAGGTGCATGCTGTGTCATGCCTTGGAATCCTGATGGTCTGAGATGAGTTGTTGATCTTTTCTGGCACATATTCACATTTCCTTTAAATAGAAAGCAATATCTGAGGAGAAGGGAGTTTGTATCCCTGTTATCTGATGAAGAAGAAAAAAACATATGTGTTAGAGATGGTGAACTGTGCATTATGTTAGCTGGTTTGACTGAATCTTTTGTCAAAGAAAAGCCTAAGTTCAACTTTCTTCCTGCAGGCTAATAGAAAGAAGGTGAAACTGACCTATCAAGAACACTAAGTCCTTTATCCAGAGACTCAGGTCAAATCCATCAAACAAGGTAGGTACAAACTGAATTAACTCAATTGAAGTGTTTTCTGAAGTACAGCCAGAAGAGATTGAAGACTGTTTGGTTTAAATACATTTAAAGGAATGTATCTGAAGAAACAGAGAAATGCAAGATGAAGTTGCAATAATCAACAACATTACAAGGCTAGCTATTGTTGTGAACCCGATAAAAGTGATTTGTGTAGCCAGTAGAAGTAACATTGTTATGTACTCAGCTGAGAAATACTTGTTAAATCAGCAAAAAGTGCATTAGGATAAAATGGTGGTCCTACACAGCATACTGTATTCCTTCTGCTAACATGGATGGGAGTTGCGTTGGGTTGACTTGACCCTGTCTGGATGCCAGATGCCTGCTCAAGCTGCTCTAGCACTACCCTCCTCACCTGGACAGGGTAAAGAAATTGTGATGAAAACCATGCAGGTTGAGATAGAGATCATTCACCATTACTGTAATGGGCAAAACAGACTCAACTTACTAACTTATTGCCAATCATTTGATTTGATCGCTCATCCTACTCTTTTAAGAGTAGGGTAATGAAAAATCTTAAACCCACCATTGCCTACTCAACCTCATTCCTGATTTTCTGTACCTCCTTCCTGCCAGTGGTGCAGAAGAGTGGAGCATTGGGCTTGTGATCACATGCTGTATTTGCAGCTCACTTCTCCTTACAGGGAAGACTCTTTACACTCTTTCCCTACTCCAGTGTGGAGACCCTCCCACAGGAGACAGCCTTCACAAACTTCTCCTGTATGACTCCTTGACTTGGGCTGCAGTTCTCCACAAATTGCTCCAGTGTGAGTCCCTCCCACTGAATGCAGTCCTTCAGAAATGTACTGTACAAGTCTGGGTACCCCAT
>JACBWW010000008.1:13163165-13193259 GCA_020086605.1 Lanius collurio
TACTCACAAGCTGGTATCTTGTATGTGACTGGTATCTTTAGACAATCTCAAATGTGGCATTACAAGACCCATAAAAGTCAATTTTTGGCTCCAAACACGAATTTTCTTTTGGTATTTCCAAGTGACATCTAGAATTATAAAAATATTTTGGTTTACTATGACTTTTGACACCAACATCTACTGCACTATTGTCTGGAACTTGAGATAGTATATCTGAATTAGAGGATTGCCAGATAGATTGAAAATTGTCTGGACAATGGCTTGATATCTGATTGGCAGCCAGTAAGGGTCAAGGAGAGTATCCTGGAATCAATACTGAGGCCAGCTCTTCACCATTGACCTGGATAATGAGATAAAATACATGCTTAGCTTATACCAGCTGGGAGTGGCCTAATACCTAATGATAGAGCTACAATCCTTAAGTTTGTATTATCAGAAATCTCATAAAATTCATAGAAAAGAAGTGCAGAGCTCTGCATCTGAGTTGGAATAAAGCTACATAGATCATAATACCCCAAATTAGTTTCACAAATAATGCCAAGTAAGTTGAATTTAAACCCTGAGCATACTCACAGTCAAACTGAGTCACATGTTGAACACTGAGCTACCTTAGGAAGCATGTGGCCAATGAACTGGGAGAAATTGCTATTCCTTTGCAGTTGGTGAGATTGGACCATCTGGAATACTCTGTCTGTTTCTGGATGCCCTGTTCCAAACAAATGCAGGGAAATGGGGGAAGATCCAGCAGGGTGCAGCAAAGATGGACAGGGTACTAGAACAACATTTCTCTATGGATGGAAATGGAGGGACTAGGGGTTGTTCAGCTTGAATAGGAAGCTAAGGGGCAGCTTTCAACCACATGAAGGGGAGTATAAAGGATGAAGCCAAATTCTTCTTCATAGCAGCAGTTTGTGTAACAAGGAGTAATGTTGCAGCATGGGAGATTCAGGTTATGCAGTATGAAGAATTTTTTCACCCTAATGAACCACTAGAATGGCTTGCCCAGGGGAGTTTTTGGTATCTCTGTCCTGATAGATTTCTAAAACTTGACTGCAGGCATTCACAGCTATCCTGCTGTAAAGCTGGGAATAGTCCTACTATAAACCAGAGACTACCCTAGATATCTTCTAGAGGTCCTGCACAGACAATATTGCCATGATTCTGTTATTGGTCTAAGCAATTCCACTGATAATATTTAAAAAAAAAAATTGTTAAGATACTTTTGATTTCCATGGCTTTTCTTTTTAAAAACTAGTAACTAACTTCAGAACCAAACAGTAACTTAGAGTAAATAACAAAAAGAAAAATCCAAGAACCTGAAGCTAAAAGGTATAGTTAGAATTTCTTGTCTCTTATTTCCGTTCTCCAAATTACAGGTCTTGTTTCCAATCTTAACTGTGTTAATGGCAGAATTATTTTACCCTGATTCATTAATGATGCATTAGAGAACATGTACAAAATCAGGCAGTACAGCTCATTTTTTATTGTGTGAACCACACGAAGTTGTACATTCATTGTTAAAATTTAGTTTTAAATATCCACAAAGAATTTCCTTCCTCAGGTAGCATTATCTTATTCCATAACTCCTGAGTTCCAGGTCCATTAATCCAATGTAGTTTTACATTATTTTTTTTTTTTAAATTAATAACTTTAGTCATTTATATGAAGTAACAGTGACACCAAATCACTACGTTTTTAGGCCTTGCTTCAAATTGATCTTACTCATAAAACTTAAACATAGCAAGTCATATGCACAAACCTCAGTATTTTTAATTTTCAAGAACTCAACACCAACAACTGCAATATTAACCACCTTTAAACTATTCTAATATTTACAATAACAATAACAAGAAATTGCAATAAAGTATTGGTTAACAGAGGAGCAGTCTCAGGAAGTACAAAAAACAATCTGTGGAACCATGAGAAATGAAAAGACAGTCCAGCAGTTTGTTCTTCATTAATTTGTCAGCTGGAAAAGCTGGGTTTATCAGATGCGCTAAGCAATATACAAAACCAAAACACTCTTATGACCTAAGTTAGAGTCACTAGTGGTATACACTTTATGTGACTTCATCCTACACTGCTGGGATTGAGCCTGCAATGCTTTGTCTGTGTTGTATTTTAAAAAATGTTTTCTTACCATTTTCCTTCATGAAGTAACATCAAACACAGATTTTCTTTACAAGGCTAATTAGTATCATTGGAAAGAATGCCTTGGAAAGATTTCTAAGATTGGACAAGGATTCCAATGCTGATTCACTGCTTTAGAAAATGAGAGATTTATCATTATAGCTTAAATTTTTATATTTGGATGCAATGTTGGTGTTGTTTTGTTTTTTTTTTTTTAATATCTAGTTCTTTTGGCTTTTTTAAAGCAGTTATTTCTGTCCCTTTGAAATTCTATGAACTTTCAGAATGAAATGTAATTTATTTTACTTTACTAGATTACTTATAGAATACTAACAGTATATATCTGCAACCAAGAATTATATAAGTGCATAAAAATACCCTGTTAAATATTTACCAATGGTGAGAACATTTGGTATTTTAGTGAGACAAGGCCTAAAGAAAAGAAAAAGATAAATTAGTTGCCCTTGGAATTGATTTTTATTTTAGATATAAATGGGTATGAGGCTTATTTTAACCTTCAAGCTTGGTTGAAAGTCTATTATGGATAGAAGACAAAATGCATCCAACAGCCATTACTATAGTGTCTGAACAGAGAAAATTCTACAGTGCTAGAGTCAGAGCCAGGGAAGAGAGGAAACCTGTCTGTTTCAGAAAATCTATTTCTGGCCTCCTACTGCATGAGGCCTCTTACTTATCCTGAGGGCCTTGATTTAAAGAGAAAAGAGTGATGCCCCCTTTTCATTTATTTGCGTCTCATTTTATTTTCTTCCCACAATTTTGTGCTACACAATTATTTCTCTTTTGATAGAGTTGATAAATTATGGTGAGTCATGTCTTAGAATGTGCTGTTTTACCAGAAAACATTCACAAGGAGCAATGACTTTCTGTCTTAATTGCTTGCCTCACTTGTCAGAGTTAAAGGCCGATATGTCTGACAAACCTATTTGCAAACCAGTTCCAAGTGGAGTAAAGAAATATGTTGTATTTCTGTGAAGAATCCTTGAATGGTTCACAGACATGGAAAATCATTTTGTGGTGTTGTCTAAGGCCCAGAACTTGCAAACATTTATGCATGCATAGATAGATAGATAGATAGATAGACAGACAGACAGATAGATAGATAGATAGATAGATAGATAGATAGATAGATAGATAGATAGATAGATAGATAGATAGATAGATAGATAGATAGATAGATCGAGCTCATGCACGAGTAAGTTTGCTGTGCATCAGATCATCTACATAGGTCCTCACAGGACCAATTTTGAAAGAACGGACAACTTAGCCTGTCAGATATTAGTCCTCTGGCACATCAGAACTTACAAATTTTGAGTTTTAAGCTGTACAAAACAAGTGAAAAAAAATAAAGTGCATGATTTTGAGAATACATACTCAAATGCAGAATTCACAATTATTGAAAAGAGCTACCAGCAATATAGATGGTTATATACTGATCATCTTTTGAAATAAAAACATGTAAATGTTGTCAAGTAATTATGAAATCCCATTTGGCTGGCTACAAAGGCAGATTTAGAAAGCAAAACTGAAAAGCATATGCTTCACTTTGTCTGCTCCTTTTTGTGACTGTTCAAGATATTTTTGAATCCAAAATTCTTTTTCTTTGAATGTTTATGTATGAACTTTTGAATAAGTATTGGCTTTTCCCTCAAAGAATAGATCAAGATCAGGATCTGCATTGCACTGGGTGTGTTTGGCTTCATTAAACTTGTGATGTCAAGTCACTAATATAATAAAAATTTGAATTTTGGTTTTACATTATTATTTTCACTGACTGATAAATGATTAGAAGATTTTTTACCCTCTCTATAAATACAGTATCATGGAATCCTAGGATGATTTGGGTTAGAAAGAATTTTAAATATCACTTAGTTCCAATCCCCCTGCCATGGACAGAGACACCTTCCACTAGACCAGATTGCTTAAAGCTCCACCCATCCTGGTCTCCAACACTGCTGGGGATAGGTTTGAACTATTTAATAGTATATATACCCAAGACAATTGTAGAAAATTACAGCATAAACATCAATATCTTTTCATCACATTTCAAATTTATGTAAGGATTTAAAAAATAATTTAGTTGAAATTATTTTGTATAACCTATCATAGCAAACGTGACAAAAGCATTTTTACCTAAAGTGCAAGTGCAGTTCTGAGGTACTGTCCTGGGCTCAACTGGGATAGAGTTAACTTTTTTCTCAGCTGCTGGTATCACAATGTGTTCTGAATTCAATATGAGAATAATGTTGGTAACACATCAATGATTCAGTTGTTGTTAAATAGTGCTTTCCAAAGTTAAGGACTTCTTGGTGTCTCATTCTCTCCTACTGAGCAGGTGCATGAGAAGCTGGGAAGCACCATAATCAGAACAACTGACATGAACTGGCCAAGAGGTTATTCTATACCACAGAACATCCTGTTCTGTATATAAATTGGGGACTGTTTGCTGGAAGGGACCAGTTGATGCTTGGGGGAAGCATTGGTGAACAGATGGTGAGCAACTGCATTGTGCATCACTTGTTTGTCTTATTCCACTATCTCTCTACTACTACTGCTACTACTACTATTAATATTATTATTGTTTCAGTTATTAAACTATTCTTATCTCAACCTTCAGGTTACTTTTTCCAGTTTTCCTCTCCATCCCTTCATGGAGCGGAAAAGGGGGAAGGAGTGAGGTGGTGCCATGTGGTATATAATTGTCAGCTGGAGTTAAACCACTAAAGGTGCAAATTAGAGATCTCTGACATTACTAGTTGGTCTGCTCATTCATTCTCTCTGACTTAGTTACAGGATTTCTTTGTTTATCCTTACACTATGTTTTATATAAGCTAATAAAACTTTGTTCCTTTTCCTTCTTGCATAACCAGAGGAGTCCCGTAATTTTTTGGTTGGGACTAGTTGTTTAACTTTTGGCTAAGGCCTCCCTTTACTGTGCAAGTCATGAGTCATATTTGCATATTTGTGCAACTCCATTACACAGAAGTGACAGAAATACAAAAAAACCCCCAACACCAAAAGTAATTCTGTTTGTGAAATGGTATGGTATGGGGAATTATAGGAGAGAATTGGGTAGTGAGCTGTAAAAGCTGCCTGCAGAGGCACATGGCAGCACAAAGGAGCACATGGTGGCACACAGAGACTTGTCTCTGCCAGACCCTGGGGGAGGAGGTGTCACAGGGCAGACTCCATGGAGAGGAGCCTGCTGGGAGCTGACAGACCAGTGAACAGCGATGGTCACCCCATGGAAGGACATTGAGAAAGTGTTGCTGATGTGGCAACACGGGATAGGTCATGCCACCTGAGGAAATCTGTGCCTTAGAAAAGTGTATAAAACCACCTCATTCCTTTGAATAAATGATTCAGATTCCCTGCTGCTCTGGGTCCATCATTCAGTCACTGACAATATGGTTATACCCTCTCAGTTCAGAAAAAATCAAGAATATTTGTCATTGTATGAAGGCACATTTATTCAGATATGCAGTACACTGTCATTTTAAGATTAAAATCCTTCATTTTACTAACTGGAAAATACAGAGAGTGTAGCAGTGATTGCTTGCAGCAGCTTTTCTAGACCCTTTGTTCAGAATTTCTTCCAGGGCTCTCAAGTGAAATTCTACATAGTAATTATGAAACTCAGACAATAAGAAAGTGGATTGCTAGAAGAATGAGATCTATTATTTATGACTTAGTCATGACATTTTACAATGAGGCTTAGAGAAAAAAAATTGAGATCAGGTCCTTGTTGCTTAAAATTGGAGAATGTTCATACAGCTATTACTACTAGTATGGGATTATGGATAAGGGAGCAGGAAAATAGCTTTCCTGTATCTTCATATTGAAAGAATCAAATGCCCTTAATTTTCATTTTCTTGTTACATATTTCATAAGACTGATTCTTTTAGGTACAGAACCTCTTATGTGTAAAGCATTCATTTTTGATGTATTTACTAATAATATAAAGTCGAGATTCAGTACAAAATAAATTCTGAAAAAGCAAGCAAAGTGGTTGGCTGTATCTGCACTGAAGAAGAAGACGCTAGCTCTCATGGACAGATGTCTCTTACTGAAGTGATGTTCTGAAGGTCTGGTCAAAAATAATTGTGTAGTTTGGCAACAATTTCAAGCACAAAGTTCAAAATATACCAGTATTATTATCAATTCTACCACTTTATGTCATTTGCTAGAGCTTCCTGTTTCTGCTAGAATGGCATGGGATAAATAGTCACCAGTTTTTTAATTAGTTGTTGAAACACACACTTGGGTGGTCCCTGATTCACTAATCCATTCCTGATGATGATCTCACCAGACCTCAGTCTAATCTAGCTTTCTGAGTTCCCTCAATACCTAATGGAGGGAGAGACAGGGATGTCTAGGATGGGAATCACTTCACCCTGGGACAAGTGTCTATGAGAAATAGGAAGAATCACATTACAGTTGTTCCTGCCTTGTCGTAGTAACAGTAAAGAAAATTTACACAACCAGTATAAATGCAAATGTACATGCCAGCATTAGGTAAGATGAAATCACTTGTGGTAGAAGGTTGATATCAACATTATTGTTTAGAACATGATCTGCTGAATCCAGATCTTTATGTCTCAAGTAAAAACATGAATTGATTTTTGGATTAACAGAGATCATGAATTTGCCTGTTTGGTATGAACCTGTTTGTCCAGAGCAACTGTTTTTTTTGCTTCAAAGCAGTGAGAAGCAATCTTACATTTTGTTGAGTTCTTTTATTCTTAGAAGTTACCATATCACCATAAAATGTGGAGCAAACAGATCACCCTTCATCTGGCAAATTGAGCAAACAAACACTGTACCTCCACACTTCGATCAAGAATTCAGAGTCCTCCCAATGCAGCAGTAAATCCAGCTTTGTTGTTTTTATTTTAAATAGCATGTTGTCCTTCTAAGTTCAGGATGGTTAGTCTTCTTGTAAATGGAAAGATCCATCAATCACAGAATCACAGAATCAAGGGGGTTGGAAAGTCCACCCTATGACCAAACCACTACTATGTCTACCAGACCATGGCCCTGAGTGCCACATCTGGTCTTTCCTTAAATACTCGTAGGAAGGTGACTCCACCACCCACCAAGGCAGCCCATTCCAATATCTAAACCCTTCCTGTGAAGAAATTCTTCCCATTTTCTAACCTAAATCTCCTAGTTGTAACTAAAATAATATCTCAACAAGCAATGAAAAATAGAGATTTTAATTCTTGGTGTCAAAAGCATATGAAGCCATTAAAAAAACCCAAAATGAATGCCTTAGAGTAAAGCAGCAACACACTGATTTAGAAGGTCAAAGGAATTCTGTTCCTTCTTTCCAGGCATACCTGTAACTTGAAACCTACTTAGGATATGAAAATATTTGAGAAGATTTTTTAATTCTTAACAGTATTTTCCTCAGTATTTTTGTGGGCAGATGGAACTTTTCTTACATTCCTTCAGATTTTCCAAAGACTTGGGTTTTTTTTCATTCCATAATCATTTCTGACATGTAGTGATTTTGTTCTGATTCAGACTTCCCTTAATTTGGGCCTTTGTGTACATTTACTGTAAGTTACATATACTTCACTGTTAGCAGCAACATGGTTTTCGATGCTGTGCTTTCTTTCCTTTTTTTATCTGTTTTCAAAGAACTAATATTTAGGCTTAATATCTTTCAGGCAAAATATACATTTGTCTGATGATTATGCTTTACTGCTCTTTGGTTTGTGAGTCTCATCTGTCCTGGCCTCAATCATTCTGTTCTTATTGAGAGATTAAATCATAGAATAGTTTGAGTTGGAAGGGATTTAAAGACCTTCTAGTTCCAACCCTCCTGCCACAGACAGCGACACCTTCCACTAGTCCGAGTTACTCAGGGCCCTATCCAACCTGGCCTTAAACAAATACATGGACGGGGCATCCACAGCTTCTCTGGGAAATCTGTGCCAGTGTCCTGCCACCCTCAGAGTGAACAGTTTTTTCTCACATCTCTAATCTAAACCTACTGTCATTGAATTTAAAGCCATTACCCTTTGTTCTATCACTACACGATCTTGCAAAACAGTCTTTCTCCAGCTCTGTTGTAGATTCTGGAAGGCAGCAAGGTCTCCCAGAACCTTCTCTTCTCTATAAATCCCATTTTATTTGTCAGTCTTTGCTTTAGGGAACTTCTTAGTCATTAGGCATTACTGTGTTTCTAGTTTTTCAATGATTCTGATGACCTTAGATCTTTTAGAGAGATGCACCCTACCCTTGTAGGCAGCATCACAAACCACAGAAGCAAAATAAGGTCTTTTTTTCAATGAATAGCTGGAGGGGGAATCTCAGGTTCTGAATTTGATTTCCTATGCGCTGCTCACAGCTCATTGACAGCAGTAAGAGTTCCCTGTGATACTTGAGAACAGACATTTCTGAATGTCATTCTGGGCCCAACAATACTTCCTATCATAAAACAAAATTATCATGAAAGAGTAAATCTCAACTTCAGGAATATTTTAAGAAAAAAAAAAACCCAAAGAAGTCAGTTTTTATTTCAAACATAACTGTAGAAGATTGATTTTGGATCATCTGAATGAAACTTATAGTGTACTTTATGTTTTCAATATCTGTGTGTATGCAGTCAAACAAGCAATGACATTCTAAACTGGGAGACTTTCTTCAATAGAATTAATCATTATCATTTTTATTTTTCACTGACAAAGCTGACTGAAACAATCATAGATTTCACAGGAAACAGTCATGGGTATTGCTCTTCTCAGAATAAGTAAAATTACTTTCTCAGACTTAATTTAGGATTTTGTATGCTGTGCAAACATCTACACAGTATAAACACTCTGGGCTTCCAAAGAGGAGATGACTCCTCATTCAAGAAAATCCTCTCTTTAATTTGTTTCACGTAGTGCCATGCTCGTGCTCATGAATCAGATGCTGAGGCGGTGCAGCCGATCCCTGAGCATCCCACATGGAGTCTGCTTAGGGCAGAGCAAAGATAGTGCAGCACCTGGGGTGGGTGAAGGCGTACAAACACAAGCAGTGAAGCAGGTACTGCTGGAGACAAAGAAGTCAGAGGGGCTCTTTATATAAAGTTCTACGAACACGGTTTATTCTGAGCATGAAAGGATCCAGGGACAAAGTTCACAGATAACAGAGGGCCTAGGGATTAAGTACGGGGAGGAGAAGGGACAGGGGAAAGGCCAGGAACCAATGGAGTGAGGACTTTGGGGAGGAGCTTAGGCAGGGCCAGGGTACATAAAGCATGGAAGAACATGAAGGGAGGAGTTGGGATACAAGACCAATGGAGTGTGGAAGAAAGGAGAACATTCTGTAACTGGGACTAAATAGGGAAAAAGGGGTGGAGGGCCAACAGGCCAACTGTTGAAGGATAATCTACATAACAAAACAGAGGACTATGGGATGTCAGCCTAGCCAAAGAGGCTCCTCTGTACATTGGCACCTGCCCACCAGCATACTTCTGCTGTTGGAGGGCCGTGTGGCTCCTTGGTCATCTTTGCAGTGGCCTTGACCACTGCAACAATATAGACTGTGGAAAATGCGTGGAAGCTTGAGAATGCTTTTCTTACTTCCCATGCAAGCTGATAGGAGCTGATGGTTGCTTTTACTTGTTGCCATGAATAGCAATCAGTTAATGTTTCCCATCTCTTTAGATGTCAACTTGCTTTACCACAATTTGTTGACAATTTTCTTTCCCCTATAACACATAAATTTTTTGGAGAATACTAAAGGCACTGCAACAGCCTAAACACAGGCCTTATTATGAATAAGAAGTGGAGGAAATTGGGATGAAGTTTTATTACTTTATATTTGGCTAACAAAACACAAAGTAGACTTTTTTTTTTTTTTGCATGACTTACGTAATAGTACACAGTTATACTATGAAAGCAAATATGGAGAGGCTAGACAAGTTTTTTATCTCCAAACTTGGGGCTGCATAGTTTACTTCTGAGCATAGATCAATAGGTCTGTGTTGGCTAATGGAACTTAGTCTAACTGGTGGCTGGTCACTTGTGGCATTCCCAAGGTCTCAGTAGTGGCGCCTGTCCTTTTTAACAATTATATCAATGATGTGGGGATCAAGAGCATGCTCAATCAATTCATGGAGGGTAGGAAGGCTCTGTAGAGGGGATGAGTGGAGGCCAATGGTGTGAGGTTCAGCAAGGCCCAGTGCCAGATCCTGCCCTGGGGTCACAACAACCCCAGGCAGTGCCACAGGCTGGGGCAGAGTGGCTGCAAAGCTGCCCACAGGAAAAGGACCTGGGAGTGCTGGTGACAGCAGCTGAACATGAGCCAGGGTGTGCCCAGGTGGCCAAGAAGGCCAATGGCATCCTGGCCTGTACCAGCAACAGTGTGGCCAGCAGGACCAGGGCAGGGATTGTCCCCCTGTACTTGACACTGGTGAGGCCACACCTCAAATTCTGTGTCCGGTTTTGGGACCTCTGATCCTAAGTTTTGGGATCCTCATTTGGAGATCTTGGTTTGTGCAGTCTTGGGAAGAGGAGGGTTGGGGGGAACCTCATCACTCTCTACAGCTACCTAAAGGAGGTTGTAGCAAGGTGACAGTCAGTCTCTGTCACCATGTCTCAAGTGAAAGGCTGAAAAGAAATAGGACAAATTGCATTAGGGGAGGTTCAGATTAGATATTAGAACAAAAAACATCACTGAAAGAGTGCTTAGGCACTGGAATAACTTGTGTAGGGAGGTGGTAGAGTCATCATCTCTGGAAGTGTTCAAAAGGTGTGTGGTTGTGACACTTGGAGATTGTTTAGGGGTGATTGTAATGGTGCTAGGTTGATGGTTGGACTAGATGATATTGAAAGTCTCTTCCAACTTTAATGGAAAGTGATTTTGTTTAATGGAAAACTTCAGAGCAGCGTGGGTCTAGTAGTGACCATTTTAATTTGGTTGAATTTTAGTGATGATATGGGAAGATAATGCAAAAAGACAGGACGCAAACCAAACAATATGGCACTGTTGATTTATAAGGTAGACCAGGTGAGTGAAAGGTGATGTCAGGGAGACTGTCTCATTCACATTTGCACACTGGTACGTATCATCAGCTTATACCTTCCCCAATTCCCACTCTGACTAGGTGGTACAACTGAGCTTCAGGGAATGTGGCCCTCCCTCTGACCAGTCTTAGCCTGGGCAACAGCTTAGCTTCTGCGTGTTACCATTCCTCTGTCTGAGTATACTTCTCCTGTGTGGTGTTGGACACCTGCACATGTTCTACTGCTGTTAGTTTTATAGCCAGATGTTGCCTGAGATCACCATAAAGATGGTCCCTGATGATTTTTCTACATACCTTTGCAGATACTTCACCTGTTGGTTGTTGCTTATTAAACTCTATCCCTGCTTGCTGGGGCTTGTTAAACTCATTTCTTCTCACATCATATTTGTCTCAAAACATGGCCATGGAACTCCCTTGTCATAAGAGAAAGACAAAAAGAGCTCATAAGAAACCAGCATTCAACACCGTGAAGTCATATTCATACCACGCATTTGATGGATGTGTAAAGGTCAGTTCCAGAACCCCCGTCCTCACATCCCTGCTTCAGATATCTCTACAGCAAATTTCATGCTACATGGATGAAAGATGAGTGTGCTGTCTTTCATTCTGTTTCATAAATAGCATCATTTTTCTTAGAATTCTGCAAAAAAATGCAGTGATTTCAGGAAATCTTTACATAGCACATCATACACATCAGTAGTCTTGCCTGCGATATATTGTCACTACAGCAGAAAATGCATAATGAGCATTACTCTTAAGATTTTCTTTCTGCTGTCTTAATTAAACAAACATTCTATCTCACTTTACTGCTGGTTCTGTAAGTTGGCTGATTTGTTTTCTTAATATTAATTGGTTCTTTGAAATAATTCACAATAAATTTGATTCCTTGAGGAAATATCAGGACCATTTTGTCCTTTAGAATATTTTCCAGTGAACTCTACAGAAGAATGAATTCATTTCCAAAAGAAATACCATTCTCTATGACCCATAAATACATAATGGATGTAACTATTGTTTATATTATTCCTCTTTATCCCTTCCACAATGATCACACAAACATACTACCTATTCTTTTTACCATTACAACTGCAAGACCTTTTTTCCTATCTATGGGAAGCCTAACATGCATCTTTAAGAGCTGAATACTAATTCTCCAAATAGTCAATTGCAGTAAGACAGCAACTCTTTAGGTGTAAGCTGATCCTCTCTAATGTCCCAATAGCAGCTTGTTATCATATGAGAAGTAAAAACAAGAAAAAGATGCTATACAAAGTTTTAGATATTTCTGTGGCTTGTGAAAGTTAGAGTAATGAATACTTATGAGGCATTTTTCCTCAGATCCCCCATTTCAACACATATATGCATTTAACACACACAAAAAATATTTACAGCTTATATCAGCAGGAGGGTCTGCAGCATTGTTAGTTCATACTTTGATATTTGACTTGAATGAACATGCATTATAGCTGTGTACCACAACAATGTTCTCTGAATTTGTTGTGTGGGGGGACACAATAATTTATTTGATCATCAGATTTCTTTTTTAGTTCTTACCTAAATATTTTTGGAATATGAAGAAGTCTTTTGAAGAAGACAAACAGTATCTGACAATTGCAATATACAAAAGATATATAAGAATTATCATTATTTAAAATCTTTGATCAGTTTTTAATGGTCTAGTGTTATGCACTACCTTGTGGTTAGTTTTTTATTGTAGTCAGCTTTTTGTTGTAGTCTGCCATTGTCCCATGTAGCACAGAATCCTATGGTGACAAGATTTGTTGTAATATGTCATGGGATGAAACAAGGCTCTGGAGTCTGTTTTTCTCTTCTGTCCCCAGTTTAGACTGCTACACCAGCAGTCATAATGAATAGTGTGTCAGAGATGCTTCTTCCTTAAACTTAGTCTCTAGTGGATAATTGTCAATAGACCATCCTGAATGGAATTACACAGAAAAATCACTGTGAGTACACAGCTTGCCTGTTCCATTGCGTTTCAGTAGTGACAACTCATCCCCCCCATCCCCCCCCCCCCCCGCAACTTTCTGAAAACCTAAAGCATTTATATTTTGTGATATGGTATTCTGGCTTCTGTCTCAGAAGGTAAGGTGCATTTAATCCACTGTGAACAAAGCGCACTTGGAAAAGCTATCCATGTCTTTTTATTGCTCTCTTTTAACCGAAGTTCCCTTCCACCGTCCTTCTTAGCTATACTTAATCAATCATGTATGTTTTTCAACTTTATCTAGAACAGAGAGAAAAGCTGACTGATCAGTAGACTTCATTTGAATATAAAGAACTTCTTAAATAGATTTTTAAAGATTCCTTGTAAAGCTGTCTGACTCTTTCACTAAGGCGTTAATTTTCTTGTTTTGCTTTTTGTGGAAATGTTTCCATCTATTTTTCATTACTGCTTCATCAAATATGCATTTATGTTAACTTCTTTAATGATGAAATGCAATTGGGATAATGAATGTGTTTATTCTTCCACTAACTCAAGTCTATGCAACAGCAGAATTGTTTTCCTCTTACAGGTACTTCATCTAGCAAGTATTTTATTGTATGCTCTTTCTTTGGATATCTTTCCATGTGGAAATAGCTTGCAATTAAATAGTATCATTCAAAGAAGGAATGCATTTTTAACACCATTTCGCAGAGAGGTCCTATCATCTTAATTATGTTTGCTCTCTGGGCTTTTTCCTTTATTTTCTTAATTTTGTTTATGATGTGAATTTTCATACACTTGTAACTGTATTTAAAAACTATGCTTCAAGCATGCAGCAAATGAAGGCTTAGATGACTTATGGAACTTGAATATGTTTTAAAGTACCAGATAATCAGAATCTCCCTTTCAAGGGGAATTGTATTTTATGAGGGATCTCTTTTAATTCATATCGATAAGGAAATATCAGTGCTAACTTTGTAAGTATCACATATAATTGTGAGGATTTCAGATAACAGTGATGCTAACAGTAAGAAGAAATGGTCTCTCAAATTCTTCATAGAGAGAACAGGTCATTATTGTCAGGACTTATGGGGATATTGGACCCTTGTACAGGACTTAGGGTGGAAGAAAATTTTTGAAAGAACGGATCAGACATCTGCTGAGAATTGCAGTCTATCTGACAGAGTGCCTTTGACACACAGACCTTCTGTGTTAGGTCTGTCTGATTCTTCTTTGTGTAACCATGGATGGATTTAGGTGGGGGGAAAGAGATTCTGGAAGCAGCTATGGAAGCTGTCAAAAGTGGAATTAAGATCCAAAATACAGTTGTATGGTTTTTGTTTCTCTTTATCTATAGGGGTTTTTTGTGGTTTTGTTCTGGTTTTGTTTTTGTTTATCATGGCTATTTTTTATTTTTGGGGGGAAATACAGTGGAAATAGGTTTCCAGAGATGAAAGGACCTGGATGTCTATTCAAATACGGCTTTTTGCATTAGCTTATTTGGGGAATCAGGGTGATTAATCACTAGAGTAATCAAAGAATTTCTAAACTATGTAGCTGGTCTCAGATGATCAGCTCCAGAATGAACCTAAAATAACTGTTTTCAGACTCATGTGTGGTTTGTCTTTTTGCCATGACGGCATCTTCAGAGATCCACAAGCAAATTAACCTTGACTGAATAACTATGTAAGGTCAGTAAAAAAAAGAAGGCCTATGATATTGTTCTGTAATCTGAAACGTAGGACTTCTAGCTTGTGTTTGTTATCAGAAATGGAATAAATATGAACAAGCTCTGCAATGGGGAGATGTTCCCCACAGATCTTACTCAGCTTCAGAGATTTGCAATTGACTGTCATTGTAGGGTTTTATTCTGCTCGTGTGTAGGAAGATAGGTCTGATTCATGGAACCCTAATTGTGTGGGAAGAAAAAAGCAAGAATCTTCAAGGCTTTCTCTCTCATCTTTCCAAAGAATGCATCTCTAAATGGCAGTCATATCTGATGTTCAGAAGTGATTTTGCTCTGAGAAGGTGAACCACAGATTGCAGTGATGAAGAGCTGTGAGATAGGGCAAAAATCAAATAGCATAAACACACCAAGAATCAATGAAGGAAGTTAAGTTTTGCTGTAGTGTAACTGTTACAACCTGAGAAACCCAGTGCAGTTACTTTGCTTTTATTCTAAATATTATAGATACAAAAAATTACAAAATTTGCCTAGAACTGACAATATCAAGGAAGTAAAACTTTGCCTTTTCAACTCTTGCCTCTTAATGTAATACACAAGCTTTCATTTTGATTTCATGTGCTAGCAATATTACCTATAGCAGTACCCTGAAAGTTTCCATATTTGGTTTTATAACTCTTCAAAGAATAATGTAATACACAAGCTTTCATTTTGATTTCATGTGCTGGCAATATTACCTATAGCAGTACCCTGAAAGTTTCCATATTTGGTTTTATAACTCTTCAAAGAATATCAGTGAGATTTTCCCTCAGTTAAAATTAAAACTAAATAATTTTTTCTTCACTTAAGACAATGATGGAATTTTCTCACTGAAAATGACAGCTCTGTAGGTTATGAAGCAATGAAAAAAATCTAGTATTTTTAGTATCTTTTAGATTAATACTACTCCCCTTTTGCATGCTGCACATTCATATAAATTTAATATGAATGAGATACTAATCTCACATATTTTCCTGGAAGCTAATGGTAGCTTTGTCTTGCTCATGTTTTTGTGACTGATCCTGAGTTTTGTAAATTGCTTTCCCCTATAATTTTCAAAATGTCAAAATAAAACCCAGCAAAACAGTAATTTCTGAATCTGTTTGATTTTTAAAATATGGTCCTAAATAGTAGTTTATAATGAAACTGTCTCTATTGGAGACAAGACCTGGAGATAAGTTTTATTATGAATTTCATGTTGAACAGTAGCTCTAAACAATATGTGCTGGACTTATGACACCAGTTGGCCTCCTAAATGACAGATTGTGCTGATGAGCTCTTTAACTGCTCTTGAATTTGCATGCTGGGTGATAGGCACTGGTAATACATACCCCTGTAGAAGGGATGTGGTACATTTATATTACACTGAGCTGCCTGAAACAGGGAACAGAATGTGTTGCTACGGATACAAGGAAGAGCAGAACTGAGCCAATGCTGTGCTGGAAAATTACCTTTATCACTGTAAAAGGAAAACAAGAATAATTAATTTTGTTACACAGTTTCAGGTGGCCATCCAGCTATTCATCGAGAAAGATACTGATTTGACATTTTTCCTATTAAAGTCTTTGTGCTGACTAACCTTCTAGACAGGAAGCCAGAAAAGATGCAAAATTGCCTCAATTCTGAAACAACATAGTTAAAAAAATACAATTTTGATTACATTTGTATAAATAATTACAATAAATCTTAAAAATAATATTTTCTGACCTCAAAAAGCAGCTTTTCCATTTGTTGCATTTTGAAAAGCTGAAGATTCAGCATCTGAAAAATTCCAATAACTCCAGTTAATCTGTTCTGATTGTCCTCTCCAGTAAAAGAAATTATAAATTAAATCATATCAATGAGTATGTTTCCCATGACTAACATTTTACCTTGTTTTTTACAAATGCACAGTCTGGATCAAATTGGGTTCAACAGTGATGGAACAAGAAAAGACTGTACAATAACATTTACAAAATCCATGAAGATGCCGGCAACTGTCTCCATTGTTTAAGCAGGCTTAAAAAACGAGTATAAGTGACTTCCACTTCCTTCTGGTTGATCCTGTTACTTAAAAGACAACCAGAAACCAGCAAAAAAATTAACAAATGCTCTCTCAGTCATAATAAGTTAGAAGCCCTATCTGGCCATGTTAGTAAAGGAATAAACAATCTTTGGTGTGTACATCCTACTCTATCAGATGTAGATCTCTAGGCAGGCTGCAAAATTGCCTTTAAGTTATTTGTTTTGCCATTTGAACTTGAAATATTGTTTTATGGCTTCTACTATGGCTTATGCTTTAAAGTATCTGGTGCTTGTGGTATTTTAATTTATATTCTAGCACCAACAGAACATAGACACTAACCAAACATCAGGCAAGCTAAACTAAAAGAATAGAAATGAGGAATCAAGGAACATAAGGCTCAAAGGGAAAATGGAGAGAAATCTTCCTAGATTATTTCAGTACCATAAATGCTTTTCATTAGTCCTACCACAGAGAATGAAAACACTTCCTGACAATTGGCACAGCCATGCTTTCTTCCTACATACTCTGCTTTTAAATCTCTGCTGCTCCCAGATAGGTGATCACACTACTATCCTTGTTTACCTAATCAGTTGTAGGACCTTGCACTTTACAAGCTGATCACTGTTCTGAATGAAATGCTGCCTTTACTATTCCTCATTTGTATCTATTTCAATGATTACTTAGTAGTTTTTGTGAGAGAAGGTGAAGACTTTGCCTATTAAGAGCAAGAAAGGTAGTGTTTCTCTGGCAAACAGACCTTAAATAATTGGACTGTGAACAGCTTTTGTTTCCAGTACTGTGCACTTAGAAGGGGCCAACTTAGTTGTCAACTCTGAATTCTGCTTTTAAATAAATGTTAGACCTTTCATGATTCAATATTTTCCAGGAAATCTGCCAAGTATGAGGTTAAAACTTCCATTACAAGCTACTTTTCTTGTTGCTGTACAACTATAGCAAAAGTCAGCGAAGTTGAGTTAACTTTTACTAGGTTTGGAAAGGAAATAACCCAGTTTTTAAAAATGTGACTGAGCTGAAATATTCCTTGGGCTTCTAATATTCTCTTTTATATAATTTCTAGAAGTGTTTCAGGACCTAAGGAAATAGTTATAAACGATTAATGCTATTATTTTTTTTCAGAGACTGCAAGGCAATCACATAGTTAAAACTGAAAGCCATGAGTGTATTAGTCTTGCAAAGGTAATAATTTAAATGCTTTTGACTAAGTGGGACTGTCCTGTGCACATTCCAGCATGTTTTATATTTTGAAAGTATAGGGATGCAAGTGAGGGAAGACAATATTGAGAAAGAGACAAAATTAAGTTCAAAAAAAGGTTAGAGTCTTTTGTTCTCAAATAGATGATTAATGTTTCCAACGTGTTTTGATGGGCTGTTTATTGTTTATACACTTTCTTATTTTGTAATCTTCACCTTTCTGTTTTTTCTTGTATTTTTATTCTTTTCTAGTGTTTTGGACACTTCCAAGAGATCCAGACATTTGACAACAAAATTATACTGATATCCTATGTATCTACAGGTATGGTTTATCCATTTTAGACATCTGGGGAAAATCTAAAGAGTTTTTCTTTCTATATAATTGAGATTGATAATAGCTATTTTGACTTACACAAGTTAATGTAGCAAAATTTTATGTAACAATTGTTTGTGATTTGTTTATTTGTTTTATTTTCATATATACAGAATTCCTTTATTATGGACTGGAGCTTTAATCAGTTTTATCAGGTAGTCCTAATTTTATCAAGCTGTGTGTCCCAATTTCAAAGCCATTTTAGAATACTCCAACCTAACCATTTTAAAATTACAAATTCCTCTTTTCAACAGGGAGATCTATTTTTGTAGCTTAAGAGGAAGGGTAAAGGGATAAAGACATTATGTAAGATGGAGATTCAAGAGCTCTTCAGTATCCTGGGAGCATCTTTTGGAATGAATACAAGAAAAAGCACCCCTCAAAAATTCTGTCCTAACAGAATTTGGAGCTGTACAGGTTTGAAACAGAACATTTAGAATGCAAGATGTCTCTATTTTCTCCACCTCTCTAGAGTGCATTCACTGGGTTTCTAAAACCAAAATTATAAAATTAAAAGAAGTGGTTCTGTAAATACACAGATAATAACCAATATACATATTGGTTAAGGGCACAGACTTTTGCTGTTTGCTTCAAATCTACTTTTCTACAAATCTACATGGATTAATGCAATTTTGGAGAAGGTATATTGGCAACATAAAAACCTATTAAATAAAGACCTAATGGATTAACATCTCTCTTAGTCTGGCTGTGATTTTGCCCTAGCTCTTTTTCCCAAGTTGTGAAGAATAGTGTAACATTCATGTTAAGGTAGGCTAATCTTATTCCACATGCTGTAGATTTTATATGTTTTCAGCTGCATTGGTTGTCACTTTTTTTAGGAATTAATATGCAAATATTGTCGCTATATCAGATTCACCAGTGTCTTTGCCCCATGGTGGATGTCAAGTCCCAGCATATTAGTTAGTACATCATGCTTATTTGATTCATGTCTTCTAAATGTTCCCTGGTTTCACTTTCACAGTAAATCCTTTGAATATATATCATTGCATTTCTCTCCACTAGAAGGAACTGACAGTAAAAGGATACTTTGTTTCTAAAAGCTTATCCAGGGTAATGTTTGTTTTAATTATGTTTTTATGTGGAGTGCCTAGGGATGCATGTGTTACAGACACTGTAAAATAGTGCCAGGAAAGCAATGGAAGTTTTGTACTGCTCTGTCTGGAGTCAAATCAGTGCAGTAAGTGTCTGGGAGAGTTCAGTTTTGTTATTACCTCTTTAATGTGTATTAGCACTTACATGAAATACATGAAAAAGTTCCTTTTTTTCAGGGTGGGTCAATGACCCAGTCGTAATTTCTCACTTGGGGTCTAATACAAATCATTGATCTAACAGAAATCAGTACAAACAGTGACCACCTCTTGAGCTTATTTTTAGGAACAGGATGAAAACTAATGAACTTAAATTGTAAAGAAGAGTTCTTTTATTACATATTGGAAAGACTTCTAACTCTTCAGAATGAATTATATAAGGAAATTATGACTATTCTAAAAAAATTAGGCAAGATATCTATACTGTCTGTTATTACGTAGAAATACTTTGGTTCAGGGTGATGGGTATGGTGATCTCCTGAAATCCCTTTTTTAAAGATTAATTCATTTAGGCAATGAAAGGAAAATTTTTTCAGGTCAATCTACTAAGAATTGCCCTAATAGTAATCTTCAAAGTTTTTGTTTGAATTGTTGCATTGTGTTACAGAATCTAAGAGATGTAACTGGAAACCAGACTGAATAAATCATTTCTGTAAGGCAATAAATCAATGACAGTTTCTTCTGCATATTCTTTGGATAGCTTTTCCTTTCTAACTTCACTGAAGGGTACAGAGATTTCTAGGGTCATCAAGATTTCCTTCCAAGAGCACCATTATCCAGAGTCATGTGTGAGGAATTTCAGTTTTTAACCTCTGCAGCTGAGTCTTCAGATATACAGAACTATTATTCCTTACTTTTACAAATTACTCAGTCATTGAATACAACTCAATTGCCAGGTAACTAGAAAATTCTGATTTCAGAGTTTGGAAACAAGAGATGCTCGTTCAGGCTGCTCATCAATTCCACCATGACCACTGTAATTTGTTCCTTAATAAGACGGAAACCATTTATGATGTACGATTATATTTGTCTAGCAGCAAAACCCTTCCTGGAATGAGAATGGTTTTACACAGTAAGTTTCTTACAATTTGTACGCATTCTCTCAGTGGCTTACTTTAATATCCTTTTCCTCTTAATTTATGGGAGCTGTTTCGTTAAAAGTTCTTCAAGAATTCCTATGTTAGGTTCTAGTTTTGAAACCATATGTGTATAAAGACTCATGGATAACTACTTATAAATCTCCTCACATACAGGCCTGACTTGATTTTGCATTTCACAGAATCATAGAATATTAAGGGCTGGAAGAGACATTAAAAATACCTAGTCCCAACCTCCTCTGCCATGGGCAGGGACATCTCCCACCAACCCAGGTTGTTCAAGGCCTTACTCAACCTGGTCCTGAACACTGCCAGGGTTGGGGCACCCACAGCCTTCCTGGACAACCACTATCTTATCAGCCTCACAGTAAAGAGCTTCCTAATATGCAGCCTAAAATTTCACTCTTTCAATTTGTACTCATTACTTTACTTTGCCTTACTATTGCAGTTCCTGATGAAGGATTCCTCTCTGGCTTCCCTGTAGGCTCCCTTCAGATACTGGAAGGTTGCTCTGAGGTCTCCATGCAATCTCGTCCAGCCTGACCAGTCTGGAGACTGTTTCAGTCTTCCTCAGTCTGTGTTTCTCAGCCTGTGTTTGTAGGGGAAGTGCTCAAGTTCTCTGATGGTCCTTCAGATGCAGCCCAAGGACACAGTTGTCTTTCTTGGCTGTGATCACACCCTGCCAGCTCTTCCTGAGCTGATCATCTGCCATCACCCCCAAGTCCTTCTCCACGTGATTGCTTTCAATCCCTGCTCTGCCCATGCTGTTGGCCTGTCTGGGACTGCCATGACCCAGGTGTGGGACTTTGCACTTGTCTTTGTTGACCTCCATGAGATTTGCACTGGCCCAGCTCTCAAGCCTGTCCAGGTCCCTCTGATGCCATCCCTTCCCTGCAGTGTGTCACTGCCCCACACAGCCTGGTGCTGTCAGGGAACTTGCTGAGGGTGTCCTTGATCCCTCTGTCCATGTCCCCAACAAAGATGTTGAGCAGTATCGGCCCCAGCACTGACCCCTGAAGGACATCACTTGTTACAGATCTCCACATGGACCATGAGCCCTTGACCACAACTCTTTGTGAGTGGCCACCCAACCAGTTCTTTATCCACCCAGTGCTCCATCCCTCAAGACCATGTGTCTCCAAAGTAGAGACAGGGATGTTGTGTGGGGCAGTGTCAAACACTTTGCATAAGTCCAGTGGGGGATGTCAGCAGCTCTGCCCCGTCCACCAGTGCTGTTGCAATTTTGACAGGCATGATTTGCCCTTAGTAAAACCATGTTGACTTTTATCAATCACCTTTTTATCTTCCATGTGCCATAGCATAACTTCCATGAGAATCTGCTCCAGGATCTTGCCAGGCACAGAGGTGAAACTGACTGGTCTGCAGTTCCCTGTGTTTTCCACTTTCCTCTTTAAAAGTTAAAATTCCCTTCCTTCAGTCATCACAAACTTCACCTGACTGCCCCAATTTTTCAAAATTTATAGTGGCTTACCAACTTTGTATGCCAGCTCCCTCAGAACCTGTGGATGAACCTCATCAGATCCTATGGACTTGATGCACTCAGGTTCCTTAGATGGCCTTGTACCTGGTTTGTGGTAATGAACATTTTCAAATGGAGAAGGAGTCACATCTTCAATGTCTGTTATACACAGTTCACTTCTACATGTGTTTTGGCCCTTTTCACAAGGCAGATATAATGAGAAAGATATACTTTCTCAATAAAAGGCTAATGGAGGCTAAAACTGGATACTTCTCCCTTCATCTTTAAGGACTGTCAAATCAAAACCTCCTAGTTGTTTCTCTAGCTTCTGGCTGTCAGACCATGTACAAGGGACACTGATATAGAAGAAAAAAATTCAGATAGTGTGATGCATTTTAGCAAGAAAACAAATTTTTCATCTAATACCACTTGCCATGAAATATTGTTTCAAAATCAATCTTATTTATGAAGAAGAAAACAAGTATCAGCACAACAGTGCAATGCTGTCAATCCAGCCATTCTAGTAGAAGTTCAAACCAAAACTATTCTGTCTCTTAAGAGATAAACATGTTATATTTTTTTTTTAATCAAAGGCAAAATATATATGTAGGATGTGGAATTTATTTACACTACCATACAATCTGGGAGTAATACGTATACCACCAGTTTTGCAGGGGGATGGAAATGAGTTTCTGTTTTAGTTTATCTTCTTTAAGTCACTGTCTCTCTACAGAACCAAAGGAATTTTTGCCACTTGAGTACTGTAGATTTCATAAGCTAAGTAGGATTATTTCTGTCAAGTATTGCAAAAGACTCAAGCTTCTCCTAATGCATTTCACAGAATTTGTGTTTTGGAATAGTTTTATCTTGGTGTGGGCTACCCTCACACATGCTGACTAGTTACTTTCATATATTCTGTCCCTATCTGGCTTTCACAGAGGCAGCAATATTTTAGCAATGACTCATAACCATTTTTGTCTTTTGTGTTTCTTACTGTCTCAGTGCAAAGAGAGATATTTTTGGCATTTTTTGCCTACTGATCTAAACGTATTGGGCTTTTATTTCCCTATTTTTGTGCATAGCACATGGTATCTGAATTATACCTGCCACAAAATGCTGTAAAATTCATAACATCTATGACACAGCCTCTGATGTTCTTATTTGTTGAAGATTCTCTTCCATTAGCTCAAAAAATTATTTTTATTGGAATCATTGAGATAGTTATATCATAATAATGGCTTCTTCTTAGGCTAAAAATCAATGGTTCTTTTTAAACCTCAACATGAGACAGAGGAATAACATTTTCGCTCAGTTTTTCTCTGTTTCCTCATAATATTTTCTCTATAGATGCATGCAATTACAGACCCAAACAGCCCTACATGTTAGCACCTCCTCCCCAAACTGCTGTTCAGAAGTGTCTGTATTATGTGCTGGGGATAAACTCTGGTTTGGAGCACAGGAACATCATAACATGACCACCTGTCCTAAAGGAAAGATGCAAGATCATTTCCCTAGCAGGGAAAGTAAGAGCACTGCCCTGTTAAAGGGGAGACATTTACATGTGTCTGTTTTGTGAAGTTAATTGCTTATTATTAGGAATACAGTCTTTTGTTTCAGTAAGAGGTATATGAGTTTGCCCTCTTCTCTTTCTTTGCACTTGTATTTGATATTGGAAGGGATGGATGCTTCTGGAGGAATAACCTTTAAACCATGATCCTGTAATACAAGGATAAGAAGGGTGAAACAGAGTTGTACGTTAGGTAGGAAAGCAGAGTGATCAGCGATGCTCATTTTTATATGTGATATTACATTTTATAAAAGAAAGCCCTATATATAGCAAATACCTCTGCTGTAAAATAAAATCACTGGTCTCTGTATACTCAGCGAGTGATATCTCAGTGACTAGATGATTTCTGCTTAAACTGACTTGCAACTATATACCAGGTCTGGAAACTACTATTCCAAAAACCTGTCTGATTTTTGGATATAGAATTCACTACTGAAGATTAGAAGGCCTTCTATGAGTGTTCAAGGAAAATACATTGACAATGTAGATATTTTTATAAGCCAATTGGATTCACCCAGTCTGAGGCAAAATAACAGAAAAGCTGTTACAGTATTGAGATGACAAAGAATGCAATTATTTCCATAATTTTAATTTCATGAAAATATATTTTGTCGAGCACGACTTTTTCTGAGGAGGCTATAGGTGAAATTAAAAAAAATAAGAACATAGTTGTAATAAATAAGTATCTGTATGGGTTAATTCATTAATAAATACAATCTCAATTAAAAGTATTATTGCTCTTTAGTACTGACAAACCAAATATAGGTAAATATTATGAACCAGCTGATGGATCTCAAAAAATATTGGGGGATTCATCACTAAAAGTGTTGTATTTCTTTATCACATTTCAATCTGTGACCTGGAATAACATCATTCTGGGATTAAAAGGGTTGGAAGAGTAAACAGTGGTAATAATCACCTATATCACTTGGTAAAGTAGATCTTTTGAAGCAAAATATGGTTTCATACAGGCTGTCACCATGTCATGAATCCAGAGATAGGGGAATAGGATCACTATGTGCTCAATCTCTAACTGTGAAAATTGGAGAAATTCACAGACAAATCTTTTTTATGAACTCCTAGGGTAATACTGTGTCACCAAATGCAAATGAAATTTTTCATCATTTAAATACAAGGAGACTTTAAATACATAGAAGCCTGTTTGCCTCTGTATGCATTACTGGTGACAATGATGCTGAAATAGCATGGGTCTGACCTTCACAGACTAAAAAAGAAACATCACAGAAATGATTTCTGAGTTGGATGACTTAAATTGAAGGACCTTAAATGTAATATCCCCTGAATCAGATGAGGTGACCCAGTCCTATCTGACCTTAGCTCTATGAATAGGAATCATAAACTGTGACTTCTTCCTTGGATTGAAATACAGTGAAGATATGAAGTGTTCTCTCTTGCTACTTTCACATTGACTGCATTTGATTATACAGAGCAGTGAAAAATAGTATATAAGAAATCCAAAGCAAAGCTCTGCTCTTCCTGCAGAAGCTGGTGGAGATTTTAGTACAAATGAAAGTCTTACCTTCAGATGTGGAGGGTTTTTTTAATTTTGTGCAAGTCAGAGGACAGAGAGAAAATCATACTAAAATGGTGCTGGTTTTCAAAATCTTATCTTCACTTGTGTCCAATGAGATTATGGGGTTTTTTTCCATCGACACTGTAGGCTATGAAAAAAATGAAGTACTTTTTATGACATTTGTGCTCTGCCACCTTAAATTTAGACCTGTCTCTAAGCAAAAAAAAAAGTCCTTTTTTCACATTTTGATTTTCAAATGTACTTTCGATTTTGTTCAATTTTACTACTTCAGTACAAACTGTGATATTTAAATAGTGTTTTCTGGCTGTTGGCCTGTTGAGTCACCTTTACATCCTGACAAGATATCATATTGGCCTATGAAGTACGGTCTGCAGTATTTTGTCAGTCACTTACATCAATGAATGCTGTGGTTCTAATACAGGTTCTTTAGTTTGAAGTCAGCCAAGCTACTTAATCTTTTAGAACAGCTACACAATGAAACCTTCTTAGCCTAATGGATTCAGGCATGTCTTTCCTTGGCTGATACCCAGAAATTGACTGTTAGTTTCTTTCCTCTTTGCTTCTCCGTTTAACTGAGAGAAATGCCTTAGAGCAAAAAAGCCTCTTTTCCATCCTCAGGGAAGGCTGCCTTCATCCAAACCAAACCAACACCCCAAGCTGTAGGAACTGTACTAGCAATTGTAAGAGGGAGTCATCTTTTCCTCATCACTGAAAAACATCCTTTCCTTGTTTAGCCTACAATGCCCAGGAAAATCATAACTACTTTTTTCATTCCCCATTGTGGTTCTTCAATTAGGAACCATTCCCTCATTTGCAGGATGAAAGGAATGAAATATTTTTCAGAAGGAAGCCAATTTATTCCTAACAATTAATTTGAGCTAAAGTAACTCTGCTCAAAACTAGATCAGAGTATTTAGGTTTCTCAGTACATCAGAGATACTGGGGAAGAGCAACAGTGATCTTAAGACAGAAGTATGCAGAGATTATTGCAGAAATTTTGAGTTAATATTAATCAGTGAAGTCAAATGTGTAATTCTCTTATTTTGTGCACTAAAAAGCTATGCCTTTGACCTTTGGTCTCCCTTGAACTGGGACCTATTTCTCCTACATTATAGAGAGGGAACTTTCCTCTATTAGAATCACCCTCTCACTGCTATCAAAATGAGGGATGGATTTTTTCCCTCTTGTGCCTTCATAACTCCTCATGTTAATAATTTCCATATATTTATCTCTATTTTATGCACCAATGCTCAGATGTATAAATAAAAATTGAATTCTGAGGGAGAAGACATGATTCTCCAAGCTTCAGTTCATCTCCTTTGAATCCATGAGTACCTGTTTGGATGGCTAACATTGTCCTTAGAAAACTGCTGAATTATTTGAGCAATTGTGAATGGGAATACATATAATGACCTCAGAGTTTTCCTGTGGGAAGAAGTTTTGTGTCTGGCTTCTATCCAAGCTCACTAAAGTTTCAAAGTAAATATCTTTGTCTTAGACCACACTACTCTGGCTTGACATTGTACCAGGAGGAGTGAGACCATACTTTTCCTCAAGATCCATGATCAGACTACTTACTGTGGGTGAGTGAGGCTGAATTTTATTTCAATCTGTCTCTAAAGAGACTGAAGTTTGTTTCCTACTTCTCAGATTAGTTCCTTGTCTGTATGATTAGTGGGATGTTTGAGGGTAAGTAGCTCTGTGGCCCCCAACACAAGAAAGACATTGTTCCTCTGTTGGAACAAACCCAGAGGAGGGCACTGAGTGGATCAGAGTGCTGGAGGACATGTCCTGTGAGAGGATGGTTGGGGTTTTTTGGCCTGGAGAAGAGAACCCTTATAGCAGCCTTTTGGTACTTGCAGTGATCCTACAAGAGAGCTGGAGAGAGACGTTTCACAAGGGTATGTAAGTGACAGGACAAGGGGCAATGGCCTTAAGATGTAGGTGGTTAGGTTTTGATTAGATATTAGGAAGAAATTCTTTACTGTGAGTGTGATGAGGCACTGGAACAGGTTCCCAAGAGAAGCTGTGGATGCCTCATCCCTGGAAGTGTTCACAGCCAGGTTGGATGGGACTTTGACTGAACTAGTCTAGGGGAAGGTGTCCCTGCCCTTGTTAAGGGGACTCAATGATCTTTAAGAACCCTCCCAACGCAAACCGTTCTATGATTTTATCTCTAAATCCTCCTCACTGCTTTTCATGAAATAAAGGAACATTTAATTATCCATGAAAGAAGGCCTCTTTCACCCTTCTCATCTTTCAGTGCTACAAGTGCTAGACTACAAAAACATTGTCTCACTGGCTGAAGCCACTTCTGAAGCCTAAGAGATGTCAAATGTCTATCTAGATTCATACTTTAATCTTTTAAGCTAAAACCAGTCTCTGCATCTGCTCCTAAATTTTATATACAATTTTTATTTAATTATCTAAGAAAAATGTAGAACTGAGGAAGGAAATTTCACCAGCTTTCCTTTTTGCCTGGTGCCTCATGGTACTTCTCCATGCCTCAACAGTCCATAACTTTTTTCTTTGTTTTAAATTCAGAATGACTGAAGTGTTCATAGGCAAACAAATTAATGGAGAACTTTTTAAAACTTAAATATACATCCTTCCATGACAGCCTTGTAAAGGGTAAAATTCTATTTAACCACTACTGTTATTTTACTTGTGTGCGGAAAATGCGCACAATTACTTGAATTGATTTGAAGCTGGGCATACCTAGAAATTTTTGTAAGAAAACAAGAGATACATTATTCATTGTAATGCTTTCAATAATTTATTTTGCACATATTTTTTACCCTTCTCTCCACAATAATCATGCCAGGTATAATTTGAAAAGTAATAAACTACCAGATAGCTCTAAGGCAATCAAGTTTCTCTTGTATTAATGCAATTTGGAGCCTATCTGGTTTGAAATACTAATTTTTATTTTGGAAGACTAACATTGATCATGACATCTTAATGAACATTTGTAGGTGTTTATGCTTGGATTATTATCTAACAAGAACATACTGAAATTAATCTGAATTGAATAAATTTCATGTTGTGTGATGTATTCTTTCTAGAAATGTCACATACCCATCTGGAATTGAAAAAAGGGGAGATAACTAAGGGGTTCTTTCCTTCTGGCTTTCTTTCTTTAGAAGTAGGAAACACAAATCTGTCAAATGACTTACAGATGAGGTGAAACAAACCATATGGTCATAAAAAAAATCTATGACTTTCTTATTTCCAAGGTCTTGTTCTGCAACTTTTCTGGCCTTTTCTAAAGCACAATTTCTATTTTGTAGCATAGATTCCTCAGTGTCTGGTAATATGTAAGTAAAAATAACCCATCTTTATGGGCCATATGAGAAATTATTTATTCTTTAAATAATTCTTTATTTCTTACCTCAAATCTGACAAAATATCTTTTGATAAACTTTACTAATTATCTATACAACAGTTATTTCAGAGGTGAGCATGTGGTGTGTTAGATTTTTTTTTTTGGTAAAATGCACTAATTGTTTGAAATGATGTCTCAAATCTAATTTTGCTCTCTAAGAAGGTTATATGGAGGCACTCAGAACCATAAATACCATAAATATATGTGCATGTGTGCACAAAAACACCCATGTACACATACAAGGTACCAATTAAACTAGTCTAATTTTTAGGAATTTGGAAGTGAAATTTGGCATTATCACCACTGAAACCTAGGAGATTATCCAACTTCCAATTAAAAGTTGCTCAGTTATGTAATTTGAGTCCTGAACAGGAATGACAGACTGTACAATGTCCAACTGCTTACAATAAGTGGTGGCCCTGTTACAGAGGGCACCATCCTTATTGTGCTTGAGCTGCTTGGGAAAAGAAACTTCAGAGAATGGTTTGTACATTTTTTTCCAGTTCTTCAAATTCTATGAACAAATAACTTAATGACAAATTGAAACACCCTCACCACCATATTCCTTTAACAACTGATAATGGATAGCAATGGCTAGACAGGTTTCATAACTGTGAATATTTGCTCTAATTTATTTGGACCTTTGAATCTGAAATATTTAATTTTGGCTGGGAGAATAAAGAGCCTTGATGTTTGGACTTTCAGATATGTTTGGATTTATTTTGCTTCCAGGAATTTGTGTGTACCATAGTATTCTGAGAGAATTAGGTAACAAAATTCAATAGGTTATCTTACAAAATGTAACCTCACATTGGCCAGTGACTTTTATGAGAACTTTTGTATCTGCTCTTACCAACACATTATTATTGTTGTCCAGGTGTATTATACTCTTCACTTCTGTAAGTTTTGGGTTGTATAAACACACAAGTGTTGCTGTATTAGGGACTCTGTTCAGTAAGTCTTGAAGCCTTAATTTTTTGAATTTCTTGTTAGGTTCTCTCTTCCTCAGAAGTGCAGGCATTACCAGTGATCTCTAACTTCAAACTTCACTGGTTTCCAGAAAGTCGATGATGAGATGAACTGAGGGGAACATGACATTTTAAGAACTGACCTTCTGTTACCATTGTGTCCAGAAATCTCAACAGTATGTCCATCATGTTTAAGACTTTTGACCTAATTCAATACCATAGTGGAATTGAGTTTTTCCACTTGAACTGCAATGTCACCATTTCCTACTGTCTTTATGGTTTTGCTTTGCTACATCCTAGCTTGTACCAAATTTTAAGGAAGCTCTTAGAAATCTGAAGCAAAGAAAAATAAAGCAAGCAACTTCAGCTCTTTGGGCAAAGGCTTCTGCTATCTGGTGATATTTCTCATAACTCCATCCTAGAAAAAAAAGTGTCTTTAACCGTATATTGATAAATGATTATTGGTTAAATTTTTATTTTTTAACATAGTTAAATAAATAATCAATAA
>JACBWW010000008.1:13193644-13309430 GCA_020086605.1 Lanius collurio
CTTGTTTCTAAAACAGTTTTCTACTAGATTCCAAGGCTCTTCTATGTAAGTGTTCCCTGAGAACCAAATGTTTGCCCTGGTGACAACTGTTTTACACTTTAAATCTGCCGTGAACAAAGACTACGTTAGTAGCAGCCTACTTTATCAACTAGAGGAGGATTTCTGCAGAACAGAAGAATACATGGCTATGTTTCACCAGGAATTATACCAGCAACAACAGAAACAAAAGAAATTAATCAAATACGTAATTCCTGTGAGCATTCTGTGAGATTTCTAAGTTTATTGCAGATCCTTCCCAAAATTTTTAATTACAATAACATTTGATCCCAGTCAAGAATTGGTAATGAGATGCTTATGGACATCTCATTTAAATAAGTCATGGAGAGAAATCTAGGTTGGGAGGGACCTCAGGAATCTAATGTGTTGCTCAAAGCAGAGCTAACTTCAAAGTTAGATCAGGTTGCTCAAGGCTTTGAAATATATCCAAAGACAGGTATTACACAACCATTCTGTGAAATCTCTTCCAGGGTTGCTCTACTCCCCCAGAGAATATTATTTTCCAAATGTCTTTATGCTAAGAAGACCTGTTAATTTACAGACTACTAGAAAATCAGGGTTTTATCGTAAAAGTACTTTCCACTGATACATAACAGTAACTTACCTTACCCAGCTGTGTTACTGACTTCTCCTATTTAAATGCTATTGTTTGATACAAAGTAAACTATCCAATCAATTACAGATGATTACACCAAGGGAGTAATGATAGAGTCATAGAATGGTTTGGGCTGGAACAGACCTTTAAATGCTCTCTGTTCAACCCCCATGCAGTGAGCGGGGACATCTTCAACTGTATCAGGTTTCTCAGAGGCATCAAACAGGGCATCAAACCTAACCTTGAATGTTTTCAGGGATGGGGCATCCACCACCTGTCTGGGCAACCTGTCCCAGTGTTTCACCACCCTCAGTGCGCAGTTATCTCCCTTATATCTAGTTCTGAATCTATCCTCTTTTGATTTAAAACCACCACCCTTTGTCCTGTTGTAACAGGCCCAGCTAAAACACCTGTTTCCCTCTTGCTTATAGGCCCTGTTTAAGTATTGGAAGGCTGCTACAAAATCTGCCTGAAGCCTTCTCTTCTTCAGGCTGAAAAACCCCAGCTCTCTCAGGGGAGGTACTTCAGCCCTTCAATTATCCTCCCAACCCTAACGCAGAGTAGCTGGGAAGGGTCACTTCCTTTGACCTGCTGCATTTTGTGCAGCCTGGGAAACAATTGGTTTCCTGGACTGTGAGTACACATTGTTGGGTCATGTCCAGCATTTCACAGTCACTATTGCAGTCCCCCAAGGTTCAATACTGGGCCTGAGGTTGTTTAACTTATTCATTCAAGACTTGGATCGAAGAGTCCACCTTAGAGAGTTTGCTGACAACAGAAAGCTGAGAGGAGTAGCCAATACCCCAGAGTGCTGTGCTTCACTTCAAAGGGACCTTGGCAGGCTGAACTTCATCAATGTCTGTAAATATGTGAAAGGAGGCTCTCAAGAGGATGTAGCCAGGCTCTTCCTAATGGTGCCGAGCAATAGAATAAGATGCAATGAGCAGAAACTGATGCACAGGAATATCAATCTAAATATGAGGAAGAACTTCCTTACTGTGCAAGTGACCATGGTGGAACAGATTGACCAGAGAGGTTGTGGAGTCTCCCTCGCTGGAGACGAATATCTGTATGGACACAATCTTGAGCAACGTGCTCTGGGATGACCCTGCTTGAGCAGGGAGGTTGGACCAAATGATCTAATGTCATCCCTTCCAGTAAGTTACCCATTAAGTGATTCTGTGATTTCCTCCACCACTGCCTTCAAGTCCTTCTTGGCAGAGCTGTTGGCAACTCTTTTGTCTCTGATACTGGTAGTGCTCCTGACCTGGGGCAGGACCTTTTACTTGGCCTCATTTAACCTCATGATGTTCACATGACTTTCCCATGGGCTCACTCCTTGAACTTGTCCAGATTCTTCTAGATGACATGCTATTCCTCAAGTGTGTCAACCATTCCACTCATCTTGGTGTCATCTGCAAATTCCCTTGATGAAGACATTAAACAGTGTTGGTCTCTGTACAGACTCCAGAGGGTAGTCACTGATCACTGATCTCCACTCAGATGTTGAGTTATTGACCACTACTATCTGGATATGACAATCCAATTGATTTCTTATCCACCAAATCTGTATCTCTCCAATTTAGAGAGCATGATGTTGTGGAGGCCTTGCAGAAGTCCAGATGAATGACATTTGTGGCTGTTCCCTTGCTCATTGATAAGAACTTTGTATAATAATAATAATAATAAAGGAAAAAACCAAACCAAAAATTAAAAAAAACCCATCTCTTGAGGTGTTCAGATCAACTCCCATGGAAAGGACTCTGTTTCAGGATGAAGGGTTGTATCTGTCAGGATATCTGAGGGTAGCAAAGGGTAGAATCACATGTTCAGCTAAAAAAGAAGAATATGATTATGCTTCTGAAAGAACTGCCTAAAAGAAACTCTATTTGGAAGGTCTCCTCACCTAGGTGACTTCTCTCATGGAAGTATTTTCTCATACAAGTGCATGCTGACCCACAAACTGTACATGGAAATAGAAACTGTGACTGCAGCCTGGGCAGAATCAAGGAGCAAAACAGTGGTGTGAAGAACTTTTTAATATACATTTAGCATAAGTAGATTGAATGTATTCTGCACATTTACCTGTTTCTGTTACAAATATTAAGCACACCACTTTGAATGTCATACATAAATGTTTTGGTTTTTTTTTAATTTGAGCAATAAGTGACTTCAACATGATGTAATTTTGCTTGGCAACAATAAGGCAATCTTCTCTCAAAAGTGTAACAAATACATAAAAAGCTTCTCCCTAACATATTAGCACACATCTCATCATGTCCAAAGGGTGGTGTAATAGACCTGTCTTTCATCTGCAGTGGCCAGAGAGTGACATTTGCTTGGATGATGCTGGTAAAGCAAGAGGAGGAAAAACATCCTCTGATGAATATGAAGGCTTTAAGTTGCTGGCGTGCATGTTTGAACCACAAAGGTCAAAGGGAGTACATTTCTGTTGTGTATGTCTCATGGCCTCAGATCCTGCCAGAATTTTTTTCAGACAACATGTAAACTGAGAAAATCTTCAAAAATGGTGAAGAAACATGACTACTGTGGTTTTAGCTTGAATCTTTGTTGGTTGTTGGGTTTGCTCAGAGTCTTCTGAAAAACACCAGAACTTCTAATCCCAGAACTTTGGAAGTTCATATCCAAAACATCCAGAGAAAATCAGAGGCTTCACTAAACTAATATTTTAACTCCTGTAGTATCAAGATCTCACAAGGTTTTTAGTCATAATGATGAGGTTCATAATTTTAAAAGACCTCACCATCTTTATTGTAACATCTCAAAGAAAATGTCCAAATATTCCTTTTCTCACTTCTTATAGATTTCTTGTCATCCATATATTTGTATATTGTGTCAATTTTAAATAACATGTCTTTTTATACAATCTATACATATAACAGCCTTTTACCTTGAAGAGTCATATTAAATTCAAAGTGTTTCTCCATCTAAAAAGAACTGATCTAAAAAAGTACCTGATCTTGGCTTAAGATTTATATCAGAATTTTTAAAGGCCCTATACTGTAGATAGATGAAATCTGTAAATCTGAGAGTTGAAAATGTAGTATTATTATATGGATTTCTCTGAGGTACTGTGCCAGAGATAGGCAGAAGGATGCAAGGGTGAAACTAAAGAAAAAGCAGACACTGTAGTATAGAAATTGCCAAAGCCTATGAAAAGATTCCATTCACTGAGTATTTTTCTCTCTGCTTTTGAAGTAGCTGTTTAATAATGTCTTGCAGAGTGGGCTAAGTAGATTACTTAAACTGAAGTAGGGCAATCCATAGGAAAGGTAAAAAGTCCATCTGCCGAAGAGATCATCCACGTTCAGGAAGATGCGTGGAGCATAAGGAGTCAAATTTCCTAAGCCACTAAGCTTTTATGGAGAGCTTTTGAGGAAGATGTTGTCTCTCTCTTGCCTTTCTAGTGAGATTAAAATAGTGATGATGTTCTTTCCCACCAAAATAACTAACTCTGTCAAATTCAGACAAACAATAGTGATCAATCCAGAAGAAATCTGACAGTTAATTACTGGCCACTGCCAAATCCTCCTTTTTCCAAGGAAATTTTTAGAAAGGATTCTGAGAGTCTACATCCAGGAGATATCCTAGACCTGGAAAAATCTGGATTTAGATCAAAACACAGGACAGGAGCACCATTCTCTCACTGGTAGATGTTCTCCTGCCATTGATAAAGAGTGCACAAACCTTTATGAATAAGTCATTCCTAAACTAGCAATAACATGTCTGAGAGAGATGGAGAAATTCCTAATGTTGTTTGTGGAGATGTACTAGTACATTCTGAGATACTGTACTTCCCCTACCTCTGGAGCTTCATGAAGATTAGCTTTCTGTATAACTCTTTTAAACATTAATAAACATAGAATGTACTGATCTGGCAGTGAATAGACTGATTGTGAATTTGCATGCTTCTTTCTGTCTTCTATAGCACAAAAAATTATAGAACACCACCAATATAGCCCAATACTTTTCCAAGAAATACGGGAGAATGCAGATCAACTGGGTACAACAGAAGCTACAAAGACAGACTGCTGATTGTCAGAAGGAAGAGCTCAGAGTTTGTTTGGGTCACAGTGTTTTCCCTTTTGATGGAAGAAACTTAATTAACTCTTTGTTTTCTTGCTCACTGGTAGATATTCTTGTCTTGGTCTTGTAGCATGACCTGTCAGTGGTGAGTAGACAACATCCTATCTTGAAAAACAATGGGTGTTCAATGGTACATTGAAGTTTGCCATTTCCATGTTAAATTTTAGAAATAAAGTGTGAAACTCTCAGAGTGCATGACTCACAGGGCAGTATTTCATTTTAACAGCTACAGCACATCATGCCCGACCTATGTTGTCCATGCTGATTCTCCTCAGCATATTGAGAAATCACTTGAATGTTAAGTGAAACCTTATCCTTATCTTTAAGACACTCTTTTATCTATCCTTTTGTGACACTCAGATTACTGAGGATGGGCAGTGACAGAATTTGTTCTCCTTAGAAATAATGTAATGGGCTTTAGTAGAGATAGTGTCCCTGCATGCAGAATTTGGAATTTCCTCAGTGAGAGTGTAAGAATGACCACAAAGTTTTGCTGGCTCTTCCTCAGAATATACGCTGTTATGAAACTGGGACAAGAAGGAGAAAGTGTAAGTGTTCAGCATCAGAAAATTTCCTGTACTGGTGTTACCTGATCTTCAGCATACATCAGGACAACAACTGAAGAAATCTTCTTTATCCCATAAAGTAGCAATTACTTTGAAGTTTTTCAGCCAGTAGAAATTTTAAAATCTTCCAGATACCTCCTCCTAATGGATAGTATTGAAATGGTATATGAATAATGTGATGGTCTTTGCAGAAGAAGTACTAGAGAAATGTTATTTGTTGATTGGAAGATACATGGGTGAAGTGCAGTAAACACCACTTCAAAACACCATTTAAAAACAAGGCAGTTTTTATTGAGATTGTTGATGTTCCACTCCTTCTCAGGGGAAGGATTTCTGTGGGGCCTGATTTCTGTGGTGAAATGGCTAGTTGAACTTGTCCTAGTGTCTGAACAATTTTAATGTGTGTTATCTGAGACAGCTGTAGGATAATGACAGAATGTGCTGCAGGAAAATTGAAAGCAGGGTACAGATCTCTGATAAGCAGTAGCAGTTCAGTGACAAACACTGCAATTTTAATCCCTGACGTCTGTTTCTTTCATAGTGTTTATGAAATATGTCAATAATTTCTGCTTCCATGCTATATTTTCAGACCAAGGTCAGGCAATTATAAAGGTTAGTTTTCATAAAGAAACATAAAAAGCAGAAAACCAGCCTGACAGTGGAAAAGAAGAGGGAAAAAGTCCTTATAAATTGTTTCTTCACTTGACTGTTGATTTTGTTAAATATGTGTATGTATCTGTGTGTATCAGCTCCATGAAATTTGAGTTAGTCCACTGGAAAAAGCAAGTAACACAGGCATGGACCACCTCCCCATGTTTCATTGGGCTAACATATTAAGTTTTCAGAGATTCACTAAATTTAATGTCAAACTTTAGTAATCACAATAGGGATAGAATTAAATTTCTGAAGTGGTACACTTCAGATTTCACTTAAGATTTGCTGAAGTCACTTATTTCTCAACATGTTGCTGATTACAGTCCTCTGATTCTGAGAGGTCTTTTGGTCTTGGATGGCCTATGAACTCTGTTTTCACAGGGATTTGGTACACTCAAAGCCAAGAATACCCTTATCAAACTGGTGATAAACAGCATGATTTTTGACGTTGTTACATTTTTTCTACTCTCCAATATATGGAAAGAATGAGGATTTTTTAAAGATTTTAATATTTGTTATACATATACATGACAAAGTTGCATAAATATTAAACCAAATCCATGCAAAACCTAAGCTTTCTGCATGTGGTTAAGAGAGAGCTGTGAAAGAGTTAATGTTTATATAGCAGGTATTTCCAATTTCAAAAGGTAAAGAGAATTCAAAATATTGATGTTTAGTTGCACTTATAAATATATTCTCTAATTAAAAAAAAAAAAAAGAATAAATATTGATGATAACTGTGAAGTTAGAGGAAAAAAATGCCTTTTATTTCAAAAATTATTGAATCATTTTTAGTATTCGTAGTTAGATACAGGGAATATGCATTATATACCATATATTTATTGTTGGCAGAAATAGAATTTCAATACCTTTTAAATTTTTACAACACTTGAATAGCTTATGAAATAGCTTTGAGAAGATTAAATATTTTTTACAAGCAAACTCTACCTATTTACATATATAATAGCTTTTTTCATTATCAAGCATCTATACAAAGGAGCAATCCAGAAAGGACATATTTGAGTTAATTTAAACTTTGCTTTTTGCATGGCTTTTCAGAAAAACACACTGAAAAAAGTCAGTTTAGAAATATCATTACATTTTTCCTCATAATTCAGGAGTATGAGAAGTCTTAAAGAAGGGAACAATACTATGTTGCATTGAAGACAGCATTTGAGTGTCTCCTATCAGACAGCTTTTGAGTTCCTCAGAGAATGGAAACCCCACAAAATCCGTGAGCAATTTGTGCCGGTGCTCAGTTACTCTCACAATTTATACTTTAAAAGAATTAAACTTCAAAGCTTTTAAAAATTCCTGAGCATCGTCTTCTGAGCACTGCCCAAACTCGTGGGCTAGAAGGATCTTTGGTCTAACAGTTATGTAATATGCTTTCTTATGGTTTACTGCAGAGACTTTCTTTGCAGCACAAAGAGACTGCAAGTTGTTCCCCAACACAAGACATCTCCTCTACAGACTCTTCGATTAAAGCACTCCAGAACTGCAGAAGTCATCCTCCATTTCTCATTCATCAAGCTGTCCCCTAACCTTGAACATCTCTGTGATTTACAGTGTTAGTCTTCTCTCTCTTGGATCTGATTTGCAGACCAAATGCTTTGCTGTTTAGCTTTTGTTCTTTCCAAGCTATTAGCTTATCAGGAATCATTTTTTAGACCAGCTTTTTGGAACAATACCAAACAGTGTTTGAGACTGCAATACTCAGATAGTGAGGAAAAAATGGCCTAGATTAATAAACTGAGACTTCCATGCATAAATTGTACATACAGTTATACATATATGGAATGTTGAGTTATGGTGTATTTGATAACTATGCAGTGCAATTTCAGCAGTCAACACTAATGAAAGAGACTATAATTTCTTTATAATTTCTTCCTAGTATCTTTTTTTTTTTCACTAATTGTCATGCTGCAACAGAACTCTCAGATGCAGGAATTTAGCTTTAGTATAATTCTTCAGGAAATTGGAGTATTAACAACACAAGCGATAGTTTTATTCTATGCATGTAAGAAGTTTGGCAGATCTCTTGAGTGAACTAAATTTTAGTGTTCAGTTACCAACTTTTCCTCCTCTTATGTTCAGCACCAATCCTCCCCCTTTTGACAGTAAAAGACTACTAGAGATCAACAGTTTTTCAGCTTTTATCTTTGTAAAAACCCACCAAAGTTCTGTTTTCCATTACTCTAATCACTGCTTAAGGTTTAATTGTAACCAGATACAGCACTCTATGATGAATAGCAGCCCCATTTAAACCGTGCCCTTGTAGTATATTGGGTGAATGTATTGTAATTGTACTTCTGCTGCCTTGTACTACTTGAAAATATGAAACCCAATTTGAGTGCAACTATATCAAGTTGGCAGCATCTTAACTCATTTAATCTACTTCTTCTTCATGTTCCAGGTCACAATTTAGGGCTTTATTATGCTAGGGTGTGGTGATTTCTAATATTTGGGGGGTTTGGGATTTTTATAACTCATTGAAAATAATGAAGTCATTGCATTATGCATGGGGTTAGTTCTATCTAGAGTGTGAATGAAGGGCAAAAGAAGAGGGGCTGTATTATATTGCTTTGAATGCTTCTGCTGGTGGTAGTGCTGGGGGGAAGGCAGCAATATCTTTCAGATTTCCAATTTTTCTTTTTTCTTTTCTAAGAGTTATTAGTGAGAAACAGGAATGATCCATTTAATTCTTGAATTTTGCACTATTTTTGAAAGTCTGGCAGATTTTGAGTAGACTAGGATATTATTTTTATTTAAACATAGGGCCCATCAATGTTGTTTGTACACCGATTTTAAAAGTTATGTTAGTAAAATAAATGCTAGTAACATCTTGTGATTTCTCTGAAGTGTTTCACATACATCAGACTTCATTATTTGGAAGCTTAAAAAATTCAGGCTAGCATTTCTAAATGCTATCTCATTGGCACAATAATCATGCAGGTGCTTATATATTACAATACATTATTTTTATTTTACTTTAGGATTAGTTGTTCTTTCAGTATTTGAAGTATGATATGGTATTAGAGGTAAGTAAATGTTGACAATTTCGTCAAATATTTTTAAAGCTGAATTAAGTGCTACTAAGTTTAAACTCTTTTTGTATTTGCTTCTGCAAGTGTTAAAGCAAGTAAACTTGCTGACTGAAATGTTAATGAAAGCAGAAAATATTAAGTAAATATTAGAGACTGGCAAAAAGAAAATCCTGCTTCTAAGAACTCAAATAACCTTCACAGAAACATGACCCTCAGAGCCTCCTGTCAAAAGAAACAGAAAGTGTTTGTGATGGTTTGTCCATGCACTTTGACTTGCATTTTAAATAACATCCATGGGAAAATATTTGTAAAAAATGTCAAACAATATAAGGCACACACAACATCAACAAATTGTAAATAAATAAGTCAACATAGTCACATTAAAATAATAAAAAACATAAAAATATTCAATGGTGTACCTCTTGCCTAATTTTTTCTCAGACTTCCTTTAAATTATATTTGCCTGATGTTCTTTTTTTCTCCTTTGTAGCATAATTTGTGATTTAATTGTATGATTGTGAAGCTCTCCAGTGGCTTGTGTGGAGGAAGCGGAGTCTTTCTCATTGTTGGTATGGGATTCATCTGCATATTTCTCTAACGAGATAGATCTCACTGATCTTGCCCACAGGAATTTCATGAGGTTCAACAAGACCAAGCGCTGGTGCTGCACCTGGGTCAGAGGAGCACTGGTATCAGCACAGGCTGGGGGATGGACAGATCAGAGCAGCCCTGCCCAGAAGGCCTTGGGGGTGCTGGTGGGTGAGAGGCTGGACATGACCCAGCCATGGGCACTCCCAGCCCAAAGAGCCAAATGTGTCCTGGGCTGCATCCAAAGCAGCGTGGCCAGCGGGGCCAGGGAGGGGATTCTGCCCCTCTGCTCTGCTGAGACCCCACCTGCAGTGCTGCATCCAGCTCTGGGGTCCCAGCACAGGAAGGACATGGAAATGTTGGAGTCCAGAGGAGGCCAACAAAATGAGCACAGGGATTAGAGCCTTTCCTATGAGGAAAGGCTGAGATAACTGTGGTTGTCCAGCCTGGAGAAGAGAAGGTTTTGGTGTGACCTAATTGTAGCCCTTCAGTACCTGAAGACGGTGAGAAACTTTTTACAAGAGCATGCAGTGAGAGGACAAGGGAGGATGCATTCCAACTGAGAGAAGTTTTAGACTAGATATTGTGTAAAAAATCTTTGCTGTGAGAGTGGTGAGGCACTAGTTACACTGAGAAGCTGCAGATGCCCCATCCCTGGCAGGGTTCAAGGCCAGGCTGGATGGAGCTCTGGGCAACCTGGTCTAGTTGAAGGTGTCCCTGCCCATGGCAGGGGGGATGGAACTAGATGATCTTTAATGTCCCTTCCAACCCAAGTCATTCTATGATTCTGTGATCCTGCACCATAGTAGGTAAGATAAGATATTGTCTTGAGGTTGCTTCCAGGCCCATTTTTCTAGGATTACAAATTGCTTCTCCAGTATTCAGGTCAATAGAGTTATCTTGAGTAAGATCTTCATTTGCATGTAGTAACTTACTTATTCATTCAATAAATAAACAGCATTCATAAATTGCAAATACTGGAGTTTTTTGTTGCAGAAGATCTGATTTATTGTAGAAAAGAGGTAAGTTTTTATTATTCATTCATCAAGAACCACCTTGACTTTTGTCTTCTGCAGAGCAGTATCAATTTGTACCACTTTTACTGAGAAGAAAACAAAGTGTGATGAAAATTTATCCTTGTAGTGTTTCTTGGTGTACCACAACTTGTTGTGGTTTGACACAACTGAGCGTCAAGCATCTAAAATATCAATTATTTTATAAGGAAAACAAAATAAGAAAATATAAAGGAAAACTAGATAGCCGCAAGGCAAAAAACAGGTTCACACTTAAACAGTTGCAGTACCAGGAGAAAAAGTTTATTACTAACAGAATTAAAAGTTAAAAGATGTAACAAGAAATTTAAAACACACACACACACCCTCCCCCCTGCTCTCCTCAGGACTTTACTCTTGCTTTTTAACTAGCACAAAAGATAACACAACATAGGATTCTAGTCAGTGTTACAGTTCTTGAAAAAAGTCTCTTTCTTATGCTTAAGGAAAAAAGGGTTTCTTCTTCTTGCTTCACATGGTTTCTCAAGCTGCCCCCAAAACAGACCCACCCGGAAAGAAACAATCTGCTGTGGTGTAACACATCTCTTCTATGAAAAAATATCAGTTTTTTCACACTGCCACACACATGGGCCATCACATGGGGTTATCAACCTTTTTAAGGATGGGTCACTTTGGCCTGAACACAAAGGCTTTTTCTGCTACAAATCCTTAAAAGCCTCTCACTGCTTCTATATATCCTGGCATAGGTACTCTCTCTTCACAAACTTCACGGGCCACACGTAAGTCTTCCATCCCCCCATGTACTTTAAATGGATTGAAGAGACAAACAGTTCGAGATATTACAGATTCTTACCACCACATGCCAGAAGTATTTTTAAGCTCCGTGCGAGGAACGCGGCACCGCCCCTTTTCTCTGCCGCCACTTCAGCTCCGTCTCACATGGCTCAGTCTCTCTGACTCTGAAACCTCTATGGTAAAAGATGGTCTTATGCAGGCTTTGTGGTGAAGAAAACCTCACTCTTTTTGTGCTGCTGGCTGCATGGTGGTTCAGCTCGAAGTGTGCTGGCTGTAGAAAGGAGGCTCCTGCCGGCTCCCACCGGCTCCACGTGGAGAACGAGGTGGGGGGGGGGAGGGGGCGGAGGGACCCACTGGTCCCAAGAAGTCGCTCTGGAAAGATCGTGGCTGCACAGCAGTCCATGGCTGGGTCCAGCTGTCTGGCAGTCCATGGCTGGGTTTAGCTGTCCATGGCTGAGTTTAGCTGCCTGGGCTCTGGGATGGCTCCTTCCCCAGCGGCCCAGGGTCTGTGCTGTGGCATCAGGAAGAGGAGAAGGGGGCCGGGGCTTCGGCCTGACCCGGCCCGGCCCGGCAGGGCCCGGAGGCTCCGAGGCCTCCCGACCTGCCTCAGGCAGGCTGGAACAAGAGGAACTCCCGCCTTTCTGTGGGGCTTAAATGAGTAAATTTTGAGAAGCGATATTGGTCTAAAAATCTGTCTATCAACTCAGATTCAACCCATTACACAACTGTATTAAAGAAAATACCAGTGACTCTGGGATGGGAAAGAACATGATATTTACTTCATTCTCAGTTTGCTCTAGCAGTTCTAGCTGTTAACCAAATGAAAAGACTGTGACCTTGCTTGCTTCAGTATTTAAACTCTCAAAATATTTTCCATGACTCTGCCCACTGTGAAATTAAAAAAAAAAAGTCATATTTTTATTTTTTGTTCATATTTAAGAGTGATACTGTATTGGTGTCTTTCCAGTGTCCGCTGCTTGCCTTGAAAGGAGTATACTTACCAAAATTCATACTAAAGCTAGTTTTGTTTCTAAGCATGTAAGTCAAGATCTTCGAAATGTTTAATGGTTTGGTGTTGTCAATATTTTAACATTCAGCACTTTCTGAGTACTGGTCCTCTTTGTGATATTTTGTAATTTGTATTCAATATAGGGTGATTATTTTTTGAATACTGTTGTGATTATAAAAAGATATTTTATGACCAGACAAAAAGTTTTTCATAATATATAGTCATATCAACAAAAGCAGGTTACATTACTGAGAACTGAAGAAACACACACATTATATTATGGTATGGGCTTCCAAAGGCTACTTGTCATAGGCTGAGGAGGAATGCATTGATAAACTGGGAAAGTTGAGACAGAAATGTCAGTGTGCTGCTAAACCAATTTGAAAATATGGTCCATACTTCTAATTTTTATAGTAGTATTATTATCCAGTCTTCAGATTGTATATTGGTATTATTTTAAGGTATATTATGCTGTTTAGAAATTTATGTTAATCAAAACTCTTTAGAAGTCTGAATTGGACAAGGGTATTGAAGTAATTTCTGATTTTCAAGAGTATAAAATCTCACTGCTTACTCTACAGATATCCTTTGGATGGCATCTGGCAAACCACAGTGCTACATCTAGGCCTACAACTTTTTCCCAAAAGGATGAATGTGTCTTGTATTTTGGGACTCAAATTCTTCACCTCAACCTAGCACATTAGTCTAGCAGAGTTTAAAAGATAATGAAGTTTAAACCTGCATTGATGTGAAATATACTATGCAAAAGAGGTATTGATCATGAAAAGGTCATAATGTCAAAGCAGAGTATATTAATATGTATTAATTTATTCTCAGTGTCATCTCAGATATCTGTCAGTTGCTTTTACTGACCTGTCTAATAAGGTGTTCATGTCTTCTGCGAAAAAGCCCAAACCTTTAGGATAAAATTAATAAAGTATTAACAGCTATTATGCTAGTAATTACCCAAGACCTGACTGTCTGCTAATGAACACAGCTGTTTTGACCTAATTAGCTGGTGACACAACAACATTTTGAGTACAGTTAGACAAAATAAATACACCATACACTTTGAGTACCAATGATGTTTAGGCTGTGTGGGTAATCCTGTGCAAGTAATATCATGATAGATATTTTAGCCTCATTATAGATAAACTTGCTGGTTTATGGTAGAATTAGATTTAATTTCTATCCTTTTTTTTTTTTTTTTAATAGAATAACAAGTAGTCTGTTATGCAGACATAAATATATTTAACTTAACAGTATTTTCTATTTTTATATGTAATTGGCTGGTTATTCTTTTCTATTTTTATATGTAATTGGCTGGTTATTCTTCCTTAGACCACTTATTCCCCATCCACAAACTGCAGCTTTGCTATAAGGAATTTACTAAATTATTTTTATTTCAATAGATTTTTTCTATAATTGTGCAAACAACATTGTAATCCCATTTATCAATTAATTCTGTAATGTGGCATTAGTGTTTGTTTAAAAAGTACCTACGAAAGATATGCTGTATATATTAAAATCAAATAAAACTAGAAAAAAATATGTTCATTATGCCAGCAAAAGTTCAAACTGGTAGCTGGGTTCATTAATCTTCTGGGAAGTGTACATGATCTTAAAAATAGAGAAAAAGTAAGAAAGAGCCATGATCTACATTTAGCTCCAATTTTTTCTCCAATTTTTTTGTGATCCTTTTTGTTTGTTTTGCCTTTTTGCAAGGCAGAGTAGTCTTCAAAATCCCATAACTAAAAATATAAAATCTGAAAATACTGAAAAGAGTAAGACTGAATTCTCAGTGAATAAATGTTTAGTGTGACAATTGTAAACATTCTTAAGTGAGAACTGAGCCCTTTTACAATCCATTACAGTGCTGTATCACTAGTCATCTGTGATGAAGGAATGCAGTAGTTATGTCCAAGGCTAGTGGAGCTTTTTAGAGTGCAGCAAAATAATCAGAATTAAATCTTCTCTCTTATACAGACCACTTGTTGTGGTATGAGGATGTCTCAGTCTTGATGGTACCTCCACTTCCTTAACCCGTTCAAGTAGGGGAGTGCTAATGTCTCCATTTTGGAAATACCAAGCAGATGGATGAAGCAGAGAAAGACTTACTTGTCAGGTGTCACAGAGAAATTTGTGGACAGGGTAAATTGTATCACACTTCTGCAACTGGATGACAACCATCTATTCTATTACCAAGTGTCTTGCAGCCTACCCACCCAACATCAGCTCCCCATCCTTGTGCAGAAATACTGACTGAGAGTGATGTCACACCACTCTTGGTGTTTCAGATCCGCAGGGGCTGGAGAGTACCCTATCCACTAACCTGCAAAGGTCAGTTTAGGGACTACTAACATTACAATCTGAGTTAGTGGAAAGAAGTGTCCCTTGGATATCATAAAAATGGCCATTTGGCAAGCAATAAACAGCAGAGAGAGAGTTGCCATTGAGGCTGGGGAAACACAGTATCAAAAGGCATCTAGAAACATCAGAGATTAATACAATTTGCCCACAGGAGACCTCAGTGACAGCTCTCTATGAAACAGGGTGTGTTAGCAGCCCAGTTGTATTTTTTTTCTAAATTTTCTCAAGATACGATTGCCAAAAAGATTGTAGTCCAGAAAACATGTTTGAGGTTTTTTCTTATGAAAAAAATATTTCATGGCTGTTTCCAAGTCTTGCCCTTTGGCTCCTTTTCTTTGAACTCAACTTTACTATGAAAAGTGCAGAAAAGTTGGAACAAAAATTAGATTTTTAGTAGGAGAAACTCTTTTAAATATACTTGTTCATTTTAATTACATGTGTTTCTGTCTGTTAAGCTTTTGAATTCTGCAGCATTTTGAAAACCATTAGCGATCATTTTTTCTGTTTTTGTTTTTCCTCTCCAGTTTCTAAATAGGGTATGTTTAGTGGGAAAAAAAGATCACTTTCACAAAACAAACAGTTGGGTTATTTTCATCATTATTGAGCTAATATTGTACTTGCAATTGTATCATTCCCACTACTTTACAATGCCCTACTAATTACTCTTAACATATAGCTTTTATCTTTTGTGTTGATCTATTGATTATTTCTTCACAACTCCATAGTTTTCTGCCAGTATTGCCAGCTGCTCCTTTAATCTTTTACCATGCAAAGAACTCATATTTTCTGTGAAATGTCAAGAAATGCAATTAACCTTGTTTTGACCTTTTCTATGGTTTAAGTATACTGCTTTGGATTCTGTGTACAAAGAAGGGTTGTCTTTTACGTTGTACACACAAATTGAAATACTGAGAATAAAGCTTAACACAAATTGGATACGTGTCAGGTTATGCATTAATGTACGTGTGTGTGAGTGTACAATAAGCAGTATAGATAGATATGTATATGTATGTATTTCTATGCGTGTGTATTTAATATAATGAACGTAACTGTGATGTATATCAAATGCATAAACCCTGCAAATATATTAAATAGTGTATGTTGCTAGAGGTAAGTATGCTTTGGAAATTTCTCCAGAAATGCTCTGTATTACTGTGAAAACCCTTTTTACCTCAAACACGTGTCCTAAACCCAAAAAGTAGATCATGAGTAGGAGTTGCAAAATATAAGAGTATTCATAGTGCACAGTAGGTCAGCTGAAAGCCACTTTCCTGGCAGGGGTGGAAATTATGTGTCAAGGACCTGAACATGTTCTCCCTTCTGGGTGAGATGTTTGTTGGGACTCAGGGCCAGTCTTGGCAATGCAGCTGCCCAGTTTTGCACCAGGGGAACTGCTGTGTGAGAAAATGCTGAGAGAAGCGACAGCCTGTCCTCTTTGCTTGGGAGCACCTTTAAAGCTCAGGCTCTTGCCTTGAGTCTTCACTGTACCTTTGCTGCCCTTGTCTGGCCATATGCCCCCGTGACTCTAGCCCTGACATGCCAATCTGCCTTCATCCCAGGCTGGTCTAATCAGACTGGTGAACTTGTCTGTCACTGGACTGTGGCTGATCTTGTTTACTGTCTCTAGACCTGGTCCTGTCACTCACTTGCTGACTGTACTTCCGGGCTTGACCTTGGACCTGCCTCATGGCTCTGAACTGGTCTGAGGATTGGGATTCTTATCTGAACCTTGTTACTGTCACTGGACCTGTCCTGCTCACATTGTTGGGCTGCTGCGAGCCTTTGCTTCTTGTCTCTACCCTTGCCTGCCTTACTGTCATGTTTAGCTTCCAGTTCCCCTTGCTGAGAAGCCTGCTTCCTCTGTCGTTATTATGACATCAGTCATAATAATTTTTTTCAATCCTAATCGCAGACATAATTTACCTTCATTTGGATTTATGGGTGCTCAATTTGATGACTGGATTCCTAGAAGCACTTCAGATTGAACATCCAAACATGAGTAATCATGTTTAAACTAAGTTCTATCCCTTAATATATCTGAAGGACCTGAAAGAATATTAAATAAGTTTTCTGACATCGTTATATTGGGAGGAGTTGTGGACTCCCTTGACAGGAGGGAGACCCTGCAGAGAGACCATGGCAAGTTAGAGAGATGGACAATCACCAACCATGTGAGATTTAACAAGGGCAAGTGCTGGATTCTGCCCTAGGAGGAGACAACCCTGGATGTACAGACAGACTGAAGAATGAGAGGCTGGAGAGCAGTGCCATGGAAAGGGACCTGTGGGTCCTGGTCCATGGCAAGTTGAACATGGGCCAGCAGTGCCCTGGCAGCCAGGAGGGCCAACCCTGTCCTGAGGGGCATCAGGCACAGCATCACCAGCCTGGCAAGGGAGGGGATTGTCCTGCTCTGCTCTGCACTGGGGCAGCCTCACCTCAGTGCTGGGGCAGTTCTGGGTACCACAATATAAGAGGGATGTAAAGCTACTGGAGAGTGCCCAAAGGAGAGACATGAGGATGGTGAGGAGTCTGGAGGGGAAGCCATTCGAGGAGCAGCTGAGGGCACTTGGTCTGTTCAGCCTGGAGGAGACTGAGGGGAGACCTCATTGCAGCCTGTAACTTCTTTGTGAGGAAAGAGGAAGGGCAGGCACTGATCTCTTTACTGTCATGACCAGTGACAGGACTTGAGGTAACAACATGAAGCTGAGTCAGCGGAGGTTTAAGTTGAATATAGGGAAAATGTGTTTCACCCAGAGGGTGGTTGGGCATTGGAACCAGCTCCCCAGTGAATCTGTCACAGCTCCAAACCTGTCTGAATTCAAGAAGCATTTGGACAATGCTCTCAGGCACCTTTTGTGAGTTTTGGGGGTGTCCTGTGCAGGGTCAGGAGTTGGACTCAATGATCCTGATGCATGCCTTCCAACTCCCAATCTTATGATTCTACGTACATGAATTCTGCCAGTATATTCATGGCAGACCATAAATCAGGTAATTAGCAGCAGAAATTATTAGATTTACACTGATTTTTGAAGTACAAAAGAGGGAGGTGAATATCATTTTATTTATCACCAACTTCATCCCCAGAATCCTCCAGATTCTGTGATCTGAATTTTGTTTGAGTTGTTGACTCTGCTGATTTAGACTATGAGCTCTTGAACGTCTATTCATTCACCATGTCTGCCAACATCCTCAATTTCAGTCAGAAGCTCCTCCATCTTAGAGCCAGAGAATGTCAAATAGAAGCATAGAGGTGCTATTTTCAGTGTCCTGGGGAAAAAAAAAGAAAAAGAAATTCTATTAACTGTGTTATTTTCTGCTTGCTTCTCCTCTGACATCATCCTATTTCCGGATGTGTTACTGGAACAAAACAGCCATTTGGATGATTGTCTCTATGGGCTTTCTGGAAGAAATGTTTGGCTTGGAAGGTTATGAAAATGAAATTAGTGGTGAGTATATTACATGTAGAGAATACATGTGATGATAAGTAGACAGAGCTGTAATAACTAAGGCAGCTGGGAAAATACTTTGTATGGTGTTGCTCCTAGCAACAAAATTTGCAATTTGAATGTGTGTTTTCAGAAAAATATTATTAGATGAAGAAAACTGAATCTTTTCTTCCTGTCATCTCCTTTATGTACTACTATATTTTATGTATGCGATCTCAGCCAAAAATGAAATTAGCTCAATTATTTGTAAGTTGATAAGTAGGAGATATAACTACAGCTGCACATCTCTGCAAAAACAATGATTAATCTAAATAAAAACTGACTTGTTTATGAAACAACACAAGTCAGAAATCTTTCAGGAGAATATTTTCTATTTGGTGCTTTTTGTCCAAACATTTATTATTTTACATTATCATTTTGATGTGTTTTTTAAAAGTAGAGACCTATGTAAAATTCAAATGCTCCATTACAAGCTCATCAGTTTAGGTTATAAAAAATACGACACCCTAGAGGTAAAATAAATTTGATTTCAGATGAGCTTTTTATACAAGTTTTCCCATCTTGGGAACCAAGCACTCTTGATATTAAAAATAATATCAGAGAAAGAAAATTAATTGAAAACCTGCAAAACACACTTAGAAAAATTATTCAAGGCAAATGTTAAATAAATTATATTTCCCATAAATAGAATAATCTTAATACACATATTGTGAACATTATAATAAAATTATTTATCTAACATCGGAGGAGACTTACTGAGCACTTTTAGATTTATTCTGCAAGCTATTTGACCAGGCATGATTTTATAATATCTATGTGAGAAAACATCATTAAGAGAGGAAGACTGAAAAATAAACGTCCTTCAGAAATCCCAGTGTGGAGAACCTAATCATGTTGGTGAGTTGTTAGTCATGTGAATATTTACTTAGACACCCCCCAACCCTCCCCTAATATGAAAAACTGATAGCTGGGAGAAACAAGATGTTTCAAATTTGTCTTTCAAAGATGCAAAGATGACATGGTAACTGTAGGCTTGTGGATGTGGGTGTGGTGTCATGACCATTTCCCTGGGGAAAGATATATATATATATATATATATGGATGGTTGGATGTGTGTGTGTGTGTATATACATGCACATGATTCATATAACTCTAGGATGCAGGGGAGAATGGTCCAATTTCTGGCTTACATCTCCAATTGTGGCAACAACCAGAGGATTCAAAAAGGTTTTGGATTTATGTTGGTGATTCTGATAGAATTTTAGATAAAGATTTAGAAGTCTCCTTGTTCTTTGAATCAGAATTAGCTTTACGGAGGGACTCTACAGACATCCCTAACTTCATTCTATTTTTGAAATGTTTTATAGAATTACATTTGAAATTATACAGTCTCTTGGAACATGTTATTTGCACACAACCACAAGTACTCCTAAGCATATTTACAGCTCAACTCTACTCCTGCCAAAATGCAAAATCTCTGCTAGTTTAAAAGACATAAAAATTTGACTTCTGGTCCTAAGGCATAAAGTAGTTCAAGGGTTGCTGTCCATTACACCATTCATAGTCTGCTGTGACCCACCCAGATGGGCAAGAGTGACCCAGGTTCTTGTTAGTAGATCCCTTGTGATGCATTAGAGTCAAATGACATGGAATGATGAGAGGAGAGGTTTGGAGAGGTTCAGGGGAGTTTCAGGAAGGGGAGGTTCAGGGACGTTCAGAGAGGGGAGGGGACGAGGTTTGGGGAGGTTCAGGGAGGGGGGGGGCCTCTGAAGCACCAAATGATCATAGTTTGCCTTCAGGTACTGATTATTCTTCCTAAATAAAAATACTTCCTGAAATGTGGTCCACAAAAGAGCCTATTATATATAGATTTTTAAAGGTTCAAATTCTGTCAAGATAGCTCAGAAGATATAATAGAAAATAATCTGGTACAGGTTTTGAAGTGCTTAATACTCAGAGTGCTAAAGAATTAAGGAGACTCCTGGAGTTCCTGAGCTGATTAAAACAGTTCCAGGAAAATCAGATTCTTTTCATTAACTTAATCCAGAATGAGTGATGCCTGTGCAAAGCACACTTGATGTGTTTAATTGTGTTTATTTTCTTCCACTTCTTACAAAAAACTCTGCTGTAGTCCACAGTGAATCATCCATTTGCACTGCTGTGCATTTTGTATAGACCTACTACTTAAATCCTGTTATTGTTTTATCTTCAGAGCTGAAGTTGCTTGTGACTTGATTCTGGTCTCTAATTTGATTATACATACCTTCAAAGAATGGAGCAATATATGTAATGGAAAGAACCCCCAAGTCCCCAAAGTCTTCTGTGGAATTTCTATTAATGAAAGGATTTTTTTTTTCCTCTTAGAAATTCATTAGGACAAATAGACTTGTTGCAATTCCTTATTTGAAAAAAAAAAATCGGAAGGGTAGTGATGAATAAACAATGTTGTTCAAATGTAGTCCATTAAACTTGACATATATCCACATTCTATCTGAAATGAAACAACATATCAACTAACTTTCAGCTATATGATATATTCCAGCTTCATACTACAAATAAGGCTTCCAAGTCTCTTCAGGTGCTCAGAGATGCCACAGGGAAGTTTAAGTCAAGTTGTGATTTATGTAGCTTTTCATTATTCCTTAAAAATAAATGCAAGAATACACACTCTGAGGCACCATATGCATGACTGAGATATCTGCATGAAGAATGTGCATTCATGATTGAACCATCAGATTGTACACAATTTGTTTACAGATTTTAAATTATAATGGATGTTCTTCAGTATAGTTTTATTTAAAAGGTAGTCCTGGCATAATTTGAATGTAACCTCGTGCCATTTATCTAGTCTCAGAGAATATATCTCAGAGGATACAGGTGCAAATACCTGGCTATGAAAGTATGGAGTCATTGCACAGTCTCTGGTACTTCAGCACTGGCTGTTGGAAATATGGAAATGTATTCTACACTTTTTATTTAGAAGGAACATGGCATAGTCTATATGCCATGTTGTAGGTGAAAAAGCTTAAAAACTGCTTGCACCCATCAGTCATACCATGGAAACAGATTTTTGTTTGTTTGTTTGTTTGTTTGTTTGTTTTTAAAAACAATATATATTAAAAAAACCCCAACCAAACAAACCCAAACAACTGAAGTTATCCAGTATGAGATAATCAATGTAATATATTAAAATGCAAACCTACATTATAGCAGAGTTTGCTATTATGGATCATATCCCTTTGCACATAGAAGATATTGTTTTTGCTGCACACTTTGAATTGTATTCATCAGCTTTTAAATTCACTTGTCTTTTTATTAACTAATAACTGAAAATCATGAGCTACTTTGTATTCATCCCCATTTCACTTTTATGATTTTGAATTACTAACCCTTCTCTGGGTTTAGTTCATGTCTGTTCTTTGATCAACACTTTTTTTACCCCGTACCTTCATGCTATCCCCAGTGCTGGGGAAACTACATACCAATATAGACAGCTCTGGTATGATATAGGCTCTATCAGTCTGTAAACATTACAGAATAAGCCTCTCCAAACAATACATGAAAATATCAGAAATCACTTTAGAAAGAATGATTAAATACAGAAGCCATATGATGTTTGAAAAAGAAGCAAATTTCAAATTACGTACTACATATGTCTTGGAATTCATCTCAAGTTCAATATATGAAGAAAACCAAGATTTATCTTGTTGCAAATTCAAGCCTTGATGCAGTAAATATCTACAGCACTGAATAGAATTCTTTGATATGAGGAGCATTCCCCAGGAGTTCAACCAAATATAGTTCTTAGTTAAGATCATTCAGTGGTCCTTGAGGAAATAAGGGCCAAAGACTTTTATACTTAAGAGAGAGCAGTGTGTGAATTACAAATAAATTACAGTACTAATTATGCCAACAGTTCTGTATGTAGTTGGGGTGGTACATCCTTCCCCTTGTGCTGCTCAGTGATCTCAGGGGTTCTTGTTAGGCCTCGGCCTTGATTAATGGCTCCCACTGAACTTATCAGGGATACTGTCCACAGCACCAGGATTTACTGCTGTTTAAGCAAGAAGGGGAAAGAGAGATAATCAGCCATCCTCAATAGTATTGGAACATTACTTGCCTGAATAATATCCAAAGTAGAACAGTAATATTCTTACTGGACTTGTGAAAAACTCCAGTAATTACCATCTTGGATTAATGCCAGGATGAATGTTGATTGATAATTGAACTCAATAATTTCGTGGCCCTATAAATGGCCCCAAGTGAGGCTCTTGTAGCACTCCTAGCCACAGCAGGCTGACCAGCATCTTCCCCCAGGTGGAATGTCTTATAGAGCTCACAAACCCTCAAGTTTGCAATACTTGTAGGACCACTGCGGAAAGCCTGACAACAGGGCTGATACCTGCTCCCACTCCTTGAGGCTCAGCCCTATGCCTTGAGAAATGTAGAGGCATTCAATGTGAACTGAACTTGAGGGGAATTCTTCACTCATGTATATTTCTAAAATTGTATGTAAAGGTTTTTGTGTCTGTGTGTGTGTATATGTACAAATTGATTTTGAGAACCTGTAGCAAGTATAGCATGAATGTTACCATCTTGGATCTATGTATGTCACTCTTGTAATTGTAGTAAATCCTATTGAATAACTTTGTAAATGTTAAATTATCGAATAATTAGGTGCTGCCAAATCCTTTAGACATAAACAATTCACCAAGTCTGGGATAAGAATTGACTCAGCCACTCCTAAGTTCTGTTAGGAGTTTGGAAACCAAAGGAGTCCTCTCTGAACCTCATGACCCAACAGGAGGGTCTCCATTACCCTCTTGCATCCTTACCTTTTTCCATTTCTAGTCTCTTTGTAAATTATTCTAAGCTGATTCTAATCTATTTTTAGTTTTCATGATTCATCCATGTAGTAAGAGTGAACCTCATGATCAGACTTTGTCAGGCTTTCTCAAATTTATATTAACTCTGCTTCTGTAACAGCTTTGATGATGGTCCTTTAAGTGACCTATACTACTCAGTCATGACAGCAGTGGGATCATATTATTCCTTATGTGTAAAGACAAAAAAAATCTTAAATTAGCAAGACACCAAAGAACAAGAAAGGGAACAGTGGCTTGAGAAAATTATCTGTTCAAGGACAGTGCAGCAGATCAGCGGAAGAATTTAAACTAGGATTTAGGAAACATATGTTTAATAGTCCTTCCTGTCCAGTAAGACACTTATTCCTGCAAATCAGATTTTGAAACTTAGACAGCAAACAAAAAAATTCAGACAAAACCAAAACAAATGCAATGGAAATAAGGACCAAAAGGATTCAGGTATTAATAGACCTCCTGTTGGTAGAGTACTTAGCTGATCAGGTTTTTCCTGCCTCCATTATATGAGGATTTATTTAGTGATTCTTCACCTTTAATTTTAGAAGACGTATAGGATCTGTTGATCAATGGCAGCCTTAACCTGTCATGGGTTTTTTTGTTTTTTTTTTGTGAGGACGCAGGAAAACATGGTCTGATGGATGTTTATTATGGGTATGAATCATTATCGCATGGACTAATTTAAAAAGAGATTTTCATTTGTCAAAGAAGAAAAAATGTATCAGATTTTTCCCTTTCATTGCAATTCTCTTTATATTTGTGTAATATTTTCAATTGAATGTGGCTAAATGTAATGATGCACAATCTTAGGGTCAAATTCTGACAAGTATCTCATGCATAACTAAATAAATTATTTTTCTTTTCTTTGAGAAAATCTGTAGACATTTTTTTCCATCTCTGTCACTTGAAATCATAATGAATTTGTTCAGTTAATTTAGGTGGCTTTTCCCTGCTGTTACTTTTCTGAAACAAAGGGGTCTCTAAATGCCTCCCTTAGGTAACTGTGTATGGAATGTAGTCTGAAAGGTTTATACACTGCATACAATAGAATACTGAAATGTGTTTGTGGCCGAGGTAAGCTGTTTACCATGGCAGCTCAGAGGATTCCTGTGAGTCCCTGACCCTTGCTGAAGATTAACCTCAGTGTTTCTGTGCACTTTACATTTATATTCTATTCATTTCCCATTGCCCTGTTTGAGTCAAGGAAATTACTTGTAGGATTGAAACAGTGATAAAGGTGGAAGTTGCACAAAAGAAACATGTAGTTTGGTGTAGGATCCTGGTTCTATGAAGAATTTAGCTTTGGTATCAAGGGAAATGCTATCAATCTTTTCTGGTTGCTCTTTTAAGAGGGTTCTATTGCCAGGTGTTACTGTATTTATTTCCTAGAAGGGAAGTAATGGAGAAACAAAGCTAATATGTCACAGACAAGCATCTAAGGGTCAGGTTAAAATAAATAAAAATAATAATGACAGCAAACTATCTACAGAACTTTAACACAGACATTTATTTGCCATATACATTTAAAACCAGTATGAAATAAATAATTTCTAAGAATCACAAAGTTTGAAATTTTCAATTGCTTTACAAAGTTATGCTACTTAGGTTTTGCTTGAGAAATAACATCTTTGGTTTTGTCCTTTTGGAAGTGGAATGCAATGTGTTTGTGGTGATATTCTAGGGTCATCCACCAGCAATAAATATTGTGTTATTGTGATAGCTGTAATAGATAGATGTCTGTGATAGCTGTAAATGAAAAGGTCTAGATGTTTTGCAGGCTCCACAGAAAACTGATGGAGCAGCAGATATAGTTTAACTGAATGCATATAAAGATAAAATTTTATGTCTGATATGAAAGAGTACTCTTGAGAGCAAATTTCAGAAAGGTCTAAGCCATCAGATCCAGGAAGAGAGAAAATGGAGGTAGCCTGTGTAGAATTCTCAAACTTGAGAGATATTGTTTTATCCAAATTGCCAGTATGCAGGCAATCCACCTCAGGATGCCTTTCTTGGCAGCAAGAATGGGACCTGCTATCTGCCAATCTGCAGCGGGGAAATTTTGGGGAAGGACTTTCTGCTTTCCTGCAAGTACTCCTTGTGGATAGAAAACAGATCAAGGAGACACTATGCAGTTTTACTTATTGATGCTTCATGTTCCCACAACCACCTATCTGGGGGGACACAATCAGTCCTATATATGGGCTGAAGGTTCAGCATTGTCATAACTTAGCCTGAGACAAGCTAGTCAGTCACTGGTCTAGGTGAAAACCCACTGCACTGTGACATATTTTCTTTGGTTTCTAAAGTTATTCTGAAGGCAGATCCACTCACCAGCCCATTTAACCCTGAAGCCACACAAACAAGAAAGCGGATGCCAAGAAACTGACAGAATGAAGAGCAAATGGAAGAACCGATGTCTGTAGTAGAAGCACAGTGTTACATCAGTTTAACCTGACTATGAAACTGCACACTTTTTACTTCTAAGGATAAAATGCTTGTTTTAGTCTTTTACTCTGTCTTCCTCATTACTGCAAAATGCCTACAAACCTATCTCATTAATGTTCCTCTTTCTGATTCAGTAGGTGAGGAGGAAGGTGGCTGCTGTAGTGGTCCTTTCTCAGTGGAATCTGAAGGTAAGGTTAAAAAATAATTGAGTCTTTAATGTTAAAAAAATTGCAGTTCTACAACAGTGATTTATTTTTCTTAGCATTTTAGTCCTATATGTTCAATACTTAATGTGGTGGTGTTTCCTTCTTTCATAGTTGTTATATGTGCTCAAGATCTCACAAGGGGTATGTCTTTATCCTAATCAGTTTATTTCAGTAAAATACAGTAGCATTGGCTTAAGATGCATTTTTTACACAGAAATGTTTCTGTTAAGTAGTCAACAGTAAATACATGGAAATGACATTTTGTTACCATGCTTATTTGTGTAGCACAAATAGCCTTTTCTTTTGTTGCCATATGAAAATTTTTGATTATTTTTTCTTTTTGTATATTGTATGTGACAAGTTTAGTATATTTACAAGGAAATGCTGTTTTGTAACACCAGGTGCAATTTTCTAATGCTAGGATTACTGAAAGGGACAGAATAGTAATAGGCATTTCTTTTCTGTTTCTCTACTTGTGTTTCACACTTGACAGCACTCCATGCATAGTTCATTCAGCTTTTCCCCTGGGTAGCAAATCAATAAGCCACTTTCCTTTGCTGTTTGAGTCTTTTGCTCAACAACAGAGGAAAAGAAAAATATTTCAAAGCATATAAGCTCACAAATATTGACAGGAAGACTCAAAGGCAGAGAAACTATCAAAAATTACAACTCTGTAGAAGACACACACTAGACATGAGCAGAGTATAGTACAGGGGCAATGATGGTACCTGCCCAATACCTTACCTTTCTACTATAGGTATATTTTGTAGTATAATATATTTTGGAAAGATGAATCCAAATCCTGTGTTTGTTAATAAAACCAGTTGAATATTTGCTAGTTTTTAATGTGGAGTCCAACCTGTTCTCTGCACTTTCTCTCACATCTTCGTTTTGGCAATACCACTGTGTTTGTCACATTACACACTTTGCCAGTGCAGTTGCAGGTGAATATATAAAATCATAAGGAGTAACTACCTTCATGTTCTTTGTTCTACAGTGGCTATTAACATCTAGTGTGACAAAGTTATGATATAGTTTTCAGTCTTTGATGCCACTGCACTAAAAATAAGCTGATTATGGTAATAAACATAGTAACTTCCTGCTGTCCAAAAAAAAAAAAAAAATAATTCACAATCTGATCTGGTTTGCCTGTTTGCCCTAAAACAATCAATCATCTATAAACATGTTTTCTGATGTTTTCTTAAAAGCCATGTATAATATAGGTCCACTCTCACTTCACTATCACTTCTAATGCTTCACTCTTCTTGTAGTCAGGAATTTTTCCGCTCAGGAAAATGAATATTGCTTGTGGGACTTCCTGCACCGACAGTTCACTCTCAGTCTTTGCATGTGGAGTATAGGCAGCTTCGCACTGTTGCTGCAAAGTGTTCTCGGCTCGCGCGCTGGGAGGAGAGTAAGGAGGAGGGATGCAGTGATCTCTGGATGATCATCGGGCCTGTTGCAACCTGTTCCGAAACAAGCAATTTCATATGCTCTCCCCTGTCCTCACGTCTCATAAGACACTGTCTTCTGTAATAAAGTGAATGCGTGAGCGTCACTGTTTTATTTTTCCCTTCTAGCGGGGAAAAGGGCCCTGTTTCCACGGAGGCTTCCCAGCCATGCCGGCGACGGGGGCGGGGGGGGCGGTTCTGTGCCTCCCCTCCGGCTGCTCCGGCCGCTGCCTGCGGGGGGGATCGCCCTCCCCACACCCCACGCCCCCGGTTATTGATGGTGGCGGCCGCCGCCCGCCCCGCGCCTCCCGCCGCGCCCGCCCGCTCCCCCTCTCTCCCCGGCACTGCCGCAGAGGCTCCACCGCAACGCGAAGCCCACACAGCCGCTCCGGTCCGCCCCTCCTCTGGTCTGTCACGCTCGGCGGCTCCTCCGGGAGGCTCCTCGCTCCCTCCCGCAGCCTCACGCCGTGAGCAGGAGGCAGCCGGAGCGGAGGGAGCTGCCGCGTCTGTCCGCCGCCTGCCCCCCGGTAAGTGATGCTCCGGGCACTCGGGCTGCCGCGACTGCTCTAGAGCAACTTTTCCTCTTTTTTTTTTTTTTTTTTTTTTTTTTTGCATGCTTGACTTCAACTTCTTCACGGGACTTACAGGGGTCTTGCTCGCCAGAGAAGGGGCAGAGCTCTCTTTGGAGCAGGTCGGGCGCTAGACGGGAGCGCGGGGGTTCCCTCTCATCTCCGCGGTGAGCGTGAGCAGTCTGTGCTCGGCTGCTGCTCACTCCAGCTCTACCCAGATCTCGGTCTTTGCACAGAGTGCGTTACACAAATCCGCGGAGGGGCGAGCGTCTAATCTTCCCTTTAGAATCTCACTGGCTTATTAAGGCTGGAACTTTTGCACGCTAGGGGAGCAAAAACCAGGGATGTCGAGGTTCGCAGAGTCCAGATGTTTGAGGAAAACAAGTTTGCAGATGTCCTAGCAGTAAAGGATGGCGAGGAAAACCAAAGGTGCAGAAAGATAATTCCTCAGGGAACCGAGACTTTCTAAGATCTGTTAAGGAGGGAACAGGCGGCGTTTCAGACCTCGCAAAAGGAAGAAAGGGAAGGGGTGGGGGGGATTAAAAGAAAGAAAACAACCAATTTAGAGTGGTTTTGAAAACACTGTTGCTTTCGTCACTATAGATTTCCTTCAAAGATTTTCATTCACATTGACTATGTTAAGAGAATACTTTGGCATTCGTGACCCATAAGGGGTAGGGAGAGATTTCCTTCCCTGCAGCTTCAGGAAAGGAGTTCTCCAAAATACACTAACTCCTACTTTGCAAGGGGCTTTGGGAATTTAGGTCCCGACAGGGTTCCGACATATGGCGGGAAGGGAGAACGGAGAAGTGACAGTGAGAAAAAGTATAGTCCAAGTTCTAGGGTTAGGAAGAGCCATGGGATGGTGAGGCTTTTCGAGGCAACACCCACCTAATTTAAAGAGGACTGCAGGGCAGAAGAGCCTGAGGAATTCAAAGAGGCATAGGAGCTGGTCTGGCAGTCCTGAGTGAAAGCAGTACACCCCAGGGACTGGAGGGCTGGGTGACATGTGGGTAATTGGACGTGTAGGTCACTGATTAGACTGAGGAGCCTAATCCTGCAAAGCAATGTGGGTGCAGTGTGAGTAGGGGGCGAGGGTGGGAGCTGAGTCATCCTGGCTGGGGCGGCCACGGCACATCTGTACAGAAAGGAGGGGGCTGAGGAGAGAAGGGAAAGATGAGAAAGAAGCCTATAAAGATAGGTGGGGAGAAGGGAGAAAGACGCTGAGATCACCTAGGAGGCTCTGTGATTGATAGTATCCTGCTCTCCTTTCCATAAAGGGTTAGGACGCTGCTGAGTATATCTCTGATGGAGGGGGGGGGTGTGGATTGCAGAGGTTAGTACAACACAAGGGAAACCTACTCAGACAAACACACTTGGTACTGCTGGTACTTGGGCTGCATTGCACTGCAGTGCAGGGAGATAACAGCAACTTCTGCCTTAGGAGAGAGAGGGAGCTGCTGAATTAATCTGTGAAGGTGGCACAAACTATGCCAAAAATGACTGCTTCTCAAAGAATTGCAGATGGAACTAGAAGTAGAGCTGTAAGGAGATATTGGAAGGATTTTCCTGATGAATCCACAATAAGCCACAAAGGGTTTCAGAAAAAAAACCCCAACATACAAACCAGATGAAGGTCTCTGATTGGATTAATTGTAAATAGTATACTTCTGTTGGAAGCTGTTTTCCTCCAAGTTCTCTAAGTGAAAGTATCGTGTTTTAACTGCTCCACAAATCCTCGCAAATTGAAGTTTAAAATTTTTTTTCATGGATTGAGATCCCTGTGGGAATGAAAACTACAGTTTTACTGTCTTGTGAAATGTTCATAGTTTTCCCTGTAACTAAGCATTTATTCAGTATTTTCCTGGAGAACAAAGCAACATGGTAAACTAGACCCCATTCCTTCCCTTTCACCTAGGCCTTCTACGCAATTTCCCTGAATGATAGATTACTGTTTTGGTGCTTTTTTAAAAAATCTGTTTCCTTAATGTGGAAGCAAGAGGTATTGCTTTTCTGTATTCCAAAGAACTGCAGAATTTTACAAAAGTAAGTTCCAGCTGGACTATTACTTCCATTTGGAGGAAAGCTTTGCGTAGGCCAAATACAGAGAAAAACACAGTCTGTCAATTAAAATTATTGATTCACATCAAGCCTCCAAATATCTTGAAACAATAACTGAGGAAAAAGACAAAACAACAATTTGTTTAATGTCTGTATTTCTAAAGCTGTATTCCTATGGCGTTTCAATAAAGATGACCCTCAATATCAGTGGCACTGACTAGACAGAGAGTTTCTCTGATGGCAACTTGATGTTAAATTATGTGTCATTGCTTTTGGGAAAAATAGATTTCAATTTCAATGAAATCAAACTAAATGTTTTCTGATTATATATTTGAGAAATCTAACTTAATTTCAATAATAAAGCAAAGATGCTAGGTTTTTTCTGAGTTCTGAGCAAAGTGAAAGAAACATATTTGCAACAAAGGAAAATAATGTGAAAAAATGTTATGTTTGTAAAACATGGTGTTACCTCAGGTGACAATGTGCAATCTGTAATTGAATTTGTATGTGCTTGAGAATGTAAGCTTGTGTAAGTTACTTGCACTAAAGGCACATTTCAAATTAGCCTTTTGAAGTGTGTGTTCCAAAGCACAGATGATGGAAGTTTATCCACAATGGTCCTGATTATTGTGTTAAATCAGTGTGAATTGAATTGTAGGTTTCAGTGGGAATTAGTATGAATCCAGCTATATAATTATCTAAGTTTTCTGATTAGGTGTGTGAGGGGGGAATTTTTATCTTTCCCTTTTTCTTTCCCCTTTTCTTTCCCCTTTTCTTTCCCTTTTTCTTCTTTCCCTTTTTCTTCTTTCCCTTTTTCTTGTTTGTTTTTGGGTTATTTTTCTTGCATGAAAGTAGAATTAATAAAGATATTTCACATTCTCAGTATCATAAAAGTTGTCTCAGCATCCCAGGCAGATCACTTGGGCTGAATATTGCTGTGAATCTTTGCAAGCCATATGCACCACAGGATGCATATCAATGCATGTTTAAACAAAAGCTCATCAATTAGATTAAATGTGTTTGCAAACCTGTGATAGGCAACCCACAGCTGCTGCCACTGCTTTCATATGATATAGTGCATAACATTTTCCTATTAAAATAGAATGGAGTCCTTTTAAAAATTACCCAGAGGACTAGATTTTCAGCTTGTCTTCTTTTAAGTGTTTGTAAACAATATAATGGAAAAAAAAATACTGAAAGTGTGCTCTAAGTATTGACATTGTGAATGAAAAGGTAGTCAATTTTTTCTTTTAACTTAGCAAAGTGTTTCAGATTTAAATATAATTTAATATATTCTCTAGTACGTATGTTACAAAACATGGTGGGCCTTTTTTTTCCATAAAACAGTGGTTGATAACCTAACACATTTAATTTATCTTTGATTTTGTGTACTGCTACACAGTTCTTCTAGAGACATTCTAAGCATACACAGTATATATTCTTGTGTAAATACACACGTTGCAGGTCAGAGATCTATTAGTCAGGTTTGTTTACAAATTGCCATTTTTATGGCAGCAAGAGATAAATAAGTGTGCATGAAATATAATCAAATGTATATTTCTTTAGCATGATGATTATTGAAGTGTTTGTCCTCTTGTAAAAAAAAAAAAAACAAAACAAGCAGAGGGATTAAAGCAACATAGAGCACATGCCTTCCTTCTCTGTGGTTCCAACTCTCAGTCATTTTCCTACACAGAGAGGCTGATCAAAGTTTAAATGTTGCATACACAACAAACGAAATTGCCTAAAGGTGCAATACAGTGTAATTCACTGTAATACTACTAAGATACCGTTAACATGCTTTAATTTTTAAGACTGAATTCTTACCTCTGTTCATCTGTATTTCTGCTGACCGACTGCTGACAGTAAAGGCTTGCTGTGTATCAACAAAACATCAGAGACTTTCATGATTTGGCGGGGATTCCATCCGAATATTTCTAATTGAACTAAAGATGCACTATATTAAAAATACAAATGTTACCTACCACATAATTTAGCTGCTTCAGCACACAAGGCATATAGCTTTGTATTGATCTGGGACTCATAAAAACATGGTGTTGCTGCAGCTTCATGTTTCCTTGCCAGCCGCAAGATTTTTTTTTTTTTTAAGATAAAGCATCATCCCTGTAGCTGGCTCTGTCTTTCACTGCAGGTTATTTCTGTGGTCATGGCTGTGTGGCTCTAGCTATGTGCTTTGTTCTAGAGCAGAAGCTGGTGTCTCACAAACACATCTTGATTTTTGACAGAAAAATCGTGTTACAATGAATAAGGTTGGTGGCAGCATTAAAGCATTCTGCAGGATTTTTTGCACTTTAATGATCACATGAGAGTCTGTGTAGGAAAAAGCTTCATGAAATGAATTGTGGAAAATAATTATTTAATTATTATTTTATGATTTAACCAAGGTAACTGTGGAATGGAGAGATGACTTTACTCATAGCATCTCATAGGGCCTCCGTGTCTTTAAGCGACACCATTTTCATTCCATATAGAGCTGGAGGATAAACTTTGCTTTCTGTAAGCATAGCAGTGCTTATCCCAAAGAACGTGCCTTTGCAAAATGTATTCTACCACCCCCACCTCCCTTAACCATAGAGGGTTTTGCTTTTATCTGGGAATCACAGCCATTGCTTCAGCCTTACGAGAAGTGGTTCCCTGCACTGCTCCTAAGGCTGAGAAATTAATGACTTCTTGGACCAGAAGCTCTCCATGAGCCAGCAGAGTGTCCTGATGGCCAAGAAAGCCAATGGTATCCTGGGGGGCAATAGGAAGAGCATTGCCAGCAAGTCATGGAAGGTGATCCTGCCCCTGTACTCAGCCCTGGAGAGGTCAACCCGGGAGGGCTGTGTCCAGTTCTGTACTCCTCAGGACAAGAGAGACATGGAGCTCCTGGAGTGGGTTCAGTGGATGGTGACAAAGGTGATGAGGGGACTGGAGCATCTCTCTTATGAAGAAAGGCTGAGTGAGTCAGGCCGGTCCAGTCTTGAGAAGACACAGGTGAGAGGGAACTGATCGATGTACGCAAATATTTGAAGGAAGGGTACCAAGAGGAGGGACCAGGCTCTTTTCAGTGGTGCCAAGAATAGGACAAGAAGCAATGGGCAGAAATTTACGCACAGGAAGTTCTGCCCGAACATGAAGAAGAACCCCTGTACTGTGCAGGTGACCGTGCACTGGAACAGACTGACCAGAGAGGGTGTGGAGTCTCCCTCACTGGAGGTATTCTAGAACCATCTGGATGCAGTCCTGTGCCATTTGTTCTGGGATGGCCTCATTTAAGTAGGGAGGTTGGACAAGGTGACCCTCTGTGGTCCCTCCCAATCTGACCCATTTCTGTGATTTCATTCTATGTAAACATAGGTATGCCTAATATATTAACTACATATGTCTATTAATAGAGTTATACAAAGCCTTACCTGGATGATTTTGTTTTTTCTTTTAAGCTAGACTCATTGGTGTATTTCATGTTTTCCACTCAGGCTCATTTTGTTTTAATATTCATCTGGAATGCAGTAAGTGAAGGTACCAAATGTTACCATTTCACATGTCTTGTTCTCCTATCTTTTGTATATGCATATAGCTATGCAGTTGCTGTTGGCCTTTTCTTTTGGGCAATATTCTCAGTGTCTAGACATCACTTCTTGTGAGCAGAACTCATGAACCCTCTTCATGACTAGCTGGTGGACAGTCTGCCACTGACTGCATTCACTTATCCTTTTAACTCCTCCTCATTGTGTGAGCAGTGCCTTACTTTCAAATAACTTAACTGTTCTTTCTTTCATTAAATACACCAAATTCTGGAAATTATAGATAAGAGTATCAGATGAAAATGCCCCCAGTGATACAAGACATATAAGTAACAAATTTCTTACTGTGCCTGGAAATTTTGTAAGGGTGATCTGTTAAGAGAAAAAAAAAATAAAAGAAAGGAGTAACAAGGCTTGTGGGAGTCTCTGCTATGCAGATGTAATCTGCTCTTTCCCTTGGTATGCCATCTCATCACTGGCTGCAGTATACTGCAGACATAAGGAAGATGTTTAAAATAGCTAGTTTCTGTGGCAGTTTAGTATATGATGCTCTGAATGAACTACAGGCATACTTGAGATTATCCTACAGTGTGGATTGTGATGCTGATAGATTGTCCTCATTCAAAGCTAATTAATTTAAAACTTACAGGAAAGTTTCTGCACAACACTGTTGCAATGCAAAAGAGTCATTGAATAATGTACATTTGAAGGTACTCTCGAAATTATTTCACCCAGTCCACTTCTAAAACCAGGGACAGATTTTATGATTAGATTGGGTTGCTCAGGGCCTTTCCCAGCCAAAGTTTGAATTTCTCCAGGGATGAGGACCTCAAGGCTTCTCTGTGCAACCATTCCTATGCTTCACTAGGCTCATTATGAAGACTTTCTTCCTTATAATTAGGTATTGGTAAGAGGGGCAAAATTGGACATACTTACCTAACCATGTCTTGACAACAAGAGGAGAATGTTGCCTTGGGTAAAATTCTTGCTAATGCGTTCCAGGATGTGGTTACCCTTCATTACCACAGCATGCACTGTGCTGTACAGCTGTGTAAATTAAAATGGAGTCCCTTTGCCCGAAGACTGATTTTGGTACAAGGGATCTGAATTTTCTTGGAGAAAACATCTTCCATTATCTCTTAGAAAGATGTTACTGTGTGTGATTTTTCAAGTGTGGTATTCCAAGAAAAATATTTTGAGACTAAATATTCCACAAAAATATTTTGGCTGCCTATAAACAGCATGGAGAGAAGCATCCCATTGAGCTATCAAGTATTATGTAATGGCTCAAAGGTCAGTTGGCAAAGAGATTCTCCACAAGTGGCTTCTCCTCAGAAGTGAGAGCAGGGACACCTATTCTATGTCCACATATAAGGACTAGTTTAGATACCAGTAAATCTCGCTGTAATTCAGATGAGGTTAATGCAATTGCATTCAATGTGAATTTGGCTTAGAATCTGTCAATATAGAGGTTTGTTGGAGAGAAAGGGCTATAAAAGTAATTGATCTTCTTCTTCTCTCTGATTATTTTCTCTCTGATTTTAAATAGTCCTATCTACATTGATCAATAAACAAGTATTTGGCTAGAAAATCTGTGACCTTCTAGGGTTCCAAGCATTCAGTGACACTAAAAACCTGTATTAAGATAGAACATATATGGTCAGCCTTGGAAGGTATTATCAGGTTTATTAACATAGAAAATTTCAGGTGAATGTGTTTGTCAGTACCATAAATTTAAAAAAATCACATCCATTTTGTGAGTGTATACCTACCTTATCAAACCTTATAAAGGTTATAAAGGCAACACTTTTAACCTTTTTTCACCTTTAAAGAGAAAAAATGTATTTTCCATATGTACCTTTTAATCTTTTGTAGACATTACATTTGCTTGCTGAGCAGATGACCCCTATGGGCAACAGCAAGTATACACTTCCAAGTTCATTCTTTGCTGTTCTAAATTAACAAATAGATTCCTAAGTTTAACATGTTTCATAGGGTTTCCCAAGTTGGGTGGGCCAAGACTGTTGCAGCAAAAATTCAGCTCATTTCATTTGCTGCCCATTTGTTGAGAAAAGTGAAGAGCCTTTTATGTTAGTCTTTGATAATTTTTTTGGTCCATTCAGCTGGAATGCTAATTCCTTTCCTTGAAATGAGCTGAAAAGAAAAAAAACCAAACCAACGTGGACATGAAGAAGTGACGATGCCTTTCCTAAAAACATGAAAAGGTGGTCTAAGCATTAGACTCTATTTGGAAACAACTAGCAGTGTTTGCTAAAACGGATCAAAATTTATTCAACTTCTGTTTCCTCAAATTAAATTCTATATTCTGTTCACATCTGAACTTGAAGGAGAGTCTAAGTCATTATTATTTGCAATTGTAAAGATCTAAAAATTTTACTTAGTACATGATCTTAAGGATCTGAGCCATCTTCTGTTCCATAAATACACTTCTTAAACTTTGAATATCTAAACAGATATATTTAGCCCTGTATTTCTAAGAATTCTTAGTAGAAGACATATTCCAGTTGAATGCAGTAGGTACCTGTATTAAAAAAATAATTAAGGGATAAGTCCTTGTATGTCTTGAACAACCAATCACAGACTCCAGAAGGTTAAAAGATAATGCCATCAGGGTGTTTCTGTGTCTTTGCTCAGAAAAACTAGAAGGCAAGGAAGGAAAAAAATCCTCTACCCAATTGGCCAAACACATTTTAAGAAACAGATATTTGGAAAACAGGTGTTAATTAGATTAAAATTAACAAAACGTAAATATCCGATATGGTATTTACGGGAGTTGTGGCTTGGCTACCCACTGTCTGTCCATGACCATGTCTGTTCAGGAAGCTAGTAGCTCTCCAACATGTGGCACTACTCATTAGTAGTCTGGAATGCTTTAGTCCTGGACACCTTACGTCCTGAAGGCAGTTTTGTGTGGAGTGCTGCTTGTTTTGTACTAACTTCCTTTGTAGAAACAAAGAGACTCCTGGAAATTCTCTTTCAGTTGACATTTGTTAAATGGCTAAAAAAAGGCACTTTTTTCTGATATAAAATAGCATTACAGTGTTGATTATGGATCTGGAACAACCAATTACAAGAACTAAAAAAAAATACTGAGAATTGCTCTGAGACATCTTTTGACTGAAGTGACTCAGTAACAATTCAAGGGTAACCCATTCAGAGTGATTTTCTTTACTATATAAAATTAATTGTTTGTCCTACCAGTTGCTTTAGAAAATATTAGTGGACTTTGATTTGTAAAAATTCAGAAAATGTCTTTCAGATCCCCAGCTGGGATTGGAATTCATTACCTGTGAGTAATGGTTATTTCTCAGCAAGGGTTATTGCTCACCCTTTTGCTTAGGAAGATGACTGAATTGCTTGCTGTATGTTGTTTTTGCTCCACACAGCATGGAAAACTTTAAATGTTACTTACCATTTTCCTTCTCATTTTAAATGTTTCAGTTCAATTTCAGCTACAGTTTCATTGCAGAAAACTACCAGAAGTCACAAAATTGATTTCAGTTCTTTTCTTTTCTGTCTTTAGCAAATGTTTATTATTCGTGTGGTCATACAGAACAGCATAGAAGATTCCTAGCTGTAACCAGCTGTACAAAATAATTAAGTAGAATGACACACTACTGCCATTCTACTAACCTAGCAGATGGGGAAATTGTTTCTTTCTAGGAAATAAGTAAATTCTCAGAAAAACAAGTTTTCACTGGTGAAATTACTTGCTAATTTCTGTATTATTGCAACAAATGAGCATGATGACTCCTCTGTAGTCCGAAGGAAGAAAATATGTTTTCCAGTATTTGGGAAACTATTGCAAACCAACTTCTTTCAATATATGGGCTACTCTCTAACATAGGTTTTGCTCATAAAAATCATGTAAGTCATTTTATTGTGTACACTTGCTGAAATATGAAGACCTCAAGGGTATGACCTGAAATGTGGTAACATCCCACTTGGTGTTTTAGGGGATATTGTGGTAGAGATAGGAGTAAAATATTTCCTGAATCTTAAAGACTTCCCATGTGCTTGCTTCAGGTACAGTGTCTCATAACAGAATGACTACAGATGCCAGCCAGTGAAGAAAGACCCTGTCAGACCCACGGTCTTGGAGGTGGCTGGGGCACATGAAGCGTAAGGAGAGGCTGTGAACTTGCTCAGCTGGGGAGAGAAGGCCAAAGGAAGAGAGGGAAACCTAATTGCTGTCTTTCATCATCTAATGAGTGATCATTAAGAATGTGGAGTCAGGAAACAGAACGGAAATTTCAATAAGATAGAAGGAAGAAATTCTTCCTTCACTCTGTGGGTGGTAAAGTGGGTGCTCAGGAATGCTGTGACACCTCTGTCCTTGGAGACTCTCAAAATTTGCCTGGACATGGCTCTGGGCAACCTGATTAATTTTGAAGCTAGTCTTTCTTTCAGCAGGAGGCTAGAGTAGATGTCCAAAAGTCCATTCATACCTTCATTATTCTATTATTCTACATATATACAAGACTACTGATATAAAAACATGTACATCTTAAAATTAATAAATCTCCCTCCTCTGTGAGCCTTTCTATTGTCATCAGAAGAGTATGTGGCCAAGATGAGCATTTATTTTTGCTATCACGTACAAATGCAGACTATATACACCTAGAAGGGATGGATTTATGGTTTGAGAGGGAATTTGACTACTAAAAGCAAAATACTCTGCCCTGTTAATCTGTATTTGTAAAATTTCTCTTATTTGGCTGGAAATACTGGCATGGACTGAGATGCAAAATCCAGATAACAGCATTAATCAAAAAATGCATTTAGCTGAAAAATTACATTATTTGTTCTATTGTTTAAAGGCCAAATTGTAGAACTGCAGAATAATTTACTTCTCTATTTATGGAGATATTGTAGCTTATAGTGTCAGTTCATAGCTGGTCATTATTTAGCTTTTTAGCTAGTTTTCTCTTCCTAGGGAACAACAGGAGTACACAGAAAGAATTTGAGTAGAAGTTGCTAGACTTCATAGTAAAAAAGTTACTCTAAGATTGAAATAATATATTGAATAAATCTCCCCACATGGGCTCAGGAAACATGAAGATTTTAGTGTTTTGTGGCTTTTTACCTGCCAAAATTACTTTGTGCTAGTGGTGAGATAGAAAGTTTACCTGCATTATCCAAGTTCTAACAGACATAGTTAGTTCTTTCCTTCTCATAGAAGTACATGAGGATTTTTGCATCCTGTGCTGAAAAGTTTTTCCTGATTGTAGTGGCATAAGAGCTTTGGCTCATTTTCTTCAAAGTTTTCTAATATGATTAATCTTAAAAGTAATGCACTCATGTGCATGATTTAATTTTTTAAAAATAATCATTTTACCAGTTCTGTGGCCAATGTTGTACAGAAGCAGACTGTGGGAATTCAAAACACAGAAATGTCATTTTTAAGAAAACATCCAGTGAAGGTTGTTGCCCTTATATGTACATATATATATTTATATGCACATATATATGTAATATACATAATCTTATTTATTACTAAGGAGTTGCTTATGTGAATTATTTACTCAAGGGCATAGGTTCTTGTAGAATAAGACCACTTGGTTGATAAAGTAGAAATGTTGTGGCAAGAAAGTTTTGACAGAGAAAAACTCTGCCAGGACACGGGTAGGAAATGGAGCTGAATTATCAATGAAAGCTTTTTTCAGTCAAATAATAATGATTCTTTATTAAATATAATGTATTTTAGGTCCATTTTATTTGTGGTTATTTGGTAAAAATATTTTTTTCCCGAGTGGGAAAATTTGTTTTATATTGTCTTTTTTATACATGAAAAAAAATGGAATCCATTATGTATATCTGTATTTTAATATCTAGGAATAGGATTGAGCTGTGGGTTCCAATACACTGCCTTCCTCCACTTCTGTGACTGGGAAAATAAACTACTGTTGGCTTAAGTATCCTTTCACTGGTTGAACTCCACGCTAGTAATTTTTAAAAAAATTATTGCTTATGTTAGAATATTAAAATAAATTTAATTTAATATTTTAAGATAGTGGAAGTAGTAATTCTGTGCTGTCTTCTGCCTTTCACATTTTGATAATGAGGATTTTTAATTAGGAAGCTATTTTTAATCAATAAAATTTCCTAAGAAAGTGTATGGCATGCATAGCTGGAATAGAGTTGATAAAAAAGGAAAAGTCACTGTACTTTTAAGGGCTTTGTGAAAATGTAGAGGTCTTTTAAAAGATCCAGGTAAGTGTTAAAAGTACCATTAAGAAAACCTGTTACCTGCTGGTCTAACAGGGCTATAAGAGCATAGAATGCAAGGGTTATGTGTTGCTGCGTGTGTGACCCACTGAAAGCTGTAGAGAGGCCAGGAGAGCACATGCAGTGGACAGAAAAGATATGCTGATACAAATCCCTGTGAAATTTTGGGTTAAATTAAAAGCTGCCTTTCCTTCATGGGGAGGTCCCTCGCTGTAGGGGTGCAAGCACTGAGCATTGTATCAACTATACAATCTACAAAACTGTTTTCAGTGAAAGCTGATGCAAAGATATTCAAGGAATTAAGAGCTTAATATGACCTATATCCCGAGGCCACCACAATGTGATACTTTTTAAAAGCTGATTAAACTATAATCAATAACTAATTGGCTGACAAAGCAAGAATTTATCTTCTAAAATTGCTTTGCTTATTAAATTAAAAAATTTATGACATCTGAGTATTTTCCTTTTTTTTTCCCCACAAAAAGAAAATTATTTTTAGACCATGGCTGCTATGGTATACTGGGCCTTAATTTGGACTTAATTTGCTGTTTATTTTGCCTGTTTTGGACATATACCTCTACACACATGAGTGGGTTGTTTCTTCTTATGCTGTCTTCAGATTTCCCAGCCACAGACTATGCAAGAAACCTGCTTGGAGTGTAACACCAATTTCTTTCATTAGTCAGCTGGCACTGGTGGCATGCAGATAATTTTCTGTCTTTGAACCAAAAATATTACCTGATTTGAGTCATCTAGGGCCCCCACTGTGGGTGGATAAGGAGGGTCTTACTGTTTCTTTTGAATTAAAAAAACACCGATAATTATGGGCCAAGTCTGAAAAGGAGAAAGATGGAAATTCTTATAAATGCCTAGTAGTAACGTAGAACATTTAAATAATGTGTGCCCAAGCATGAGGGTGAATTAGAACCACTGGAGAACCGCCCAAGTGCAAACAGTGTCCTTTAACATGCTCTGTGAGTGTATTTGAGGTGCTGATAAGAGTATGATCCCCTTGTCAAGGGGTGTTATTGATGTGGCATTGCTTCTCTGAGTGACAAATCGTAGCAGTATCTTCAGTTAAACAGAAAGCACTCATGAACATGGTACTACTGTGCAGGCTTTTGTTCTCGATTACCTGCTAAAGAGTCATGACTGGTTTTCTTCAAGGGCAATATCAGTAAAGAGCCAGAGTACAAAATAGGGATAATGATTAATCAGATGGAAGACATAAATTCAAGCGAAATTGCTTTAGAACACAGACAGGTCAGGATAGTACCTTCTTGACCTTTGCAGCATCAGAGAGTTCAGTCTAGCTAAAGATAAAGCTAAGCTGTTGAAAAACTTAAATAATTCTTGCCTCTTGGGGAATGTATGGTTTTTAGGGATGGAACCAGTGAAGGGAGGTTCTGCCTTTTAAAACATGGAAATTATATGAAATGTTAAATACACTCTTTTTTAATGTTTTGCTTTATTGAATTATACAGAACCTTGGGGGTTAGGAGAAACCATTAATATGACTGTGTATCTCCTCCATGTAGTTCACATTGCTGTAATAAACTCCTTCTAGCAGGAAGACATACAATAAGAGGGAGGTAATTTTTCATTATTAAGTAACTATTACTGATTTTGACATTTTTCCTCCCTCATGTTTTTATTCTAGTTCCTTGTAAAGAAAACCCTGTTAATGTGAATCAAGAAATTCACACTTTTGGTCTCAGCAGCTGGCAGAGATAGTATGTTAGGTCCTTGTCAGAACTGTGAGATTAACAGTTTTTCTGCTGTGCTCCATACCAAAGACTCAACCAATTTAAGACTTTTGACACCACTCATTCCAGAAATTGTCTAATGACTCCTACTCTGCTCTTTATATATGACAGAAGGTGCTGCTTTGATAATATATGTAATATGCTACTTGAATGGCAGCACAGGAAATCAAACCCATGGCCCTGAGTGCAACAGTGCCACAGAGATTCTGTTGCTTCAGCCTTTGTCCTTTCAAGGGTTTCTTTCAACGATATTTTTCTTCTTGAGTCATGATATAAAAATGCTGAAGTGCTACAATTCATACTCCCAGTCAATGTTAAACATTATGCAGAATTTTAAGTTTTTGCTGATGTGTTTTTAGCATGCACTCCTAGAAAACTACTGAAGATAATAATTATATAAAAGGTAATACCTGTCCATTGCAAGTCCCTCTGGCTTCAGTGTGAGCATTCTAATTAATTCTAATCCAGTCTGAAATGTTCATCCTTAATGTTCCTTGCAAACACTCTTTTCAGACTTGAAGGGTGTGCTGCTGCTTGATGTGGCAGAACAAAAAAATGAGACCACAGAGAGGTAGTAAACGCTTGATGCTAAAAAGTGCAGCTCAGTAAAGTAATAAGGCTGGGGTTTCTCCCGGCCGGTGCTGGCTGGGGTCTGAGGCTCAGACCCAAGAAGCCGTGGCCGGCCTGGAGAGGTGATCCCGTGAGGAACCATCTGCAGAGGTGATCCCGTGAGGAACCGTCTCCCAGGGGGTCGTAGCTTCTCTCAGCTCTCGTCCGGGGCTGCCTGCAGAGGTGCCTGGCTCAGCAGCCATCAGCTCTTAGTGATTCAGGGAGTGATTTCAGCTCTGCTCTGCAAGGCAAACCCCCAGGCCAGGCCCGGACAGAGAGAGGAGAAGACTCTCTGGTGATTCCGCAGAAGTCGCTTTATTCTTCCATCTTCCACGAAGGGGTGACCAGAGACGAATCCTCTCCCGACTCGGGGCAGAGGGGTCTCTTTTATGGGGGTACAGAGGTGGGTGTGAAAGGGTGAGAAACCAATGGGTATTAGGGTATTTTACACATAGTTTTCTAGAGAATCATGGGTCTGTCTTCTCTCACTGTAACCAAAAACTGGCTTTCCCCAAGAGGGGCCTGCAGGGGGAGTGTGTAACCTCCTTATCTCCAGGCCTTCCTGCCAGGGCAGGGGCTTGTCAGACCCCATGTCTGGAGATTGTGCAGTTTCCCTTATGTAACAAGGGCTTCCTGCCAGGACAGGGGCCTGTCAGACCCTACAGCTCAGTAGCTGAAATGTGTGGGGGTGCCTCCCCTGAAATACCCAGGGTAGGGACCCTGCAGGGTACGAGTCTGTCCCTGTCCCTGCTCCCATGTCATGTGTGCCCCATACCTGTTCCTGATTGCTTGGGTTTGGGTGCCTGGGCCCGGGAAGAGAGCAGGGTCCCATGACTGGAGTCTGCCTGGGAACTCCAGCCATGCTGCTGGAGGAATAAATCATCTCTGAACATCTAAAGAAATATCGCTTCATATTTCCTTCCAATGTTCATCGCTGTCTTATACATGTTGTAAGGATTCCTCATTACAACAAAAATGCAGTATATTCCCCTTGTCTGGACAGAAAGGAGAACTGAGAATGTCTGTTTGTATACCACAGTTGATACATATATCAAAAAATGGGGTTTCTAACTAGCCATTCTGGTAACAGCTGTAGTCAGAGATTGCTAATGAAAAATACTGCCACGTTTTCCCATGGGTGTCTTTGGCTATTCCTACTTGTCTTCCAGATTTTAATTTTGGTCCCAAGAGGCCTTATAATTTTGAGTATACTGTTCTGTATGCATAAAACTGTTTTCAAATTTTGGATCTCTAGGGTCTAGAGATCCCTTCAACATTTCCAGTAGAGGGACAGACCTGTATGTAGAGAATTTTAGCCTGCTGGCAGGAGCTTCACCATCAACTTTTGGTGACATTTCATGGTCCTAAGGATAGTCTGCAAATCAGGAATATGACCTTATTGTCTGTGAGGATGCTGTGTGTCCCAACAGAGTTTGTTAGCTCTGTGAGTCTCACTGGGACCCCTCACAAGCTCACAAGCACTTCCTGCCTGCTGGTTCAGGACCTCTAGGTAGATCAGGCTTCAGTCTTCATGAGAGTTGCCAGGGAATATCAACTATGAGACTGCTGCAGGAGAGAAGAGAGGACAGGAGATGAGGGGGATCACAGTGTGGACAGGGCTGTGCATTGTCCTGAGGCAGAGTATGGTGACAGAAACAGTTTTCATCAACACTCTGGTGCTCATCAGGCAAGGTAGGGCAGTGTTACATCCACGATCACTCAGGGAAATCCAGCCTGAGATTCAGGAACAGCAGGGGATTGCACACAGGTAGCCCATAGTGAAGCTCAGGCAGATTTGGGGTGGCTGGGTCTGAGCTTAAGAGGGAACTTGAGCCCATGGCAGAAGATCTGGGTGTTGGGAGGGGTTACTGTGTGAGGCTGGGCAGGTGATTTAGGCCTATTGATGCACTTGGAGCCCTGACAGCCAATTAAAACTACAAGAGAAGAAGGCCAATCAGTTTCAAAGCAGAGAACTCCAGGAAGATGGTAAACTTCATGATTGGGTGTCAAATATTCTATATACCAGACTAAGAATTAGGCTAAGAATAAGATGGATTCTCAGTGAATCACAGAATTGTTCATGTCCAAAAAGCATAAATGTTGCCAGGTGCCATTCTGCTTTAAAATAAAATAAAAAAAATTTGGTATGACAGACTTTCTTTCTGAGAGATTTCAGCTCACCACACCTTTTTGTTGTGTAAATTCAAACATAGGGAACTGAACATGTTTTCAAATTGGCAAGTAGGTTGTTTTCAAAATAAGATGCAGAAACCTTGCTGAAATTGAAAAAAAAAAATTCACCAGCTCTTCTATCTTCATTTGCTGCCGTTATTTCCTGCTTTTAATGGCAGAGCACTGTGTTTATTCATTTGTGCCATCCATCTCTACATATTCTACCCAAGGGAAGAGAGACATACTGAGTGAGTGCTCAGATTGCATAATGTACTCTGAGATACAGATAAATCCCATTTTGTTAGAAGTCTAAGTTACTGGACCTAAAAAGCTTGGAACTGCTGCATTTTCAATAAAGATGTTATATCGTGGTTCCTTCTCACCTGTGTTATCAAGTCGACAAAATAAAAGCTTATGGAGTTAAGTGAACCAAGTAGTGGTGTAAAATATAAACTGCTAAAATATTATATTTGTGATTTAATGGGAGCCATATACCTGCAGGCACTTCGATTCATTTACTTGAAGTTTTCTCACACCTGCTAGAAAACTGCATGTGCTAAGGCACATATGACCTGTGCAACCTGCAATAATAGTGTGGTTTAGGTTAAAAAAATGAAGATGTCTAGACAGAATATGACATAGTTTGGCTAAAATATGAGTTTATGGTAAGCATTACAAAGTCTGTTTTTCCCAGTGTGGAATTAAATGATGTAAACAATTTGTACAATTGTAAGTCAGGGCATCTTTAAGTAAAATACAGCTGGATTTTTAGAAGCAGTATTTGTATTTAGGGAGGATAGAGCAATCATTATTTCCTTTCTTACCTAGTTAAGGCCTGTTAGACAATGAGTCAGCCTTCATTGTGAAAAAGTAATTTCCACCTGAAACTGTTGCATTTCCTCACAGGGGGAGGTAAGATTTTATGAGTGTGCAGAACCACTTTTTTTAGTGCAGCAGAACTAGCACTTTACTTGAGTATCAGTTTCCGTAATCTTTAATAGCTGTGGTGTATCTAAAGATGAGAAATACATTACTGTGATCACAGCCCTCCAGTAAAAACACTGCATGTGACATGGTGCAGAAAACAGTACTAGGAAAACTCTAAAGAACCAGGATGAATTAGAAAAGATTGGTATACATGATTTGGAATATACACAGTACAGTTTTTTTCAGTCTAATAATTTAGAAGGTATCCTGTTCTTTAAGAGTAATAGAGAAAATCTAAGGTGGATGTAAAACCAAATCACTTTACAAGAAGAAATCCATGAGTGTTGGTTTTTCTTGTACAAAAATGAAAACAATATATGATTGCAGGCTACTTTCAAAGTACAGTAATCTGTTCATTAACCTATTTCTTTTATGTAAGATCCAAGATGTTTGAGCAGAGATCATAAACTTTTAATTACTTCAGAATGAAAAATTATAAAGCTTTTAATTTTGCTTTCTAGCGAAACTCATAGGACTTTTTTCCTATTTATATATCTTATAAATATTTAAATATATTTTGAGAACACTTTTACCTACGTACCTCTTACCTGCATATTATGAGGCTGTTTTTCCTACAACCCTCTGTGGATGTTTTTTCTGTCATTCTTGATTATTGCTGACTTCCCATATTGATGGATTTCCATGTCATAGAATATGAAAATCATTGTTATTTCTTATGTGTAAGTATAATCTTATCAACTTTGTTATGGCCTCATTCTGTGTCATGATCTGTTCCTGACACATACAGCTTTTACCTCTGTAGTTACACAGCTTTCTATTTTGAGTCTGGATTTTTCCAAGTTGTTTTCTCTCAGAAGTAGTAAGTTTACGGAAAAAAACATTTCAAAGAGAAATGTGTTGAAATTACCAAATACTAATTTAAAAACATATTTTTATAGCTGCCCATGTCAAGTTTGGCAAGTGATCTATTTTTTCTGTGGTTAAATTGCCACTATTTCAAAGCAGGAAAGAGAAAATTTTTAAATACTCTGCCTGTGTAGTTTATCTAAGGAGTACATCTTAAAGGAAATTCTTGCACTTTTGAACATTAATAGTCTAAAGCATTTGTTTCATATTTCCTATATATCCTAATTAATTTGCAACAAGAAATATAAATGTTCTGTGTGATCTCATTTTACTTTTCAAAACAGAGCAAAAATAGCAGGTATAGTGGCAAATGTTTTTGCATTTCAAAATAACTAGAGATCAAACATTTTGAACTAGAGCAAAATCATAAAAATGTTGGCATTTTTATAGCAGATGACAAGGACATGACAAAAATCTGATACATATTTCAGATCTGGGCAGCTCTGACATCTTTGCCCAGTGCTTCTCCAAAATGACATTTTTATGAAAACAGAAGACTCTTTTCTTTTCTCATATGGGTTATAGTTGCTTAAACAGTTTTAACTAACTATTTAGGGACATAAATGGTCACCCATCTCCTGGGGGATTGAGGTCTGCTGAAGTGTTGTAACGGGGAATGGTTACAACATGCATAAGACAGTGATGAATGCTGGAAGGAAATATGAAGCGATATTTCTATAGATGTTGATGGATGTTTATTTCCCTCCAGCCCCATCATGGCTGAGGTCCTGTGGCCGACTGACCTCACCATCACAAGGCTACCCCCTTCTTGCCAAGCCCAGGGAGCCCCCAACAAGCAATCAGAAGACAGGCACAGGCCACATGTGACATGGGGACAGGGACAGGAGCAGACTCCAGGGTCCCTGTCCCCAGGACCTCGGGGAAAGGTACCTCAACAATTCACCCTTTCTTTTTAAATAAAATAAGTATTGGCTACAGCTGGATAAACATAACAAAAACAATCTCCAAAAAAGAGAAGCCACTATCTTGAGTCCCCCAAATGTCCAGACAGGTTTTCTCTGGAGCATCTTAGGTCTGGCAGAACCCTCTGAACATGCTTCATGGGGAAACTGAGGCAGGAAAGGGTTTCTTCTATTTGTACCTGTTGGAACTTTTAACAATGACAATTAATTTCTTCCCTCCCTCCTATTTATCCCCCCTTCGGTATCGGAGAGGAATTGTGGAGCAAGGGAGTTACATAGGGAAGCCATAGCGTGAAAAATGGATTAGGGATGAACTGGGGATGGGATGAATTTAGGAAAGGCTCATTTGGGGTATAGGATAAAAGGGAAAATTAGGAGTGGGAAAGGGAGGTAGCAGATATGGATATGGTTTATAATTTTGCACATAATAACTGTCTTTGACTGGAACACCCTTAGGCCCTGTCACATGTGCTGCCTGCAGGCCTTTTCTTCCTTGCACGATGTCAAATTCTACAATTTCTCTGTCTCCCAAGCTTGGAATATATTTCTTGGGATTATTTTTTTATTATGGCAGTTTGATGCACAAAAACATCTTCTCTAGTGTCCCATCTAGTTATAAACCCATAATGGTTCGTTACGTTATACCATTTTACAGTTCCTAAACTTTAGTTGCGATAACTTTTTCTTTTTTTCGCATCGTTGCTGTTCACTGTCTGTGTTCTTGCTTTCCCTTTCGGCTTTGCTCACTCTTGCACTGGAGCTGCCGCAGCCGGTAATGCTGCCGCCGCTTCTGGGTACCGCTTCGCCAATTTAACATCTCGGTCGGTCCCCCACGTGGCTGCCGCTCTGTGTTTTCTGGGCGGCGCCGCTCCAGCCTGTTTCTGGGCTCTGCGTTCTCTTGTGTTGTCCCTGCCGCCGGCTCTGTGTCTTGTATAAGATTCTGACTGGGCTCGGTGTGGCCCCGCGCTGCACCGTCCCGTTAACGGGGCTGCTCCGGCGGGCTTGGGCCGCTTCCCCTCGCAGGTGCCGCCACACCGCTCCCGTGTCTCAGGGCGAACACTGCCGGGCCCGCACCGCTGCGCTACTTCTGGCTCCGCTCCCACCGAGCCCGCGCCTGCCTCGTTCTCCCCACGCCTGCCCCGTTCTCCCCACGCCTGCCCCGTTCCTGCCGCCCTGCCTCGCGGTAGCCCTCCATGTGCGGGAGCTCCCTCGCCGCTGCCCGCCGTGCACTGGGCACCCGTGACCTCCTCCGGGGCCACGGAGGAGCCCGCTGCAAAGCGAGCGCTGCTCGACCACGTGTTTGCCGCTAGAACAGGAGTGGGACACAGCCGACACTGCTCGACAGACTCTGTAATTACGTAATATTCACGGAAATATTCTGCCATCGGCATATGTTTTGATTCAGAAATTAACTGTGTCCAAACATTCTCCCCAAAGTCTTTGGTAAGAATCAAATCCCAAGAAACGTAGAAGAAGTTTTTAAACAACCATGCCAGGCAGCATCCTAGTTCTTTCTGAGCTTGAATTAAACTAAAATCTACATATTGCTGTTCAAGAAACTTTTTAAGTTTAAAGTAAATGTCTCTTTGTGGTTCGGACACCCATGAGTCTTTCCATGAGTCCTCCATCAGAGATGGGACAGCAAAATGAATGCAAGAAGAGATATCCAGAGTTTACTCACAAATCACCGAATCACTTTCTCCAGGGATCATTTGCATGCATTCTCCAACTTTTGTCACAATGGGGATAACTTGCAAGAAGAGTTTTTCGGCAAGACGAGTAGGAAGGAAATATGAAGCGATATTTCTATAGATGTTGATGGATGTTTATTTCCCACCAGCCCCATCATGGCCAAGGCCCCATGGCCGACTGACCTCACCATCATGAGACTCCCCCCTTCTTCCCGAGCCCAGAGAGTGCCCAACAACTGATCAGAAGGCAGACAGGCCACACTGACATGGGGACAGGGACAGGGACAGACCTGTACACTCCAGGGTCCCACCCCCCAGGACCTTGGGGGAGAGGTACCTCAACACTGAGGCATCCTTTACTCTCTCTAGCTTACCAGATTGGTTTCTAAACCTTTTTAGTTATTCTGTGAAAGATATATTTGCACACTGACACATTCAGCAATGATTCTTAATTTTCATTTATAAAAATAGAGCTCTTCATTTAATGTGGCAAAATTGACCTTTTTTTCTTATTGTGTCAGAACAATAGAGTAATTTGGGTGGATAAGTAATTTGGAGGTTATCTAGTGTCAGATGTGGATTTAAATAGTTCAGAGTCTTGTACAGTTAGGTTTTGAACATCTCAAATGCTAGGAACCCCAGTGTTCCTCTGTGTAGCTGTGTGGTTTGGAGACTTACCATGAAGAATTTCTTCCTTAGACCTGTCTGGAATTTCCTTTGCTGCAACTTGCAGCTGTTTCCTCTTTTCTTTTTGTCCTTCACCTCTGAAAAGAACCTCTCCTCTTTGTCATTTTAATCCCTCATTATATGGGAGATGGTGAATGGATTTCTCCTTAAGATTTCTCCTCTGAAAACTGGGCAAAAAAGGCTTACTCTCTTTGTGCATCATGCATCCCAGACCTCTAACCACTCCAATGATCCTTTCCAGATTGTGGTGGTGCACAAAGGTGGACATGGTAGTCAGCGTGGCCACAGAGAGGGGAAATGTTCCCTTCAGCCAGTGGGCAGCATTCATCCCAAAGTGACCCAGCTGTCATGGTGGAATGTGTTTGGCCTGTTATTCACCTGAATCCTAACATCCATGTGTGCAGAGTTAAGGAAGTGACTTAAATCTAAACTACTGAAATATTAATTTAATTCAGATAATATATTCCCCATCTTAAATTTCCATTTTAGCGTAGCCAGATTTATGAGATATAGCAATAATACACCTCTTTATTAAAACAGTTACAAGGGAATGCTTTGTTTCTTCATTTCCTTCATTTCTTCTTAGCACTAGGGGGATAATGAAGTCCAAACAAACCAAGCTATGCCACTCTGGTGGTTTGGCCCTCTGTGAATGCCAGGTGCCCACCAAGCTGCTGTATCACTTTCCTCCTCAGCTGGTTGGGGGAGAGAATATATAATGAAAATCTCATGTGTTGAGAAAAGGACAGGGAGACCTTACTCCAGGCAGCTACTGGAGTACTATCAACAACTATCACAGAAAAAATAGACTTGACTTGAGAATCTTACTTTACTGCAAATAAAATCAGATTACAAAAATGAGAAATTAAAATAAATAGTAAACCATCCCCTTTCACCCCACCCTTCTTCATAGACTCAACTTCACTCTCAGTTTTATCTGCCTCTTTCCTCCTTGAAGGGGGATAGGGACTGGGAGTTTCAGTCAGTGCTGTCTCTGCCATTCCTTCCTTCTCAGGGAGAAGGCTCCTCATACTTTTCCCTTCATGCAGTGTGGGGTTCCTCCCATGGGAGACAGTTCTCCATGAATGCCCTTAACATGAGTGCTTCACACAGGCTGCGATCCTTCACAAACTGCTCCAAGCACAGTTCCCGTGGGGTCACAAATCCTGCTGTAAATCTGCTACAGCATGGCCTCCTTTTTCCATGGTGCCACAGATCCTGCCAGAAGACTCCTCCAGCGTAGGTTACCTCCATGAAGTTACAGTCTCCTTCAGTGGAATCCACCTGCTCCAGTGTGGGCACCTCAATGGGCTGCGGATAGATTTCTGCTTCTCCATGGGCTGCAGGGGCACAGCTGCTTCATCACGGCCTTCACCATGGGCTGCAGGGGGATTTCAGCTCCAGTGCCTGGGCCACCTCCTGCCCCTCCTTCTCCTCTGACCTTTGTGTCTGTAGAGCTGTTCCCCTCACAGGTTCTCACTCTGCTGTTCTCCAGCTGCAGTTGTGCAGTTTTCTTTTTTCACCCTTCTTAAATCCATTGTCCCAGAGATGTTAACACCATTACTGATGGTCTTGGTTTGGCCAGCAGCGTATCCATCTTCCAGCCAGCTGTCACTGGCTCTGTTGGACATGGGAGAAGCTGCTGAAAGCTTCTCACAAAAGTCAACTCTGTAGCCATCCTGCTACGAAAAACCTGCCACTCGAAACCAGTACATCTCCCTTGCACAAGTATTTATTTTTTGAATGAACTTGCGATTTTCTTCTATCCAGACTTAGTTGTTTCTTATGATTTGCTACTAAGTTGGGAGGAGACACAGCTGGGACAGCTGACCCCAGCAGACCACATGACATCTTGTTCAACATAAAAACGGGGGGGAAGAAGGAGTGGAGAGAACATTTGGAGTTGATGGCGTTTGTTTTCCCCAGTAACTGTTGCAGGTGATGGGGTCCTGCTCTCTTTGAGATGTCTGAACACCTGCCTGTCCATGGAAGAAGTGAATTAATTCCTTATTTTGTTTTGCTTTTGTTGTGACCTTTTCATTCTTCATTAAATTGTCTTTATCGCAGCACATGAGTTCTCCCCTTTGTACTCTTCTGATTCTCTTCCCAACCCTGCCAGCTGGGGGGTGAGTGAGCAATGGTATGAGGCTTGGCTGCTGGCTGGGGTTAAACTGCAGTGGTGTAGTATGGGGAACAAGTAGGAGGAATTAGAGGTCTGTGTGCAGCCTCAGGGCTTTGATCTTACTGTGTGAAAGGAAGAGTGGTGGGACAGCTCACATGATGGGAATGTAGTCACAAAGGGCTACACGCTGCTTTAGGAAGGACAGACTAGGGAGACAAAGGTGGAGTTGTCCTTGAAACATGTAGAACATATCGAACTCTGGGAGGAATGGCCAACACCCCGGAGTGCTGTGCAGCCCTTCAGAAGGACCTTGACAGGATGGAGACAGGGGCAGAGAGGAACCATCTGAAATTCAGCAAGGGCAAATGCCAGGTTCTGCACCTGGGAAGGAACAAGCCCAGGCACCAGCACAGGCTGGGGCTGACCTGCTGGGGGGCAGCTCTGCAGAGAAGGACCTGCGGGTCCTGGTGGACAACAAGCTGTCCATGAGCCAGCAGAGTGTCCTGGTGGCCAAGAGGGCCAGTGGGATCCTGGGGGGCATTAGGAAGAACATTGCCAGCAGGTCATGGAAGGTGATCCTGCTTCTCTACTCAGCACTAGAGAGGTCACCCCAGGAATACTGTGTCCAGTTCTGTACTCCTCAGGACAAGAGAGACATGGAGCTCCTGGAGTGAGTCCAGTGGATGGTGACAAAGGTGATGAGAGGACTGGATCTTATGACATGCTCCAAGTGAAGTTCCACTTATGAATGGAACTGGGCCTCTTCCGTGTGGAGAGGACTGAGAGGGGATCTTACCAATGTGTATCAGTTTATGAATGGGCAGTACCAAGAAGATGGACCAGGCTCTTCTCAGTAGTGCCATACAGTAGGACAAGAGGCAATGGGCAGACACTAACGCACAGGAAATTCCACCTGAATATAAGGAAATTCTTCTTTACTGTGTGGGTGACTGAGCACTGGAACAGATTGACCAGAGAAGCTGCAGGGTCTCCCTCACTGGAGATATTGCAGAACCATATGGAGGCAGTCCTGATGCATCCCATGTATTCTGGGATGGCCTAGCTTAAGCAGGGAGGTTGGACAAGGCAACCCACTGTGATACCTCCCAATCTGACCCATTCCTGTGATTCTGTGATTTCATTCTATGTAAACATAGAATGAAATATGTAGTTAAACATGAAATATGTAGTTAAACATATTAACTACATATGTCTATTAATAGAGTTATACATAGCCTTACCTGTGTGACTGTGGGTTTTTTAAGCTAGACTCATTGGCGTATTTCATGTTTTCCACTCAGGCTCATTTTGTTTTAATTTTCACCTGAAAATACTCTGGTTTTCCCCTCACTTTTTAGGTCAAATTGATATATGCTCAGTTTCTTCTCAGGTTCCATAGTTGAAGCAGTCCAGCAAAACTTACGATGTTATTCTTGATTTTAGTATTTATCTATTTTCACAATGTATTTGGATAAGAATTTTTTCTCAGGATTAATGAGGAAATAGTCATAAAAAGCATTATATATAGTTTGTCTGTTTGTTCAAGAAAGACAATCTTACCTGAAAGAGGAGCAGGTCAACATGTCTGCCTGGGATTCTCAGATCTAGCACCAGTCTCATGTCAAGCCTGTGAAACAGAAAAATAAAATTGAAGTACCAAATTCAGCAACCACCATCCTGAAAATGTAGTAAAGGAAATGAGAAGTGAGGAATTCTTAAAAAGGATTTTTCTCCTCAACTTTTCGTATCCTGTTATAAACAATAAAATTTAACAGATGTTTAAGAAAAAATTATGTGTGCTAAAAGTGAATAGCAAAGTGACTGGAAGGGACATGGATGAAAAAACAAGATGTTGACACATCTTTCAACATTATTCTAAGCAACCACTACTCTCTTATCAGGGTTTATTGACCACAGCAGCTGATTCCCCATGGGGAGGCCAACACAGACCAGCACCACATTAAGACAAAATTGGCAGAACTGAGAAGAGTCTTGAGACTCTCATTCTGCAGGTGCAGGGATGGTATGCCCCAGCAAAAAGTCAGAATGAAAAGCTGACTGTTTTCAGAAAGTTTTTCCCAGTGGGATCTGAGACTGTGACCCTGTATTTACTCCTAAAATACAAAGAATGCTTGCCTCTTTTATTTCAGGAAGAAAGGAAAGACACGTAATTCCAGTCTGTAATACAGCTTACCCTACAAGATGCCCCTCAACCTTCCCAAATTTTCCCTAAGCTCCAGTGTCATTCTGTGGTGTCTGTCAGTCTAGTATTTGTACAGTTGCTGTTTCAAAGTACCTGCACATCACAGATTTGTGCAAAACAATTTCAGAAATGGCTGGTTCAATGATTGAGGCTTGTCCAGTTGCATTTGCAGATTTTATTCCCTGGAGACATTCCACAGTGCATTATTTTCTTATTTTACTTCCAGGGTAGGACTCCTTGGCTATTGCTCTTACAACTTCAATCTTGGTACATTTAAATTATGTTTTTTTTATATATCTATCCCCAGGTTTCTCTTTTCTTTTGAGTGGAAATTTTTTCTGCCTTCTTTTGATCTCAAATGATTCATGACTGCTGGTGGGCCTTCACTTTCAGAGACGACTTATCTGCTTTCTGAATAGCAGCAAACACAACAATGGCAGATACTAGACAAAAATTGCTAGTTGGTGTGCTTTTGGTAGAGGATTTTTTTTTGATTGCTAACATTGAGCAATGAAAACTTGCTTGTCCAACAGCTTTGTTCTGTTCCCTCATTATTGAAATGCAGGATGATGCTTTCCACCGTGATTCTGACAACTGAAAAGTACAAAGTACATGGGAAGCACATATCCTGATGATGAAAGTGAATTTTCAGGGGAAGTAGGTATGAGACAAGAGATAGCCCTTGGCTTCAGAGGGAACAATTTTCTTTTATGGTGTTCTTTTTCTACTTTTAAGGCAGCCTTAAAACTGCATATGTATGTTTAAATATGTCTGCTCAAAAAGAAAATTTTAAAAATAATGAAATTTCAGCTCTCCTAAGATTGAGGTAGTCATTCAGGTAATGTGGGTACAATGTGAAATCTCATTAATTTTTACTGATGAGACTTAGTTTATATCGTCCAGGCTGGATTGTGGTTTTATTTTTGTCAACTCTTGTTTGACAAATGTATGTGTTCAACTTGTCATAACCATCACTCAACACAGATCCTCGAAATGCTCTTTTTAGAAGTCCACAGGAAGCATCTCAAGTATTCAAAGAACAAATTAAAACCACACTGTTGGAAGGCCATTTAGATGATCCTGCTTTTTCTTAATGAGAATTTTTTTTTAGGTTTTGCCAGGTAAAAACATGTAGAAACTTGAAGTAGCCAAATAGTGATCAGATTGATTGCAAAACTGATAAAAGCAATCAAAACACTACTATTTATATACAATAAGGCAAAAAAACCTAACAAGCATTAGATTTAAAAAAAAACAAAACCAGAACTTAAAACAATGAATTAATAAAGTTTTCTTTGATGTGCTATTCTCTGTGAAAAGTTTACTGTGAGAAAGACAGCAAGACATCTCAAAGAAAAGTAAGCTTTTCATTTAGAAAAACTAATGAAAAGATTACTCCACAGTCCTTATAGTTTTGTTGCTGTAGTTTAATTAGTTGATACGGCTATTTCATTTTTGTAACACTGTCTAGCCTGCTAGGAGTGCATTGAAATGAGTCTAATTCTAAGGAATTAGATGTTGTTATTACAACAAAAGAGTGGATAACATCTTCCCTTGCTGTCAGTACTAAAGCTTTTTTGTAGGTCAAAAGAAAGGCTGAAAAAAGCTTAATAAGAGAGGGTGGAGCATAGATGAATCTTCAGTCCGGTCTGTGACCTTAGGTGGAACTGTGGATAAAAGGAGTTTGGAAGACTGAGTATATCTAATAAGAGTGAGCTGAATTAGACATGACTATGTCACCCTTAAAGGGATGGTAGTGCTCATAAAACTTGCCAGCATTGTATCATCCTTCTTCAGGATGTTCTTTTAAAGGTATTTCGAGCATAGAAGTAATGCATGGAAGACTAATATAGTGGAAGTACAAAATGAAGAATGTTCCACCTCTTAACTTTGCACCTATAATTTCCCACTCGGCCTTCCTTGGAGAATTTATTTTTACAATATTATTGAACTTTTATCACAGATTATTCAGTTAATATTTCCTGATTTTCATCGGATAGAGTTTATAGCTTTTGTCTTAGATGTGTATTTAGTCTGATTTCATTGTTCTGTTAGATTTTTGGTTTGTACTGCTTTAAGCAGAGCTTTTGCAGATCCTGGTTTCGTGCTTATGTATCCAGCTGTAAGTGGGGAAGAATTAGGCCTATGATCAAAAGCGCTGTAAGGAAATAATTTTTAGAATTATTTGGTTTTGGTTCTACTTTCAGGCTCTAAGGGGCAGTTAAAGATAACATTTTTTATTATAGGCCAATGTCCACATACATTTTGCTTTCAGGCAAATACGTCTTCTTTTTCTGTTAAAGGTTTTCAAATTTCAAGTAAAAACAAACTGAAAGCAATTCCACTTGTTTTTTTTCTAATTAGGTAAATTAGTTAAATAGATTAAGAGGAACAGGTCAGGTAGAGAACGTGGTGCAGAAACAGTTATCTCTGCTGATTTAATGAGGAAGGAAAGTAGTAAAATGGGAAGAAAAAGATTGCAGTGCACCATGAAGACCCTGTCTCTGCTGAGCTCAGGGTTGTCGGTGTGTACTAAACAAATGAATTGCCAGGCTCATCTTGTGCACATATGTTGTGTCTGCAGAGAGGCAGAGAGAATGCAGTGACAAGTGCTCGTCCAGGACAAGTGGTGAGACTGGCATCCAAATCAGAGAGGGTTGGGGACTGCCACAGGTGATGGCACTGCAGCCTTGCACTATTATACACATTTCTTCTAGCTTGAGCTAGAAGAGTGCAGCCTGGGTGTGTGACTCTCAATAAAAGTGAAAGAAAATTTGCTTAAAATACAGAAGCTTATCTTTTAATCTGTTGACATTATCCAAAATGAATCTGCTTCCCACCATATTTGATGCCAGTTCTTATTCATTTAAAATAAATTAATACCTCTATAAGTAAATACCCTTAATTGAGGAATCTATCCTTTATTAGGTCGTACTGAAGTAAATACTACCCTGGAAAAAATAAACAAAAGGCTTTGCACATGAAGAGATAAGGAGGAAGTTTGCAGATATCCCAGTGAATTCAAGGGTGGGTTGTTTTACTTTTTGGATTACTGAGAAAACTTGCAAGACAGTAGCATCTTCTGCTTGTGAATTACCAGAGTTCGAATGCCTATATTTAACTTGGGATAGAAACTCATTTGGTACATCAAGGTGGAAAAGTTGGAAGTAGTTACGATCTAACCAAAGATTATACCTTCACATGATGACCAATTTCTAGCAACAGATAAACTTGGAAAACACAAACCACCTGTACCCATCTTTGATGATAAAAAACAACTGCAGAAAAACAGAAATAAAACCAGAATCAAAATGTCAAGAAAAATATGCATTTAAAAAGACATCATCTATGATTAGGAATGAGTTTTACTGGGTTTTTTCTTTGGAAAGGAATTACAGATTCAAGAGAAAAGCAGAAAAGATGCCATACAAAATTCCCAAGAGTATGTGAAATGCACATTTGAGTGTGAGTTTCAGATCTATTCTGAAAACTTTATTATCTCAAGATATGCATATAGTTAATATGACTGTTTGGAATACCCAATGAGTCTTCTCACAGCTTAAGCAAAGATCTCAGTCTTTGTGGGAATGAGTTTTCTAACTTGTTATAGATTTATATCTTTATGGGATCCCACTGGTTTAGTTTGTGATGTTCAACCTTTATTTCAGATGTAGCACAATCTAGACAAAATGCTAAATATACTGAAATTTGTGAATGTGATAGCATGAAAAGAATAAATATTAGAATAAATATTAGAGCAAAAGAACAACTTCATTTTTATTTTGTGTATGCCTCCTTGAGTGTTTTGGAAAAATGTTTTTGTAGGTATTTCCTGAAGTAGTATTTTCAATTTCTGGTAGAAATGCTACTTTCTGGGGATTTTTTTTTGTTTGGTTTTAGTTGAAAGAATAGAATAGCAATATGGCATCTGGTTTAGTGAAAGCCAGCAAACATGATGGATGAATCAGCTGGTAGAAGAGTATATGGCTAGACTATCATCTCTGCTTTTGCTGCTTTATGCTACTCAGGTAGTCATTAATCCTTACTCTTTCAGACTTTCCAGTTACTTACTTATAGTAATCAGTCCAACATAATTGAAAGGGTGGGAAGCTATCATGCATGGGCTGTAAATTATTCCTCTTTGTACTCATCACCTTAAGGCACAGATTTCAGTTCATTGAGAAAACAAAGCTGTTTAAAAAAAAAAAAAAAAAAACAGTGTTCAAATTTGGCTTGGAAACTATGGCAAGATAGAGAGAAATTTCTGATTTCTGCCCAGACAGAAATTTTACTCTGTCAGTGTGCAGGGTTTTTTGCCAGAAGAGTTATGCTCTTAATGAGTTTGAACAGGTGAAATTCCTTGTTAATGTGCCCGGTTTATCACAAATTGTGGCGTAAGTTCTGTTACTTTTTCAAATTTGTCTTCTTTGAGTCTGTTGAACTCATAAGATAGGTGTTCTACAGAAGAGCAAAGCATGGTTTTATCAGTGCTGGCCTTTAGACTTTTTGTTCAGTTCATGTTCCTAAACTCCTGAATTCTTTGCTCTATATAGATATACCCTGCAATAATAGGGAATTTTACAAATAAAAATCCTTAAAAGAACACTGTACTCACTGGAAAAACAAAAATAAACAAAAGGAGTCTAAGAATTAGAGAAATTCAGTGTTTAGGTTAAATGGGTTGCATGGACACTGTAAAATTATCTAAAATCTAGTAACACACTGTACTCATTAACACTCAGAAAAGTACCTGTTTGGAGTTCGTGAAGTTTTTGAAAGTATTTGTAGAAGGCTTCAGCAGATCCAGTGAATGTTTTGATGCACTGCATGTTCACCAACAGATAGTAGATAGTGTAGCCACACACAGGTAAGGATCAGATACCTAATTCAGCACATAAAGGATAATTCTAAGGAGCCCCTTGTAAACTGAAAACTGTAATTAGAGAAACTGCCTTGGCTAAAATATTCACCAGCATGACCTACTTAAAAGGATCATCATGTACCCAAAGTCAGGCTACAGTTTGCAGTCATAAATATTACATCATGGCTTTTTTAAGGCTGCATTTCACTTCCCATAAATGCTTTAGTTACCATTAATAGTTGAATAGTGCCATCACATCTGATTTCTCTGAGAAACATTCAAAGTGTATGAAATTAATCTAGAGGAAGATACTAAAAATAAAGATATTTTCTACTATAGGTGAATTTCTATTATTAAAAAGCTAGGGAAATATCTTTTAGCTTCTAAAGTCATATCTATATGATTGGAGGCTTCATTTTGTTTTATCAAAACTACAACACTTCCTTAGTTTATCTAATGCAGTCTGTAATTTTTTCCTATCAGTCCTAAAACTCATGCCTGGAGTATACTTCTGGAGACAGTATATGCAGTAGAATAAATAAAGGACAACTTCTCAAAGCAATTCCCTTCTGAGGGTAGTTCACACTGCTTTAGAAAGGGTAATATGATTATCTTTAGAAATTTCCATCCATTTTTACTTCTGCATCATATCTCACAGCCTCCTTAGTTGTGTTACTGCAGTTTTTCTGAGGTAATGATGGAAAATAGATAATTAAAATGATCATAGATAAAAATACCCTTTTCCCCAAGCAGGAAGCAGGCAGTGTTTTCTTAGAAGCACTGATACAGAAATTTTAGCCTGCTTTCTCCTAGAGGAGAGGCTTCTACAATCTGTTGCAGTGTCCAGATTCACACACACATGCACACACACACACACACACACACACACACACACACACACACACACCTTTAGACACATGAGTAATGGTGCAGTTTTGTAATAGATTTTAGCTGTTCTAACTGTGGACTGTTGCCAAAAATGATCTTGCATTTCTCCCTTCCGTGTGCTTGCACACTGCTGCCATTTCTTTCTCCTGCTCCTAGTGATAGCACAGTTGTGTGGTGAGAAAACTGCCTTGCAAATATGCCTGAAAATTGCACGGAGAAAAAGGGAATGGTTAGTCTTCAGTCTGATAAGCAAACTGTTCTTGACTGCATTTGTGACCTTAGGGTGCACAAGATGGAGAGATACAGCAGGGGAGCAGGGAGGAGGACTGGGGCAAAATGTCTTGGTGCTTTCATGCACCTTAGTTAGTGGGAACTCATGCTGGACTAACACACCCTGAGATGCATTAGCTGATATTATACAGTTGCTCCATTCTGTTACTGTCAGTATCGACAAGGAAGAAAGAAATGTGTCTGTCCATGACTTTGGTATTGGGAATCTGCAGAGTGTGAAAGTCCCACCACTTCGACCCGCACAGCTCCCTGCATTGTATTTTTTAGGGTGGGATTTCATATTGCTAAGACTCGGTGTGAATGCACTGTGAATGCATTGGCCAAATTCCGTCAGCTTCAGGACACTCGTACAGATTGAAGGAATATTAACTTCCTGCAGGATTTGTGTTAAGAGAAGTCTGGAGAGATATTTCATGGTAATTCATTGAAAGAAAAGTTAGTATATGTAGCCCTTTCTTACAAAACAGGGAGTTCAAATGGGAAAGTACACTGCAGACACAGTCAGTATGATGTATGAAGCATGGAATTGCTTGTTTTCTTTCAGAATAAAACGTGGTATATGAGACCAGAGAGTAAAAAATTGAATTCTGAAAACTGATAGAGATAACAAATTTATCTTCAGCATATTTTCCTTGTAACCTGGGATATTTGTATCTCTGGAGAAAATACAGGTTTTTATATTCAAAGCCCTGTGTTCTGATGTGTCCAGTGCTTAATTAAAGATTGGGATGATTCTGTGTAAGTGTGAAGAGATACCTAAAAATAGTGAAGTATAAACTTTTTTCTCTTACATTTTGCAGGTTGAATATTACAGCTTCACTTGTACCTGGGCTTTTTCCACTGATGTCCAACACGCAATAGACATTCCAAACAATATTTGGCAGGTGCCTTTGCAGCTTAACAGCAGTCCTTCTTTGATACAGGATGGAGGACGCATACAAAGATAGGACTTCGCTAGTGAAAGGGGCCAAAGATATTGCTAAAGAGGTAAAGAGGCAAGCAGTGAAGAAAGTGAATAAAGCAGTTGACAAAGCCCAGGATGGCTATACACAGAGGTCCTACAGTCGATTCCAGGATGAGGAAGATGAAGATGATTACTATGGCCAAGGAGGAAATTATGGTGTAGAAGCTAATGATGATGAAGGATCAAGTGAGGCAACTGAAGGACATGATGAAGATGATGAAATTTATGAAGGGGAGTATCAGGGAATCCCCAGCATGGGGCAGGGTAAGAATGACATGGTGGCCTTAGGTCAGTCTATGCATGATGAATACAAGGATCGTCATGAACTGGAAACCGAGAGGAAAGCTGATGAAGAAGAGCTAGCACAGCAATATGAGTTGATAATACAAGAATGTGGCCATGGTCGTTTCCAGTGGGCCCTCTTCTTTGTGCTGGGAATGGCCCTAATGGCTGATGGGGTTGAAGTGTTTGTGGTTGGATTTGTGTTGCCCAGTGCTGAAACAGATATGTGTATACCCAATTCGGGATCAGGATGGCTTGGTAAGTAAAGTCTTCATTCTGTCTTTTTGTTATTAAAATATAAGTTTACAGTAAGCCTAAATGTGTATTTGTCAGCATAGAAGCTTATATAAAAAGATGTCTGTCTTGAATATAAATAAGAAATCCACAAATTGTTTTAATAATAATGTTAATTAACCTTAATTAATGTTAATTAAGAATTTAATGTATACTGTAATTTTATTTTTAAGTGACTGTTTTCTTAGTCAGTCAGTAAATAAATCACTAAAGAGAAAGACTGCACAGTAAAACTTAGGAGGAGAGGGACAGATTTTATTCTCATATACAAGAGTAGATGTCCAGACAAACTAATCTAAAAACAAAGCAAAACCACAAAACCAGACCACAGATGGAGAATTGGAGTCCTGCTGAACTTATATAGGTGTAATAAAGAGCAGATGATGCAACTGTTTGGCAGTACTTTCACTCTGCATGTGAACCTTTCCACTGGTGATGTGAAATTCAATCTGGAAAATGCAAAAACTTCCAGTGAAAATACTGTATGGTACAACCTTTTGCTCTTTTTGTCTTTAGTCCTTTTATACCAATGACTGTTCTCCAGCATCCAAAGAGAATAATGTTTACTTAGCGTCAGGGAGACAAAAGAATGAACAAGAGCCCGGGGTGTGCTTTTTTTGTCCATTCTGTTGATGGGGATGGGCCATGTCTCATCCCCTTGCCTGTTCCCACCTATGGTATGGGAAACAGGCAGTCTGAGCCAGCCTTTTGTGGCTTGGTGAGAGCAGCAGCAGCTCTGCAATCAGGTCCATGCTTGTCTTCCCTGGACATGCCTGGGAACAGCAGGAAAAACAAGGCTCTCATGAGGCAGGGCTCTGAAGAAAAAGTATAGAAATGGTTCCCCAAGGAAGAGGGGAGGTAGAAGCCTGGGCAATTGTAACAGAGCAGGAAATTGAATGTATGATTGTAAAGTGACTTAGGCCTGGAGACTATTACAGAAAAGGAGGGCTTCTTTTAAGATATTTAGAAGCCTTTGTTTTCTAGCAGATATTCTGCTTGTACCCTTCATCTTTGCAGCACATGGTTCTGTTGCAACAGATCTCATTTTAGCTTAGCTCAGTTCCCTGACATATTGATACCAGCAGTCTGGCTCTCTGGGTTTCAGTACAGTGGACTGTAGTCTCCCCCAGCTGTATCTACAAGCCTCCCTCCAGGTGATGGGATCATGAGTGGAAACAGGTGAGGAGTTCCCAGATGACTGTGTCCTTTGAGTGATGCTTTGCCATTTGATAATTTCTTGTAAGAACTACTCTGCCTATATACATACAGTGCAGTGATTAAACTTAGAATGCAGGGAAATACATTATTAAAGTTTTTATGGTTAAAGACGCTGAATGCAAATAATCTGTTCTGGTCTGCTTGTTTACACAAGATGCCAACATTGTATGTGTCAGGCTTGGACTTGTGAATTTACAGATCCAGATCTGCTCCTTAAAGAAAGATGAGAAAAAAACCAATGCAAACCTGTATCACTAGATAAATGTCAATGAGTCAGTGCAGATAATAACATACAATGCATATTTTAAAATCAGTGAATTCCCAACTCGGTTTTTTTAACATGATTTTGAGAACTTCTTTAAAATATGCACCCTATTTTTTATATTTTTTTCTAATTCTTATAATTTTTATAATTTTTATATTGCTGGAACAAAAATTACTTATCTCAACCCTAGTTTTTAATTCCTGATAAAACTTTTTGTTTTACCACATGCACCTTTCTTGACAAATGGAGCACGCAAAGTTGTCTTTGCCCTCCAGGACGATAAAACATAAGGGTAATCACCAAATCTCTCTCTAATTAATACATATTGTGTTGTATTTTCTACAAATAGTACTCTATTTAAACAACTGCATTAAGCATCATGGAGATGTCTGGAACTGGGAGTGGGGAGTATTGTCCCCACAGTAGAAGGATCCATGAGTATTCACATCCAGCTCCTGGCCTCTGACCCATGTCAAAGAGGTTGAGGATTTCCCTGTCACTAGAGTTCTTATGATGTTGCCTTGAGATATATTGGAATAATTCTGTAAATGTTTAACTAAAACTCAGTACCGAAGCTGTTAAATACCTCACAGTTACAAGTATGAATGTGTGTGTGTATGTGTATAAAGATGCTTGTTGACAAAATTAAGGTAACAGGTCTGGAAAACTCAGCTGTCCTACTAATGTATTCTCATGCCTAAAATACAGAAATTGCAATGTATCTTCCTCTTGCAGTAATATAAAACTGGCCTCCGTGTTGTGGTATTAACAAACAAATAATTATGTGCTAAAAGCTTAATAGACAAAAGCAGGAAAGAACAGAGATAAGCAATTTCTTTCCCAGTATGTATTGAAGGCATTGCAACACGTGACTGTTTTACCAATAATTTCACCAAAAAAATTATAAATTCTTGCTTATTGTTACTAGAAATATAACATAAGCTGCAAGTCATCAGTACACCAATGTACATATTGCTTTTAAACAGAGTAGGTATACTGCTTGCAGAGAGCATAACCTTAATTCCAGTGCTACAAAATATTAATTGCAGCAGTGAATGCTTACTGAAAGCATTTTTATGTTGTCATAACTGAGACCTCACAGCCCTGCATTTCAATTATTTTGTGCTTGTGATTTCTCTTTATAAGTACTTCCTAACTGGGGTCTTCCAGACAGGCATAATTATTTTTTTCATGATTAGAGTCCCACAATCCAGAAGGTTCTAATGTTGTCAGAACATTAAAGTCACAGGACTAATGCTAAGAGTTATAAGATAAAATTAGTACACGTATACAAAATTTATTTTTCAGGCAATTTTCTACACCAATGAGATACATATTAAGAACATCCGAATTTGTCTTTGAAAAAACATTCATTGGTTTGGTTGTAAAAACTGATTTCTTGTACATCATGCCATGATCGTTTACTAGGGAACATGAGCTAATTAAAAACATGTGACAATTTTCATTCATTTATGACAATATTCATTTATTTTTTTTTAAATTCACAAAGGCAATTTCCAAAAATCCTTCCCTATTGACCCATGAATGAGCTTGAGATGACATTATTGATCACCAGCAACATTTCAGAGCCCATAAAGTCACATAATGAGTGTGCTGATGTCATGAAGTCGTTTCAAGTTGTCTTTTGAATTTAAATAATAAAATATTTTTTCATCTCAAGTAAGAGATTTTATTAAGAAAAGGGAAGTTGACTAGCTTAAATTCTCCAAGATTATAGGGACATGTCACTGAGCATGAGAGAAAGGTGTCCCTGCTATATATATGACTTGGCTGTACTTGCCAACTCCTGCATGTAAGTGGATTCACACTGGCCTCTTGGGCTCTGGCACTGATTAGGCAAGGCTGTACCCTTAGGAGACAAGTTGGAGGCTCAGGTCTAGAGATGTTGTTTTAACTCTTTTCCTGCTTGCACCTTATCTCTTTGGTTCTACCAGCCAGAAACGGATTGAATTTAAGTTAATTCTCTGGGCTCTGATTTGGATATACCTTTCTTCCAAATTTTTCTCTGTCTTTGCATTCAGATTGTTCTTAAGGTTTATTGTTTTGGGTTTTTTTTCCTGTAAAATTTATATTACTGCCTTTTCTTTTCTCAGCATCTTTGTATCTGAAATACTGAAACATTTTTGTAAGCTAGGCAAAGCTAGTGTTTCCCAGCTCTATCTGCTCAGGATGCCACATCACTCCTGACTATCCTGTCACTGGTTCTCCCGTGGGACCGGTAGGTGCTCACCCATGTGTAGGACCCTTGTCAGCTGCCCTGCTGTCACCACTTTTAGCAGTACATACAGGCTGACTCTTGCTCAGTCCATGAGGCCATTCTTCACAGCATCAGTTGGCACATTTTTCAGACACCTCCATCCTTCTTTTGTACTTTATCACAGAATCATAGAGTAGTCTGAGTTGGAAGAGACCTTTTAAACATTAGGCAATCCAGCCCCCCTACAATGAACAGGGACGTCTTCAACTAGATCAGGTTGCTCAGAGGCCCATCCACCTCAATACTAGAAAAAATCATCTGACCTTCACAGGATTTAGTGATTATCTTTAAACATTTAGTTTTTAACTTTTGCATGTGTACCAACAAAACCTGAAAACTGATTAGGCACTCTTATTCACTGATTGCCATCCTTTATGGGGGTCAATTGTTCCTCAACGATTTCTAATAGTCTTCCTGGTCTGTTTTGAATCCCTATATGATCCTCTGTATAAAGTTTAGACCAAATGATTTCTTGAGGGTGAAGAGTCTTCTACTCTGTTCTGTCTTACCATTGTGCTAACCTATGTGTTAGTCAAGACCTTGGTACAGGTTCATAGACAATACACCAGAAATATTTTTTATATGTAAAAGACATTCTTAGCTGATGAGTCAGTCATGCAGACAGTTTCTTCCATCTAAAAACTGCAAGTATTGTGGTAAATCACTGGACTGATAATGCAGGTTTTGTGAATATGAATAGCAACAAACAGCTTACCTTGAAAACTAAATTATTTTCTGAAACCCTACATTTAGTGTCAAATAATACCTTGATATATGGGTTTTTTTCTGTTATTTCTGGATTTAATAAACAATTTTTTTGTAGTATCTGTAGAAAGAAAAGTATCATAGGCATAACTAAGTCTTTTGGGCAGAAGAAGTTCTCAGTCTGGGACAGCAGCCTACCAGTTCTGCATTGATTACTAACTTGCACATCAGCTGTTTTAATAACAGTGCTTCCCAAGACTAATCTGTTTTCAATCCTACTAAACATAACCAGCATGATTCTAATCCACACAGTTGTTTCTCTTTACACAAAAAGTGCTCTCCAGAGGTTTGGTAGCTGATGCAATGTGCTTATAAGCTCTGCTAAGAATATCAAATGACCACTGAATTTTTCCACTTCTTAGTTTACAGAAGTACTGGCTTGCCAGATCCTTGCTGCTTAATTTGATTCTGATTTTACAATGATAATTTTCAACAAACAATTTATATTCAATAAATACCTTCCTTGCATCGATGATAAACACAAATCCTTCACTTGGGACAGAACAACCCATATCACTGGTACAGGCTAGTCACTGAAATGCTGGGTAGCAAACAGCTCTGCAGAAGGAAATGTGGTATTAGTAGGAAGCAAGTTGAAGCAAGTGGGGAAGCACTGCCTTGCAGCTGCATGGGCAAATGTGACCAGTAAGCAGAGAGGAGGGATTGTTTTCCATTCTCAACATAGTGAGCCCACCTGTTGGATTCTCTGTCCTGTTGTGGAGCCACCTGAAGAGATTAACAAATTCAGGCAAATTCAGTAGAGGACCAGTAATGTGAAAAGAGGAGTGGAATACGTAGCATACAAGAAGCAGCAAAAGGACCTGATCTTGTTCAGCGTGGAGGAAAGGGGTCTAAGAGGTGAATCTCTCTTTACTATTTGGCAACAAAATTGAGAGAAGCTACAGTGAAGGTGGATTAAATTTTTTCTCAGAGGGGCACAAGAGGTTAGAAGTTGCAATCAGGGATCGTCTGGTAAATGAGGGAAGTTGAGAGTGAGGTGGTCAACCATTGGAAGATGTTGCATAGTGAAACTGTGGTGTATTTGGGAGATTTTCAAAAGTTGACTGAATGCCTGAAGCAAAGTAATATTGTACTGAAGGTAATCCTGCTTTTAGCAGAGGTCAGACAAAAGCTCTTCAAAAGTCCCTCCCAACCAAAAATTTTCTGATTTCACAAACAAAAAAATAGTCGTCTGCAAACGTATGACACTTCCACCTACCTATGACTAAAACACATTCTCCAGCTGTTACACTTCAGTAAGCTTTCAAAGGAAAGGGGTGTTAGAACTCATGGATTGTATATAGGCCTTCTGTTTCAAACACAGACTAGTATCTAAATTAATTTAGGCAAAATCATTTAGCTTGAGTTATTTTTTCTCCCCCTGAGATCTGTCAGAAACCTGGAAGCATGTGATAAAATGTTAGTGAATAAAGGGCTGCAGGACCTGAGTTTGACAGGAGTGTTTTTTAAATATTCATGCATCTACGTGCCTGGTGGGATTATTTACTGGTTAAGAGGTTTGAATTTTAATAGACTGTCACAAAACTGTCCTTATACTACACTGAGTAAAATGCCTTCTGCTGCCATAAGTAGTTATCTGTGTATAGCATTGTTGTCTTTTCTTGTTGAATATTAGTATAGGTCATTAGAGATGGTTGAGATTTATTGCATATTTCTGCATAAAATACAGTGGGAGAATATGAGTGTCTTCTGGTTGTATTCCAGTTATTAGTATGGTATTGCATTTGTTATGACATAATACATCACGAGTGACATAAAATAAAGGAAATCTGGGCTCTGTTACTCTATCTTTTACTGTTGTGTTGAGCTAGTAGATGTACTGTTAAACACTTGAAAATTCCAGAAGAAAGTATTTTTTTTATTATGGAGAGCATGTCGAAGTTTTTGGTTAAATTATTTTATACTTCAGGGATAGGGAAAGAGATTTACCTCTAGTTTTTTTAATGTGGACACTTGGCCAAGGTATACATTTTATTCAAGAGAGCATGGATATAAAAAAAGTTTTGTTATATATGATCTGGTATATATTTCACAAGAAAAGCATCCAGATAAAGAGTACTTGCTGGAGTCATATCAGACCTTTGTTTGTGAGGAATCCCACTGAAATAACAGTGAGAGTCTGTTGCACTTACAGTTAATAGTAGTAATAAATCTTTAGCAGCTATAGAAAAATTCAGAAATAAAGCTGCAATCATTGAAATGCTTTCTAAATATTCCAGAGCAAAGTGAAAATTGGTCTGTAGGATTCATGTTGTACTCCTTCAGAAGGAGATGCCAGAAATACAAATGCCATCATGCATGCCATTCACCTTTGGTACAGTTCAGATCCCTTGCAATGACATTATTAAAGTCCTCCTATTGCTTCCCTTCCAAACACAGTTACTTGAAGGAGAAAAATTAAGAGACAGATCCTTATAATTTCTAACTTGTTACAATATACAGACCAGTGAAAATGATAGTTGTGTCTGCTTTTCTTTTCTGAGGGGGAAAAAGGGGACAGTGGAGGAAATATGCAACATGATTTTGTCTGTTATGAACTGGACTAAACCTGTATCATGTGAAATATCATGGACCTGTCATGAGACAGGAACTGGGAGCACAGATCTGAACCATCAATAAATTACAGTGTATTCAGTCCTCTGTGCTGGTGCATGCTCCCATTGTAAGCCACTGCCTAAGGTGGGTCATAGCTGCCTTCCTTTTCTGAGTACAATGTTGTTCCCAAGTCACCTTATTGAAGCCAGTATCAAGAGGGTGAACAGAACCATTTCAAACGTTTTTCCTGTTTCAGGTTGTTTCTGCACGCAGCTTTACTGCAAGGACCTATAAGGATCATTGATTCCAACCCACCATCCTGCTCAGGACAGCCCCAAGAGTCACATCATGTGCCTGAGAGCATTGTCCAAACACTTCTTGAGCTCTGTTAGGCTGATGCTGTGATCACTTCCTTAGAGAGCCTGTTCCAGTATCCAACCAACCTCTGGGAAAGGAACATTTTCCTGATATCCAACCTAAACCTCCCTGGCACAGCTTCATGCCACTTCCTCATGTCCTGTCCCTTGTCAGCAGAGAGAATATCAGTGCCCCTCTGCTTCCCTTTACAAGGAAGGTGTAACTGCGATGAGGTGTCCCCTCAGACTCCTTCAGGCTGAACACACCAATTGACCTCAGCCGCTGCTCATACACCTTCCTGTCAAGGCCCTTTATCATACTCATTGCCCTCCTTTGAGCACTCTCTAATAGTTTAATGTTTTTTCTTTGTTGTAGCACCCAGAACTGCCCCCAGCACTGAGGTGAGGCTGCCCCAGTGCAGAGCAGAGCAGGATAATCCCCTCCCTAGCCCGGCTGTGCCTGATGCCCCCCAGGACACGGGTGGCCCTCATGGCTACCAGGGCATGAGTGGGTTCAACTCCCATATTGCTCTCCAAGGGGCTACTCTCCATTCTCTTGTACCATTTATTTGCACAGAAGATTAAAGTGAAATCATTATAGCTTGTAGTAACCTTCAAATCTCAGTCTCAGAGATTGATTTTGTCTAAAATAATCTAATATCTTTGGGCTGCTTTTTTGCTCATGACAGGTTATTTTCTGGGTCTGCCTATCCCATCACAAATCAGTAATTTTACCATTTATGTCAAATGAATTTATGGTCTCACAAAAGTGGCCAAAAAAAGGTATTGCTTCCCAAAGGAAAAGCCTGAGGGCCATGTTGATTTCACACATTTAATTTGGCTGTCGCTTTCACTTTTTCCTCTCTCTGTCAACTGCCATAGGGTCCCTGGTTGACAATACATCACTTCTTAAATCATTTTGTCAAATAGAGATTTTTAGCCAGATGGAACATTTAAAATATGATGGTGCAATCTCTTCCAAGTCTCTGGTTAATTCTGTGGCAGAGTTTAGTTATAATCTGCAAGCTTTCACATTTTTTTGTGTAGCTTTGAATTTGCATCTTGCATCAAATGCTGAGCTATGAAATTAAAGAGAGAATGTAAGAGCTCCTTGTCAAGTAGAAGAAATATTTTCACAGAGAAAGTGTTAATGAACTTCATTAAGACATGGAACGAATGTAATTTAATGGCTTGTCGTCACAGCTGAGTAAATATCTTCCTATACATGTAATCCTTGAATTCAGTCGATCAAGACTTTAGAGGCTGTCAAAGTTTGACTTGTATTTTTATCTTACACTATCAATGTTTTGAAGAATTGAAAGAAAATTGTGTGGTTTTATAGAAACACTTTGAAATAACTTCTTATTCCAGACCTTTGACTTGCTTAAGGGAGTGTCAGTGCTGAAAAGAAAGGAACACAAATAATTTTTTAATCTGCTCTGGCTGCATTTTACTGCAGATATAATTCTCTGCTTGTGATGGGTGCATCAATTCTCACTGCACACACTTGTTTCACTTGTTTGAAGTATCAGTTTATGATTGTTTCAAATGTATGGAATATCACTACTTTTGTAGCTGATGCAGCATCAAAGTGGTAGTTATACAATATTATACAATAAATACTTACACAAGGGAATAATACAGAGTCACTGCATAACAGATACATGAATATGACATATGTGTGTTTTTAAAAATCTTGTCTTCATGCAAATACTTGTTATTTGAATGAATATAAGGGTAAGATATAATGGCAGTTAAAAATCTGTCCAGGATACCACAATTTACTGACATTAATAATAAAGTTTCTTGATTGCATTTATTCTTACTCATTTTTCTATGCTTTGTCAGCCCTATGCAGAATCAGAAGTCTTGATACAAGGGAACAATATAAATGTAAGATTTTGTAGTTTCACATGCTATTAATGGGCCACAAATTTATTATGTGAGCAGAACTGTGGATAACTTAGTGAAGTTCTGTAGCTATTTTTTTTTCCAGATTTTACACTCAGAGCAACTCTGCTTACTACTCACACTGCTAGATGGGCACTTCCATACTGCCGAAGGGAAAATATTGTTCCCTGGCTCTGCTAAATTTACCCATATTTACCCAGCATCTGCCAGTCTGATCTAGCTGAAGGAAAAAAATCCAAGAGGTTTTGATGAAATATTACATATGTCAAGTTATTCTAATTTTTCTTAACAATTAAACTTTGGTCAGGATCAACAGGTAATGGATAAAGTGTTTTCAAAGACTCACGGAAACCTGTTTAACAGGCAGAAAAGTGTTTCTATATAAATTTTTGGGGGCATTGTAGAAAGTTGGGAGAGTACTGTAGAGTAGAAAAATTAAGAAAACTGTTAAAAATGAAACTGGCTTTACATCCACAGTGTTAAAAAAGGTCTGCATTTTAAAAGATAGGCAAAGGTGGCCATTTACAAATTTCTTCCTATCAGACTATCTGGACAGAAATTATGTGCTTTATACTGGCGAGAAGTGGAGAGTTACATGAATTTGAGGGAGTATGGATGAATATAACCCACGTGATATGTGACTCTGTTGTGCTGCATATTGCTTTTGTCTGGCATTTGTCAGACCTGCTCATTTTCACAGAGAACAAGTATTTTCCTAATCAGTTAGAATTCAGGATGATTTTCAAGGTTGGTTCTGAGATTGCCACTAGCAAGTCTTGTTAAATGGATATCATAAACTGGTAGATGCAGTCATCTAAAAGAATTTCCATCTAGACATTATAACAGTGCCTCCTGGTACTACTGTAAACACATAATTTAAAAGCCTGTTTAGCCTCAGCAGAACCTGCAGGTGTATTGGCAGCACACAGGTGATTATTCTGATCCATTATTCATAATTCTGCCATTGGATTATCTAATCTGTTTCATTGACACTAAACTGGAAATCAGAAAGAAGATGTGGGATAGAAGTTTCCTTTCTCACTCTCGTGCAGCTCTGTGCTAGGTGAGGTAGAACAGGTATCTTGTCAGACACTTTGGGAAATGTGAGAGTTTCAAACCCTTATTAATTTTGGTAAACTGTTTCTGAAAAGTTCAGCCTGATTCAATGCCCATTTCTCAAAGCAAAAGGTTTGGTTAGATTTTAGGCGGTTTTTCTTCAATTTTGTTTCAGGATTCTTTTCTGTTTTGTTTTTTTAGTGTAATTTTTCTTCCTCCACCTTTCCAGTTCATTGGAACATGATGGTAACAGCCATTGTATGGATGGAATAAAATAAAAAGAAGCTATTTTCTCCCATTTACAAGGAAAGAAGTTTACTTCTGCACTGGGATATACTTACAGAAAAGAGACTTAATGGCTGATTAAACACTGGAGAGATAACCAATGGTTAGCTTAAATACTAAACAGAAACCATCGAGATTGAGGTTTTGTTAATTAGTTCTTAGTATCATGAGTTTTGATTTGCTGAGTTGGAATGCATCTGTTAATAATTTAGGTTTTTGTACATTGGGATTTTTGTTTTCTTCAACGCTAATTAACAGTTAGTGATATTCATGAGTTGTGCTCTGTTTAGAGTCAGAAGCAGGACTAGTTGAATAAGAAATTAATAGTCAGGCAATAAAACATGTGGCCAAAATGAACAGTTTTGGTATGAAATGAGATGATTAATGTAGAAGACTGCATGGGCAATTTAAAGCTTTAGTGAAATATATCTTTTGCCTTTGAAATTTAATTAATCCTAGCTCATTGCACAGTGCTATGCACTGTTCAAGCATATGCAGCATTAATAATCATTCTGATTCTCAGGACTGCCAAGGAAGTGCATTTCAAATTGCAAAGTCACAGCAATTTCTACCATGACAGGGTCAATTCAGAGATGGATAAAGAGTGCATTGAATACAGCATCTAAATCTGAGAGCAGAAAAATCCAGAGGAACCTCCACAGCTGCAGTGGGATAAAACAGGAATTAGAGGGGCTAGGACAGCTTAACTAGGTGTGTTTTATCCAAAGCATGTCTGTTAGGATTTTCTTGCTAGTGCCAGAGGGAACTGTTGGATCAAAGGAAAAGATAATGTGAAAATAGTATGTTCAATGATAGCACCTAGGAAATCTGTCAACAGCTTCACGTCATCACCTGGGATTACCTGAGATTATGTTAATGTCTGTGCTCTATATATTGGTAGCCACCAGCTTGTAAAGTATTGTTTATAAGGGAAGCAAAATAACATGTATTGGTTGGTTTTTACAGTTCCATGTAGTTAAATTTGAATGCTGGTTAACCATTTGTGTTAAAAGCAGCAAGAAAATACTGCTTTAGTCTTTTTTTCTATAACATATTGTTGGTATACCTAACCAAGTAACAGCTGTATGAAATAGCAGTGTGCTGCTGTTTCCTGAAATAATGACTGTCAGTATGCAATTTATAAATTATTCCAATGAAAAAATGGAATAGCTCTGATCAATTTTTTTATTCTGATAAATCTGTTATGGAATAAATAAAAACGATGCTAGCATCTGGTAGAAGATAATACTTTTTTTAAAGACTTAAGTTATTGACATGATAACATTTTAAAAGCAGAAGTGATGATGACAATGTACTGCTGCCTTATCAGAAAATGCAGCTGTGAAGAAAATTCCTCATCCTAGCAAGTAATCCATTACCTGTCACAATCTCTGCAGCTACTGATAGTCTATTAATTTATTAATTTATCTAATTTGGATATGAGGATAAGCGGAAGCAGTTATTCCTATTACAGTGTTTCATTTAAAATAATATCTGAGTACACAAGAATGTATGTTACTCATGAAGTAATACTCTGAAACTGAGTATTATTTCATTAGTAAAGAAAAGTGTCAGCACACCTGGTTGTGTAAATTTTAGATACACTGTAAGGTGAATGTCACTAGGACTGTGAGGAAAGTTAATAGCATACAGAAACATAGAGCAAGAAAATATGAGGTTTTTGATAATGAACTGATAATGTAAAGGTCCAGAGCTACATCACCTTGGTCTGCACTAAATATGTAAACTAGAATTAGTCTCATTCGCCCAAGGAGGGGAAACATGGCAGCAAAATGCCAATTTTTTCATGATGGACTTAAATTGAGCCTTATGCCGGAATCTCTGCAGGCTGTAAATCTCAAAATTGAGGTATAGTAAACAAAGCAAAATTAAGCATATTAGGCACATAAATATAATATGAGGAAGATAGAGGAAACAAACTGAAAAAACCCCATTAATAACTGAATGAAATTTGTGTGAATGGTTGTTGTGGACCCATTTATTTTCACATGGGCAGTATTTCTATTACTGGACTAGCAAAGTTTTGATCAAATATTTCTAGCAATGAGTTTTCATCTTTGTGATTTCCCTCAGGATGGATCTACACTGGAGTAGATTCCTGACTTGGAAATACATGCAAGTTGCTTTCCTGGGAAAAAAAGAAGTGGTTTGGGTTTTTTTTTTTGGTTTTTTTTTGGTTGGTTTTTTTTTTTTTTTTGGTTTTGGTTTTGGTTTTGTTTTGTTTTCTTTATTTAATGGAGAGGATAAAACAGTTCTCACTTCTCCTTTCCTTCCAAGAAGAAAAAAATTCTTGGGTCATTTTTGACCTTTGTAAGACTGATCAGTTTGGGGAGCCATGCCATCAGATGGTTTTTACTTAAGTCTCAATGTTGAGACAAAAAAAAATTGTGGGTATTCTTCAGTCTAAAATTTTGGATACCTAAAATTATATATTGTCCAATTTTGTCTTGCATTAGGTGCTTTCTGCCTTGCAAATATGCTAGAAGTCCTACCCACTTAGTTTCAGTTGTTTTCCAACTATGCTGGAGGCTCCATATTGGCTTCTATATCTATTTCTCTTTTCAAGTTAAGTTGTCTGGAAAATTTGCGCTTGATTCTTTTGAAAAGAAAAAGATATCGAAGAAACTACAGATTTGTGTTCTTTTTAATTTCCTTTTTTTAAAAAATACTTTTTTAGACTCTATATTTTGTTTTGTAGTTGTGACACTTCTCTTTAGAACTACAGTACTAGGCTCCCTCACAGCAATTTTTCTTTTCAATCATCTTTTAATCAATCATCAAATTGTGCCTGTCATAATATTACAAACTTGTATTTTTTGAATTGTTTGTGTGGCTGATAAAGTTTTTTCTCATGGTCTTAAAGATCATAAAGAGTTTTGCATGAAGAACTGTTGAGTTACTTGTTCTCTCTTCTCCTGGGGTATGCTGGTCAGACGAGTATGATATTACTTTTGCTTCTCTTTGCTTTAAGTTTTATTTTCTTGATTTTCATGGTTGAGGTCCTGTTTTGCAGTTCATCGGTATTGTTTGAGAACAGGATTATTTTGTGTGAACACCAGACAGAGTTAATTTGTTTTTTATTTATATGGAATTTCTCAGTTGGTATTTGACTGAATGTTATCAAATGTTTAGTAGGCATATTCGAAAGTGGTGCTTGGGTATGATGGGGGCTTTTTTTGTTTCTTTGTTTGTTTGGGTTTTTTTCCTACAGATGGAGCAGAGGGGCTATTTCTTGTACTGTTTTAAACTGATTGCAGTGAGCTATCAGTTGTATGACATGTATTTTTTTGTAGCTTGTACATCAGAGTACTTCCCCGAGTTATTTTCTTACATAAGTACTAAAGAACAAGAATTTTAGAAATAACTAAATAATTTTAAAAATTTGTTTTGGGTTGAAACAATTTTTTTTTTGTTTTTTTGCCTTCATGAAAACACTAATGTTTCTGTACTGCTCAACATGTTTGAGAAGAAATGAGGTTGTCTTTTCTTTTTCCAGCGGTCTAACTGGAATTTAGTTTTTTCCTTTTTGTGAATGATATAATTATTTAGTTATTGTGGAGATAAAGTTGTCCTTTTTTTACTGACATGAAGCATATCCAGAATGTGTTGTGAACTAAGCAGCTAAAAAAATGTGTTAAAGCAAAATGCTCTGTCATGCTTGTCACTTTGGAATTATTACTATTAGGGAACTAAGCACAGAGGTTATTCAGCTGCAATTCACACTTGAAGGCCCAAGAATCACTGCAGTATGATAGGTGCTGTAAAAACTTCTATATTGAGAATGGGGAGCTTCAGCATTCACTTAAAAATAGCTTTATACTTTTCATGTATTTAAACAGATAAACCCTATTACCCTGGTTTCTAAAAAAAAATTCTAATAATGCAAGTGAAACTTGAATGTTTGTAAATATATAGGAAGCCAAAGAGCAAAAAGCTTCAAAACAAGTTTGTAATTAAGCATCTGCAGTAAGAGTATTAAATTTCATATTGAAGCCTGTCTGCAGTTGTCTTGAAAGGGAAGGCAGGAGGAGTGGATTAGTCTGAAAAGTAGTAATAGAAAAAGAGCCTGATATGCTGTGGCATTCGGGGGATTTGCATACATTGCATATTATTAGGTAAGAGAAGTCATTTAACATCTAAAGTTAAGATACAGAATGACTCCTGTGAGAAACAGCTAGCATTTAGATGAAGGAAATCCAAGGCTTGAGAAGTCTTGAACTTGCAAAGACTCGTGTAAAGTTTAGTTTTAGTTAATATGGTGTCTGTCTCACATGCTGGCTGGAAAACAGTACCTATCTGCTTTTTCAGATGGGTGAACAATTTGTGTTTTACTTTAACCACTTAGAGCCACATATTAAAAATTTACCATTCTGTGTATATAGAGCTTGTGCTTCACCCAGAAAGAACCATTTAGAGAAAAGAAGAAATAGTTATTACAGAGAAATACTAGTTTGTGCCAGTTCTTTATGTATGAATATTGCAGCCATGGTACATCAGAGGAGATGAAGGGCATAATATTAAAAATAAGAAGTGAAAATCCAATATACTGGATTCATAGAAGAATCCAAAGACAGGGTCTGTAGAAAATTTGATTTCTTTTGTCCATTCTGGAGTTACTACAACTTTCTTATATTTGCTGTCTTAATGGATACGTGTTTGCCTTTATTATCTCCCATTGCAGACAGTTAATTAGAGGTTATGTTTGACAGTTGCTACAGGGGTTGCTACTATTTTCCAAGTCTTTTCTAATCAAAGAAACTATTAACAGATTATAATTAAATACGGGTCTGAAAGACTATCGTCTTTAAACTCCAAATATACTGCATTACCAGGGTTAAAACAAAGATAAAACTGGAAATTCTCATTCTTACATTCATTATGCTACTTATAGGCATTGCAGTCCTTCACCATGAATTGTTATGTTCTAAACAATGACATATGGGAAGATCCTAGTTCAAGTAAATAAAACACTCATTAATTCTTATGAAAAGTGTTTTGCTTCTTATGGAACTGCCTTAGCACCACATTTATAATTGCTTTTTCCAAAATAGAAATAGTATTTTAATCTTATTTTTAAATTGTTTCTCATAATGTGAGTACTTTTGCTGGCTGTATGAAATGCACTTCTCATTCAGACAATTACTTAACACAATAGGAAAAAAACAACTTCATGCTGTTTTTATGACTGATTTATAATAGTTGTGTTAATGCAAAATCCTAATCAGGGAGTCCCATAGCCTCTGAGTCTCTCTATTGCAAGGAAATCTGACTTTGCTTTCATTGCTGTATTTTTTCCTGATGAAATATACTTACAAAATGATTTCTCAGAAGGTTTTTGTCTATCATTTAGATACTAGGCTATAAATTACAACAGATATCAGCAAGTAATGAAGTTACGGCAGCACAAGGGAAAGAATACTGCTTAACTGAACCTAAGTGACTGATTATGCATTTAGTGTTATGTCATCGTTTAAATTCTCCATAACCAGCATTGGATAGAGTCCTTGTCAGCTGCTTTGTAGGGCTAAACTGTTTCTAGCAGTCTGAAAGATGCTGTGTGCACTTCCATTTGAAAAATATCTAGCCACCTGGTAGCCAAAGTGTGTGCATAGTGTAAAAATTCCAGACTCAGGTTCCCTTGTCTGAAGAGGATGTAAGGGTGTATTATGTACAATTGTACAATGGGGGGGAAATCGTTGTTGTGGTGTTGCCTAGTTCCTTTGGTTTTCTGATTGTACTTTTGGAGTCAGAGTTGTCACAGTGTCCATGTAAATAATATGTAAATAACAGCTTTGTTTTCCTAACTGTAGCAATGTTTTCATTCTTGTACTATGATGGGAATACTCTGATGGGCATTGCATGCAGCCAGTGTGTGTGTAGAGGAAGTGATCTTCCTGTCCAATCCACTGTATTATTAAGAAACCTATAAATATGGGAGTTGGTAAACCTCAATAAGACAAACCCTTCTGAAACCTCTGTGTATGTGTCATTCTTTCTCCTGTCCGAGAGTGACATTGTGGGTAAGATTTCTGCTGTGGAAAATAAAAATAGGTTTGTTGAAACTTGGCCAAATAATAATAAAGGTGATTATTTTGTTTTAGCATGTTTTTTTCAGCTGCCATTTGCCTCTTCTCAGTGTTTTTCCATAAATTGATGGAGTTTTACATGGCATGTTCCTTGTGGGGAAAATCCAAGACATATGATACAGATATCATTAGAAGGCTTTGTATTTTAAAATATTTTTAAAAGGTTTTAAGATCAGACTGGATGTCAAACCAGAGTGTTCCTTCCACTGTATTAGCTGATTTCTTTAGAGACATGAATGTGGTGTACTACGAAGAAAAAGAAAAGCAGCCAGTCTTGTGATCAGTAGCAGCTGCTCAAAAAGGGAGTACCACTCCCAGCATCACATGCTAGATTGACATCTATATACATATATGTACACCCATAAAATTGTTGTTTTGGTGATCAGTCTTTAAAGGCAATGAGAAAAGGGAACAAGGTCTGACCAAAACCATGGTACTTAATTTTTATATATATGAATTTATGTAAAATGTAATGTGTGAATTATGAAAGATGCACAAAAAAATTAGTGCTATCTACAAGGGATTTATGTTTGACCAGTGGCATAACATAATAGACAAAAGCTACAAAGGCTGGAAAGGAAGTGCTCATGATAATCTGATGATAATACAGTGATCATCTCCTCTCATTGTTTACTTGCATTTGTTGGGTAGTTGTTCAGCTGTTTTAGCTGCTCGTAGTTAGTGATCTCCTTTGTCAGTTGCCACTCTTATGACTTACTGTGGTTATTGCAGCAGGGTGAAACAATCTTATTGAAAAATTTGAAAGTTGAGAGGAAGGGGACTTCCTTAACATGGTGCAGGCAGAGTTGAAATAAAAGTTTACAGGGAAGGGAACCTCAATCTATCCCGCTCCTAACATTTTGATGCCAGTGTCAAAAAGAGATGCCCAGAATCTGGAGAATATTCAGAATTCAGCAGATTTAGATAAGGACAAAATTCTTCATTATGCAGGTAGTCAGCACTCAAACAGACTTTACAGAGAAGATGAGAATGCACCATCCCTAGAAGTTTTCAGTGTGAGGCTGGATGAGGGTCTGAGAAATCTGGTCTAGTGAGGAGTGTCCCTGCCCATGGCAGGGGGGTTGGAAATAGATGGTCTTTAAGGTCCCTTCCAACCCCAACCACTCTGTGATTCTATGATTATCTTATTATAAAGAGAGACAGAAAATACAAAAAATAAGTAAGATGTGAAAATGCACCAAAACACATGCTGTTGGTAGCTGCAGTAGGTTCAGGATGGAAGGGTTACAGATCTTTGGTCAATGAGAGGGTTTGTGCAAAGACTGCAAGGCAATTAGGAAAAATGTTAAAGTTAATGTAATGGGAAAGAAGAAGATAATGCAGCAGCTAGGAGAGCAGATTATTTATAGCAGTTTATTGACAGGATAAGAATATTATTTTTAGCAGCATGTTCTGAATGTTCTTTAGGAGAATTACATCAGTATGAGAGTCCAAAACACAGTACAATGACCAAAGGATTTGTCATCTAAAAGAAAGGTTAATGCTTTTAAACTCAAGACTTAGAAACATTTTTCTTTCGTCATTCAAAGTACTTTGATATTTTTGTGCATCACAAGGACTGTATATTGGTAAAATTAGGATTATTTGCACAGAAATATTTTGAAGTTATTTATATAAAGAAATAAAAGGCTACTTAATTTGCTTTCTCTATTTCTTATATTAAACTGTTGACTGGGAAAGCCCAATAATACTTATACAGGAAAGAATGTAATGAATTTCACTGTAAGAATAAAAACTAACCATGTTTTTTCCTTTTTGAAATCTGTCTGCTGGCAACATAGCTATTTAACTATCTTTATTACATTCTTTCCACTACTATTGACAAGCAAGCACCAGATCTGCTGGATGGAGTTTCCAAACTGCTTACGAGCAGTGATCCATCTGCAGCATGGTACAAGACCCTTGACCACAGGGGAGATCTTAAAGCAGTTGAATGAATATGCTAAGTCACCCACCAATCTTTTTCTCTTTAGGACCAGAAAATACACTAGCCATGTGCATTTACAGGAAAATCTCAACTAGTGGGATAAAAATTCTGATCAGAATGAAAAAGCTATCCAATAAATGTCTATTCCTAAACATCTCTAAACTGAAAAAGAGTATTGTAATGTCTGTGTCCCTCCTGGCTAAAGAAAGTAAATGAAGATATTTTGGTAATTCTGTAAATTCTGGATTTACCCACATTATCATCAATATTCTTCGATGAAAGTCTAAGAATTCATCAACATTTAGAAAATATCCATTGACAAAAGCTATTTTTAGAAGACACTTAACTGCTGTTTGTGGTGGCCAGTGGGCCTGTGGTACATGGGACAAAGAGTGTCCATTGGGGGACAGTCCCTAGTACCAAGGACCCTCCCCAGGTTAGGGTGAACAGAAAAGGCTTCCCCATAATGCTGGGCTTTGGTATGTTAATATATACCCCAGTTCTGCTCTGCCCGTTGGCCTCCCCACCCCTTGTTGCCTTCTATGTCCCTGCCCTAGGAAGGTCTCCACTCCCTGTTCCCCCCTGGCCCTTGCCCCATCACCACTCCCTCAGTTTCCCACTGGCTCCCTTACCCCAGTCCTGCCTGTGTACGGCCCCCGTGCCCTCAGATCATTGGTCCCCGATGCTCGATCCGCTCCCCTACTTAAACCTGGACCCCGCATCGTCCTTTCTCTTTGTCCCTGGAGCCCTTCACGAGCGTGGCTGCAATAAACCCCTCCTGAGGAACTCTGTACAAAGACCCTCCTGCCTCTTTGCTGCCGACCCATTTTAAGGAGCCATCCGCGTATCTGCGTGTGCACACGTGTGTGAGTGTGTGGTGGTTCTGCCGAGCGGCTTCGCTTTGGAGACACTTTTAAGAAGGTCACAGCACCTTGTGCTCCAGCACCGCCAAGCTGGAGACCGCAACAGTTGTTCTTATGGAGTTTGTTGGTTTTGCAATTCTACTGTGATGAGCAGAAGTGGATCTGTTATCTTTCCTGAGGTTGAACAGGGCTCTGAGAAATCTGGTTTAGTGGAAGATGCTCCTGCCCATGGCAGGGGATTTGAATTAGGTGGTCTTTAACGTCCCTTCCAACCCAAACCACTTTATGATTCTGATTCTATAATCTTGTTAGTAGACATTTAAAACAATGTGTATTCCATTTAAAAAATATCCTATATATGTCTTATAAGGAAATAGCAGTGGAAACTACTTGTGCAAAACCTGAGAGGGGACAATTTAGTGTGCATGAAACACACTATTCCAAGCACAGAAATACTGATGGGTAAACTCTTTGCTGATACACATTTAACCAAGTCCAGGCATTTAAATGGATATTTTTCAGTTTCCTTTCCCATTCAACTACCTTCTGCAGGGCAGAGGGGATTTTTTTGGAAGCCAGGACTTCACAGCAATTAGAGTCCAGCAGAGATACTGGAGAATTTGTCCACTCTTGAGACTAATCAAAAGGAGACACATAATAAGGATTTCTAATATTTTAACTGCTTCCATCCCATTTGTAATTAATTCCTGCTCTGAAGAAGATGTAGAAGGTGGCAGCAATATGCAGGATAGCTAAAACCTAACCTGGGCAGTTCAACAAGAAATTAGATGGAAAAATAATTCCATTTATCCAACAAAATACAAACTTAATGGTTCTGTCCAAACCTCAGGAATTATTTTTTCCTTCTGACAGTCTGCTCAATGTTTTGTACATCTGTTGGGGTTTTGGGAGTTCCCTTCCTCTTAAGGAATCCTTGAGGAATTTTGTCCTATATATGTTACTGAGGCAACAAATTGCTGGGTACTTGGGAGAAACAAAAGAACTGGCCACGGAGGGGAGGAGCCCATTTTGCGCTACTGTCTTCACCTGGGTGTGCCCAGGACTCGGTGTGGGGATGGGGAGAGACCATTCTCGTCAGCACTGTGGGTTTACTGCTGTTTTCCTCTCTGCTGGAGAAACCCCGGGATCCCAAACTTGTCCTTTCCTGCCTCGCTGGGAGCTGAGCTGCAGACCCTGCTGCCTCAGCCTTCGCTGCCTGTCCTGCCTGCCGAGACCTCCGGGGATTCCTTCCACTGCTCGGCAGCTCGATATATCTCGCCTGCCACTCGGAATTTGTGCTCCTACTGCTGCTCCAGCCCGCCTGGACAGGAGAGCCCGGACAGACCCCAGGATCAGCTGCCCAGGGAGGTTTGTGAAGCCTTTCTCCCATCCCTTCCCGGACCCCAGGCCGCCATCACTGTGTGCTCCCCGAGCTCGCTCCGGAGCGCCCCCTGCAGCCGCGGGGGAACCATCGCACCTGCCCTGCTCACCAGGAGCCGCCAGCGCCCCTGCCGGCTGTGACTGGAACTGCACCAGAGGGGAAAGGGCCTGACAGCCGAGAGAGGCTGCACTGGGTTTGTGCTTCTGTTTGTTGTCACCACTGTAGTTATTGTTGTTTGTTTGCCTGTTTATATATCTGTATTTTAGTACAGAACTGTTATTCCTGTTCTTTATATCTTTGCCTGAAAGCCCCTTAATTTCAAAATTATAATAATTCAGAGAGAAGGGGGTTGCATCCTTCACTTCAAGGGGGGCTCCTGTCTTCCTTAGCAGACATCTGTCTTTTCAAACCAAGACAATATCTTTGTCAAATATTCTACAGGGAATTTGGAAAGGAAATGATGTACAATGTGCTAAGATATGAACAGTCAAAATGTTAAGTATTGCAGCTTATCTTTCAGTGAGAAAGTACAAGTGGTAAACACGATTTATGTTAAAAAAAATCACCCCAGTATTACTTTTTATAGTGTCATTTTAATAAATGTAGCTGAACAATAATGTTATCTGTTCAAAATTATGGGGGGGGGGGGGGGAGGGAGAGGACACACAATAAAATAACCCAAAACAACAAGTCAAGAACATTACACTACTTTTGCTTTGAAAGGACCTTACCTTTTTAAATAAAAAAGTACATTGAAGTAGGTGGAAGAAAAAAGCAATGAAGATGGATGCCTTTGATTGTATAGATCTCAGGTGGAAAATGTTTGTTGTATAATCAGCTTTCTTTAGATTTAGCACATAACGCTCCTACTGATCCCAGTGTTTAATCCCCTGCAGGATGGCTCATATTTTAGAGATGTTCAGACAAATTTTATCTATAGAGGAAGTTATAATTTTTTTGCAATATTTAACACAAATGCATTTTATTATTGAGGAAACAGTGGCATTTTCTCCCTCTATTCAGACTTGCCTGTATGTTTATTGTTTTAGCTAGAGGAACCTTCTTTAATATTTATATTAATCTTCAGTTTAATATTTATATTAAGTGTATCTGGTAACAGATGACAAAGACACAGTAGGAAATCTGTTCTCTCTAGATACATTTGCAGAGCTGTGCATACTATTTCTACTCAGTGAGAAAGGATAAAATAATCTGTATCCTATTCTTTGTGTAAATATAGAAGATTAACCAGTTTTGGTGTGGTCAGTTGTCGTCAATTATGTAGCTCACAAAACATCTCTTTTTTGTATTTTTGTGTATTACAGGTAGCATAGTGTACCTTGGGATGATGGTGGGGGCATTCTTCTGGGGAGGCTTGGCAGACAAGGTGGGAAGGAGACAATCACTCCTGATATGCATGTCTGTCAATGGATTCTTTGCCTTCCTTTCATCATTTGTCCAGGGCTATGGCTTCTTCCTCTTCTGTCGCTTGTTTTCTGGATTTGGGTAAGCTCCTCTGGTTCTGTTCATGTTCACAGTTCTGTGTGTTAATAAAACTTTTCTGTTTGCAAAAGAACAGTATTTAATGTAGAAACACAGTCTACGTCAGGGGATGAGAGAACTAAGCAAGGTAGCTACTACACTCCTAAGTAACAACTTGAGAGGGAAGAGTAATGATTTTAGGGGAAAGACACAGACTGGAAACTTTCAGATTGAGTTTGGTCTTATATTGGAAAGGATTTGTTTTGTGAACTTGATCAACTTCCTTAACTCTTTTATGCCTCAGCTATTTTATGTGTAGTACCTTGTTCAGTCAGCAAAATAACACTCTCCTCACAGGTATACTCTTAAGATTTTGGTAATATTTGTAAAGTTTCTAATGTCTTTGTGTGCACGATATTATTTATAATAGCATTGCATCAAGATAGTAAAATTTAAAACAGGGTCCCTAAACTATCACAAATGTTATTGTTCTCTCTGAAAGTATTGTGTTTTTGGACCTGTGTTTTCTTTACTTTTCATTTAAATAACTTCTGAGTTGGAAAAGTTTAAGATATTTCTAATGGTTGATAAAGTCTATAATTTTAAACTTTTATGAGCAGAGATTGAGACACATAAGTAACTTACTATGACAAAGCTTCTACCTTTACAGTACCCTTGGATAAACAAGAGCTCTGTTCTGCAGAGTGCTTAGTTTAGCACTTCTGGTCATTGCTTGGTTCAGATTAAGACTCCTAATTACAGTTTCAATTCTGACCACTATCAGTCTTTAGCATGCTGAATAGCCAGGATCTGGCGAGAGCACAGCAGCTGTGTTGTAAAGTCATGTGCATGAGCTCCACTGCTTGTAGGGCTTGTTGGCTTTATGGTTCACCAATGCAGTTGTGTGAGGTTTGTGTTTTTAGAAATCTTTTGAACTGGTCTGAAGTAGGCTAGCACTAGACACGAATACCCAAAACAAATTACCATAGCACTCAGTAAACTGATTTAGGAAGAGGAATGGAATGGCAAGAGGAGAGAGAAAAATGTGAGGAGTCCTCTAGCTAGAAGAGGACTTGGTCTGTCACCAGATTTGTCAGATATAACTTCATAGGACAACAAGAGGAAATGGCAATATTCTAATTACTAAAAAAAAAAAATCCCAAATCCCATAGAAACCCAAAATTTAAAAAGTCCTGTATTGTAAATCACCATCAGTTCCAGGAGCTATGTTTTTTTACTCTATGGAGAAACACTACTGATCATGTTTCATGACACTTTCACTCTTCTGTGATCCTGGCAAAGTTGAGAAGCTTGCTGTGTTACTGCTTAGCCTGGCCAATTCCCTGGGGCAGCTTTGGACCCTTATGCTACAAAGGTTTGGTTTTTGGCAGACAGTTTTGGCTTTCACCAAAATTGTCCCTTATGGGATATACTGCTAAATATGTATTTACTGTGCTTCAAGAGAAACTTGCCTGCACCATCTCCTCCTCACCTGTCCAGGAGCTTTTACAGTAACAGTCAGTGCCTGTAGCTTTCCTTGTGATACATGTGTGTCCTTGATTGGGAACTGTATTCTATTGTGTACTCAGCTTATGATTAATGGTCCTTGAAGGAAAAGGCCCTTCATATCTGTATTCTATACTTCTGTGTGGGCCCCCACTCTGAACTCAAAGTCCTCCTACCTCATCTTTGAGAGCTACGTGAATAGATCAGGGATAATTTGTCACAATGTACTGTATTTTAAATGGACTCTCCAAAACAAAACAAACCCCAAACCAATCAAACAACAACAAAAAAGACAGCATGAACTGCAGAGTCATTCCTCATAGCAGTTACTGCAGAGGGAGGTCCATGGCTGGCTCAGATTTGCTGTGTTCTTCAAAGATTGGCTTTTTCCCCTGAATAATCCCCTTCAGGTGGTGTCACAGTGGCATTGTGCAAGCTCTGAGGTTTCTAGAAAGGAATCTGTTTCTCACCTCAAGGTGAGGAAAAGCTCATCTTGATGGTATGTTTTCCCTTTTCCAGTTGACAGGCACCTCACCAAATTGCTGCAATTTCTCAAATATGGAGGATAGTGGCTTAGAAACTTCATCTTGCAGTTCCCTCAGGACCCACCAGCGTATCTCATCAGGTCCCATCAGCTGTGCACCACTGGGCTACTTAGATGTTCTTGAACATGATCTTGTCCTAGAGTGGGGTATTGTCATTCTTCCAGCTCCCCTGCCTTGCCTTCTGCAGCTGTTATGGGTGGGGCTCTTTGCAATGAAGACTGAGGGAAAAAAATGTTGTTGAGTGCCTCAGCCTTCTTGATATCCAGGTAATCAGGTCTCTGACTTCCTTCAGGAAAGGGCACACATTTTACCTAATCTTCCTTTTCTTGATGACATACCACTGTACCTCTGTTTTCAAGAGAGGATATTTTGTTCCAATAATTTTGTGTCATTCAAGGAGCCCAACTATTGAATTAGAATGATTTTAAGAAAAGAACTAAATTATATGTTTTAAAGGCAAAATAGTATTGTTACTCAGATTGGAGTAAAAGTTTTCTAAAGGGGCAGAGAGTTATCAGGAAAGTTTCTTTTAATTGAAGATCACTGAAATATTAAGAAGTATTCAAATGATATAATATAATTTAGGTATATAGAGTTTAAACTGCTTTGTTATCTTCTTGATAATAAAGAGAAAAGGTTAAGCATGAAAAATAAAACCAGTATCTGATAGAAGACTTTATTGATTAAAAAAATACTATAAAATATCTTCTTACCATGTCTTGCAGTGAAAATGTGTTTATAGAAGTAAAATGTTCAGTGAAAAAATATCCTTTCAAATACTTTTTCCCACCATTTTTAATCTGAAAAAACCTTAAACTAGTAAAACTTGCAGGCAAAAAAAATATAAGAGATTTTGAATGCAAACCAGTATAAATAACATAAAGATATTGCTGCATAAAGAGTATTGGTACATACAAAATTCTGAAATGTAAACTTAAGCTAGAGAAAAGAATGAAGAAATGTTGGAAAGTCTGCAAAATAATTTTCTTTTCCAGAAAATAATATCAGAACTGTGATTCTTCCATTTATGAACTGAAAATCAAAACTCAGAAGAAAATTAAATCCAAAAGCCTGATAAAGGTCTAGGAGGGCTTTAGACATGGTTTCCTACAAAGTGAAAAGATCTAGACTAGAAACTGTGAGTTGTATTCATCATTAGCCATTGGGGGAAGGTGCAAATGTTTATCATCAAAAAGCACCTTGTTGTATCTGTCTGAAACTGTCAAAGGAAGGTTTCTCTGACACAGGACATGACTCACAACATAGCTGTTAACTTGAACGAAGCTGGAGCTGTTGTCTGTTCAACATTACCTCTGTGAAATATTCTCAGCTACAGAATTTTATCTAATAAAAAACATTATTCTTAGCTATTAGTTTAATATTTTTGATACTGATAATTTTAGATGCAATTTTTTAAAGTAAAACAACTAAATTTATAATAAAGTGATTAAAACTGTACTATAGATTTGTTTTATCCCAGTAAATGTTATTTTGGTTGCTTTGAGATAAGCAAATATTATACAAATTGCGGGGAAAAAATCATGCTTATCCAGCCCAAACATTACTTCTAAAAGAAATCAAAGTTTTCATGCAGTGAAAACTTGCTGAAATAAATATTACAGTTTACAAATTTTTCAGGCAACTTCATATGTTTGCTCCTGGTAGAAAGTTATTCTTTCTTCTGGGGAGAAAAAAAAAAAAGCTAAATAAATGTGTCCTATTTTAAAAGCACACATTACTTCCAAACTTCAATGATTTCTTTCAATTTGCCAGAACTGCCAATCTGGCCAAATTTCTTCTCCAGGCCCACAGAAATATTAGGAAATCCAGGTTAGATGTTGTTGGCTGATGTAACTAAAAGCTATTAAGAAGCTTTTTCCCTACCTGTTATCCCTTGTGAATGAAAGTCTTTCTCAAGATGTATTATTATAACATTTCTTTTCCAGACTCCTTTAGACTATACTTCATTAAATCTGACTCTTACCTTCAGACAGCTTTCTTCATCCTTCCTTAGACAATCTCTAAACCTTCCTGCAGTACTCTTTCTACATTATTGGGATCTACCACAGAGTGCTGGTGTCACTACAGTAGAAAAAACTCACAACTCAGTTATTTTCTCAAATTCTTTGTGGGGAATCAAAAGTTAGCAAAAATCCCAAATGGTGAATTTAGTTTCTTGCAACTTGCAGTTTTGAAGTGGTTGTCTGTGTAAGTCCACACATGCTAACTTTTACCAGCAGTTTTGTATATTGTGTCTAATGGTGAGAAACACTTAAGAGTTTTATAATCACCCCTTAGACGCTGTGACATGAAGGGAATGCAAGCAATTTGTATACATAACAGCTGCAAAAATGTTCCAAGGAGATATAGACCACGTGGAAATGTTGGCCTACAAGATGGTTGGCCTACACAAGCAGTTCCTTCAGAAAGTTCAGATCTATACCAACAGCCAACTTTTAAAATTTTTTGTAATCAGCATTTAGTAACATCTTTTGCCTCTTCATATCCACTTGTTCCACTTCTTTTTCACCTTGTATTCTCTCACCCTCAAAAGGCTGTAATCTTCTGTCTCTGATTCCTCTCCAGCATCAAGCTGTCTCCTACCCATGGCTATCAGTGTTTTTACACTGTGAGCTAATGAATAGCTCTGCAGGTGACTGGCTTCAAAGCTGATAGGCTGTGCCAGAAGGGATATATGCTTCTCAGTGAAGCCAAGGAAGCAGTTGGCAAGGTCTGAGCTTCACAAATAGCTTTGATTCAGCCCTTGCAGCGTCAGGTGTGGGTAAATGTTGACTAATCTGAAACACAGAGAGAAGGGGTCTTCCCTAAAGCTGTTAAGACAATATTCTTGTGAGGAAAGGAAAATTATACAGAAGGGAGAAAAAGACTAGACAAGGGATTTATGTAAATAAAGTAGAGAAACTACATGACAGAAAAAAAAGATCAAAAGAAAAATTGTAGAATCACAGAATTATTTAGGTTGGGAAGGATCTTTAAAATCATTGATGTCAACTATCAATCTAATACTGCCAAGTCCACCACTAAACCTTAGTCTTAAGCACCTCATTTACACATACGTTAAAACTCTCCAGGGATGGAGACTCCACACTTCTCTCAGCAGCCTGTTACAATGTTTTGCAAATCTTTCCATGAAGAAATTTTTCCTACTATGCAATTCCTGTAGCAGAGTTTGAGGCTGTTTCCTCTCACTCCATTGTTCATTACTTGGAAAAGGAGAGACCAATACCCACCTGCCTCCACCCCTTTTCAGTAGTTGTAGGGTGTAATTAGGGTTTTTTCTTATTTTCTCCATCCAAAACACCTCCAACTCCTTCAGCCACTAATCTTAGAACTCTTGCTCCAAATGTTTTGCCAGCTTGGTTGCCCTCTCTGAACATGTTCCAGCAGCAATATGACCCAAAACTAAACAAAGGATTTGAGTTGTGGCCTCACCAGTGCCAAGTACAGGGGGACAATCACTGCCTGGTCCTGCTGGCCACACTGATGTTTATCCAGACCAGGATGCCATTGGCCTTCTTGGCCACCTGGGCACACCCTGGCTCATGTTCAGCTGCTGTCACCAGCACCCCCAGGTCCTTTTCCTGTGGGCAGCTTTGCAGCCACTCTGCCCCAGCCTGTGGCACTGCTGGGGTTGTTGTGACCCAAGGGCAGGACCCAGCACTGGGCCTTGTTGAACCTCACACCATCGGCCTCAGCCCATGGTCCAGCCTGACCAGATCCCTCTGCAGAGCCTTCCTGCCCTCCAGCAGATCAGCACTCCCAGTCAGCTTGGGTGTCACCTGCAAACTGACTGAGGGTGCACTTGATCCCCTTGTCCAAGTCATCAGTGAAGGCATTAAACAGGACTGGTAGCAGTACTGAGCCCTGGGGAACAGCACTGGTGACCAACCAGCTGGATGTAACTCCACTCACTGCTGCTTACTGGGCCCAGCCACCCTGCCAGTTTTTTACCCAGTGAACATTGCAACTGTCCAAGTCATGGGTTGCCAGTTTCTCCAGGAGAGTACTTTGGGAGATAGTGTCAAAGGCTTTACTAAAGTTAGACAATAGCCACAACCTTTCCCTCATCCACAAAGGTGGTGACCTTAAAGGTGACCCTATTACAGAATGCGGTCAAGTCAGTCAAGCAGGACCTGCTTTTCACAAACCAGACCCATGCTGGCTGGGTCTGATCCTCTGGTTGTCCGATATGTGCCATGTGATGGTACAGATTGATCTGCTTCATGACCTTCTCTAGCACCAAGGTGGGGCCTGTAGCTTCCCTTGTCGATGGGCACCACGTATCCCAACCTCCAGTCAGCTGAGGCCTCCCTCACCGGCAAGGACTGCTGGTAAAGGAAGGAAAACTGGCTTGGTGAGCACTGCCACCCACACCTTCAGGACCCTTGGTGGATCCTATTCAGTCTCATACACTTGAGCAAGTCTGAGTGGTGTAGTGGGTCACTGAACATTTCCCCTTGGATTATGTGGGCTTCATTCTGCTGCTTCTCTCTCTCTTAGTGATCAGGAGGCTGGGTACCCTGAGAACAACTGGCCTGACTATTAAAAATTGAGACAAAGAAGACACCAATCTTTTCTTCTTCCTTTGTCACTGTGTTTCCCTCCTCATGTAAAAAAGGCTGGATATTCTCATTAGCCAGTCTTCGTTGTTAATATATTTTTGAAACCTTTTCTTGCCTTTTACAACAATAGATAGATTAAGTTCCAGTTGAGTTTCGGTCCTTCTGATTTTCTCCCTGCATAACCTCATGACACCCCTGTACTCTTCCCGAGTGGCCTGCCTAGTCTTTCATAGATCATAAATTCTCTTATTTTTTTTTGGAGTTTGGCTCTTTGTTCAGTTAGGCTGGTCTTCTCCCCTGTTGGTCCAATTTCCAGCATGTGGTGACAGCCTAGTCCTGTACTTCTAGGATTTCTTTCCTGAAGAATGTGCAGTGTTCCTGGGCTCATTTGCCCACTATGACTGCCTCCCAAGGGACTTTCTCAGCCAGGCTTCTAAACAGGACAAAGTCTGTTCCCCACAAGTTCATGGTGCCTTGAACCTTGCCAGCCTTCCTTATGTCTTTGACAATGAAAAGCTCTGCCATTTTGTGATCACAGCATCTCAGAGAGCCTGCAGCCATCGTATCACATCACCCACCAGTCCTTCTCTGTTCACAAACAACAGGTCCTGCAGGGTGCCCTCCCTTGTTGACATCCTGACCAGCTGCGTCAGCTTCCACACACTCCAGGAACCTCCTGCACTGGTTCCTCTCCACTCTGTTGTTTTTCCAGCAGGCATCCAGTAGGTTGAAATCCCCCACAAGAACAATGACCACTGATTGTGAGAGTTCCCCCACCTGCTTATAGACTATTTCACCTGCCTTTTCTTCCTGGTTTGGTGGTCTACAGCTGATACCCACCATGGTCTTTGTCTTTCAAGTAAATACTTGAAAAGAAGAAGGAAAAGGAAGAAGAGAATCTACAAACAAAAGAATTCATTAGCAATGATTTTGTGACTACCAATAAGTGGTAGGCATATGTGAAAACATTTTATCTGACATACCTAGAAAATTCTTTGCTATTATATGCCTGAATGTGCAATAAACTTGACTTTTTTTCATACTGTTGGGTAAATTCAGGCAATGAATTATTTACTTGTCAGTTCATCTTTCATCAGAACTGACTATTGTATAGTTCAGTAAATAATCATGTGAATCTTTTTTACTAGGACTCTCTTGCTATTAATAGCATACAGGCCACTTGTGTACCTGCAAGGAAACTTCTTTAGTATTGATAATCCAAAGAAACACTTTTATTTAAGAATGGGTACAATGATCAGCAAAGCTTAGTCTTTAGTGTGATGAAGTTTTCTAGGGCTTTATCCAGCAGTTCTCAAGGAAAAGGTCAATCTGTTTGCTCACCCTTTTTGCCAGTCTAATGGCAGTTCTGAAAGGAAAACAACAGAGATATTTTTCAATGAGTCTTGTGGTACTGGGCTAGAGAACTGTTAAGAAGAACCGTTAAATGCAATTGGATGGAAGGACAAGGAATGATGAGCTGTTTCCAAATCTCTGAATCTGTCTTTTGAGCTCTGTCACTATTTAACAAATTGCAAATAACAAGGTGACAACTCACAAATGCCATCTCACACAGACACTCTCTATTTTTAGTCTGGATGTTGTCCAACTTTGAAAGAGAAGGTAAGGTATTTCAGAAGAACACCATCCTACCTTGTATATTTAGTATTCTGTAAGGGCTTTCTTTCCTAATTATCTCTATTCCTTGTATGCTTTTGCATTTCAAACCCCTTTGGCTAGTAAATCTGCAAATAAACAACAGCTTCTATCTGAAGCCAGAGGTTTCTGGATGCCTCACAGACGTGTTTTCATCCCAGCTGTCACACTGTGCAGCTGCCAAAATCGGTTGTGACAAATCACAGCTCTGAAGGTAGATTAGCAGACATTTATCACCTTTGTTTGTAACAAAGAAAATGCAAATGTACCTTAGCTTATTGTTTGTTTCACTGAATCCTACTCTCTCAAGGTACATCACTTAAATTTCCTTTTGGTTTCATCTTTTTCACAATTTCACAGAACAAACATGAGTTGAGAGTGTACATAAATACATAAATATACTATCTCTCTTGCTCTGCCTACTTCTGATGGAGTTTATTACATAAGATGAAGAATAACTGAAATAATCAACATTTGACATTCTTTTGATAGACATTTATGCTATTCTCCCACATATAAATAACACGTGCAGTAGCAAAAGGTTCTGGCTGTTCCTTCAGTGTTGTTCTTGCATATATTCCTACATATTTACAAAAAAAAGCAAGGCTGAAGGCAGTCATTCTTTTGTTTCAGGTGAAAAGTTTGATCCTTATTGAGCGAGAGCACTTTCATGATCTTGGGCCAAGCTTAATGAAGTTTTGCCTCCTCTTGGTGTTAGATTGTGCCTCATTAGAGAATGTGTTATTCTGGAGACAGGTATCACTCGTGATCATCATCTTGGAGGCTTAGATCAGTGGGGTTTTAAATCTTTTAAAAAAATGTTCAAACTCCACACAATCTGCAAAGATATAAAAAAAATACTTTGGTTTTTGTATATGCTAACAAGATACTTACTTTTTGGGACCCCTGAGGAAGTAGTGCCTGGGCTTCTTTCTGGTGTCTCTGGGTAGCATGTTTATGTTCACTGCTTTGGCTAGAATAACTCAAGAGATAATAGAAGTGAATAACAGATGAGATGTAAAAACTTCAACTTTCTTGAATAAGTTGTATTCAAGAAAGTTAAAATCCTTCCCATTTTTGGAATTAATGTTCTCCTCAAGTCAGCACAGTTTTCACAGGCTTTTCATCTGCACAGGCAGACATATCAAGAGAAGAATACAGTTTCATGCATCAAATTGTTTTCTACAAGTGATGATGAGCCATATAACTTACAAAATCAGTAACAGCAAACAGTCCACTGTATCATACCAATTAATTGCCAGAAGCAGACTTAACACTGTATCCTGTGGGAAAATAGCATTTACATTTCCTTACAACAAAAGACTGAGTCTTCCTACTGAAAAATTAGTAGCAGCTCTGCTTTCAATTTTACTTGAAATTCCCTGCTGTGCATGCCACCATGCATTCCAGAAAATGTTGGTGGGTAACAAAGAGGCAGTCTGCTTTCAAACTTACAATAAAAAAATGTGGAGAAACAAATTCTGTTCCTTCCATGAAAGTATGGAAGGGATCACCTGGAGGCACTGAATTATTAAGGGCTTATAGGAGTGCAAGTGAAGATGGGATCTAGCCTTATTTTTTTTTTTTAAACTATAAAAAGTATATTCTTCCTTGCAATTGTTGGATGATGAGGTGGTAGGTTTTTAATATGAACTTCTGATAAGTTAATTCATAATTATCAGTAGCGGCTGAAGGATCTGAAAAATCCTCACAAGAGAGTGGTGGAAGAAGTTGGAGATACTCTGGTCTTCCCTTGCCCAAGTCTTTGAGAGGTAGTTTATGCTTCTGCTAGCAACGTTCAGTATACCAGACACCATGTTAGTTCTATAATAATAAATTACTGTAGTAACCAGCATAAACTAGAATTTCTGCAAGAGTCAGAAAGAAATTTCTTTGCTCCTTAGAAGAGTTCTCAAGGTCCATTCAGTTTTTAAGGAGTTTTCTCATTGTTGTGGGGTGTGACAATAATTGTAGCTGTTCCTACCCTACTTTCCTGCTATCACTTGCTCTGCATTTAGGAGCAAGTTTTAGGGAGTGGAGACATGGCTACTGGCACTTTGAAATTTTCCAGCATTAAGAGCAAAAGAACAATCTTCTGCAGGAGGATGCTTCCTCCCCATCTCCCTCCTTGCTTCTCCAGTTTTGCTATTGATTGGCCTTTCTAAGTTTTTTATAGTAGTTTTTTAGTTCTTGTTGTATCTTTGGGATATAGGAGGATCTTCACAGGTACTGATGTCCGAAAAGATTGTAGCAGTATCAGTCTGCACTTACATGAGGCCAGAAGGAAGAGTTTAACCAGCTGAGAAGCAAATTTTCCATTCACAGGTTTAAGGAAAAAAAATGCACAACACACTTTATCACACCGTCACTATGAAACAAAGACCTACAACTCTACATAGTTGTCTGTAGGACACAAGTACACCCTGTATTTCTCCTTTAAACTGTAGACAGGTTATTTTTGCTGTTTAATCAATATGAACATAGTACCTGGGCTTTAAAGAGTTTCTTAGACTTTTGATATGCTGGAAATGCCAAATTAACCAATCAGTTGAAACAGAAAAACTGTGAGTTTTCAGAACTGATTTTTTTTCCCTGCTTATTTCCATATCGTAAATAAACATTTTAAATTGCTGGCTCCAAAATTCCTTTTACATGTATAAAAGGTCTGTTTGCTAGAAAAGTTGCCCTGTTAATATGGTCAGTATAGGCAGCAGGAATAGGTGTCACTTCTGTAGTTTTGTAGAACCTTTAGGATGTAGCATAAATGCTAACCCACCTGGATCATTTTTAACTGCCAAAGCAGCATCTACCTCCAATCATCCATGAAACATGTGGTTAATGCTGACAAGTGGGAGATGCCTTTTTTGCTAATTTTGGTCAGGTTCTGTGTACATTTTGTGATATTAAGACAGGGTAGGTTTTTTTCAACTTAAAACATCCACCCAATGGATGCCATGAGCAACATATTAAATTAGGTCTTCTTGAAAGTGGGCACCTGCAACTTCTCATCAGCACTTTCCAGCTTTGACAGGAAAGAGGAAGATCTTGTTTCTGGTTCTACTGGTAAGTTTTTGACATAAGAAAAGAAACTCTAACTAGAACCGTGAGTACTCTATTTAGACAATATTGAGGGAGTGCAATTCAAAGCTGTGTCTGAGCTCTGGAGGGTAAGACATCATAGCTGTGATCTGTATTTGGGAACTGTAGAGCCCTGAATCCCTAAAAGCACTGAGACAGCAGGGCTTCCACATCACAGGAAAATGAGTTGTGGTTCCACTCTTTGCCATGGCCTCTCAGGTTTTCCTCAGCCCAAGCTTTCAAAGAAAACTCCAAGGACAATGTCTCCTGTTGCCTGTGACAGACCAGTTTGCTGGTGAAGGCTTCCAGTGTTTCCACCCTTGAAAAGCAATGGGATACAGCCCTTGTAAGCTGTGTATATGACAAGAATTCCTCAAAGTGTAAACATTTTCATTACCAGCAGAGCCTTTAACAGCTAGCAAGTTCAACTATGCAAAACATTCATTGTAAAGCAAAATATTGCCCAGCAGTGTTTCAGAGAAGACAAGGCTTCAGGCTGTCTTAATTGGACTCACCAGTACCTGAAGGGATCCTATAAGAAAAATGGAGAGAGACTTTTTACAAGAGCGTATAGTGATAGGACAAGGGAGAATGGCTTCAAACTGAAAGAGGACAAGTTCAGGTTAGATATTAAGAAGAAATTCTTTACTGTAAAGGTGGTAAGGGACTGGAATACTCTGCCAAGGTATGTTGCGCCATCCTTGGCAGTGTTCAATGCCAGGTTGGATTGGGTTGTGAGGAAGCTGGTCTAGTGAAGTTGTTCCTGTCCATATGAGGGGGTTGGAACCAGCTGATCTTTCAGGTCCCTTCCAACCTAAAGCATTCTGTGGTTCATTCTATGAAGAGCTGTATAAAGGAAACAAGAAAAGAGAAGTCCCCCATGCAAGCATAACAGCTCAATCCAGTACTTCATCACAGTACATGAAGATATCTTAAAATGAACTGTTTGACTATGGCATGGAATTTTCTTAGTGGTGAAATACCATTTCTGTATTCATGTTTTCCTTATTAATATTTGTTTGAAACTGTTTTGAGGTTTGCTCTTTGCTTCCGTTTGGCAGCTCCCGGATGAGTTCATAAATATGCATTTATCTTTAAAATTCACTTAAAAATTCAAACCATGCCATATATTGCTTCAAAGTATGTAATCTAATATGTGAGAAGGTATTTTCTTCATTGGAAAAAATAAAATCCACAAGGACTTGTCCTGATATAGAACATTTGACAGTTTGCATATGTAGTGAGCATGTAAAGATAGTAACAGATGACTTGTAAACTGGTACAAAAAGTGATACATATCTTGAGTTCCTTTAATTTCTGTAAAATAAAAATAGTTGAATCTTCTCTTTTTTTTTTGTCCAACTGACTTTCAGACAATGTTTATTTTACCATGTGAAAAAATTAATATTATATGAATGCTTATGCTTTTTATAAAAAAATAAGTAAAAGACCAGCAAGGGCTCAGCCATTTCTATATGGCAACTGAATAAAATGTTTTTAATTGTGTGTAAAAAAATCCATTGACAGTTAGTTACTTCTTGGTTACCTAAATTGTGGGAGGTAAGACTTGGAGAAATACCTATTACTCTTTGGGAAAATGATTAATAATTTTCCATTAGAAGCAATGTATTTTGACACTTGTCAGCAGGCTGCCATGATTTTGTAATGGTGAAAGTCAAGACTTTGCACTGATTTTTGTTCCAGTGACTGACGCATTGACAACTCCCTTGAAACATTGAATGCAATAAATACTACATAGAATTTTCAAGGAAATATTTAACAAAAATTTCACCCAAACTCATGAAAGTTTTCTCTAGAGTTCCCCAATACATGGTGTAATTTGAGAAAAAACACTTGTCAGAGAAGCTGCTTGTAGTTGAAGTGTTTGATGACTGCTGCTGTTCAAACTCATCTAGCTGTTACTCTCTTGCTTAATCTATGATCTGTATCTCCTTTTAGGATTGGAGGAGCTATGCCAACAGTCTTCTCCTATTTTTCGGAAGTGCTTGCTCGGGAGAAACGAGGCGAACATCTGAGCTGGCTCTGTATGTTTTGGATGATTGGTGGCATCTACGCTTCTGCAATGGCTTGGGCAATAATTCCTCATTATGGTAAGAAAATCCATAGAAGAAAAAAAAAGTTCCTTGTGATTTGGAGTTCTTCTAGTACGACAGTAAAGATCTTGAAGTACAGGTTAAAGAAGAGTCTCCATGTCTGTTCTCGAACTACTGACCCAACTGTTAAAAAGAAATTGATTCCTTTTAGAGGATTGATGCCTTAGGTTTTAACTTTTATATTTTCCACATCCTGTACTGTGTAGTGTGTAACTGAAATTTCTTTTGGCCTGTTAGCTACTGTCCTCTCATGCTAGTTAGACATAATAAACCACTCTGGGCTTGCTCTTCAAGTAAACCTAGATTATCCAAGCCCCAAAATATGTAGACTTAGGTATCTGAAGAGTAGGGCAAATTTTGGGTAGTTACATCATTAACTGGGTTTTTAATTGGAGAATTGATCCTGATATGCAGATGGACTAAACTTACAAAAGTGTTGTACTAGTTTGAAAACAAACCAGTGGGAGCAGCAAGTCAGAATAACAATTTAATAGGGAAATCAAAAAAAATAAATGCAGAAAACACTGGGTTAAACTGACAGAGTCAGGATACAGCCTGACACCCTGTTAGTCAGGGTGATGCTAGCAGTCCGATGAAGTGGTGGCTGCAGTCCTCCTGAAGTGGTGGATGTGGTTCTGTTGAAGCAGTGATCGGAAGGTCCAGTGGTGGCTGTGTAGCTCCTGTCCTCTGGGAATCCAGTGGAAAGGGTGTCTGTGGTGTTCAGGATCTCAGATTATGGAATGCTTGGTTCCTCCTTCTGGGTGGAGCATCTCACAATGGGATGATGAGTCATGAGGCAAGGCGTTGATGGGCCATTAACAGAAAGAGAGTCTGGAAGGAGTTATCTCTGAGTCATGTTGCAGGGCATTGATGGGCCATTAACAGAAAGATAGGGAGGAGGCCAGGAAACACTGCCCCAGCTGGTTTCAATAGGACATGAGGATGGTAATAAAATACACTGCAACCCAGGACAAGTATGAGGAACTGGTGACCCAGGGTCCAAATTGAGTGTAGGCTTTTGACTGCCCAGGGTGTACCTTGAAGGCCCTTCAAATAAATACCTACCTTTATTTCCTTTTTCTTGTCTAGTCTCTGTTTTTAGGTGGCCATCTCAGGCCTCAGGATATAGTGGGAATGAATAGGTTGTACATCAAATAAGAAATCATTTATTACAAGATGCAAAAATTTACCAATATCCATACTTAGTCAGATTCATTAAATTGCTGAAAACCTGGATGAATGAAAATGTAATTGATGTTATTTTACATGATGTGGAGATTTGCATCAGAGAAATTTTAAATTGCTGGAATGTCAAATAAGCGGTCCTTTTGACACAGTGATAGATTATGAACTAAACATTCTAGAGAAAAGGAGTAAGAATTTTCTTAATGTTTGCAGCACTGAAATCTGGAATTAGTCTGAAAATAAATCTGTACTGAATGTTTCTTAGTAAGTATTTTTAGTGGTGTAAAAACAGATATATGGAGCAGAGTACATTTAAATGATGTAGGGATATATGAGGACAATGGCTGAAGTTATACACACATGAAACATAAGCTACCTCATGAAAGAGCTCTTTAATTGCCCTGACATAGTTAAAGATAATGTGGAGGTACAGATTCAATTCTTTGTCTACCGGGCTTGCCTTTTAGAACAGTTAAGTGCTCACGGGTCTCCAGGGCTGCTGAGCCTGCTCAGGGGTTCTTAAAAATCAGCTTCTCAAGCACTTCTCCCTGGCAGGCCTCAAGCAAAGTAAAGCCATGCTGTGAGTTAGCTGGCATCCAAAGCAGATTTCTTTAGCCAAGCAATGAGGTTTATCGCAGCTATATTGTGAAAGAGGGGCCAACTTCATGAGGTTTGCCCAAAGTGACGGGAACATTTAGCAAGTGGTAATGTCCAGAAATAAATTATAATAATGCAGACTAATCAAATACCTAGACTGTTGCATTAAAATTAATTTTACAGTTCAGTACACTCAACCTGAGTCTATACCTTCAACCTTGCCTTTTGACTTTGAATTGCTGGAAACAAAGAAACAAATTTGTGCTGACAAGGTACAATATGGAATTTTTTTTCCCCCAATTAGTAAATTGCACTGGATGACAAGTACTTTTTTGCTTTCCTGTGGACTTCTATTTTCTTTATCTCTCAGTGGAAAATGCAGACGCTATGACAGACTGATTTATGTAGGTTGTCTAATTTCATTGTAGATTTTATAAACAGCTTTATATCCTTTGCTGAGCTGCTTTTAAAACATCACATGGCAGTATGTTTTAATGGATAACAGTACACTTACACAAAAGCAGTGTCACTACAGGGAAAAAAATTCTTCTTTCTTTAGCAGTGGAAGAATATCAGAAACAAAAAGGAGTGCTAAACTGTTTTTTTGTTGTTGTTGTTGCTGTTGTTTTTCCCACCTGCAAAAATATTTGTTAAATAATATAAGACAAAAGAAAGTAAAAAACAATTTCAAAAGGTAGTATTCTTTAGTGCTAAATGTATAAATCAATATTTGAAGTTTATTAGGGTAAGTTATAATGATCAAAAGAAGGCCAAAAAACCAAGCTGTAAACAACATAATCTTTTTTACAGTAAAAGAAGCAAGTTCATACAACATTTCAGCAAAATTAAACAGATTGTATTTATGGGTTTTGATGAGGTATTAAAATTGTCTTTACTTTTAAAACAGATTTTTTTGTTACTTTTTTGAAACTTAAAACCTTGTCTTAGTTCCTACAACAAATGTGAAATCCCTCCAGCTCATGCAAACTATTTTGTTGTCATAATGCTGTGCCGAGCTCCCAGATGTTGTCGAGGACTCCCAAGGGCAAACCCTGGCATTTGGGGAATGTGGTCACACATTGCTGTCCCCTCCTGGAAACATTCCAGGTCAGACAAACACCTGCACAGGTGTTGTAGACACCATTTGTATCACATGTGTTTATGAGGAGGCTCTTACGGTATCTTCTCTTTTACAATTTCTGCATGGTTTCCATAGATTTATTTTGCCAGAATTAAGCAGAGATAAAGATTTTCCTCGAAATCACTTCCTATACTCCTCATCATTCACATCTTCACTGACCAGGAAGCAAAGCATAATTATAAACATCTCTTCCACTTTTAAACAGCATTTATAATTGTGCATGGATATCTGTGTTCCCTGCTTCTCACTTGAGGAGTTTACAGTGTTTCTTTTTCTCATCTGGACTCAAAAGTTACTCAATAGCAGTGAATGAAGCTCCATCCATAAAAAAAGCAATGAACTGTCATTGAGCATAGTGGAATTACATTAATAGAAAGATACCAGGTCAATACAGTAGAAGAATTTTGAATATTCTTTTCTTCCTTCTTTTACAAATGTATTCTTTCATTTGTACTCCTTCTTATATAAGCCACTTTAAAAGAGTCCTAGATTCATAAGCATACATTATCTAGCCCAAGGCAGACAGTGAAGCTGTGTATGTATGTAAGTTTGCCAGCTGAACATATCCTTCTGGGAGAAAACAACGATTATTCTCTATATGTAACAGTTTATTTCTGTTGTTGTTCAAGGAGCACAGGAGAATCTGAAACATGATTAATGCTCTGAAATACAAAATAAAGTATTAATAACTGTTGTCTTGACATCAGCATGTTGTTAAGTGCGGGATTAGTGTGATGCAGTGCTGCAGTAACCACATATGGAAAGGCCAGCATCATCTGGAAGACAAGAATCTCTTCAGCAGGGCTTTTTAATTAGTATATCTGTTGGCTGTTGTTTAAAAAATGTAAGTTCGTGTAGACTTGTTCAGGGTCACCTAAACTCAAGCTCAGGCTGTGAAGAGGAAGAAACATCTGAAGAGAAATGCTTCTAATTGCAACTAATTTTGAAAGTTCCACATTAGACTGGAACTAAAAAGAAACTCCTCTCCACACTGCTTTTATCAGACTGGATAGGAGGAATAAGAGTCATTCTGTAAATATTTTTGCAAGTGCAACACACAGCATGTGCAGTATCAGGCAGTGTTAATGAAGGAATTAACCTCCCAGCCTGCTGCAGATCTAACTGAGAACATGATGGACTGAAATTGTGGAGTGGCAATGAAATGAGAAAACCTTTTAACTCCCTTATTCTATCTCGGTTTTTGTTGAGCTGAAGGGTTTCTCAGTGGCACATGGCAGCAGTGGCATTGGGTTAAAAACTCCTACGCCAATGCTTTTTACTATCGATGGGTTATAGGCTTAGGGCACAGCGAGTACTAGTACTTGATGTGCAATAAAAGCAGAAGCATCTAAGGAGGTATCCATCTTCCAGCACTTCTGCTGAGCAGACCTGGATCCTCTTGAGTGGTAGGAGCTGTAAGTACGGATATACAGAGACTGAGCTGATGTTTCTGTCAGGTGGAGGTAGTACAGATAATGAAAAAGATTTTATAATGGTGTGTTGGTTAAGCATATGAATGAAACTGCCATATAAGTAGTGAAACATCAGGCACTGAAATTCCTGTTGCAGGGGCTATTATTGATCCTGATTTGAAGTTGATGCACTGGATGCCCCCTCAAATTTCCCTCACCCCTGTTCTATTAAACAGATACTGTTCTGTTGTGGTGTGCTGGGATAGGCCAGAAAACAGCCAATGAAGGAAAAAAAATAGAACTAAAAAAAATGAATAGAAAAAGAGGCAGCACTGAATATTCCCAGCACATGAAGGAAAATGCCTGCCTATCAAACCATTCTGGCTGGTAGCTCCTAAAGGAAGACAGAAAGCTTCTTGGTGGAATAACCCTGCACTGGTAGAAACAGAAATTTATATGTTGATTCTTCTTTAATTTTTAAAACTCTGGACTCTCAAAAAAAACCTCCAACACCTCAGTACTGTTTTTCTTATTTTCCTCAAACTTTTCTCTAGCAAGCTTCCTTTTCAGGGTAGTTCTGAATGAATTCCTGTCATGGCAACCGCTGTTTGGGAAAAAGCTGAACCCAAGGCTTCATTTTATATTATATAGTAGTTTCCATTCTTTGTAGAAGATATCTGAATTTCATCAGTTGACCAGTACAAAGAGAAATATCAAAGAAGATGGCCTGGGGAAGAGCGCCATGCTTTTTTTCTCAGCTGTAAAAAGCCCATGAATGCACCAAGAAATCTGCAGAATTTGAAATCAATATTTTGTCCTTTTTTTCAGGGTTGGAGGAAACATGTGAACCAAAATTATAAACCAAGAACAAATCTTTAAATTTTCCTCATACTATTTCCTTTCTGATATATCTTCTGTCTTCAGAATAAACTTTAATAAGTGAAAAATACCATTTGATATTTAAAGAAATTAGAGCTTTGTTAAGGTTGAATCTGCATTTGCTATGAGACTGTGTATGCTGTATAAGTGGAATAGATCAGGCATAAAGGCATCTACTGCATAATGCAACATCTGTTGATCCATTTTACATTCCTCTAAGAGACAAAGTGATCCCCAGTGGGCTATGCTTCCCCGCTGTCAATACTTAATGCACTTACATTAATCTGGTATTCTGCAGATGAAGCTATATCTATATTTTTTAATCTTAGTTAATTAAAATGTGTACAAGGCAGTTTCAATGTTAACTTGAGTTATCAACTTCTACTTGTGAATTGTTCTTCATTTGAAATAATCCTATTAAATTAGATTACACTGAATGTGTACTTTAAAAAAATCTCCATCTTTAGGAACAACAATAATGGCAGAATACAGCAGAATTTAGAAAAGCTGCTTATGCAAATCTAACTAGGAGAGAAAACAAACCACTTTATCAGGTTTTTTATTTTCTATGCTCTAATGCGGAGTTTAATATGATCATTTCAGTGTTTATATTTGCCAGCCCTAGAAGTTTAAGTAGCTTTTAGCACATCTACTTAATGAACACTAAAGATGCTCATTAGTGAGCTTCAAATATAACCTTTTCCTTGGCATTTTAGGTTAAGGGTGAAAGAGAATGGTTTTTTTTATGGAGAGATTCAGTAATAATCTAGCAAATTGTTTTGTGAGCAAACAAGATATGAGGCTCAGTTTCTTAGGGGTTTCTGTCAATCACCTTTTGATCCTGGCAAAATCCCTTCTGCCCTCTCTTCCCCTATGTTGCTTCAAGGCACCATGGCAATGCTTTTAGTTTGTCCTTGATTTTTTTAGATCCCTTTCTGCTATAGTCTCTACAATTCCCCTTTCTTTCCCCCAGAACTCTGCTTTAAGAAACATTCAGAAGTCCACACTCACACCGTGCTCCTTGGTGCAATACAGCCCTGTTCTGGCCTAGCTGCTCTCGGGGAGAAGGCAACTCGTTTCAGCCCAGGTCAGATCAGTGCCAAAGCCAATGGATGGGGTGGCTATGTTGCAGTCCTCATCCCCAGGCAGGCTCCAGCATCCCTGAGGGACCGCTGGTATCTCCTGTTTTTTCCTTCTTTTCCAAAATGACTCTCTCTTTTCTGCCTGGGCAACATATTTCACAAGGCTTTGGAGAATGTGACTATCTTTGAGACTATTGCTTCCTGTGATGTTTGATTGAAGTAGCTTAATGGCTTTAAAGAATGCTAGTGGAGGAACTGATGGACAGGTGAACAGACTGTTGCCATAAACATCACTGTTCAATTCCATAAACATAATTTTCCGCAGAAAATGTAGTAATAGTCAATCAGTGTTATGACAATAAAAAAAGTTAACTTCTCAGCCTTACTCCTCATGAGAATTCAGTTTCACACAATGAATTGGCCTTGAGTATAATTTAAGGAAAATTACATCCAAACTAATAAAGCTGCCTTAGAAACCTGTCCAGACTGGCCAGCAGAAGTACCTGCAGTGTCAGGTATTACCCTTGTTTTTCACTTTTAGAAACAAATATGATTCTAATCTGATAAGATTTCTTTGTTAATATTTTCAATGTTAAATCAGAAAAAAACACTTCTAACTTTGTATTTGGTCTCCAACAGATCAAAGATTCATGTGATTGTTCATATACAAAAATACACTAATTTCCCCTAGAATATAACATTGCAGTATACATTTGTAACCATACTTCTATATTTTTTCTATGGCTTGTAAAGCTATCTACTTTGAAGAACTTGGTAATTGTCTTTTTAGTAACAGTTTCCTTTCACTTTAGTAATATATTCTGTCTATGGATTGCATATACAACTGGAATATAATTTTTCAATTAGCAGTGCAGTTGCCTTTAAAATAAAATTAACAAATTCAATTGCAAATGACATTGGATTTTTTTTTCAGGAAGTTTGTTCACACTTTTCCTCAAAGAAAAATATTTTATGTTACTTTTGAAAATCATGCCTACTTTAATGAAAGTAATTCCATTGAGGTCAATTCAAATATCCATGCTTACCAGAGTATATGAATACAACATCTGACTATATTCTTTCTGTTCATATTTGTAGGAGATGACAAAAATATGGAAAAACCCGATTTATCTCCCTTACAGTGTTTGTGTGTTTAGTATTTCCAAGGTAGCTCTGTTTTTACACCTTTCAAAGATGCCAGCAGAAAACAGTATAAAATAAGCAATGATAAGCATTAAGAATTCATAGTGAGGGCTCTGGGCTGAGGTTTCCATTCCCAATTTCCTCAGCTTTGATGCTGGGTGAGGTGAAGAATTGGTGCTTTCTACCACTCTCTCTACCTCCCTTGATGTTTGAGTTAATTTTTTTTTTTGTTTTTTGGTATTAGGGCAATTTGTTTTCAGGCATTGGAAAGTGTCATTGCCATATAATAAAAGAGTAAGGAATTGAAGCTGAAGAGATCAGGGTTATATTTATATTGTTTAATTTTCCCACAGAAACATTATTTAGTTCAATCCGATATAAACATTTGATTCCTTTATGAATCTAGACTTTCAAGGAAGTCACGAAGCTATATAAAGGAAAGAATGTAATATAATTCTTTGTTTTCTTAACATATTGTATTTTCAATGTTTCCTTTGATAATTGCATTTCAAACACTGTGACTATCTGTTCATAGCTAAAATCCACTTCCTCACTGCCACTATGGTAGACTATTACTGAGAATCATTAGTACTTGATTTGAGAATGCAAAAAATTTTATTGGAATTCTTTGACCGAGGCTTGAATTCAAGACTTCTGACCTATGGTTCACAAGTATGTACAGAAAGGCCCCACAGGATGTACTGTAAGGCCAGAAATGTGACCAGGTTTGTTTAATTGACTGCTGTTAGATTAGAAGATAATTCCTAGAATGCACATTGGCTCTAATCGTTTGGTCACATAAAATACCTGCTTAGTCTGTCTGTCTCTCTCACAGTGGTAGGATATTGCTCCTTTTTGTTTAAAATTAAAAATAAAAAAAAAAAAAAAAGAGAAAACAAGAGGCAAATGAAATAGCAAAAAAAGGAAATAAGACAAATCACTGCACTGAAATGCTAATTGAAAATAATTTTTTTCTTGCAACATCTTTCAAACAAATAAATATAATAGAGTTAAATTTTGAAAGCGTTTCTTGAATTGCAGAGATGTTCTGTTGTTACACTGCAGCAGCGCACAAAGGTAAAACGTGCATCACTGGTAAAAGACATGTCCTCTTGATATTCTTCAAATAATATTCCAGCATTTCAATTAATGTTTTGTTTCTAAGTTAAGCTAGACGAGGAGGCCCCATTTTCTTTTCATAAGCTGCAGTGTTTCATTGTGCCTTTTACTGATTGTCCTTTTTGATTAATTGCTTCTCTTTCCTTCTTTTCCACAAGCCCATCATTTAAATATCCTTAGTCCAGATGCACATAAATCACTGGGAGTCCTGCAGCAGGACAAGAACACTTACATTTTCAATTAGTTTCCACATCTAACTGCTGCTTTTAGTAGTGTCTACAACAACGCATCACATCAAACGTAGGACCATTTCTGATTTCAGAGCTATAGACAGACAGTGAAGGGCACCACACAAGAATACATAGATGTCATTGTATCTGTATTTTGTATATGGGTAGGACAACAATACGAAGAGATTTTGTTGCAGACAACTGTTTCCTTATAGACTTTGTTCATAATGGCTACTACACAGGGAGTTTGACAATTTCACATTGTCTTCTTACAGAAGTGGATTCTGTCTGCTCTCAATGATTTACTCTTATTGTACTCTGCAGGACTGTCCAAACAGATGCCTCAAAATTAATACGAAACCATTTTTCAATTCTTAAATAAGGTGGTAGAAAATTACTAAGCACATGTAGGAGAATGGAGGTAAGAAACTTAAACCAAATTAAAAATAACATACTAATGAAGTTTATATGAAGTTTGAAGCACATTTTTAGTGATGTTTGGTTGCGCAGTCTTGGTGCCAACATTGGCCATGATATTTTGAAGCCCTGCCTGCAGCATCTCTTAACATGCTGTCTACCCCACTTCTAACAATAATTGCATCTCTTTGAACCATCTTCTCTGGAAAGCTTGACATAACATTTTCTTCTTTGACTGAAAAGCCTCTAAGTTGTCATGTTATCAGTGTTGTGGCTGGTAGATTTTGCTCTTTGTTTTGCAGATTGTGAAGTGCCTTCATTGAACAGCTGCACAGAGTCAGACTGAAGCCAGGACCTTGCAGAAATGCATGAGTACATAAATCTCTGGGGCCACTGACTCAGTCAGCCAAACAGTCAGATCAATTATGTGCCACAGTCCTTGTAATGAGATTTTCAGCTACATATTAACCCTTGGTGGCGTATTCTTTTTTATTTATTTATTCGTTTATATCTGAATACTTAAAACATCATCTTTACAATTGTTAAGTCTCTATTGTAAACTTTATGTGGTTATTGAAAAGATCTTGTTCGTATTGGAAAAATACATTTCAGTTTTTATGCTCACTCTTTATCAGGTTGTCAAGCTAAGAAAATTCAACTACTGCTGTAGTTTTTGAGAGCAGGGGTTTCATAAAATGCTTCTAGACCACAAAAAAAATTAAGACAAATAAATCTTCCTTCCATAGGCCTTGGTTAGCCACCTAATATCCTCCAAATCCATTTGAAAAATGTCTAGTGGTCATTAAATTCAGGAAGGATATAAACCACTGATCTATTGCATCCCAGCAATCTTCTCCCTAAATCAATGGCATTGCAAAGGCATTGGGAATATTGAAAATGTATATATGAAAGAGCGTCAGAGCAGTATCAGGAAGTATCAGCTTTTATAGAATTGAGAATGGTGCCATATAATGTAGCTTTGTAACAGATCTTTAACTACAAAGAGAAAAATTTCCAAATCTAATTTACGTGCAGAAATGTGACAAAAGCAGACATTTAAAGGAAAATACAACATTTGAGCTTCAGATTACATGTCACAGCTCTTTTCATGTTTTGTATCTGAGCCCTGGACAAAAGCTGACCTGTGTTTTTCTACACTCATTTCTAGCAGTCTTGGGCAGTTTTCTCTAAGCAAGGGCCATGAGTACACATAAGGGAAATTCAGAACATTCTAGCATGTAATATGCATATTTATCTAATTTCAATAGTTACATGGTATTTCTCCTTCTAAATTTCAGGAGTTTGCAATCAACTTACATTTCAGTAGAGATTTTCCACTGATTTGTATTTTATAAACTATGGGGTAGAGAGGAAGAAAGTTATTTTGAGAATGTACAAAGTAGAATATTTTAGGAAAACTGTTTCAACATCTAAGCAGAAAATTACAGATGTGCCCTAGCAAGCTTTCAAAATCTGTGTTCATTAATCAAGGACTGAAATGAGTGAGGATATACCCACTTCTCAAGGAATATAATGATATTTGCATTCAGAATAAAGCCATGTTGAAGTTACTTAGGCTCAATTCCTGGTAATAGGTTTCTGAAGTCTGGTGAAATGACAGGATGGTGGGAAAACTCTTAATGGTGGTTTGAGTCAAGATGCTGCAATATTGTGTGGAAGTGCTTTTTTGGCAGGTTTCCAGTCCTATAAGATAGTTGCATTCCAATTGTGTTCAGAATTACTAAGGAGCAAAATTGTATCCTGCATGGTGGTGGATACATTACACCAGCAGTCATCTTAGAGAAGTGCATTTCCATAATTTCTCCCTTGCTTGAGAATGGAAAATTCTCAGTGGCCAAAGCTAAACAGACAGAAGTAGAGCATTGCAAACTTGTCTTCACTCCTTATCAGTGGCATTCTTTGTTCCTTTCCACCAAATGGAATGCTTTACTCTTAGCCCTTATTTTCATGAAGGGTCATATCGATGGGTGCAATGCATAGTTGAAGGTAGGATCAGTGTAGAAAAGGCTCACTAAGCTCTGTATGATAATCACACATCAGCCAAGCACATCTCCTGGGTCAAAAGGGTATTGGATAGCAGCCCTAAATCTCTTAGGAACAAGGTGCAGGTATATCAAGAAACCATGCAGAAGGTTTTGTACAAAATATATGTCTGTCTTCCCCTGTGCCCCTTGTGGAGTAATGGCTTTGCATTTCATGGCAATGTCTGTCTTTATGGATTTTGTCAGTACAATCTCATCTGAAACTATCTGTATTTTGGCTCTGATTAATATCTTATTTTTACACATCTTCAGTGTTTCTGAGGTCTTACAGCTTTGAGTTAAGACTTAACCTGTGTAAGTATTACTGTTCCTGTTTTATACATAGAGATGCATCATATAAATACACAGAAAACCACAACAAAACACTACAGATTGTCAAAAACTTGCTGTGTGATTGGATAATGTTATAGAGAGTGGTGGCTTGGAGACAAACTAAATTGAATAAACAAACGTGTATGCCCCTGTGCAAGGAAACTTAAGAGGCAGAGGAATCTTCATCTCCTGCTAACTATTTTGATGTCATCTAATTCTTACAACTACCATTCAAGACAGAATGTTTCCTGCAAACTCTACTAAGACAAGACCTTTTTGTTTGGTTTTAACCTGCTATTTGTATATAGAGGTGATAATGTGTTTTAGCGCTGCCTTACATTGGTTAAAATGGAATTTGTCCAGCTCTGTGAACTGTAGGCAAATGTTCTTATAATGTATCTTTCTCAGTCGTATGATAAGGGCTGAAGAGGCAAAAAGAATCCTGAAAATTCTGTAAGCTGCTTCTTGAGAATGCACTTTACCCTTTTGCCCCTGCTAGTTATAACTACTGGAAGAGTTATAACTTCTGAATATTTGACACAGTTCCCTGAAGGCGAGAATATAGGGTGAATATGTGGAAAATTTATTATGGTCAATTTAGTCTGCAAGTCCTCACTCTCTGGTTCTGTATAGCTTCTCTTCTGCCCTGTTATACTTCATAAAATATGAATGGATAATGATTTTGTCATATTCGTATCTCTGTTTTATTTGGTTGGCCCAGTATCCTTCCCAGTAAAGAAGATTGAAGTGCAGGGATAGCTTCCTTTGTTCGACTCAAGGTACAGTCATGCCATTCTCATTAGGCCCAGTAGTGGCAGCAGCCGACTGGTTTTCAAGACCCTACAGGTTTTAGTGTTTTTCTGCTAGGGAGGCAAGAGAGATTCTGATTTCATAATCACAGACAGACCAGTAATTAGACATCCTTTGCTGCTTCTAGCATCTGCCACATTTAGATGGATAACATGACCAGACTGTTGGGTACCTGTAGTTCTGCTATTAGGGATATTGCTTTAATTTTCTTATATGATTAAGTCTGTTCATCTCTTCTTCTTCTTCTTAAATATTAACTTCTTGGCTGCATCGGCTACTGTGCATTGCAGCATTTTATACAGCCATACATCAGCCCAAATGGAAGTCAGATTTCAGACAGGCCATTTCAAACCATGCACAAAATGACTTACAAATGCGCCTTCCCTTTCCCCCACATCTACCTCCATGCCAGCATTTCTAAATATTCTGATTTAAAAAAAAAAATTATGGGTTCTTTTTCTCCTATCAAACCTCTTACATCAGCATTTCCGTGTCAAGGAAACAAACCTACAGCTCTGTAGGTGTTCTGCAGAGCATAGGTAAGATTACATGAAAGCCTAACTTGTCATTACCAAACCTCCAAGTTTGGGCCCATATCATATCATACCATTGTCTGAAGTGTGAGGATACACAAACTTCCTCCTTAATGAGAAGTGAAACTATAGTGCTGTACAAGAGTGTGTTTGATGGTATTTGAGAGCAAATTATTGTCTATGCAAGATCAGTTCTTCTTTCAGCTGTCCTGGGGATTCTCTGAGTAGAAGAAACTGCCACTGGAGTGACTGAAGACCTGATTTTCTGAGGTCTTCTGATAAATGTCAATGCTAGCACAGAGGAGTGACATGTGTCTGTGCTTACAAACCCCCTCCACTGTGACAGAGGAAATGTGTCTTTAGAAAACGCATTGTTCCTTCTCATCACAGTTTTAAGTGCCAGCAGACCAACTCTGAGTCTAAAGTGTTTGCAGAATACATCTGTTGAACAATACTACTTTCTTCTCCCACTGAACTGGTGATCCTCAAGGGCTAATTGCATTTAGCTAGAGAGCCACACACCTTTGTTAAACTGCATCCATCATAGCCTGCCACATTTCAGCTATTTAATTTCCAAATTCCTTCTTCAGAAATTACCAGCAGCTGACCTGCTGAGACTAGGTTTGTAGAATATCTGACTATCTACACAGGCTAAAAATAACACTGCTTTTCCCATGTGATATTAATAATTTAATCACAGAAAAGATAAGTGTTCTACTTTGTGCTACTGGAATTTCGCAGTAAGACACCAGAGAAGAATTCTGGAAACATTATTTCTGCTATGGTTTAAAATAATGTTTTTCATCCAGTATTGTAAAAATGTCTAACAGAGCTTCCTCAGCTACATAATTTACCTGAGCTTTTATTTTTTTTTCAGTTTCAGCGATGTTTCTCCATTATTCTAACATGTACATACACACTACAGCATAGGGGCTCAAATCCTAGATAACACTGACAGTTAAACTTGGTAATGCCAGGGCAGAAAATATGTAAGTGCAATAATAAGGTATTTAAGCCATACAAGCTTTAAAATATTTCCAGTACTTCTTATAATTTTGCTTTAGCTTAGACTTGGGAAATACTTAATGAAACAACAGCATGTGATAGCAAAAGTCTCCCTGCAACAGTTTTAAGCTTTATTTATTTTGAGTACGTTAACAGTGCCACCAAGTGACAATTTAGAGAAATCATGCTTGTTAGTTACTATAAATATTTCAAACAAAAGCATTGAGAATGAAGGCTAGAAAGCTGACTTCTGACCAAAGGTTGTGTGGTAAAACAGAAATACGAAAAGCTATAAAATAATATCAATTATTATTTGGAAGAATCGATGAAGTCTATGAATTACTGAAAGTTCCTTGGTTCTCATTCTCTCCCGTCCTTACTTTTAAAGTGTATTTCTGCATCTACTCCCTCCTTTGATATACTAAAAGACGGAAATCTATGAAAATTCGGGTTTTGGCAATTTATGACGGTGCCATGAAAACTAATTCCTCTTATTCATACTGAATGACTAACAAAAATTGTCAAAATGCTCAGTCTTTAGCTAACCATGCCATAAAAATCACAATATTTGATTGGATTTTCTTTGTCAACTTTAGTGTCTTAGAAAGGTGTTCATAAGTTTATTCCTCTAGTATATATAAACTGTCTCCTTGCCAGCCAGTACTTGTACAGAGCCTCTGGGCACCCATGTTTTTCATTGCCCACACTGGGCTTTAGTGTAACATGTATGAATTTGTCGAGATCTCTCATGTTCCTTGTAGGCCTTATTTGGAAAGTTAAGCAGATCCTCCCCATAAATCTGCTCTCTAGTAACATATCTACTGTAATAACGTATCCTTGTGCTTGAAGATACTTGCGTTTATCAGGTATTACACATTTATAAAATTCATCTTAATGTGGACAGATTTCCTTCTATATATTCAGAAAGTCTATGACAAATGTTTTCTTCTCTCCTTTGGAGTAAGAATTTTATAATATCCATTTGTTATATTAATATTATGGAGCTGACAGTATGCTGTTTTGTGAGACAAGATTTTGTTGACATTGAGTTCAACTATAGATTGGTGATTGGATATAGATTAGCATCTTGTACATTTTGATTTTGCTCTGCTGTGTGCTCCTGTGTTTCTGTAATCAGTAATTGCCACATCTGTGATTCACTTGGCCTTTTCCAGCAGCCAGGAAAGCAGGTGGTATTTAGCACAAAGGTTCCTGCAGCAGCTTCAGATTCAGTCATGCCGGGTTTTGGTTGCTCTAGAGTATGTTATTTCCAAGATGCATTTGGGCGAAATGTTTTGCAATTCATAAAACATTGAGACTTGCCCCCATTCTCAAGATTAATGACTCTTGAATACAGCACAGCCGGGGAACAAGGGTGAAGGTCGGCTCCAGGTTGCTGAGCAGTGCACTGAATGCAGCCATGCAGGGCTGCTGTGCCTGTGCTATTGTGTCATAAATCAGGGGAGAAGGAGATTAAATTACAGCCAAAAACACAATTTCATTTCATTTCAAGACTTACGTACAAAAGGACTGAAAGCCCCTTTGTCAGCTAAATTCAGTGCTACTCAAAATTGGCTCCATTTTCCAGATTAGCTAGGGAAAAAGGATGTGTTAAATATGAGAACAACTCCAAACTTGCTCTGCATTTGAAATATGTTTGTTTTGCTGATCTAGCACTGGTGCTGGAATAAATGGGAGGAGCATCCTCCAGAAAGCTCTGTCGCAGGCTGGGTGTTTTTTCTACAAATTGCTTTTTGTAATCCTGATATTCCCCTTTATCATTAAATCAGCAGATACATTAAATTACAAGATAAATTGCAGCAGCTAATACAGTACATAGAGAAAAAGATGGAATAAAAGCAATAAAAACTATAATGAACATATCACTTGACATGTCCCTCAGGTATTTTGAGGACTAAAAAAGATGTTTTGTAGGTTGTCACTATGACAGCAGGACGAACAGTGCATTTATTGCTTTTAATTAAGTGTGGTACAATTCACTTATATTAATAAATGGCAACTAAAAAATGAATTACCAACAGCATTTTCCAGGACTAGCTACAGAGCATAAGATGTTGTTGTTGCTTTCTAACAGGTATAAAGCCAGGTTGATTTCATTTACTGCAGAACTGCCCTTTGTACAGAACAATCCCATAAAACATGAACTACAGCAATGAAAGGCAGATTACCTAACTGTACCAATGGCTTTGGGTATTTCTGGAATGGTTTCTAATAACAACAAAAGCTGGTACCTTGACAGATACTGAACGTTCTGGAAGATGAAAACTCCCATCCTGTGCTGCCTTCCCTGCAGCACTAGCAGTTGCACAGCTGCCCAGAGAGTCAGATCAACTCACTGATCAGACCAAAGTTTAACTTCACCAAAAAATATTATTTTGCAAATTCTGCATCAGGTGATTTTTTTCTATATTTTAAATTATGTAATGAAGAATATGATTCTAATGATTAGAATAAAATGTGTTTACAACATCTAAAACAGAAGTGTGGTTTCTAATTGCTTAATTAACACACTGTAAATGTTTCCTTATTTATTTCATTCCCTTCACAATTAAATGTAAAATACACTGATATTATTTAAGATTTGAACTTCCATAAAATCAAGTGTTAATATTTTACAAAAATCTATGAAGAGTGAATTCTAATACAATTTTATGTCTTTGATTTTGGTTTGTTTACATATTTATTCTTAAATTTTAATTCCAGGTTTTATTTTGGAATAAAATTTAGCATTAATTTTTAGACACCCTTGTTTAGTTGGGGGGACATTTGGAGAAGTAAAGTATGTCTATATGGAGCCTTTCTTGAAAAAAATAATGTGGGATTCCAAGATCATTGTCAATACTCTTACTGTTTTTATTCCTTTCTTGCTGGGGTAAAGGTGGCAGTGTAAACAAGGCTGTAGAGCAAACTTACATAATTTCAGAAACATAGGGTGTTTAAAGGAGACCAGAAATAAAGACATTCTCACATCTGCTCATCAAGATGTTTCACCAAACTATTGATAAAGAATAAAAACAAGTGACAGATTGACAGTATTTTTCATGGGGTAATATGTAAGTACTTTAATATGAGAAAGAAATTTTTTCCCAATATTGTGTTTATGATCCACAGCATAGAATTTTTAATTCCAAAACACACTTTACATTTCTCAGACAAATGCCTGTTTGGAGAGCTATTTAATAGGCCATTTGGTACAATGTTCTTCCAGTTTCTTACTGACTTTCAGACAGATTTAATTAACCATGTCTTTTGCCTAGAAAAATCAGATAGCAAATAATATATCAGATTAATCCAGTACATCAGTTCTTTGATTATCCAAGATTTCATTTTCTTCCAGTAATGTCTTCTGTCCTTTACCATTATTCTTGTCTTCCACTCACCTTTTAATAAATAATTGTTGAAAATTTTACTTGAAAATTTCTACTGTACTGAAGCTAGAATAAAAGGCCAGGTAGTTACCCAAATACTTTTCTCTCTCTGAAGATAAATTCTTAGTTTTCTTAGAATTATAACATTTCAATACTCCAGTGACAATACACCAACCAACCAGACAATTCATAAAAAAGCTGAACTACGAGCTCTCCAGTTTCACATAAGTGGTTCTTATTAAGTATTGAAATCAGCTTTGTAGAAACAGCTAATATTAAGGAAAGCTATGCAATTCCATAAAATATATAATGTGAGTGTAGGTTTTTAAGTTTCTCCACTTCCATTGTTCATAGAAACATTTCTTTGTATATGTATTCTTATGCATGGTGATGATGTCCCTGTTTGGTTCACGTAACTGCCTCAATACAAAATTTCCTAAGAGAATTGAAAGAAGCTTCTTCATCCTTGCATAAGAAAGTCTTTTGTCCATAACACAGCCATTTTCCAGCTTGACTAGTCAGATGCAAGAGCCTAAAAATCATAGTATAAAATTATTTTTTAGATTACCGATATTTGTGGAAATGTATCAGTCAGGCTTCATTTAAATATAGGTATCATTTTGCATCTCCAAGAGGCAGCGTATATTGGATAACATGTATAATACTTCATATTTGTCTACATTTTGTGAATTTCTGCTTCCACAGGATGGAGTTTCAGCATGGGCTCTGCCTACCAGTTCCACAGCTGGCGAGTATTTGTGATTGTCTGTGCGCTGCCCTGTGTCTCTTCTGTGGTTGCCCTCACCTTTATGCCGGAAAGCCCACGGTTCCTGCTGGAGGTATAACTTACCAAATGGTTTCTAGAGTTCAGTCAAAATTATTTCTGTTTTATACCATGACCTCTACCAAACAGGCCTTTAGATGGTTCAGGGACTATAGTGAGTAGCTTAATTTCCATGCGTGTTGTGCTGAAATGTTTTGTTCTAATATTTAGGTTGGAAAACATGATGAAGCTTGGATGATACTCAAGCAAATTCATGACACAAACATGCGTGCTCGTGGTCAGCCTGAGAAAGTCTTCACTGTGAGTACTGCTTTTAAAGCTAATCACCTATCACATCAGCAAGTCTGGTGAGGTGAGGAGACTGGTGAGGTCTGGAGATCTTAAGCAATCAATATTAAGACTCTAAATGACTAAGCCAATTTTTTGCACTCTAATTACCTAAATATAAAGTGTTGTGAAGTCCTACTGAAGGACATTGTATATGTAACAATAT